>VDFB02000017.1:243032217-243238650 GCA_007258455.2 Sequoia sempervirens
CCTGTTTAACACAAATAACATATTTTAATTCATATATATGACTGACTTCTGGTACTTGCACACATAGTTAATGGTGTAAGGCTCTCCAATAAACCAAATAACACATTTCAATTCATATATATGACTGAATGGTGTAAGGCTCTCCCAATAAACCAAATAACACATTTCAATTCATATATATGGTGAATTTATGCAAACCACCGTAGATGCCAATTAAACCAAATATTTTAATTTAAAGATTCTGAGGAAACCTGCGCACATTCTCTTAAAAGGGGAGCATATTCAAGTTGGTACACCCAAAATAACTAAATTCATGTTTTCATTTATCAATATAATATTTTATATTTATGTACTCAATGTTTACATTATTTTGAGGCATACAAATTATTCTGTTTTCAGTCAATTATTCAAAATAAATAGTCCAAATTTACAAACAACAACATTATCCATTACTTAATCATATCACAGTTACATTTTTATCACCTGCATACATCATACATTAAAGATAATAACAACATTATCCTTAGTAAAGCTTTCCATCTGCATACATCAAATATAATAACAATAGCATTATCCATTTTTTAATCATATCTCAGTTATATCCTTATATCCTGCATCTTATCATTATTGTTAAGCTTTCCAACTTGCATACATCAAATTTACATTCCTATTTGCAATTTGTTGTATTTTATGATCATTTATTTGTATGGCATAGAGGGTTTCATTACAATAATTTTTTTGACTTCATATTATGAAATCATTAAATAGAATGTGAAATAAATAGAGCATTTTTGGATTTTATTCTAAATCCATCATTAATAATCATGAAATTTAATGGGTATATAGTTTTTGTCCCAATTTATTGAACAGTTTCAAGATTACACATCATGCAAACTCTCATGATTTGAGGAAATATCTACCCATCCTTTCCCCTTACATTTTGCACACAATGATATGGGTTAATCTATTTTCTTCCACTTATTTGGGTGGAGGTTTTCTTTGTTTTAGTAATTACAGTTTGCAGACAATGATATATTCTTATCAGATTGTATATATATATATATATAAGATTTTATATATGTTTATATGTATAATCTTATATATATATATATATATTAGATTAATTATATACACACACATATATAGCTATATATGTACATACATATATGCATTACAATATATGTATGTACATATAGACCTATATATATGTATATACATACATATATATATATAATTAATCTAATACTAATTAATCTCATAATTAATGTATAGTATTACTCAATTCATCTACGTTTCAGTAATATATATAAAAACACATGTTCTCTACTAGGTCATTGTCAAAGTAAAGTCAAATACTTTACCTGTGGTTAATGCTTGATGTCTTCTATTTAATGCCGAGAAGTACTCGCATGCCTGACATTAAGAGTCCAATGTACATACATATATGCATCCAAACAAATATGCATTCGTAAGAACAAAATATTTATGAACACAACATAATAGAAATAATAAACATATCACAATGCATTCAGAGCAAAATGTACCAATATAGTTTAGAGTGTTAACAAACACAATTTCGTTGATATGTTGATAATCTACATACTTAGTTCAACTCTTGACACTCTCGCTTGCCTGCAAAACAAATTGTAGTAAACGGGGGTAGTAACATTCCCACATCAAATCATCCTTACAATATTGCATGCACAACAATAAGAGTTTTTATTGGAGCATTATAATCCACAATATTTTGATCATTTACAACATTTAGCATCATGCATACGATCCTTACATACATATATACATATTTTTTTATGAGCAAGAGAACATTAAATTTATGTTTGGATCCTTAGATACATTCATACATACATATGCACATGTGTAAATACATATGTATATATATCCATATACATATATACATACATACATATGTATACACATACATACATATACATATCGATATACATACATACATATGCATATGCATACAAACATATACATATCCACATACATAAATACATACATATGCATATGCATATAAAGACACACATACACACATTCTATTATATGATTTCATAGTATGAAGTAAAAAAAAAATCATTGCAATGAAACCCTTTATGCCATACAAATAAATGATGATAAAATACAACAAATTGCAAGTAGGAATGTAAATTTGATGTATGCAAGTTGGGAAGCTTAACAGTAATGATAAGATCACGAGGGAGGTAAAACTGTCCCACCTACAGAACTTAGAAGAGTGGTAAAGTATACAAACTCACCTCTTCATCTTCTCCCAACTTTCCTTTATTTTATAAAAAGAATGCAGTAAAACAAGTAAATATCAATAAGTTCTTAATACCGTATACCAAATACAACCACATCTCATCCAGATCCTATCAGATCTGTAACTTTTATACATACCAGAACAGTCTGACCCTATCCGGATGCTTATTACTACTATTTCTTTTTTATAGATTAAAATTATATTTCTCTCCAAGCTCACATTCAAGCCAACTTTATCCATTTAGCCCAGAAATTAAAATTATGCATATATTTGAGTTATAAGCTATTTCACTCTCTCACAATAACTTTTTTTCTGAATTGAACTTTCTCAAAAATTGTAGATTTTGCATTATCAGCGTTGTCTCCAGCTAAACAGATAATCGAGCACTTTGTTGCTCGCCAAGATAAAGATCATAACACAGGGAAAATGCCTCCTTCAGTTAAGCTGTCACTTATGTGTGTCCAGATTTTTATGGAACCTGCAGGATTACCTCCTTTTGGAACAATGTAAACAACTTTGATTTGGTTCCAAGTTATTCATTCTTAAAATGAATTCGCACTATCCCAATTGAGAGTGCAAAGATGGAGAAGCAGATATGTAAGTTTCTTGAACAAAGTAAGATCTGTGCCAGAAATTCTCTATATGATTCAACAACTCTAATTGCATGTAAAAAAGAACAAAATGAATAGAGATTGAGCAGACTTGCAGATTGTAAAGCATTTAACTAGATAACAATAATAAATAGCTACTCACTTCTTGGGATTGATAATCTTATACAGAAGTATTAAGATGTCGAATATTTCTGTAAAACTGATCCATCTTCGAGATACCATAAGGTACATGTATAACATTTAAATGTTTGGAAATAAAACATGGTCCTTATGAGTTGCTAGTTATACCTTTTAGTCTTAATAATGCTCCAACAACAACCATGAGAAAACTAAATGATATGTTTGCAAAAGTTTATGGCAGCATATACTTCAATGACATTGTTGTTCCCTATTGGCAGGTATAAGGACCATATCAAACATCCTTTCACCCACAAACTAATGGTCAAACTGAGGTAGTTAACTTCTCCTTGGTTCATGCTCTTTGAATCTATTGCAACCAAAATAAGAAAACCACTTATCTTCATGTATTGTGCCATAGTCCCATGTCTCTATAGTATACCCTCCATTTGAGGTGTTTTTAATGGGTATCAACCCCTTCCTCCCTAGAAGAATCTAAAAGCTGTTGTCACAACTTTAGCCATCTCATCCCCAAAAGGAGCAAACTAAGATTTCTTTCTTTTGTCTAAAATTTGTCTAAAGCCCATGCAAAGGTTCATGGTACATTGTTGAAGACTCAGTAGAATTAAAAGAGACTTGCATCTTTTTCTTTGGAATGGAGAAAATGCTTTAAAACTAAGATCTTCTTTTCTGGGTTGGTATATAGGAGTTGTGAATGCACATCAACTTCAATTGTATGAGCCACTACATATTGAAGAAGAAATTGTCATACAATTCCATATTTCAATCTAATTTGGGCCGATTGTGTTCTTCTTGATGTCCCATACCAACATATTGGAAACTCCACTAAGTTGTTCACAAAGGTTCATTGGCAATTGCCAAATCAAACTAAGTGGATGTCCCAAATCAAGATTTATGCAGCATTTTCTACATCTATTGGTTCTTGATAGATCCTTGAAATTTAATTATATTCAACTAGCTAAGCTACTAATTCCACTTCATTAGTTAAATTGATTAAATATGCGACTTGAAGACTCTATTAGTACTCATCTAACATAGTTCAACAAAGGCATATTTAGTAGAAGGCATAGAGTATGAATCCAATGTATACATGTTCAGGGGTAATCTAGACACCCATGGACTAGAAGAGCAGCTGAAAAAGTACATAATTGGCATATTCTGTTGCAGCCAAAAAAGCCTTAGCAGACTTGACTATAGCTGAAACCATCATATGTAAAACCTACCATCATGAAAAGTTCATCCAAGGCCAAAACCATCAAAATACAAGAAAAACATAAAACTTGTATGCAAGCAAGGGAGATGGACCATTTGGATATCTATCTTTTCAAAGTCCTATGTCATTTGGGATATCCATACAAATGATGTTTTGAGTTTGTGTATGCATGCACCCCTTGTCATGGAGCTCTTTATCCCGACCTTCGTATTCTAGGGTTGAGTGTCATGATTGGGATATCAAATCTTATTCGCCATTTGGTATGTAGAATAATAATGACAATTCAAGAGATACCTAGTTTGGTTTTTTTACAATCGTAAAAGGGAGTATCCATTTCAAAAAAACCCTAAGGTGAACATCCCATACAAGTGGTCCAGGAAGGGAAATGGGGTGTTCAGTCACTTTTTTGGGGAAGGAAAACTAGTGTAGATTGACTTCTACTAATAGATTTGGTAAAGGTTTTGGTTGGCCAAATAATGGTGATTTTGCTAGATTTTGGTGTTCTTCATCTCCAAATTAGGGTAAAAATAGATCTTTGAATGAGGATCTCATAATTTTTTTTGAATCCAAAGTGGTCAGATCAAGAAGGGAAAAAAATTGTCAAGGATAGTGATTTTGGGAGGCGTTTGAGAATCCTATAGATGGTAGGTTGTGAGAAAATGTGTTCTTGCAACCTATCCCAAAAATAAGTCTTCAAAATCTTGAAATGGATGCTTGGTTAAAGGATTTGGAAGTAAATGGTGTTTTTGTTTAAATTTGGGGCAAAGATAAGGCTTTGTCTGAAATTCAAAAGTGGGTGAAGTCTCGAAACAAATCTATACAAACAGTTAAATCATTTATTTATTTCTTGAAATAAATCTATACAAACAGTTTAATTCAAAAGTGGGTGAAGTCTTGAAATTATTTATTTCGTAGTATACTGTAAACAAAATCATTAGAGTCAAACCCTCCATGCCATACAGAGAAATGATTGTAAAACACAACAAAATGCACAATGGTCATCAACGCCAATTGAAACCCATTATCAAACAAACAAAATTGCAGGGGAAAAGACACTAAGATTGTTACCTAGAAGCAGATGGGAGTCGACGGAAGTGACAAAGCTTGTAGGAGGTCGCGACGACGGCGAGAGAAGAATGTGCGAGGTGAAAATGGGGAATAAAATCGCGGGAGATAATTACTTTAAGGCTAAAAGATGCTTGACAACTTGTGGTAAAGTAAACTCATATGCGTGGTAAATTGAACGCATATGTGGCATGTGGTGAACATGTTAATGTGGTCGGGTAGATATTAAGTGCCCACCTCCTAGCGGACCCATGTGTAAAAATGAGTGAGCCCATATACAAACACAAGTTGAAATAGATGTATTGATAATTAGAAATAGGCTATTTTAAATTTTTTTTTGGCTTTTTAATGAATGGGTAGTGGCAAAGTGGTAATGATGTAGCAGGCGAAGGTTTAAAAACACCTTTTTTGACCACCTTTCACTTTACGGGTTCAAGAAGACACGTTTTAACTACTCACAAGCCAATTTTTTCTTTTTAAGCTAATAACTTGCTTATGGACAAGCCCAAATTTTTTTTGAAAAAATTCAACCTATTCTTCACTCTCTACGGGTGCACGAAGTTAGCCCTGGTGACTACTAGTAGTTCCCCCTAGGTAATCACAACAGTGGTTCAATGGAATCGGAAAGGTAAGGCGACTATTTCAAAGCTGTCAGTTATTAAATTGTTGAATGCTTAGCTTCACTTATACACCTCATTAATACTGCCCATCTCGAGGTGTTGTCAAATTGGAAGGGTGATAGGAAATGCATTTGTCAATGACCTTGATGATAAAAAGCGGGTAGATTTTGCAAGGAAAAATATCCCAAAACCCCATCTTTTTAAAAATCGGTGAAAACCAATCGATGGTTGTTTAGAAAACATGATTCGTCAATCGTTAGAGTCAATGGGCTTATTTCATAGAGGGAACACCTTTTGTGTAATTACATATTATATTTTACAATAAAAAAAATAAAATTATTATAGTGCATATTTATTATTTTATATTATATTTTAAATTGTTTATACTATATTATTAATTTTATATTATATTTTAAATTATTTATACTATATTATTAATTTTATATTATATTCTAAATTATTTATACTATATTATTTATTATATGTATATAATACTATAATATATATTATCCAAATAATATAATATATATTAATATATATCATATTTATATATTATATTAGATAATTAAATAAATAATAAATATAATATATATATTAATATATATCATATTTATATATTATATTAGATAATTAAATAAATAATAGTATATAATATATATTAGATTATTATTATTATTTATATTTTATATAATATAATATATAATATGATATTATACAATATAATATTTATTATATAATTATATTTTATTCAACTTTTTTTTTTTTTTAATCGTTAAATTGCTGGGTAAGGCCAGCGCCATTTTATTGCAACATAAAAGGATTACAAAGCTGCTTCACCATCCCACCATCCCCCATAACCGAAAAACATTAATATGAAACAAACTTAAATGCAGATTTGTTGGCAGCCTCTACCAACTATTTAATGGAATTCCCTAGTACTTAATTTCTGATACATTCCCCGGCCAACAAAGAGAATGCGGGCTACCTTACCAGCAGAAACTCCGCCTACCAGCACGCCACCAGGCCTAGGAAATACTTTCTTGAAATGGACGGGCACTACCAAATTCTTACCCTACCACACCCCTACTCAGGCACGTCCAACGACCAACTTCTTACACAGGCTCTAAACAATACAGCCAACGAAATTATGCTAAGAATATTTTATTGTATCTAAAAGGAATAAACTGCAAAGCACCGCGCTGGTTCAACTACAAATGCGAGTGCTCTTTTTTACCCTTTGGCAGTCACCACATGCAATTTACAATGATTACCCTGTTCCAGATTCTTTGAAGAAGTGAAGGCACCAGACTTGCCTTGACTTACAAAACCACCCCGACAACACATTATCACACTGCTGAGTGCAAACCTAACCCAACCTCCTTTCTTGTTGCTGCCTCCTTAGCTAATTTATCCGCCAAGGTATTCCCCTCCCTATAAATATGACTAATCCGGAACTCCAAGAAAGAAGAAATCAATCTTGAAATGGGACATAGCCATCTCCGCAGAAGCCAATTAGGAGTTGAATTGGATCTAATCGCTTTTACTATGATGAGTGAATCACCCTCCAAGTGAATCTTAGACACACCCATTGCCTTTACCAGCTCCAAGCCACACAGCGCAGCCCTGAACTCAGCCTCGTTACTTGAAGCCTGACCTATGAATTTTGCTTGCTGCCTGATCACCACTCCTTCCAAATTCCTAGCTACACACCCAATTCCTGCCCAAGCCGGATTGCCGCAAGAAGCCCCATCAAAGTTTATTTTGGTCCAGCCTTCCTCTGGTTTTTGCCAAATTGTCTTCCTCCTTAATTCAGCCTTTTGTTCTACTCTCTGAGTTCCAGCCATTGTTGGAATACTCAACCCTTTAAACTTATTCGTTAGCTCGACATCCCTGGTTGTAAAGATATTTTTTGCAATAGGTCTTCTTTTTGCAGCCACATTAACTAGCTCTATTATTGAACTTTCGATTTTCTTCGCCAGCATTTCCCTGGCCATAGCTTGATCCCTAAAAATTCTACGGTTTCTTTCCTTCCATATTTCCCAGGTTACTGTGGATGGAATAATTTGCCATATACTACTAAATACTCCCAAATCCAGCCTTCTCGGCCAAGCACACAGCCAGGCACCTAGTCTAAGGGGGACTGGTGAATGATACCCAAGTTTGCCCATGATGTCTTTCCAGCAGTACTTAGCATACGGGCATGAGAGAAGAAGGTGATCCACACTTTCCAGACTCTGTTTGCACAGAATGCACCTATTAGGGCCTTTGATACCCATCAACTCCAATCTATCCTGCGTGAGGACTTTATTTTGAAATGCCAACCACAAAAACACCCCCGCTTTTGGAAGAACATCTTTCCCCCAGAAAAAGGAAATTGGCCAACTATGGACTGGATCTGCATTTTCTTTTATGTTATAGCCAATCTTAACTTTTTATTCCCCGTCTGAAGAAGCACACCACCTTATAACATCCTCACTGTCCGGATCCAAAATGATACGCTCCCTTAACACTGCATTTAAGGCATTCTTTTGCTCGATCGGAGCGTTGATTTCACTTAGATCTTTCCAAATCCACTTTCTCACCCCATTTATTAATACACTATTGCCATAGTTGCTTACCTTGGACCCCCATTTTCTGATAGTTTCTTCCCTTATCTCAACCATTTGCGGTTTGTTGCACAGTTTCTCAAGACCATTCCATGAATCAAGCCAGAACGAAGCCTTCTGCCCATTATGAACTTCCCAAGTGACATGTTTAGATACAAGATTCTTGCACTCACATATAAAATTCCAAATGGCTGACCCTCTTGGTGGATTACTGATTTTTATTATGCTGACCGGATCATCTGAAGCCAGATATTTCTTCCTCAATATTCTGACCCAATGCTGATTACCTTTGCACATCATCCAAACCAATTTCGCCCCCATTGCTAGATTCATAATTTTCATTTGCCTTAAACCAACCCCACCCGCTTTTTGAGGCCTGCAAATCTTTTCCCAAGCTAACAGAGGAACCTTATTATTTTCATTTGGCCCATTCCAAAAGAACTTCCGCATAATTTGATTGAGTTGATCATCTATGCTTGCCGAAATCTTTAAACATGCCATTGAGTAGACCGGGATTGCTGCCAATACTGCCTTGATCATTAACAATCTTCCTGCTGAGGAAAGCCACCTCCCTTTCCATAATTCCATCTTTTTCTTGCAGATGTCAACAAGTTTATCCCAAAAACCTTTCTTATTAACTCCACCAAACAATGGCATCCTCAAAAACCTCCCAGGAAGGCTTGCCACTCTTACCCCTAAGATTCTAGTAAGGTCCCTTTGAAGACTTGGTTGTACATTGAGAAAGTACACTTCTGACTTTCTCTAGTTTATAGACTGCCCCGAAGCTTTACTATAATCATCTAACAAGCTCCTAATTGCCCTTGCCTCTGTTCTTGAAGCTTGCCCAAACAAAATGGTGTCGTCTACAAATTGTTGATGTGCGCTTGGCTCAACCCCAGGAGTGACTTCAATACCTTTCCATGAACCTTCTACCCTTGCCTGATTAATACTCCTTCCCAATGCCTCTGCCAAGATGATGATCAAGAAGGGGGATAAAGGATCCCCCTGTCTGATACCGCGTGAAGAATTAAAGAACCCCTGGGCGACACCATTTACTAGGACAAAAAATTTTGGAGAACCTATGCAACTTCTGATCCAATCCACCAATTTACTGTCAAAACCAAACCTGATCAGCAATTCCGCTAGAAGTTCTCTGTCCACACGATCGAATGCCTTTAAAATATCCAATTTTAATAACATACTTGGGGTTCTAATTTTCTTGGCCGTGTGTATGGTCTCATGAGCGACTATAATACCTTCTACAATAGACCTTCCTTGAATGAAAGCGCTCTGCTCCTCAGAAATTAACTTATCAATTACCAATTTCAGCCTATTTGCTATTGTTTTCGCTATAATTTTGTAGAGGATGTTACATAGATAAATAGGTCTGTAATCCCCCATGTTTTTGGCTTCCTTTTTCTTGGGAACTAGTGCAATAAAGGTATGATTAATTGCCCCCAAAACTGTAGTCTTTCTTCTTGACTCTTCCACGGCCTTAGTCAAGTCATCCTTGATTATCTCCCAAATTTTTTGATAAAAAAGGGCAGAAAAACCATCAGGTCCTGGAGCTTTTTCTGCCCCCAGTTGAAACACGACTTTCTTTACCTCTTCCATGCAAATTGGTTTAAGTAGTTCCTTGTTATCATTTTCTGTTATTAGACTTGGGATTCTTCCCATAATAGCATCCCACTCAGCCCCCTGATGCTGCACATCTTTTGTAAATAAGTTTTCAAAAAAACTTACTGCCTCTTGACTTATCTCTTCCCCATTTCGAATAACTGAACCATCTTCACGCTCTAATTCTCCAATTCTATTTCTACTTCTGTTTACTAAGGTCGTATTATGGAAGTATTTTGTGTTTTTATCTCCTTCACGAAGCCACAACTCCCTTGATTTCTGCCTCCACTGACATTCTAGCCTAGCCAAAATTTTTGTTTGTTCAGCCTTCAGTTCTTTTTCCTTCGAGTATTCTTCTACTCCCATCCCTTTCTCAATAATTCTTTCATTTAGCTTTCTAAGCTCCGCCTCTATCCTATCACTTTCTTCAAAGATATCTTTGAAATGCTCCTTATTCCATACACAAAGTTTGGTTTTGATATTGGACAATTTTTTATGGAAAGTGAGCAAGTAAGAATGCTTTCCAGCCCGAAATTCCTCCCACCACTGAGAGATCTGCTCATATAGACCCAGGTCCCGAATCCACATTTTTTCAAAACGAAAGGGTGAGCCACCTTTGAAATCATTCTTTGAAATTGTTAGTTGAATCGGAAAATGATCAGACCCACTGAATGGTAATATGAAGGCTTCTAACAAGTTTGCAGCCTGATTCCAATCCCCAAATAACATAAACCTATCTAACTTCTCGACAATCCCATGGTGGCCTTGTCTTCTATTGGTCCAGGTGAAAATACCGTTTTTTGTTTGTACTTCCCTTAACTCATTATTGTCCACAAAATCCTGAAAATCTTTTTGTACCCTAGTTGAATTACTTAAACCACCACGTTTTTCTGCGTTATTCAGTGTGGCATTGAAATCCCCACCTAACACGACCCGTTCAGCCTTCATTTGACTTAAGGTGTCCGTTAACAACCTCCAGATATCTCTTTTTGCTGCTGTGGCAACTGGCCCATAAACATTTATCAACTTCACCTCATAATTGCAATGAAACTGCCTCACCGAAACATACATCCAGCACTGGTTACCCACCATAAGTGTACAGCTTACCTTATCGGGGTTCCAAATTACTCCTATACCTCTCGAAGCTCCATCCGCTTCCACGAAAACACCTTCCCAACCTCTCCAAAACCTCATTCTATTTTCCTAATCCTCCCTATTCCATTTTGTTTCCTGCACAAAGACTATATCTGGTTTATTCAAATCTATTTGACATCTAAAAAGGCGCCATTTGCTAGGGGCATTTAAGCCCCTAGCATTCCAGCTAACGATCCTCATGACTCCTCGGGAAGGGGCAGCTCCTTCCCGTTTCTTAAGATTGTTTGACTTAGTTTTGATTGTCCTTTCACTTGCCCAGCCATGGCAAGTTTTTCCTTATTGGATTTACGTCCTTTTTGTTTGAAATACCTCATTCTAGGGGTTTTATAGGCCGCCTGAATTTGCTCCAAACCTCTTTCTTCCAGAATGCCTTCTTGGGATTCCTCGAAGTTTCCATCCATGTCAGAATCTGAGTCTTGACACACCAGCTCCTGATTTTCCTTATTTTCTTCTTCAAACACCCCTTCTAAAACCGGGTCCCCTCCAAGCGCCACAACTTCTAAAGCCTTTTTTCTCTCTACTACCCCACCTTCTGCCAAACTCAAACCCAGGGCACCTGCTAAAAGTGAGCAGTCCACTATGTTTTGCCCTTTATTCCATGCCAACACTACCTCTTCTGCTGGGCCACCCTGCACAATTTGAGTTCCTTCCATAATCACCACATCCGGGTTGTTTCCACCACTACCAACTGCCTGATTTTCCTTCTTTTCTTCTTCAAACACCCCTTCTAAATCCGGGTCCCCACCAAGCGCCACAGCTTCTAAAGCCTTTTTTCTCTCTTCTACCCTACCTTCTGCCAAACTCAAGCCCAGGGCACCTGCTAAAAGCGAACAATCCACTATGATTTGCCCTTCATTCCGTGTCAACACTACCTCTTCTGCTGAGCCACCCTGCACAATTTGCATTCCTTCCATAAGCACCACATCCGGGTTGTTACCACCACTGCCAACTGCCTGTCCCACTACCCCGCTTCCAATACTTGGAGGCCATATATCATCCACTAGCTCTTTTTCCATAGCCGTGAGAGGAAGACCCGATTGAATACCATCAACTTTTGGTTTACACATATCCCTTACTCCCTCGTACATATTGAGTCCATTGGCTGTTACCCACGCTGAACAGTTATCCTCCTCATGCTCCACCGATTTGCACCTCGGGCAGAGACCTAGCTTGTCCTCCTTCACTATTACCTGCCTCCAAGTTCCACCGTCCGTCTCGAGGCCTATTTCTGTTGGGAGCTCCGTCCCCTACTGGATCACTATACACATTCTAAAATAGGTTCCTTTCATGCTGTCCTCCTGAACTTTATCCAAAAACTTAAACTTCCCTAAGTGCCTTCCAATTATCTTCAATGTATTTTCTGCCCAGAATTCTGATGGTAGGTTGTACAGCCGAATCCAAGTGGAGTTTTCCTCGATCACTTGCTTGCCCGTGTCAAAATTTGGGTTCCAGTCAAAGAAATGCATTTGTGTTCCTTCCATAAAGAATGGACCTGAATTTCTGACTTTGTTTTTTTCCGTTTGAGTGGGGTAAGTAACCAAATAAAAATTGTTTTGCATTGCCCTAACCACTATCTTACTACCCCATTTCTCCATACACCAGTTTTTGATTTCTTTCTGCTTCTTTGGAAACCCCCCACCCCATTTCATAAACAATCCTATATCTTTCAGTAGATTCCTAGTTTCCTTAACTGTATCTATTTCCAAACATAATGCAGGTTTAGGATCAATCGATGACTCACCTTTATCACTGCTCATATGCGTAATCTTTTCCTTCCTGCCCGCGCCTATATCCTTTCTCTGCCAATGCCTTGTCTCCACCCTGCTAAAGCTTGTTTCTTCTCTACCCCAACCAGTCATCTTACTTCGAAATTTATCACTATTTACTGACTGTCCAACATCCCGCACTCTCCCTCCACGCTTCCTGAGAAACCCATAACGGTAAGGCCATATCCATGGGGGCTCCTGTCTCCCGCTTTTAAACGCTGGAGCCTTATCATAAACCACCTTCCCAAATTTGGGAGTTTCCTGCGTCCAAAGTTCATTCCTATACCTGCTCGCCCTATTTTGTCCAGCATTTGACAGATAACACTTATCAACCCATCTACCTTTCTCCCACACCCACTGTGGCCGGTAACACCCAAACTGATTCCAAGAGTCATTGTTTTCATACGCATTTCCGCCATTTTTAACCCTGGCCCTCAACACATCCATTGGTTCCTCCCACTCCATTTCATCTCCCCACCCCTTCCTATTTCGATTTCTACATTCCTCCTGTCTGTCCCACTGGACATCGCCCCTATTGCCCTGCAGCACTTTACCCTGCAGATCTTTCCCATGAAACTCACGCCGCGCGCCTATCTCTGCCATTTTTTTTGAATTTAAGTGCAAAAAAATTTATATTCAGCTTATTAATTGATAATTAAATATTTATATTTATATTGTAAAGTATATTATATAATATATAAATAATTTATTTTTTCTTAAAAGTAAGTGCTACCATTTTGGGGTAGCCCCAAAGTTCATCATCATTACAATGCATGCGGATTTACTGTCCTTTTCTCCGCCAAATTATCCTCAGCTATCTTCGTATCATTTTCTCTGCCAGATTTGTCCTCAGTTCCCTTCATAATATTCCTACTCCTTATTTATTTAATCCATCGGCAGGCCAATCTTAATTAGAGTAGGACCAACAAAGGTTCTAAGTTTGCTAGTTTACTTTAAATTCTCCGCTAAAAACCTATCACTTCTTCTTGGGCTATTTTCTCTTTATCCGTGCACCACGCGTCTACCCATCGTATACAGATAATTTTTTGTAATGGCCATGAACGCATCCAGAGTTTGGTCTTATGGAGAAAATGGAATACAAAACTATTCCTATGGAGTGGACTACTAGTGTGGTCATCCCTTTATTTAAAAGTGGTGATATCAATAACCCATCTAACTATCGCACAATTATGGTCAACTCTATCTTTGGCAAGCTATTTGGGAGCATGATTGAACGTAGGATCAGCAAATGGGCAGAAAATGAGGGTAAAAGAGCAAAGGGACAGGCAGGTTTCAGATCCAAGCACTCTACCATCGATCATTGCATCACCCTTAGACACTTGATTGAGAAAATTTGGGATAATCAGGGTGAGGAAGCTTATTGTTGCTTTGTAGACTTTAAGAAAGCTTTCGACACAGTGCCTAGAGACAAATTATGGTCTCGGATGGAAGAATTAGGCATTCCAAATGCATATAGAGCAGCTGTTCATAGGCTGTATGAGAAGGTCAGTGCTAAAATCAGAACAAGTGAAGGTATGTCAGAATGTTTTGACAGTGACATTGGAGTTAAACAGGGCTGCCCTCTATCCCCTACGCTTTTTGGGCTATACATTGATAAGTTGGAAGCGTGGTTAAGCAAGGAAGGCGGGGATGGTATCCATTTGGCAGGTTATGTAGTAAAATTACTTCTATATGCTGACGATCTTATCCTAATCTCAAAAACAGCTCATGGGTTAAGAGAACATCTAAAAGCCCTAGAACACTTTTGTCAGGAAGTTGGGATGCAAGTGAACACATCCAAGACCAAAATCATGATTTACTCATTGAATAGAAAAATTAAACAGCATACCTTTCTTTTTGAAGGCAGCCCACTTGATATAGTGAAAGAATACAAATATCTTGGGATTGACTTCCATTATAAGCTCAGTTGGGAAACCTGTAGAACGAAAAGGATACAGGGAGGTTGGAAAGCCTATTATTTGCTCCAAAATAGGTGTAGAAAAGCTGAACTTTGGGATTGGAAAACCAAGAAAACCCTTTTTGGTTTACTTGTCACGCCGGTTGTGCTTTATGGGTGCGAAGTGTGGGGAAGCAACACATCAAAGTGCAGTTGGAGACAGATAGAAAGAATCCAGAAACACCTAATAACAAATAATCTCAAAGTTAAAGCTACTGTTCCTTATGAAATCCTGCTAGCTGAGGCGGGAGCTTTTCCTTTGGAAGCTTCAGCGATAACCCGGTTGTTAAGTTATCTAAAAAAGGTTGAAAACATGGATAACCACCGGTGGCCCAAAACGGTTATGGAGGAGATTCTAGTCCGAAGAAAGAAAACATGGATGAAACAGAACATCAAGTGGCTGAACAAGTGGAACATCAAATTACATGAGTGTCCTGACACCAACAGTGAAATAAAAATCTATGTGAAGGAAAAATTCAGGACTGCCATGTGGTCAAATCAGATCGGACGAAAAAAAGCATATTACATCAAAGAGTTTAACCCAGCTAAGGAACATGGTGAAAAACCATATTTAGGTGCAACTATTAAAGGGAAAGCGAGGCTATTAATTGCTCAATTGAGAACGGGGTCCCACCATCTTAGATGTGAGACTGGTAGGTGGAAGACTCCTAAGGAAACTTGGGAAGAAAGAACGTGCTTATTTTGTAATAAGGGAGTGGTGGAAACGGAGTGGCACTTCGTCATGGAATGCACAGCGTACGAAAATATCCGTAATCAGTACTCAAGTATTTCAGATGTGGGCAATATGCAGCAGTTATTTGAGGAGGATAAGATAAATCAGACGGCTAGCCTCCTAGTCAAAATTAATAGCAGGAGATCTGATTTGAAGAAGAGTCTGGAGACAAACTAAGTTGTTGAATGTCTTGGTCCCATAGGCTGTTTAGTCTCGTGGACGTCATTAAAAACTTTCATTCATTCATTCAAACCATTAATATCATAAGCGTATTCTGAGAGCGCAGAGGGTGCAGCGAAGAAACGGGAAAACGAAAAAAAGAGGGAAAAAGAAATATATCTGCTGTCACCGATATCATAATGTATCACTGTCAATGTTGCAGGAAAAATATCACCAACTCCCCGTTTTTTTGTTTTTTCACGAAACCGGCGAAAACGAACGGCTGTGAACGGTTCAATCGTCTTGCATCGTACTGCAGATATTGCAGGCCATCGATGGGAAAAGTACATAAACATCAAACATAAAATCATGTGTCGCGCTCATAAGTACCTTCCGATAAACAAGCTCGTGCTGGAGCGTGCGAAATATTTCACTCAGGATGTTAAATGGTGCGAGAAGGCTGTGATTTGACAAGGGTCTTTATTACCTTAACAGGCCATTTGTTGGTATGAGTGCCATTCCTCTTTATATGGTTGTATTCCGTCGCCATCTGCCATCTCAAGTTGTGTGGATTGTTCAATAATTAGTGGCTGCTGTGGGTGGTGTAAGGTCTCCAAGCGTTGGTGTGCATTCTGAGCAGGATAACCATGGACTACCCCTGGAACATAGACTATGGGAGAGGACCCAGTACCTGAGCATGTTTCAATAGTTGTGATAGTAGTTGTTTATATAATGCCCAATATTTTTATCAATATTGGACCAATAGTTATGACTTTAAAGTTGTTAGTGTTGATGATAACTGCTCATAATTAAACAAAATGTATTCCTTTGATCTAAAATCCAACCAATCATGTGATTCCACATCAGCGCTCAATAAAACATGCTGTGAATTCACAAGTATTGGTCTCACTTTTTTTATGGGCCTTTTTGGACACCTTGACAAAAAGCATGCTAATGTGGCATCATATTTGATGATGTGGCCCTGAAACCTTAGTTATAAGCAGGGGACTTGCCAAATAAACTGCTGTTAAAAATTGGGTGTGATTTGAAATTTCCACCTAGAATAATTAGAAGCGTGAAGTTAGGGTGCACAACTACTGGGTCCTTTCCCCTACATCCCCAGGAATTATAGGGTGGAGCTCAGTATTTGTGATTCGGAATTACCTTTCTCAGATTCTCTGTCCCTTGAGTGGCTTTCACAAATCTTTGTTACAGACTGCCCTAGGGTTGTTGATTGCATTTACACAATAGTGGGAGCCGGGGTCATTCAGCCGAAAGCACCGAGGTTGATTTTTCCATCTCAGGTACTGTCCATCTTTATTTCGAACCTCCTTGACCTTCTGCAATCTTTAGATTCAGTGCTGCGTACAATACGACTTGCACAAAGGCAAAGGCTTTATAGGTGGTATTTTTCCACGAAAATACCTGACACAGAAAGAGGCTTTTGTCTTAGTATATAATGCCCTAAAGCAAGCTCTTGAAAGGAATTCAGATACTATTTTGCTTTCTGCAATTGACCAAACTGCTAAAGATATATGCATTGGACTGGCCTCAGAATTTAAGGAGAAATACCTTGCCATTTCCTTACTGCTGTCACATATTAAACATCCAGTTTTAGCTTCTGTACCTGCTGTTCCTCCTCCATCGTTAGTGCCAGTAGTGCAGATTTGTTCGTGTCAAGATGAGAATCCAGGAGAGAACTTTCTGCAGTCGGAGCTTGCCTCGCGTTTATAACTGTTTTGTAAGGGTTTTGAATGGTTTTCCTTGGCCGTACTTGAACATATCCGTCTTCTTTTTGCAAATATGTATGCTCTGTTTTATCTGATGCAAATTCTGTAAGATTTTGGGGTTTTGGTGCGGTTATAACTGTTTGTAAGGGTTTTCAATAGTTTTCCATGGCCGTACTCGAACATATCCAGCTACTTTTTGCGAATATGTATGCTCTATTTTATCTGATTCAAACTCTGCAAAATTTTGGGGCTTTGGTGCGGTCATAACTGTTTTGTAAGGGTTTTGAATGGTTTTCCATGGCCGTACTCGAACATATCCGGCTTCTTTTTGCAAATATGTAATGCATCTGTTTTATCTGATGCAAACTCTGTAAAATTTTGGGACTTTGGTGGGGTTATAACTGTTTTGTAAGGGTTTAAAAGGGTTTTCCATGGCCGGACTAGAGCATGTCCGGCTTCTTTTTTCAGATATGTATGCCCTGTCTTATCTGATGCAAATTCTGTAAAATCTTGGGGCTTTAGTTCTGTCAGATTTTGGACCTCTTTCCACGTTATCTGTATCTATGTAAATATTAATATTAATATATTAATATATATAGGCCTCATGTCTTTTATTTAAAAAAAAAAAATTATGTTCTTATATGCTTTTTTCGGTTTATGTTGATTTATTATAATTTTCTTTTTGCAAATATGTATGCTCTGTGTTATCTGATGCAAGCTCTGTAAAGTTTTGGGGCTTTGGGTGCGGTTATAACTGTTTTGTAAGGGTTTTCAATGGTTTTGCATACTCGAGCATATCAGATTTCTTTTTGCAAATATGTATATCCCTCACTCTGTAAAATCTTGGGGCTTTAGTTCTGTCAGATTTTGGCCCTCTGGTAATTCTATCTGTATCTCTGTAAATATTAAAGTTAATATATTAATATATAGGTCTCGTGCTTTTTGTTTAAAAAAAATAAAAATTTATGTTAGATATGTTTTTTTGGTTTATGTTGATTTATTATAATTTAGACTTATACACAAACTTAATTATATTTTTAATTTAATTGATCTTTTTGGGTATTGTATAATCTTTATTGATTAATTATAAATTTTGGATTAATTATGATATTTAATTTATTTGGGCTTGAAGAATGACTAGAAATTAATATAATTTAGATAGAATACTTATGAGGTAATGAATTAGAATGGTTGATTTAATTTATATTATAATACTTATCTAAAGAGATAAGTGAAATTTATAATTTAATTATGGATTTATGTCTTTATAAAATAAATTCTTAAATAAAATCTAGTAATTAGGCCATAGCCTTTTTATAAGTGGACCTGCCAGTCCACATTTTCCCTCTAAACAGGTCTCTCGCTTGAAAACAAGTCTCTTACACCTGAAAACAGGTCTCATACCACTAAACTATGAAATGGTTTTGAATTTCATTCAAACAAATTTTTTCCTGCGGCAGAGTTTATATTTAAATATGAAATCTTCCACCAAATACTAATAGTTGTAAAATCATATCAGATTTTTTTTGTAAATGCGGTGCCATAAATGCCTCGTGATGGTGTCGCTGCTATTTAGATATAATTTTCATTAATTGTGAATAGATTGTAGCAATCATTGTAGGGAGACTGGTTTGGTTCGTCTGATCTTTCTGTCTAGAAAAAAATGTATTTGGCCCGATTCCACAGGCATTTTGTACTCAAATCTGATTTTCAAATGGATTATACTTGAGTGTGCAGGGTTTTTCTGCTGATTTGATAACGTAGATTTAGATTATGCACATTTTTTTCAAAATATGCATATCAGATGAATGCTTTTTGACTTCATTTGTTTTTTGCTTTGGATGATACAGATATGTGCATCACAGCACTAAATTTTTATCTTTGTTTTCTGGCTCTGGTCACATTGTAGAAAAATTTGCAGTGAATATAGCATTTTATGAAGCATTTTAAATTGAAAAGTTAAAGAAGGCAATGGGGAAGGTAATTAAATCTATTTAATCCCCTTCTGTATTTTGGTAAGGTTCAGAGTGTTTATTCTCATAATAAAACTGGCTACTTTTACAAATTGTAATGTCGAAGGCAGTTCCATGGCAATGCCTTGTGATTTTATGGATTGAGAATCTAAGTGCTTGTAAATTTTTTAATGATGTTGCTGTTACTGAAGAGTCTGTAAGGAAAAATGGAAATTGGACTAAATTGCCATTGGGGAAAGGTAGTGAAATCTATTTATTTCCTCTCTATATGTTATTTTTGGATCCAGGTAACCTGTCCTTTCTCGTAATAGTTAGTTTGACTGCCAATACATTCAATTTTGGAGGTAGTTCCATATTCATGATTTTTGAATCACATTTTTACCAAATACTTTTGCTTTTTATGAACTTGTACGTTATCTAATTGCTTGTAAAAATGGATTTAAAATTTTATTTATATTCTGTTGTGAATGAGACTCTACAAATTCATTATCTCTGAAACCAACATTTTGATTTTATAGCCTTTCACATGAGGAGCCGCTAAAGAGAAAATTCTTAGCAGATTGTATTTCTTTTCTGGCATATGATGTTTAAATAAAAATATAAACAAAAACTTTATATTCATATTTACAAACAATTATACAAATACATCCATCTTCTCTGGTGCCTCAACATTTATGTCTGAAACAAACTTTTTTATTTTATTGCCTTTTACATGAGGAGCTGCTATAAAGAAAACTTTTTTTTTTTTTTTTAAAAGGAGGGGTAAAAACATTTATTAGTCAACAAGAGAGGTACAAAGCATTAGGCAAAAGAATACCCCAAAGGGCCCCAAGACAACAAGCAAGAGATCAAGAATCATTAATGCAGCATTTCACATCCTCAGTAACCCAACCCTCCAAATCCTGGGCAAGGTCCCTCGGTAAACTGTCCCAATCATCCACCAACCACGTCCCATTCTTCTCAGAAGCCATTTTTGCCAGCCCATCAGCCACCTTGTTCCATTCACGAGGGATATGGGAAAAGGTGACAGAATCCAGTAAATCTCCAAGGTTGGCAATTTGTTTTGCCACTACCGCTAAATGCCAACTAACAGCATCGAAGTGTCGTCCATTTATCAAGTCAACCACCACCTGAGAATCAGATTGACATATAATCTAATTCCAGCCGAGAGCGAATGCTCTCCTCAAGGCCGAAAGAATCGTTAAGGCCTCCATGAGGTTATTAGAGTGTTGCCCCATATACTCAGAGAAAAAGAAAACAACCACCCCAGAACTATCTCTGCCCACCCCACCAATACCAGCATGCCCAGGATTACCTCTTGAAGACCCATCAGTGTTGATTTTCAAGACACCAGTGGGAGGAAGCATCCAATGCCCTCCTCTGAAGACCTTCCCTCTAGAGCACCTACCCCGCCCAACCTTGGGTCTTCCCGTACTACCAACAGAAATCCCCAACTTCTGAATCACTCCAGTATCCCCAGGATCAACCAAAACAGACAAATCACATTTTGCTTGTAACGTCTCTTGAAGAGCCCCAAGAATTCGAGCCCAAACTTGGCCCACCTGTAACTTCCTATCTAGAAAAATCCTTCGATTGCGCTCCAACCAAATCTGCCAAATAATAAGATTAGGGCCAATAGGCCAGGCAGTGTGCAAAAAAGAAGTCTTTGTTGTAGTAGGTCCAGCATTTTGCCAGAACTCGCCAAGAGATGAAGAATGTCGACAGGACATATTCCAAGCCCCCCACCAAAAGTGCCAAATAGTTTTAGCAAAGGGGCACTGAAAGAAAAGATGAGAAACAGTCTCAACATCTTTGAGACACAGAAAGCATAAAGAGGGACCTTGGAAACCCCTCTTGCAAAGGTTGTCCCAAGTCAAGCACCTGCCATACACCACAAGCCAAGAGAAAAAGTTGCATTTTGGCCAGGAGAATTTATTCCAAATATTTTTCCACCAAGGAACCTCAGCACTGCCTAAAGCCTGTCTGTCCAAAGCACGATACCCTGAAACAATAGAGTACTTCCCTTTAGGATCTGAGCCCCAAGCCAACACATCCCTCTCCGGAAGCGAACAACACACTCTAGCAACCAAAATGGAGGATAACTCCCTCCTATCCTCCAAAGATCCACCCAAAGGCCACTCCTGCATATCCTTCCACTGATAAATGATAGTTTGCCCCAAGACCCAAGGGGCTTTGAAATCCATCACTCTGCTCCAGCCAGCTTGAACAAAAATCCTGCTTAAAGTCTCCAAGTGAGGATGTGAGGAAAGGATAGGCGGGAAGCCATCCCAGGAGTCAAGCCAGAAGAGGGCATCAGAACCTCTATTGCAAATCCAGAATAGGCTTTGTTTAACCAACGGAGCTCCCCTCTTGAGAGTATCCCAGATCATAGACCCTTTCCCCAAAAGACTAAATCGAGGAATCTCAGCACCATCCGCCTCCCCAATATACTTGAAGGTAAGAATCTTGGCCCAAGTCTGATGTTGATGTGAACACCACCTCCAAAACAACTTAGCCGCCAACGCTTGCCCATTCCAATCCGCTCTACGCAATCCCAAGCCACCATCCTGCTGCGGCCGACAAACCACTTCCCACTTAATTAAGCTCCACTTTCTCGAGAGGAGATTACCCGACCAAAGAAACTGCCTATAAAGCCCCTCAAAATCCTTGATGAAACTTGAAGGGGCAGTCATCACAAAACATTTGTAAATAGGAAGAGCTTGTACAACAGACTTTAAAAGAGTGACTCTGCCTGCCGTTGATAACCATCTATAGGTCCAATGACAAACCAATCCTCGGAATTATCAATCACCTCTTGCCAGAAACGCCTGGGAGGTGGACGCACATCCAGAGGGATACCCAGATAGGTAAAGGGAAGATTCCCCACCTGAAATCTTAAGATCATGACAATACGTTGTTGAATGAGCTTGGGGGTGTTAAAGAAATAAATGCAAGACTTACATTCATTAATGCATTGTCCTGAGGCAGCCAAGTAGCAATCCAAAGTCTGATGAAAAGCAACTGCTTCCGCCATCTTAGCAACCCCCATTAAGGCCGAGTCATCTGCAAACTGAAGATGTGTTTGAGGGGCAAGGGAATTATTCCAGTTCCATCCATGTAAAAGCCCAGCTGCAACCTGTGACTTAATGAACCTCCTTAAACCTTCAGCCATCAAAATGAACAGATAAGGGGATAAAGGATCTCCCTGTCGAAGACCTCTCGAGGCACCAAACAATGCAGAGCATTCCCCATTTATGAGAACCGAAAAGGAGGGCGTCATTACACAACACATGACCCAATCGATCCACTCCCTGCTGAACCCAAAGGCTCCAAGAATTTTGATCAGAAAGCCCCATTTGACCCTGTCATAGGCCTTTGACATGTCCAATTTTATGAACATAGCCTTTTCCCTTGAAGAGGCCATAGAATGAATAGCCTCCGCCGCAATCACAACACCATCAAGAATCTATCTACCCGCTACAAAGCTCCCCATTTCCTCTGAGATTAGCTTATCCAACAAAGGCTTCAAGTGCTCAACAATTAATTTAATGATGATTTTATACACCACATTACACAAAGCAATTGGACGAAAGAGATCTAAAGAATCAACACCCTCAAGCTTTGGAATAAGGGCAAGAAAAGTGGCATTCAAAGCTCTCAGCATTTGCTTATTCCTTAGAGATTCTTTCACAACCTCCAGCAAGTCAAGCTTGATCACTTCCCAAAATTCCTGATAGAACTCGACTGGGAATCCATCAGGACCAAGGGCCTTCCCCTTCTTCAGCTGAAACACCACATCCTCTAACTCCTTCAGAGAAATCGGCTGGATAAGAGAGGCATTCATATCCATTGTCACCAAATGAGGGATACAAGCCAGGATAGAGTCTTCCTCCTCAATGGCCAGAGGGGTATCTTTAGAAAAAAGATTAGAGAAGAAACGAACAGCCTCATTAGAAATTTCCAAAGAGGAAGAAAGAACAGATCCCTTAGACGAACGGAGAGAAGAGATAGTATTACCCTATCTTCTAGCCTTTACCGAGTTATGGAAGAAGGAGGTATTCTTATCCCCTTCTTGGAGCCAATCAATACGAGCCTTCTGCTTCCAAAAAATTTCCTCCCGAAGCTCCCATTCCTCAAGTGCTTTGACAGCTTCCTCCTCTAACCTGCACAAAGCCGCATCCAAACCATGCTCCCTAATTTGCCTGGTAATAGAATCCAGATGCTCTTGGGCAACCCTTTTCTGCTAGAACACGTTGCCAAACTGATGTTTATTCCAATACTTTAGCTTATACTTCACATACTAAAGCCTCTTCATAAAAGAGTACATGGCTGTCCCAAAAGCAGGTCGATCTTCAACCCACCAAGTAGACACTAAGTCAAAAATATCTTCCTCCCTGAGCCACATAATCTGGAATTTAAAAGTCTGCTTCTTAGAACCACTAGCCAAGCGAGCAGAGAACATGATCGGCCAATGATCAGATCCTCGCCAATCCAAAATTTCAGAGCTTGTTAGCCACTTGTCACTAACCCAGAAACTGGATACCAAGAACCTGTCCAATCTTTCAGAAATAGCTTCTTCTCCAAGCCTCCTATTATTCTAGGTGAACGTGCCATTTAATGGTTTGATATCCACAAGCCGAAGTCGGGCCATGTTCTCCCTCAGAAGAACAGAGGATGTGTCCAGACGAGGCACACCCCCCCTTTTCTCCTCAAGAGAGACAATTGCATTGAAATCACCTGACATGATCCAAGGTAAAAAGGGATCCAAAGATCTCAAAAAATTTATATGGGACCATAAAAGACTCTTACCAGGAACATCTGACAGAGCATAGATATTGGACATCAAAACTCTTTCCCCAGTCTCCAAACTTACTGCAACAAGAGAGATAGAGAATCTACTAGAAAACCACCAAATAGGAGAGATTCGTCGAGGATCCCAGAAGCAGGCAAGACCTCCAGAGCTCCCCATCACCCCCACACACTGACATAAACCTCTATTCCAAATTTTTGAAGCACTCTGCATCATACTATCAATAGAAAGCTTCGTCTCCTGGAGAAAAACCAAATCCGGAGAATGAGCACGAACCAAATCTCGAATAGCCTTTTGTCTAGGGATGCTATTCATACCCCTCACATTCCAAGAAAGCACAATCATCTCGAAGGTTGGGAAAAGTGAGCATCCAAAGTCTTCACCGACCCAGATTCAACCAACGTCTCACCAGCCAACTTAACTTTCTCTTGATCTTTCTTCCTACCCGCCTTTTGGGTCTTGTCAGGAGTACTCTTTTTCAGGGACTTTTGATGCACACCCAAAAGAAGTGAAGAAGCATAATCTTTACTCTTTGCAGAGCTTCCAGAACCCGAACCCCCAGCTGAGCCCACTCCTACCTCAGCAGAGACTAAAGAAGTACCAGTCCCTGCACACGGATCCCCAAGCCCCACCTCAGGGGAGAGAAAAGAAGAATCTTTTTCTTCCCCTCGAGATAACAAAGGGTCAGAGGCAAAAGACATAAGAGCCATAGGCTCTGGATTGTGAGAAGTAGCTGGGTTAGCTTCCACATGCAAGTCAAGAGAGACCCCCTCCTCATGAATTAAGTCATTCAGTGCATCAAACTTGTTGAAAACCCCCTCCTCCTGGCGGTCCCGAAAAGTCCTCTTCATCCCACGACCTTTATTTCGTGTCTTAATCAGAACAAACCCATCTTTATCTAGAGTCCCTCCCTGCATGGGACCTTTTTCCTTCTCAGATCCTGTGTTTGAAGCAGCCTTTCCATTCCCTGAGTTACCCACACCAGAAGCACGTGGACACCTCTTCAAAAGATGACCATACTCCCGACATAAACGACATCTGAACGACAAGGTTTCATAATCTAGGGGTTGTGTCCACGAACTAGAACCCACTGTCAAATCAATAGAGTCCGGCAAAGGCTGGCTCAAGTCAATCTCCACACAAACGCGGGCATAGGAAAAGATCCATTTGTCCAAAGTTTGCTGAGAGGGACCAATCGGCTTGCCCAGCGCCATTGCAATAGATTGAAGAATATCACTCCTCCAACATTCCAACGGCAGACGAGGTAGGTGAACCCACACCGGGACCTTCGTCGGCATCTCCTCTGCAGAAATGAAGCCGACATGCCAAGGTTTAATGAACAAGCCGACTTGATTATAGAAATAAGGGCCACCCTCAAAAGCCTTATTTCTATCAGAGATGCATGATAAATCCACCAAGAAGAAATTATTTGCAGCAAGCAAAATCTCAAAATCCCCCTCTGGATTCCAAGTCTTCCGAATCCAAGGTTTGAGGAAAGGTAAGGAAACCCTCATTCCCAAAAACTTACAAATTAAAACATGCTTACTGAAATAGTCAAGATCTTCTACCACCGCCTCCTTCTGAATCACTACCACTGGGCGTGCTTGAGCCCTCTCCAAACAACCATTCACCTTATGCACTTTAAAGCCATTAATCCTAGATAAGCCCCCATGAGAAGAAACCCCAACACCGGCCTCCGACATAATATCATCTCCCTTCACCTCCTCCAAACCATCCAACATGTTTCACTATAAAGAAAACTGAAAAATGCTTAGCAGATTGACTTTTTTGTACGATGCCCAAATGAGATATATTAAAGAGCCAAAAATAATCAAATATTTGCCCAAAAAATTAAGAGTGATAGCGATGGCTTAGTTTTTCATTTACTTAATTTTGGCATTGAATAATTAGGTTTGTAATGGAAAAATATTAGCAATCGACAAGTAGGAACATGCTAATATTTTCTTTGGTCCTGGAGCCTTTGTAGTGACATTCAATCCTGCATGGAACTTGACAGAAAACAATAGATATTCTGTTGGTTTAGATGCAATCAAATCTGGTGCATGATGCTATCACTAAAGGGGTTCTTTGGAATCCTTGGAATCCGCATTTTGAGACTGTTGTTGATGCATTCTTATCAACATTCTTTTTATTGAGGGGTAATTAGGAATCACCGAGCCTTGATTGGTTCTAGGAGGAATAGGTCCCATCTTGGATGTGCTGCTATTGCACAGGTGTCAAAGTTATGGGCTTCCTTGGTTTGCTGAGGTGATTTGAACTTTGGCTCATTCTCTTTATGAATCCACCTGTTTACTATATCACAACACTTAGGATTACTGTTGATGCATTTATACATACAGAGTTCATAGCAATTATTGCATCTTTGTTCCTAAATTAGATCTTTTTATTTGTACCAAATAAATCCCTTTTTCTTAGTAGCCTAAATCCTGGGACTAGAAGCCACACTTTCTATTGCAGGGTTAATCCACACAAAGTTTGAAAACTCGGACCTGGTGGGGACTCAACAACGCAAAATAGGATTCAGATTTTGGACTTGGCAAAAAGAAAAGAAAAAAATTATGTTTTTAACGTTGAGAAAGCAGCCTCTAGCTACGGCAAGAGTCCAGGCATAGGACTCGGGAGTTCGAGCCCAGGACTCAGGAGTCCAAGCTAGAGACTCGGCTCGAGAGTCCGTGGCGAGTCAACTCGACCAGCTTCAGTCTGTCGAGTCTGAGGAGTCCAGCAGAGTCTTCCAACTATGAATCCACAGAATAATGTGAGTAACAAAATGGAGTTGCGGTGAAGAAATACCAAGATCTAGAAGCATAATACTATCAACATCTTTGTATTTGTACTTATAGATATGTATAGTATCTCTCTAATAACGTACCTGGTTGAATTCATCAGAGGGGGAAACTTCTAAATTTGGTCCATCATATTTACCCCTGGGGACCATGATATTTGCATCGTGGGGGTCATGTCAAACTTATCCCAAAGGATCTATTGATTTGAATTATAATAGAAAAGAAAAATAAATTAAGAACTGGAATGGAATGAATACTAGTACATTAGAAGGAAAACTAAAGTCGTTGGAGAAAATTAGTATCTCGGCTAGAACTCGGCAAAAAAAAAAGAAAAAAATTATGTTTTAACATTGAGAAAGTAGCCTCCAGCTCGAGAGTTTGAGCCCAAGGCTTGGGAGTCCAAGCCAAAGACTCAGCTCGGGAGTTCGTGGCAAGTCGACTCAGCTAGTTTGTAGACTTTTAAGTCTATTGAGTCTGTAGGGAGTCCAACAGAGTCTTCCAACTATGAATCCAAAAAATAATGTGAGTAATAGAATGGAGCCGCAATGAAGAAATACCAAGATCTAGAAGTGTAATACCGTCAAAATCTCTGTATTTGTGCTTATAGATATGTATAGTGTCTCTTTAATAACGTACCCGGTTGAATTCATTAGAAGGGGAAAACTTCTAAATTTGGTCCATCATATCTCCCCAGGGGAACCATGATATTTGCATCGTGGGGGTCATGTCAAACATCTTCGAAAGGATCTATTGATTTGAATCATAATAGAAAAGAAAAATAAATCGAAGAACTGAAATAGAATGAATACTAGAACATTAGAAGGAAAACTAAAGTTGCTGGAGAAAATCAATAAATCAAAGAACTGAAATAGAATGAATACTAGTACATTAGAAGGAAAACTAAAGTCGCTGGAGAAAATCAGTATTAGTAGCAACCTTCTCCAGCAATGGGGGGGAAATTTAATGGAAAAAAGAAGACCATCCAGTGAAGTAAGTGGCAGACTAAGACAAAACACCCTTAACAATGGGATTGCCATTCAATTAGCTGACAACAAGGGTATAAATAAAATATGAATCGGGACAACACATGGACTTTAGCCTAGATGAGATTTCATGGAGTTAAGAGGCGTTGCAAACATTCTATGATACGTACATTAAAACAAGAGTGGAGGAAAATGTACCATCGTACTGTAAAGAGCCATGAGATTAGGGAAGAGTTATTACCATGTTTCGGGATATGAAAGGTGTTATTGCTTATAGGGCCCTGCATCATCATATCATGGACAAGGGAGATGAGATTGTGAAGGTTATTGTTTTGGAGATTTACAATGAGGAAGTGCGTGATTTGTTGGTAAGGAGTTCAACTAAGGGTTGTGCCAGAGAGAGTAAGATTTTGTTAAATTTATTCTCTTTCTCTCTTCATTTTTCCAAATTTATTGTGCATTTGTTGGTGGATTTACATATGGGCCCTTTATCAAAAGGCCAAAATTGATTTCCTTAGGTGATTTATATTGGAAAGGACAAACTTTAATCCACATGTGATTTTGAAACCTACTAAACTCCATTTAGGGAAGGACTTCAATAAAATGGAGTCCATATGATGGACAAATGTTTTCAGCGAGATTTCTCTTCTGAAGGTCAAGTTACATTTTGTGAGGTTAAGTTTAGATTAGAATTTCAGTTTTGATTTTGCTTTTTCAATTCTCTCCATTTTTCTTTTTACAAGATAAATTAGTTTGTTCATTTTGGTGGATATTTATAACTATTTTTTTGGTTTAAAATTTGGTAAATTTTTTAAGGGATACATTAGCGGGTATTGGGATGCATTAAATGAGGTAGATGTTGTGTTTTACCCAATATAAATACCCAACAAATTGGATGTTGTATTTATCCCATTTCAAACACTGTGAATGTTGCATTGGGATGCATTAAATGAGATAGATGTGTTTTACCCAATTTAAATAAGTAACAAATTGGATGTTGTATTTTATGCCATTTCAAACGCCTTGTGAGTTTGTTGTTGTTCCTTATCCAATTTCAAAGTAGATTTCAACTTGGAGTCCCACATTGTAAGTCCCGATGCTTTTACCAGTTGAGCTAATCTCTTGGGTGATCCTACAATAGTGGTTTACACTTTTTGGGAGATCCTGATTTTTGCTGAAATCACATATTTTTAGAAAATATAATGATTTAAGCCTTGAAAAGTTTTATTTAAAGGATTCCAATTGAAGAGGGTTTGATCAAACCATCTTAGATCGAACCCCCTTAGATAGAACCCCACTAGTTTTAAACCATACCTATAACAGAGTCTTTTTTACAACTATCAAAATGTTGATAAAAAACCACTTTTGATTTACTTTTTGAGGGATCAAATGAATTCATTTAAAATTTATTTTTTGTAATTATGTACTCCTTATTATAAGCTTCCCAAAAAGTATAATTTTAAATAAATTTAATTTGATTATTATATTTATTTTTTATTTCTTGTGAATGTAGGTTTTTCACCGAAAATCAAGTTCTCCATTCTTCACATGTGGAAAAATAGTAGATTATCAAAAAAAATCTGAAAAATATCTATGCATTAGATATTGATGTTCTTGATCTAACAAAAAAAAAATAAAATTGAATTTCAATACATACAAAAAAAGTTATGTTTTAGCCAGTAAATCATGTCTAAATTATAACTGGTTTGACTTTGAAACTTAATTAAAAAAAAAATTTCAATGAAATGCTATGAAACCAATTCCATGCACTAGATATCATAGTTACAAATCTAAAAAAATAGAATTTTGTCCTTCATAGAAAAAAAGTTATATGTTAGTCATTAACGCCACTCTTTAAAAATGGTGTTTACTGTTAAAAACTAGTTTTCGAAGGAGGTGGAAAAAGAAGTGCATTCTGATTTCAATTTTTTTGAAAAAAATATATTTAGAATCTACAGACAAAATGTCACAAATCACTAGTTTGCATCATCTTCAAATTTCTCATGGTTTAGTTGTTATAGTTGCCTGAAAGTGAAGATTTAGTTTAAAAAATTTAGTTCAATGTCCAGTTTGGCTAAAAATTGTAAACCAGTATTGTGGGATCACCCTCATTTGACTATTATATAAGTCCACTACCAAAAGGCCAAACTGTGTATTTTAGCAGGATACCAAATATTATTTATTATTTATTCATACACACCCATGGACGCCAAGAATTGGCTGGAATGGAACTCATAATAATTCTCTTAAAGGTTGTCAAAACTTTCCTTTTTTTCCTAAGTTTTCCCTTTGAGCTGACAGCATGCCACCCAATTGTGTGGGGAAAAATATTTGTTGAGTACACATTGATGAGATTGTTGGTTGTTTACCATTCTTAGGACTGGGGTGATTCCTCCTGCAATTAGTTATAATACCCAAGTCACTTTAATCACTTGTGGAAATATGACTGTTCATATATCTGTCTTCAATACTCTCTTGAACTCTTCCAATCCAAAAAGAGTATCATTTAGTAACTCGATACTCTCTTCCTTTTTTTTTTTTTGTCTATATATCTGTCTTTTCAAGTTACAATGCTTTTGTAAGTATTCATTTCAATTATTGCCAATCCTTTGGTATACTTGAATCCATGTTTGTAGGTTTATATGTGAATAAACAAAAAAGTAGGTGCCTCGCTAAAGACCACCCTCATTTGGTCCTTTGGTTAAGAACCTGTATACATAAGCAACATGTATGAGCTCCATTCTATGAGCTAGATTTGATTTTGATCCCAAGTATCCCCATTTCGATAAAAACCATTTGGGATTTTGTTGAAATTATGTCTATGGTATTTTTTTAGATTATGCCCTAGAATTTTGTTATTCGATTGCCCAATTCTATTGAGTTTATCTGTCGTAAGTTATTGTTGCTTTAGTGTAAGGTTGTTTGTCCTCTTCTAGCAGTGGGATTCAGGATTTCAATACTTATGTTCCCTAATTGTGGGATCCATATATTGTTATAATGCTCTTAGCAATTGATGAGTAATTTATCTTTATTACCTGAGCTTTTGGACTTTTGATTTTAAGTACAAGTAGCTTTCCAGGCATTTCAATGCCTTGAATTTGATGGTCAACTCTACTTCTTGTGTTATGTCCAAATTTTTATGATGGTTTGATTGTTAAAAAATTATAAGTTTGTTAAAAAAAATGTTCAATTTGACATTTCAGGTCTTAAATTTGATGTTCACCTCTATTTGTTATATGAAATTTATATGATGGTTTGAATATTAAAAGATTATCAATTGTTAAAATCAATTGTACAATTTGTATCAAGATATTAAGGGAATTTGGGAATGCAATTCTTGCTCGTTTTTAGACGTTTTTGTATTAGAATGTTTCAAGATGTCTTGGAAACTTTTTGCATTGTTGCCTATTTTAAGAATGTAAGGGATGATTAAGTACTTCAAATGGGTCAAGTTTAAACAACACATTCTTACTTTTTGAATTGTTTAGGTGACTCATGACTCATATGAAATCACACTAATAAATGGGTCTTACTGTAAGAGTGATTTCAAATGAATTGCCAAATCAAAAATTAGTATACTATTTAAACAAAAATCTTTAAATGATGGCACTTAACCATCTAGTCTAAAAAAATAATTGTCCCTTGATGAATAGAAATCAAAATATTGATGTCTTCCATCATTTACTTGCTATTTTATTGATTAGTGATTAATAACATTAAATGATTGTAGCTATTAGTTGAATAAAACTTGAATACAAATATTATTAAGTTGTATCAACCATCTTGTTTTTATTGATTATTGGAGTATTGTCTATGTCACTTCTCATGTACAAACTTCCATAATTCATTATTTTGTTAAATGGATTTTAGCCATTAAGATCTATTGTAAATGTATCAATAGTTTTCCCTTTTCTTCTGTATTTTTGAAAAGGTTGCACTATGATGATATTTTAGTGTCTAGATTTCACTATGTCCTAATTGTCTAAATGCTAGAATGTTTTGCATTTATTTTATCTCAAGTTTGTAATATGATGATTACTTAAACATTGTGTCAGGTATAACTCCTGGGATGCGTCTCTGTGATAGAAACATATTTCAAAAAGGGAGAGGGGTTTGGATATGCCTATATGATGACCAAAACATTTTGGCTCTCCAGATATCTCATTGGAATGCCTCTTTAACTTTCAAGAGACATATGCCCATAAGACACAATTATTAATCCATTTACTTCACTAATTGATGCTCCATGGTTTGATATGTTTTTTATTTTGGTTTTTCTTAGCCATGATCAATGAAAATAGCTAATTAATTCAAACCCAAAAATTAAAATATTAGAATTGGCAATTCATGACCCATTGAATATGGCCCCAATAGAGTGTATTATTGAAGACCATTCAAATGCATTATAGTGAAAAAGATCAATGTGAATGGAAAATTGCTCCCAATTAATTCTCAACATGATTATGGTCTAGGGAATATTGTCATGTGAATCTCATTTTGCTATGAAAACCTTATTGTTCATCATGTTAAGTTTCTCAATGTTGTCATTTTGAAGAATAAACAAGTATGATGAAGTTAAATTCTTGTCCAACTAGAATGAATTGGTCCTCTATCATATTTTAATATTTTTTTGTCTTAGACATCATTTTCATTTTCATGTTTGGAATTCAAAGAATTTCTTTGGAGTTACAAATTTTATTAATTTGTAACTAAATTGCATTTTTCTCTAGCCTTTATTGAAAATAATTTTCTGTAAAAAAGGTGTAGGGCATAGAGAGGTATTGCAAAGCTTATTGCATTGTAAATAGTCAAATAGGTATTGCAAGATAGCTACACTTGATAGATTTTCTTACTATGCCATTTCATTGTTACACTCATGTTTGAATAACCATTTTTTAATTTACAAGTTAACACATAAGTGTTTCTTTTCAAGGAAAAATCTCATTGAATGAAGCTCACAAGAGGATATGGCTAGTGGACTCTAAGGTCTCTCTTGGCCTCTCCACATACCCTCCTTCCAAATGCCTTAGATGCACACACACAAAAATTTGAATTTTCTATTAAATTAATTATTTTACTACACAAGTTCTTTGGATATATTAAACTATCATATTTAAGGGGACAACTAGTTTTTCTTCTTGTATTGAAATTGTTAAATCATCTACCACCATAAAATAATTATTAGAGAGTGAAACATTAATTTTACACTTTTTTTATCGACATCAGAGTGGCTCATTGTGAATCCCATAATGGAGTCTTTTCAATGCTTTAAAAAGCCATGGGCACTTGAGCATGGATCTTGTAAAAGATTACTAGATGTTGTGGAGGTTTAACTTGATTACTTTTTGAGCATTAAATATCTCTAACATATAGAGTATTTTTATATTCCCTCTTCACGTGTTCAAAAAATTAACTTATCCAAAATTCATGTAGATTTATATTGTTATATAACTAATCATATAATATTAAAATACATTTAAATTTTACCTTTATTTTTTTATTGGCGTATCCGTTGAACCTCTTGTGGGTGCAAGTGCTAGTTACATCGAAGGTTAGAATTAGCCGATAGGCTTTTTATAAGTGGACTTGCAAGTCCACAATCGATCCCCAAACTTGTCTCACGCTCCCAAACTGCTCGGTTCTATAAAACTATGTTGGTTTTTAGTGACCATCAAATCATCAAATCAAATAAGATCTAATTAAATCAAATCAAATTTCACGTATCAAATCTATAGTTATTAAATTCATATCAAATGTGCATGGACCTCAAAAGGGATGAAGTCAGATACAATGTTTTTAGATCTAATTTTCCTTCACTATGAATAGACTGAAGCAACTGTTGTAGGGATATTGGTTTTCCTTAATGATCATTATTCTTGAGACAAAGGATTTATTCTTTGGTAGGGTTTCGTAATATTTTTTCAGCAAAAAATTTTCCCATTTTTCCTCATCGGCTTCGTTGATAGCACGACAAAATTTGTGCAAAATCTTGAGGTAAGTTAGGGGAGAGGGGCCCATAGTGGAGCACCCTAACTTCGGGTTTCTCAAAATTCTACATAATTTTTTAAATCACTTCGAATTTTGTACAACAATTTATTTGGCAACTCATGTGCTTTTATATTTCGTTTTAGGGCCACATCATCAAATATGATGTCATATTAGCATGCTTTTTGTTGAGGTATCCAAAAAGGCCCAAAAACAAAGTGAGACCAATAGTGGTGCACTAAGTCATGTTTTATTGGTGTGCTGATGTGGCATCACATGATTTGTCAGTTTGTATACTTTATGGATAAAAAGTGTTTTGTAATTGGATATTAAGGTACTCCACTATGGGGTCCAGTGAGGACTACTTCTATCCCCACTATTAGACCCCGCTCCACTATGAGCCCCTCTCCCCTACTTGCTGTGGTAATACTTAGCAGGCATAATTTCCATAAAAAAGATGTTTTTTTATTATGCACATGCAAATTGGCAGTGAATGCCATGTCCACCCAAAACTTCCTATCTTCAAGTGCCACTCATTTATTTATTTTTTATTATTGGAGAAGTTGCCATACATGGGAGAGAGAGAGGGGGTAGAGGCATCAGGAAAGAGTATGGAATGTTCTGATAGTTCATGATGTACCATTCAAGAAATCCTAACCTACTTCCCATAATAGAGAAAAAAAGAGGATAAGTCTACCCTAAAACTTGAAGAGCCCTTTGGGCTTTGTAGCGAATAGTAAGGAGGCAACCATGGTAGTGACCTAACGTAGTGACCCACTGATCTCCTCAACACTTACCCCTGAAAAAAGGATGGAAACAACATGAAGCAATGATTAAAGGAATAGTTATATAATGTAGATGGCTCTTTTCGCTAAGCTAGATACTCTTTTGAGATAAGGTGATGCCCCCATAAGTGGCATCCATGTTTTGCAGTCCCAGAGACCCTATTGATGTTGTAGGGGTTTACTGTGCGTTGGATACAAATCTAATTTTTTTTTTTGGATTTAAGAATACTACCTTTAAGGGTGTCACATGGGTAAGGAGAGGTTGACAACACTTCTCTGTTGAAATAGTCTAACTCCTTTTTCATATTTCTCCATTTGATTTCTTGATCCTTGACAATAATGTTTAAAAATGACTTTATTAGTCATCTTTGATTGAGTATGGAATCTTTTATGATTAGCATTATTCAACAAGTGTTATTGTTGCATGTCAGCTTTGCTGAAGGAAAATTCATATACTTATATTTGTAATTACATATATATTTAGAATCTTAGACATAATATATAACATATAATGGTTGTATTTTCAAAATGTGTTATTAAAAATTATAAACCTATAAACTAAATCTAATCTGGCTAAAATGCATTACATGCTTGTTGTCTTGACTTGGAATTATTCTAAAATTCCTAGTTATCATTACTATCAATACCAATTAATTGTAAAAGCATACAGATATGCATGATGTCCCAATTGTTTCAATGTGGACACACAATGCTTATATCGTAGTGGTGCCCTTTTTTTACTAGACTATCTAACATAGTCAAATATGGGGGACTTGGCATGAATACTGTAATTTGTATATAGCACACACCAAATCACAAGGGTTGTAGAAAGGGAGCACAAGGTCATAGTTTGAGACCAAAATATCATAATATTACTTTCCTACTTGTCACTAGGTGTACAAAAAAATGATAACACCATGAATCAAAAACAATATGCATATTGAATTTCCAGTTGCAAGTGGACATGAAACCATGCTACGTGCTTTCAAAGAGATCCTTGTTTATAGGTAGTCCCAAGGTTAGCTAGGTAGCTGCCAACTTATTCATAAGGTTGATGGTTAGGTTTCCCATGGATCAGTATATTCCAGAATGCTTGTAAAATTTAATTGAAATTCATAGATTAGCCAATAGTTGATTCCTTAAAAAACTACAATGATGTTATGTGTTGACCTATACTATATATACATGGTCCTTTCATGATGTTCACTACATTCCACATGATAAATGCATAATATCATTGACATATTGTATTTTACTAACTATTACTTGACTACAGCTTCATAATTTGTACTTTGGAACATAATGGTCTTTATGATTTACGATAAGGTAAATGCATTCTTATTCATAGGTTTTAAAAACATAATCTCATTTGCATAGATGGTTGCAAGATTGCTTTATTGAATATGCTTGTTGAGGATTTTTATAAACTCATAATTTATTTCGTTAGAGTTGTATTATTATGTTTCTATGCATTGCATTGGAACTTGATGGTATAATACTCTTACGATCTCTTGCACCAAACCATCATCATTTGGCCAAGGTGGATCCACTATGGATGGGATCCTGTTGCCTCCTTCTCTCTTTCAAATAAGTACTAGATGATCACTCAACACAAGATGAAAAGTTGTGTATTAGATCATTTATGAAATGTAATATAGTACTTAACATGTGGAAATGTTTTTGATTAAGTAAGCAGGGTTAGGGCCCTAATCCCATACAAAGAAGGACAACAAAACAGATTGGAGAAAATAGCAACCAGTCAAGAACAACAAAGAACCACTGAAACAACACACATAGGAAATAGACCCAAAGACACATTTTTCTCATACCTCTTAGCATAATAAAAAACAAGCTATTAGCATCGACAAAACACCACAGTAAAATAACAAAAAGCCCAAACCACAGTTGTTTCCAAAGATTAACCTTACCAAACAATCCATAAACCCATTCCCCATTACCTGACCATGAAACAAACCATACATGAAGTTCATAGCTAACAAAAAACTAGATAACAGTATATAATAGAGAACAAAGAGTTAAAGTTTCAGGGCACAAAGGGCTGATAACAAATAGTAATTTTTAAACAAAAAGATCAAAAAGAGGCACTAATGCCTAATAGCCAAGTCTCTAGCAAGAAACATAAAAATAGATTCAGCTTTTTCAATGAAGCTCTAGTTCTCATGAAGATTTTCCACCATTTCCGTCAAGCTATTCTTGAGCTCCTTCAACTCAGACCGATCCACTTCATTCCTTTTTCCTTTTTTCCTTTGTTGTACTTTTTCAAAATTTTCCTTGTCTAGAAATGGCACCCATAGTCCACCCTTTTCATTATGTCATCCATAACCCTGCACATGTTCTTCATAACATCTTCCATCCTTTGTATCCTCTCAAATCTATCCGCTTCCTCCATTTGTTTTTTGATTTGCTCCATCTTCACAATAAGAATTCCAATTTTATCATTCACATTTTTATTATCTTTCTCCTTCAAGTTCTCCTGATCATGAAAGGTATGAGTGGGGGTTTCTAGAACTTCTATGTCCATAGGGCTAACATTGGTAGTCTCTTTCCCATCTTCTTTTCCAGAATCAAACCTTTCTCCCACGTCAAAATATGCTTCATCTCATTATTTCTTTCTTCAATATCTTGGCTATCTTCTTCTTTTTCTTCAAAATTAGAAACTTCCTCTTCCTCAAAAAATTTAGTATCCCTAGACTGTCAATAACATATTCTTCCTATGAAGAATCCTCTTTCTCCCTCGCCACCACCTTTTTTCCCTTTTTACTCCCCTCCTCAAAAGAGACCCTATTCTCCCTTTTACCACTTTTTTTACTCTTTTTCCAGCCTCTAACCCTTTAGAAGTAGTAATAGCCAGGCGAGTCAACCTTCGGCCACCAGGGTGCATCAAACCACTATTAGGGCTATTATCCTTGTCATCTGAGATAGTGATAGTGAGACTTTTTAGACTAGGTTCCTTTATCACCACCTTTTTGCGTTTAATCTAGCCAAAAGAGGGGTGAAGAGTTACGTTTCTTTGGAGTGATTCTTAAGAGCTCATCCCAACTGAGGTTCATCTATCAGGAGGGAGGGGACTTGTTCTTTTTCAACTCATTCACTTTGTCAGGGGAGTAAGGTTTACTTTTAAGCATATTTATGCTTACAAAGCTTTTAGGAGAATGAGGGTTTTCAAGGAGGTTAAGGGCCATATTCTTTTGCAGCGTAGTAGCAAGGAAAAACTTGCAGATAGCTCTTATGAGACCCTAATGTAGCGGGGGGTTGGTGCCATTTTCCATGCTTTTTTGGAGGGACGAGAGGATAACGAAAGGAAGGTTAATTTTCTCCAAGGGGCGAATATGATTTAGGATAGGAAAGTGATAGCCATGAACCGACTTAAAATGACCTTCAAGAGTAAAGCATTTCATCACAAACAAACTTACATTATGGTAGGGTATCAAAAGCTTCAGTCTGGAGTATTCATTCTAGAATCTCCTCACTTTTTCTTTTGACTCAAAAAATTTGTCAGTGTATTCCTAGTAATTCCTCGTACTCTTTTTGGCAATCTTCTTTCCTTCATAAGGTAGGCTCGTGGTTTGAGCAATTAATTTAGCCTTAACAGTGAATTGGAGCCCTCCAATTTTCACTTCCCCATCGCTTCAGGAGTTAGTGAACTTGTAGCTTAGGGCTTCACTGTATCCCTCCATAGCTTCAAAGAATGGGGTGAAACCCGCTCTTTCAAAGAGACCCCATAATTCTGCATTTTGTCTATGGGAATCACAATTACTCGGTTCAATCCTCTTCTTAGATCCCCCCATAGTATCCTCACTAATCAAACAATATTTTCACAACAATAGATAGTCATTTGCTAAGCTAGTATCATTTGACACCAAGATCACAGGCAAAGTGAAATCTTCAGCATTGAGAGTTACACTTGAAGTTTGCATTTGGGAGAGCATCAACTTAAACCAACTATCAAGAATTATAATAGTCAAATATTTAGGTGGATCACAAGCAAAGATCTCATGCGTGCCTCTCCAACCCTTATTGGGAATGATGAATTTTAGGTCATGAAAAGGTAATTTTAAGTAGCTTATAGCTCGCACAAATTTACAAGCAGAGACTAATATGAAGATGTCTTTTCGACTGGCAATAAAAAGATTTTTGAAAATATTTTGAGTGGTTAAAGTCCTACTTTCAATTATTTTAAACCGCCACTCCTTAGGAACAATTCAAGGAAAAACACTAAGATTTTCTTTCCACATGTTGTTAATCTTCATCTTCAAATAGAAAGTAGTACTATTGCAATTATTAGGGTTCTCCATCCCCATACAAACCATAATGCCCCATATCATCATTAACAAGATGATCCCAAACTTTTTAACCTTTCCTTGATTTTTCATCATTAGAGCATAATAAAATATCATCCTTGTAAAGGTTGGCTATCATTGTTCCGTACAGGATTAGACATGGAGACAAATCTCTCCTTTTTAATTATATTTTTAATGTGACTTGGCAGCAATGAGAAATCCCAATAGGATCACCCATTTTGACTCAGGCCTTCATTTGCCATTGCATCTGCCGCCATGTTACCATCTCTATACATGTGGCACATTTTATAATGTTGAAAGGTTTTGAGGGTTCTCTTATAGTCGTCCATGATGTCTTTCCATTCCCAAGGCACATCAACAACTCCCTTTAAGTTGTCAATTATTAGTTTGGAATCTCCTTCAATTATCACTTTTATATAACCTTTGTCCTTTAGTTGATTTATACTAGCCCACACAACTCTAGCCTCAACAAGATTATTTGAAGCAATTCCCAAGCCATTGCCATATCCTTTAATAAAATATCCTTGATCTCTTATTACTCCCCCAGCTCTTGCCCTTCTAGGATTCCCCTAAAAGCAACCATCAAAGTTGCATTTAATCCAATTTTCTTCTACAGGGGACCAAAGTGTAGTTTTTCTTATTAGCTATTTAGCCCAATTGAAGTTGGTTAAGTCCTGTGTTATTCCCCATAATTGCTTTAAACATATTTCTTTGTATGAGGGCGTATTGCATGTCTTTTTAGCTTTTTAACCATATATTTTTTGAAATTGAAATACATTAACATATTTATTTTTAATTCCTTTTACAATGTTTCTATTTTCCTCAGATACATATGTATTAATTTTTCTTTATGAATTTTGATCTATTTATCAAAATTAGAAAAAAAGGAGTGTTCTAGGTTTCATTCTCTACGCATTAAAAAACACACATTTTTTATTATTTTTGCGTAAGTTACATGACACACACACTTAGTGATGCATTTTAAGGATGCATACGTTAGAATTGTGAAACAAGCACAAAACCATGAGCTACAGAATCAAACAACAAACAAATACACCTTTTCGGTGCAGGAGGTGTTTCTTTGTTGGTCATTTGGCCTCTAGTTGCCCTCTTGCTCGCCGCAAGGGTGCTACTACTTGGTGGAAGGATGCTCTCTCGAACCATCTCATGGTGGGCTCTCCCCCTTTAGATGGTCCCTCTAGGGAGGACGTCCCTTCCTTGACTACTTCTTCTTTTGAGGTTATGTCTCCCCAGGATCCTCCTCCGGCTATTCCTTCTGTGGAACCAGTGTTGCCCTGTTTTGTTGTCATTATGTCAGAAGAGCCTGCTTGTCCCTTGATGAACACTTTTGCTGATCCTCTGAATGCTCCTAACTCCTCTTCTACGTTGTTGGCTTTGCTACATGGTGACTCCTTGTCCTTGATGGTTGTTGAGGAACCACTCATCTCACCTCGCTTGTTGGGCTTCGTTTCTAAGCCTTCTTGGTTTGTTGTGTAGAGAAAAAACTCCCCAAACTACGACCTCGAGTTTTGGGAGTCAGATATGTCCCCTCAGATTCTGGGGTTGTCTAGTCCTCGTCCTTCATTCGTGGTCTGTCCGTTGTTCATGTCGTGTTTTGAACTAGCTTATTTTTGGCCCTGAGGGCTCTACGTGTAAAGGGTACAACACTTTGTAAATTCTACTTACTTTAACAAAAACAAACAAATACACCTTCCATGCAAGAGATCTGCAAACAATATATGCAATATTCCTCAACAAGAAAAAGCTATAGAAGCAAGAGACTCTCAAGAAGATATGAAAGCTCAAGATATTTACAATGAGGGTTGAGTGCTTATAAGAGAAAAACCCTAAATGAGAAAGGGATCAGATCATGACAAGTGTCAAAATCACATGAGATGAGACATAATGATCTAATATTAGCTCAACTAATAAAGCATAAAAACACTCCTAAGTTTAGCTTAAGTGCATGAGAATAAATTAGACTAATAATCGATTAAAGATTAATTAATTATTAGCTAATGCATGATAACTCTAACACCCCCCCTTAAGATGAACTTAGGGAGTAGCTAAAAAACCTAAAAGGAATGCATGATGGGTCCCAACAAACAAGGCCATGTAAGGTACCCATGTACAAATAAAAGATCTCTATAATGCAGAGAAATAGAGAAAACCTCATGGGAAAAAATCTACTCCAAAAAGAGATAAAAGCCAAGTGAAGGACTAAAGAATCCCCCAAACAAGACAATGTTGTCCCAAATGATAGGAACAAAGGATGAACAAAAATAATGCCACTGAAGCATGAAGAAGCTGCAAACATTGTTGCAAAATGATTGTTGTAATGATGAAACAAGAACCTCTAGAAGTAGGAATGCAAGAGTATCCATATCGAAAAGATCCATCTCACCGAAATGTAAGTAACCAGCCACTAATGTACATTGCATCCAAAAGTACATAGGAAAAAATACTATATACATAGCTCACTCCAATGTGAAACCAAAGAAGCATTAGCACCAACAGTAGAAACCCACCCATAATGCTGAAAAGGGAGAGGCGTGATAGGTACACTGAAATTGAATGCTAGAAAGAAGCGCATGTAGAAGAATTATGAACATCTGAACGTGTAAACAAGAAAGTACCAACACATATAAAGGGTATGCAAACAAAAGGAACACACACATGAGGCTGTTGTCGTGGAACAAACACTCACTTGACTAAGGTATGATCACAAAAAAAGGCAAAAAATCAAACCCCCCATGGCACTTTATTGTTGGAATCAAGGAACACTGAGAGGGGGGGTGGATCGGTGTTCTGCAAAATTTAACTTTATTAACCCGATCTTTACACCACTTATAACATTGAACCAAAATAAAGATGCAAGAACACAAATAAATCAACCAAAACACCATAACACAAGGATTTTTATGTGGAAACCCTGTTAGGGGAAAAACCACGGTGGAGGTTAATCCACAATATCAGTATACTCAAAATAAGTGTTTACAAATGGGGAATGCACATGCATTCAGACACACTGCTCATATACAAAAAGGATTATTGCCCAAAGAAGAATCACAGATAGACAATCTGGAGTGGATGAACTATGAGATAACATCTGCTAATGCCTGAGTATAGTTTCAGTTAAGCACATTAATCACATTCTATCTGATTCTACACTTGAAACTTTGTCTGCTTAAATTCGGATCACCAATCTCTGTTATGCGCAAGTGAAACTGTGCACAATCGATCTATATTCGTTCTAAATTTTGCATCATCTCACAAAACGCTTCAAAATGATATGAGTAATCACTCATATATATCTGCAACAAGAAATTACATCAACTACATGTTAGCTTCAACAAAATATAAAACATATACAAAATGTCGGCTCAATCCACAAACAATTATTAATGTGAATCATACAAAGTCAGCCAAAACATAGTGAGGACCCAAAACAAAATCCTTGAACATGAAGACACCTTAAACAATTTCGCCTCGAACATCCGCAACATGCTACATCCATCAAGTCGGCCTTTTGCACTGTTAAACTGAAAATCAATCAACTGGATATTCTAACTTGCACACCAATCAATATGAGGTTCTATGATTCAAGGATAGCATAGTTCATACATCAAAATACCTTCCCTGAGATCCACAACAGAAAATTATAACATGAAATTGCATGTGAATCGATATACACAACTTCATCGGATGCTTTGTTCTAGCTTTAATAGTTAACACATAGCTTCGATCTGACTTCCGGTGCGAGCAAATACTGAAGTACGGATATGATTAATGACTAGGGTTACCATCAATGACAACACTAGATGACTTGTGTAGTGTCTCTTTCCAACAATTTCCCCCTTTGGCATTGATGGCAACACTTAGTGAAAAATGACTAAGTGTCAGAATCAGTACCAACATGAATACATTGCCAACCTTCAAAACTTCAAAACACAACTCCCCCTAAGATGAATATAACATTTTTCACTTTCCCACTCTCCCCCTTTGACATTAATGGCAAAGACGAGAATCCACATACCAAAAATCAAACAAAACTTCTATGAACAAACATGCTTCTCTAACTTACATGAATTGGAATATATTTGCAAAATTGTTCTTCAACAGGCTTAAACTAGTGTCCCAACCCTTTTTGAGACTCTCCAAAATAGTCATTTCACCAAAAAATAGATAGGATTGCATCTCTACTGACTCAAGATTTGTTGGATCACTGACAGCCATAGCATCTTGTGCTTCCTTCAATGCACTAAGCATGGTCTCCATTTTAGGACCGATTAGTCCTCTAAGCTCACATACCCTTTCAACAATTCTGTCTTTTTCATGCTTCAAACTTTTGATTTTTTCAAGCAGGGATATGACTTGACCTTCTTGCTTACTCATAGAAATGGTTAGAGGATCAAAGGCTTGAGACATATCTGCTAATTGTTTCTAATATTCCTTAATTTTCTTCTTAGTGACCTCAGTGAATTTAGACAAAGATAAGCATGAATTGTAGATATTTCCACCCTCAGATAAAACACCTTGAATGTTCTTTACATAGGTAGCTAATAAGGATTCATCATTAGCAATCATACCCTTCAATCTATTGAACCTGTTAGCATCAAATTCTTTCTGAACCTTATCCTCAGCTAACTTTTCAAGAGACTCAAAGTGAGTACTTACAAAGTTGATAAGTTTCTCTAGTTGACCAAATGGAGAATCGAATGAGTCCTTTACATGTGTGGGCATGATCTTCTCCAAGATACCAGATGCAAGACTTAGCAGCTCACTATCCTCAATGTGAGATTTCAATATCTCCTCCCTTGCCTTGGCTTGAGCAAATGATGCCACCTTCAGTTTCTGAATAGGAGATAGAGTGACCAAGTTGATAGGACTTTCAACCAATTCAGGGTCAAACTCCTCCTGTTGTTCTTCTAAAAACTCCTTTACTGCCTTTGCAGTGTCTCTTGCTTCCAAAACAACCTCCTTTGCCACAACCTTCTTTTCTTCAATCTCAGATTCTTGCTTGGCTTTAGGAATCTCTAACTTTTCAACTTTAGGAGCTTCAATCTCCATAGGAATTTCAGAATCTTGCATATCCAGAGGATTTTGAGTATCCTCAATTGTGTCTTCTTTCCCTTCTTCAATTTTTGGACCAAATGGAACATTTTCATCATGAATTTCTTTAGAAACAACATTATATCTGTTCTTCAATAGAACTGCCTTAAGAATTTTCTCAGTATCTTTTGCCACTTCCTCAATCTGCCCGATCATAAGCTTATTCACCCTTAATTTTCTCTTAAAGTCCTTTTTAGCATCATTGAGGATCTTCTTCATTTCTTCTATTGACATTACCAAATATAGATCGACAAGTATGTGTTCTCTCATTTGTTCATCTTCAGTTCTTGCATTTACTCTCCTCATTTCCAAGACTTCATATAACCCTTTAGGTAATTCTGACATTATTTCTATGAGATTCATATTGAAAACATTCAAATACTTTATTGTGGCTTCTTAAAGAGTTCTCTAACTGACACTATCAAAAGTGTCATACCATTTAGAAAGTGGTTTGAGATTACCATCCTTAATCAAAGCTTTTTCCACTTCCTCTATAATCATACTTGATCTGTCAATTTTCACCTTTTTCTTTGCTTTCTCTTCATCAGAGGGCTTGTCCTTAGAGACTTTTGATTCCTTTGTGCCCTTATTCTTGATTTCTCTTACTTCTTCATCATATTCAACTGCAACATAGACTCTTGTGCTTTTATCCTTCTTCCTCTTTCCTTCTCTCCCGAATGTCTTGACTTGAGCTTTTACAGGGCTTGATTTCTTTGCAGAACCGGATGAGAGTGTAGAGCTCCTTGTAGATCTAGATCTGGTAGAGGATGTTGCTAGACTAGTAGATTCAGTTCTAGCAGGCTCTCCTTCTTCAGCTTGTTCTCTTTTCCTCCTAGCTTCCCTCACTGCTTCAACTGATATGCCCATGCTTTCTGTCAAAGCTTCAACTTCCTTTCTTACCTTCCAAACTATCATAGGCTTCTTCAGTTGTTCATGCACTTGCATATCTTTCTATTCAAAGTTACCAAACGTTTCTTCTGTCGGATCCCAAGGTTTGCTCAATAGGTGTTGGGAATACAACTCCAAAATGTGTTCTTCAACCTCATATCCCATAGGCATTATCCAAATTGTTCTAGGTTTTGCTGCTTCCATCAAGCACTGAGCGATGTCAACCATGAAGCAAATAGTGTCCTTATATTTTTCCAAAATAGATGTAGGAATCCTTTTCCTGGCTTGCATTTCACTTTGAAAGCTTTTGAAGTAACCCCAGATAGCAGTTTTCCTTGCTTTTCTATCACCAATTCTATATAAGATGTCTCTGATTTGAACAACTACCGGTTTATCACTTTGCCATTACACTTTTCTAACTCCCAGAACTTCGTTCATGAAGTAGAAGAATAGGCATAACAACAGATTACCATACTTGAAAGAGTTCTTCTTGTCCTTCTTGATTTTGCCAAAATTTTCAATTAGCTGGCCCCGAAGTAACTCACATAGGTCATATTCTGCATTTTCCTTGACTATTTGATAAGCTACATAGATTGTAGTACCGAATACAAAATTAGCCCAGCTAGAGTGATAGATCTTATATCCAATGACCATAGAAGCAAATATTACATCCACTTCAATGATGTCATTAATTGTCATGGCTCTCTTGTAAAAAACTGAACCGGTTGCCTCAATGACCATTTGGTTCTTCACAGATTTCAATGTCAGCAACCCACCAGATGAATTTAGACCAGTAACAATATTTATAGCTTCCTTTGTGATCTTGAAATTCTGACTTAGCCACATGAACTCGGCATGCACTCAACTCAGTATGTACTGAACCCATTCATTTTTATCGAACACGGGAAACTTTACAATCTGTGTGAACTTCTTCTCCTCCAAAGTTTTAAATTTAGGTTTTACATAGAGATCTTCTCCCACAATGTGATTTGTGTACAAGTTTAACAACTGGGAGCTTCCTAACTCTTCAACATTCGCATGAATGTATGCCCTAATATCTTCGATATTCAAAACACCATATGGAATAGAAGAAAATGCACCTAATGGTTCTATCTCAATGGATTTGAACGGGTACCATTTGAATTTCGGATGGGGTCTATCCTTAATATCAACAACCAACGAAGCAACCATTTTCAGAAATTTCAAGTTCACAAGTTTGTAGATAAATACCTTTCGCCAGATTAGGGTTTGATCACCGAATCGCCTTTAGACTTGTATCTTCGCCAAAATTCACTATAGAGCTCTCCAAACTTCTTCTTCTGAAAATGCAATGTGACAAATGAGGAATAAAAGTAACCTTTTATCATTCACACACCTAAATTTTTATTGCAATAAATGCTTTTTCCCTAAGTCTTCTGGATACCTTGTTTTCATAGACTGTGAAAGAAAATTATTCTGCAGACCTTCAATTTTGCATAAGTTTCCTCCACAAGAGATCCTAAAATATTTGTAGATCATCTATGCAACTGTTGCAATCTGCCACATTCCGGTACCAACTACCGGTAGGGGGGTAAAAGATTTTCTTGAGAGCTCCCCCTAGGCCAGAGGCCTCAAACTAATTCTCAAAGGAATTTCTGGTACTAACTCATTTCTTGCATCTAAAACACTCTTATTCACCCATGTCTTCTTCATTTGATTTATGATCTCATTTGTAGTAACCTTTCCTTTTCCCTTATCATCCTTTTGCACATTTTTCCCTTTGTTTACCAGACCCTTCTTGCTTCTACAAAATATAGCAATGTGAGCAAATTTGTTGCAATTATAGCACACACCATTTCTTTGTCTAGACCAGTTATTCCATTGATTTTCTCTTGATTTGCACTGATTACCAATATGGCCAAATCTATTGCAGGCATAACATCTAACATTTCTATATTGAAAAAGTTGTTTGTCATATTTTTGCATTCAATTGACTTATGACCATACTTATAGCAATTGAAACACTGACCAAAGAATGATGGACCACTTGAATTCATTATGCTTCTACGTTGAGCAGCCATATGACCAAATTTATTGCAAACAAAATAGTATCCATTGAAATTTTGAGCATTGGATTGTCTTACTCGATACTTTCTAGCTTTGTTCATCTGATTTTTTGACCTGAAATTCCTTTGACTATATCTGAAGCTTTCTCCTTTCTCATATCTAAGACCTTTCTTTTCATTTCCAATCTTTTGGATTTGAATTAGTTCCTCAAGCTTCGTTGAGCTAGTCTTGAACTTCTCCTTGTATTCATTTGCAGTAGCAAGTTCATCCCTGAGAGTAAAAATTTTTCTTCCAAGCTCTTCTTCATTGTTTATGGATTATTGCAATTCAAGCTCCAGCTGATTGAATCCATCAGTAATTCTGCTGCATTCTTCAGGTTTTTCTTTCAAAGAATGAGCAAGATTCTCTTCATTCTTCTTTTTCTCTTCAATCTCCTTGGTCATCCTCATCACAATAGATTCCATCTCATGCTTGAGGACACCATTATCTCTGGTGATATTTTCACATTCTTTTGTCTTCTCTTTCAAGGCTTGACTTAGGTGTTCATCTTCCACACTTTTACTCTCTTTTTGCTTGATCTAATCACAGAGTTCTTTTCTCTTTTCCCTAGACTTGTTGATTTTGTCTTTCAATGATTGAATGAATTTCTTAGCATTCATGAGGCTTACTTGCAATTCCTGGACTTCAGATTTGGACTGATCAAGATCTTCTAGGGCCACCAAGAGTAGTTGATGAAGACTGTTGGAATCCATTGAAATACCTTCTCGGATCTTCCCCAAGATATTAAACTTCTTCCAAGGAACTAGGCTCTGATACCAATTGTTCGAATCAAGGAACACTGAGAGGGGGGGTGAATTGGTGTTCTACAAAATTAACTTTATTAACATGATCTTTAAACCACTTATAGCATTGAACCAAAAGAAAGATGCAAGAACACATAACAATCAATCACAACACCATAACACAAGTATTTTTACATGGAAACCCTATTAGGGGAAAAACCACGGTGGAGGTTAATCCACAATATGAGTATACTCAAAATAAGTGTTTACAAATGGGGAATGCATATGCATTTAGACGCACTGCCTAGAGCTCACTGCTCAGGTACAAAAAGGCTTACTTCCCAAAGAAGAATCACAAATAGATAATCTAGAGTGGATGAAATATGAGATAGCATTTGCTAATGCCTGAGTATAGTTTCAGTTAAGCACATTAATAACATTCTTCACATTCTATCTGATTATGCACTTGAAACTCTGTCTGCTTAAATTCATATCACCAATCTCTATTCTGCGCAAGTGAAACTGTGCACAATCGATCTATATTCCTTTTGAATTTTGCATCATCTCACAACACACTTCAAAATGATATGAGTAATCACTCATATATATTTGCAACAAGAAATTACATCAACTACATGTTGGCTTCAACAAAATATAAAACATGTACAAATTGTCAGCTCAATCCACAAACAATTATTAATGCAAATCATACAAAGTCGGCCAAAACATAGTGAGGACCCAAAAAAAAAATCCTCGAACATGAAGACACCTTAAACAATTTTTCCTCAAACATCCGCAACATGCTACATCCATCAAGTCGGCCTTTTGCACTGTTAAACTGAAAATCAATCAACCAAATCTTCTAACTTGCACACCAATCAATACAAGGTTCTATGATTCAAGGATAACATAGTTCATACATCGAAATACCTTCCCTGAGATCCACAACATAAAATGATAACATGAAACTGCATGTGAATCGATATACACAACTTTGTCAGATGCTTTGTTCTAGCTTTAACAATTAACACATAGCTTCAATTTGACTTCTGGTATGAGAAAATATTGAAGTGCGAATAGGATTACTAATTAGGGTTGCCATCAATGACAACACCAGATGACTTGTGCAGTGTCTCTTTCCAACATTTATAGCATAGTGCGAGTACAATAAGGGACAAAGTGATATGCAAATTCCCAATAATCAAGTGAAATATAGAGACACTTTATTTCAGTGCATTTGCATAATAACAAGTGCATACAATGGGAGCCAATAATATCCAAAAAAGGACTACATGCTGAAAATACAATTCTATGATAGAAAGAGAGGAAATTGGTAGCACCATGATGAAGTACATGAAAAAACATTCACTTTAAAAAAAATGGCACCTAAAAATGTGTTCGAATGCAAAAGATATGGCCCGTCAAAGTCTCCAAAATGAGAATTGAACAACAACAACACTGATAAAACTGAATTCTAGAAAAAACTAGAAGTCCAAATTGGAAAATACGTGCACCACTGCGAAGAGTGCAAAATTTTACCAAAAATTGCATTGAAAAAGTCCACAATATGGCCTAGATATGGCCTCTGAAAGTTGCGGTGCAAAATTGAAAAGTTCAATGAAGAGGGGTTCTGCTTGGCAACAAAAACCTCTGCCAAATTTAGCAAAAAAATATCAAAGTTGGGGATTTTCCAAATTTAGAACCCTGGGAAAATATTTCCTCCAAATTTGTTAAAAAATACCTCCAAAATTGGAGGTTCGCCAAATGTAGAGTTGTGCTAAAAAACTTCGCCAGATAGATGCATGTGACATTTTTTTGCAAAAGAAAATTGCAAAAACCAATGTTTTATTTTGAAGTTAAAAAACATTAAAATAAACTATTATATTTTTTTATAAATAAAAAATTATATAAAAAAAATGTTATTAAAAAACATATTTAAAAAAAATTTGGCAGGCCACTTGGGCCGCTGTCTTGCTAGTGGCAGGTGGTGGTTACCTAAGGGTTGCCGCTCTGCCATTGGCAGGTGGTGGTACCTTGGTACCTGCAATTTGTTTTTGTAAAGACAATTTTTAATAATAAAAAAAATTGTGATTTGACCCTTAAAAAGGGATTTTTAATAATGATTTTTTTTTTGTTTTTTTTTTAAAATTTTGTAGGTAAAAAAAATATGATTTTAATTTTTTTTTTTTTTACATATAGCCACAAGCACAAAGCCACGAGCTACATGATCAAATAACAAACAAATACACCTTCCACACAAGAGATTTGCAAACAATATATGCAATATTCCTCAATAAGAAAAAACTACAGAAGCAAGAGACTCTCAAGAAGATATGAAAGCTCAAGATATTTACAATGAGGGTTGAGTGCTTATAAGAGCAAAACCCTAAATGAGAAAGGGATCAGATCATAACAAGTGTCAACATCACATGAGATGAGACATAATGATCTAATATTAACTCAACTAATAAAGCATAAAAACACTCTTATGTTTAGCTTAAGTGCATGAGAATAAATTAGACTAATAATCAATTAAAGATTAATAAACTCCCGACACGGATTTTGACAATTTAACAGGCGATCTTAAGGTTTTTGGGCCTTTTGAGCGCAAGGGAAACCTCCGTTTTGGCTCAAAATGCACCAAAAAATGCAACTACCCTCCAGATCCAAAAAAAATAGCTTCAAACCCTCGTAAATCTGGCGTCATGAACCCACATAAGGAAAATCAAAAGCCAAAACTAATTTTTTTGATGGCTCGGAATCCAATGGTGAAGTTATTTTTGCACCAAAATGTTCCTAAAATCACCCACCTCCAAAATTTGCAAGAAAAGAAAAAAATGATTCAGATTTGAAGTCTGCAACCCTTGTTGAAGAAAAAAAACCTCATAAATCGAGAAGGGGTTCGCTGAATCCAAGCTCTAATGCCATGTTAGAATTGTGAAACAAGCACAAAACCACAAGCCATAGTATCAACCAACAAACACATACACATTCTATGCAAGAGATCTGCAAACAATATATGCAATATTCCTCAACAAGAAAAAGCTACAGAAGCAAGAGACTCACAAGAAGATATGAAAGCTCAAGATATTTACAATGAGGGTTGAGTGCTTATAAGAGCAAAAACCTAAATGAGAAAGGGATCAAATCATGACAAGTGTCAACGTCACATGAGATGAGACATAATGATCTAATATTAGCTCAACTAATAAAACATAAAAACACTCGCAATTTTAGCTTAAGTGCATGAGAACAATTAAACTAATAATCAATTAAAGATTAATTAATTATTAGCTAATGCATGATAACTCTAATAGTATCCACTTTGAAAATAAAATAAAAAATCAATAAAAAATTACAAAAAAAATACACAACTTCTAGTATGGACTCTTAACTATATTTCTACTAACTAGTTTTTAAAAATACTAAATACAACAATAATTAGGGGGGGTGCACACTAGACACCGTGCTATGTTTTATTGAGAAAAAAGTAGAACTTTTGTGTGCACACAATATTTCACCCTCTTAATCTTAATTATTTTTAAAAACTTTAGTAGTTTAGAGACTAGAATCATAGTATTACAATTCTTGTCTTTTTCATTTTAAATTTTTTGAGTGCATACATCTCAAATTACTCATCCAAGTTTAGGTTTAGCTAATTTTTGAAAAAAAGTGGCCACTTTTGACTCCATTTTTTCCATCATTTCCATACCCTTATCCTAATATAGGATTTGAGTAATAATTCATGTGTATGTTTTATATGATATTGGATGTGTTATACTAAGTCAAACCTTATATGGTTGAAAGGATTTATAGTTTTTCATTGATGGTCATATTTTAGTTTGTTCATGTCCTTACATAACATGTGTATTAGATGTTGGAAAGGATATGTTATGAATATTGGTTATCTTGGAATGATTATTTGGTATGTGCCTGTTATTGAGAATATACATTGTGAAATATATTTTATATAGTTTTTGGATCTATAGTTTCATGTGTATGATATCTATTAGTAAAAAAAAATTAATCAAAGGTAATGACTAATATTGTATTATACCACACTTTTGGATTGTGGATGGTTCATTTTCACCTTGATTGATGGATGGGGAGGAAATGAACATCCTTATAGTGGGTTCAAATTCTTCCTCAATCAACAATAGGAGCATGGGATCTTGGAGTAATACCTTGCAATATTGAGCTTGAAGTTATTTGAATACTATTATGGTGTAAAATATTTTTTAGACCATTTTTATATGTGTGGTTGGCCTCATGGTCTATTATATTCTTATCATGAGCGAGGGTTGTAGTTTTCACCCCTTCTATATCTTGCTTATGAAATTATGTTATCTTTTTTGTTGATTACTAGTCATGTACTTATGTTATGATCTTAATACATGGTATATTCCTAAGGATAAACAATTGTGGCATGCTTAACCCTAACATAAGTATTAGTTAATATACTAATACCCCTTAATTAGGATGAAGGGGTATGTCCCTACATAGTTTAGCCTATAAATAAGGAAGAGAACTCTCTCCCATATAATCATATCATATAATATTAAATTTATATGTTATTATTTGATTATTGGAGGTCACCCCCTTGAAGTAGTCTACTATATTTCTGATTTTTACAAATATTTCCAAGAAATATCTTAATAAGTGGCATCAGATCTATGATTTGGGCCAAACATTTTGTTTCCATCATAACTTCCAAACAAGTGTGAATTTAGATATGATTGTTTTTTTCTTTTGAGGTATGCATTAGGTAAGTTCTCAGAAAAAAAATTAGACTTTGAAAGTAAGTTTTCTAAACTTTATTAAGATTTTAAATTTTTTCATTAATTTGCTCTATAGGCTGAAATTTTAGGAATTATTTTTTAAAAATTATATTTTTGAAAAGTTTATTAAAAATTAGGCAGGGTTAGTTCTTTGTAATTTAATAGTGAAAATAAAATAAATCCTTTAATTTAGTGGTCAAAGTTTAGTCAAATTTTTTATTAATTTGCTCTATAGGCTGCAATATTTGGATTTTTGTAATTTTTTTTTTTGGAAAGATTATAAAAAAATTAGGTTGGGTTATTTCTTTGAATTTTATTTTTAGACATAAAATATTCATTAATTTAGTTATCTAAGTTTGGTCCAAATGGAAACATCAAATTCTCTCACACCAAATACTTTTTTACCTTAATACATCTTAAAAAAAATACTTAAAGTCATGTCATCTTTAGGATTAGAGGACCTTTTTGCACATATGAAATCTAAGGGCCCATTTTATTTTCCACCACCTAAAATTGAGGAAGGAATCCCACAAGGACACACTAGTAGAATTTGGCAAATAAATGACTAGGTGACTAAAAATTTTAGTCACAGTTCAACTAAAAATGACTAAATTCTAATAATTTTTTGCAACTCAGCTATAAATGAGTAAATAAATGACTAATTTGGTCATTGAATAAAAAATATTTAGTCACACAAATAAAAATGACTAAATAGTTAGTCATTTATTTAGTCACAATCCATTTGAATAAATCATTTAAGGAATCAAGAATATAGCCTACCAAAATAGGTACTCTAAAACTTTAATCAACATACCCTAAAAATTTCGTCAAAATCTTATTTTCAAGCGTAGCACACCAGAATGGAGTTTTTATTTTAATAAACATACTCTAAAACCTTCGTCGAAACATTATTTTCAGGCATAGCTCGCCAAAATGGGGAAGTGTTTCAGTAAAGAATGGCAGAGAACGGTAAGGGGATGTGCGCAACAAGAGGCATAAGATTCATTGCTTCTTATCTCATTCCTACTCTGCTCAATAAGGGTTGCATTGTTCGTGCTACTGTTCGTAATCTAGGTATTTAATTGACATATATTTGCATAATCTCAAATTCCTTCAGATGCTTTTGAAGTATCAATGTATCCTATATAGGGTTTAGAATAATTTCTTTTAATTTTAAAAAATAAATCAAATGCTTTTGAAGTATCAATGTATCCTATATAGGGTTTAGAATGATTTCTTTTAATGTAAAAAATAAATAAATGATGTATTTTTCTTGTGATTAGATAATGTGGATATCTCCTAAATCTGCCCCAACACACTGTCCTCTTTGGCACTGTATTCATTACTCCAGCTATTAGGGTTTTGCATGTGAAATATTTAATATCTCCATGACAGTGGCTTTTAAATAGATCTTAGTCTTTTCTTTAATCATTTTCATGGTAACCCTTGATTTCCATAATCCACCTTCAATCTCTTCTAAGAACATTATCTTAACTTAGATTGCATAGTATGCATATAAAACAAGTCCTTCATACCTGCCATTGTTCCAAACCACCACTCATTGCCTTGCTTAAAATGCTGCCTCCATAAGCACAATAACATGTTTTAAAATCATGGTTGCCAGTGATTGACCATTAAGGTCACTACTTTCATCAAGATACAATGAGATTTTTGTCTTCGAACTCAAGGAATTATGCAAGATAACATTGTGAATTGTTTGTTGTGTACGATTTGATTTTCTTGCACATTTACTGCTTTGCTAACTGCCTTTAAGATTGGATATTGCACCCTCAACTACAATCTCAAACAACTACAATCTCAAAAAACTCACTCACTGTCACTTGAAGATTCCTTTCATGAGCATCCTTCTATAAAATCAAACTATGCCCTATAGACTGCCTATTTACTTACTACAGGGGACTCATTGTTTCATGGTATTGTGGGTCTTAAGATCCTTCAACCTTATTGTCACTACTTCACAGTCCACAAGGTATTATTCACTATTCTCCCATCTTTGATGAGTCTCAAAACACTTCTCAAACATACAATCCACTACCTCCATTATACAATGGCTAAGAAGAAAAATTGAATCTATGATTACCACTATTACTTCATTTGGACAGTCATTCCCTGATTGCATTTGCCTTGTCTAACACTGCCAAAAACATTTAAAATACCCTTAAGGTCAACAAGGGGGTAAGGAAACTCACTGTTAAAATCTCCACTTTACTATGCAAGGTTTAAGCTTGATTATCTTGTCACTACTCAGCCTATTTTTGACTGTCAAACCTCAAGTGACTGTTTCTCTTCTTACCATAGATTACATTTACAAATGTCACTGAGCTACATAGTGTGCTTGTTATTGGCTACAATCTTTAAATTGCAAGATTTTGTTATTGGCTACAATGTCTCAATCTTTCTGGTATTGCAACCTCACTAATATGCTAGAGTTATGGTTTATGTTTCTACAGAGGTCTAGGGTTTGTACCCTAGTCATGCTCTTACCAATGCTTCTTTTGGTATTAAAAAACAACCTTAAATCTTGGGTCAAAAAAGTAGCTGTCTTGACAAGGTTGTGGTATGATCTTGGATTGTATCCTAGAGTGTGTGGGAAGCTTATGTTTGATCATTAAGGTATGTAAACCTGATCAGGGAAATGTATCCTATATAACATGGGTCTTGATTTAATACTTTCCATAATGGTTATTAGCAAATCACATTATTATAGTTTGTGGTAACCCAAGATTGCATTCAAGTATGTAACAAACTTGGTTTGTAGTTTAAGTTGTACACTTTTAAGTAACATTCATAAGGTTTATAAAATCTTGATCACTCTCTAGAATAGCACATTAAGCATGGGTTGTGCTTGAATGCACTACATAATTGATATAACACATCCACTCTGCATATCAGCCAGAGTTATAGGCTCTTTATTGTAGCAAGAGGTAATTGCTCTTGGATCATGCTTTCATTACATCATAACCTGTTTAACTTGAGTCAACCTAAATGCACCTAATGATGATTGACACCTAATTGTGATGACAGTGATTTGTATATGGATTGTGCTCATATGAGTGCCTCCATTTCTATCACAACATAGCCACATTAAACTTGGGTCTCACATGAATACATCTTGTATTTGTTATAGCAAAATTGTGCCACATGACCAATAGAGTTATGGATCACATAATTACAGTCATAAGAATTTTTTCCTCGGTTGTGCTCTTATGGTGATTCCATCACCATTACAACATAACCCTTTGGACTTATATTGCTCAAATCCTTACATTGCTTATTTTCTCTTTGGATGGATGGCTTCATGGATTTTTTGTGATTTATACAACTTTTGTTTTGATAGTAAATGACATCGGATTCTTTCTAAAGGTGAAATGATTTATTATGGTTTTATGATGATTTTGAGTTTTTTTTAGAAGGGATTAATATGTGGCATTTTTATGTGCAGGAAGAATAGATTATGATGCAATGTTTGGGTATGGGTGGTTCAGGGAAAATTGGATTGCAATCGGTGTCATAACTAGGTTGGAGAGTACTTTCAGCCAGTTTGAAGCACTTCCGGGTGTTTTCGCTCGGAAGTAGAACCCAAGTGTAGGAATTTCCAAATATTCAATAGAGGAAGTTGCTTTATTCTAAAGATAAACTCATAAATCTTCTAGTCCAATTTCACTTCCAACCTGACATCTTTAATATCCAATAAAGAAAGTTTGTAGATTCTAAAGATAAAATCATAAATCTGCTAGATCAATTTCAAATCCGATTTCATGTAGTGAAGCTCTGACAGAGGAAGTTCCTACGTTTTAAAGATAAAATCATAAATTTTCCTGGTCCAATTTCAGATCCAATTTGAGGTCGTGAAGCTTCGACAGAGAAATTTTCTACATTTTAAAGATAAAATCATAAATATGCTTGGTCCAATTGTAAGGATTTGTCTTTTTAATTATACTTTCTGACATTTGGCTTGATACAAATTGTTACTTTAGAATTATGGTATTTCTTTTCTTCTAATGTTTTTAACCCTCATTTCAGGGAAGAGCTCCAAAGATGGTTCCTTCAGACGGAGACTACACTTTTCTGCTATAGGTTCTATCTAGAAACATCAAAAGCTCAAGTACTATCATACTCAAGTACAATAGAGTTTGAGATGAATTGCACTTAGTATTTTAAGCTGATATGAATATGTTCTAGCCTGTAGTTAATTGTTGTAGCATAAAAAATAGGCTAAATAGTTGTTCATATACCATTGTTTCAAATTCTAAATTGCTATACCTTATTCTGGGAGAAAATCATAGGGAGATTCTATACATAAGACACCATTGTTTCAAATTCAAAATTGTTGGCTCTTTCACACTTGTTTGCTTCATTTATTTGATCTAAGACAACCTACTTTATAGAAGATGCTCTCAAAATCATAGTAAAATCCTTTATTCTAGGATGACTGTTTAGAATCTTTCCCATCATAACAATGAACAAAAGCATCAGTCATTAACCTAAACTTTGCAAGAGTTTCATCAAATTCTACTTTTCCACTCTCTTTTCCATTCTAAATTTTATTCCCAATTTCATCCATGAAGAACTTCCTTAGCCTATGGATCCTGCTGTTAGCCATAACTTTACAAGGTAAAAACTTGAAGCTGTCTCCGACTGGAGGGTTGTGGCTGGAGGCGGGGATCAAGACGAGGAGTTCTTCATAGTGAAGATTGAGGAATTTGATGGAAAAAAGAAGTGGGGTGATGCTGTTGATGTGGTGGTTGTTCTTTCGTATTGTGATGGATGGGTTTTTTTGTTGTTTGAACTCGATGGAGCCAGTAATCGATAATAAGGATTTTGGTCGATTTTGAGGGTTGTTCATACAGTATCACAGCAATTTCTCCTGGAAATAAATGAGCCCCAATTTGAAACAATGTTTCTAGCACAACTATTTAGCCTATTTGTTATGCTACAACAATTAACTACAAGCTAGAACATATCCATATCAACATAAAATAGCAGGTGCAATTCACTTCAAACTCTGCTGTGGTAATTGCTTTGTAAGGAAGTTTGCACTCCATGAACATTCTCTATGCACATCAGTGCGTTTGTTATTATCTCAATCTCTTCTGTGATCAAAATAATAGTGAAGTTCATTACATAACTCATGACCATTTTGTAGTGTTATGATCCAGTGCTCTTTTATTTCTTACTCACTATTTCTCAATCACCATATGCAAATGACTTAGAGGACAAATCTTTGTCACCATTTGACAATAACTTTCATTATTTTTGGACTGTTTGTTATGATTCAATCACTATTTGACAATGTTCTTCCTTTCTCAATCCTATAGGATAGAGGACAATTCACAGTTTGCAACTCTCTAACAATGATAAATAGATATAGTAACGATATTAAAATTTTAGAAGTGGATTTTTTTTTTGAATTACTAAAGCCTAAATTTATCAGTTTCATAACTTAAAATTATTTAAGCTATTTGAATGGCTGAACTTCATATTATAAATATTTAAAGTACAATAGAATTAGGTACTTAAAATGATTATAGAGAAGTTGAATGAAAATTAGTAAATTACTACTGATTTAGCTTTTCCTCTTGCATGTTTAGAGGGTTATTTCTTCCAGCATTTGTTAGGCATATTTTGGATTCTATGGAAACAACAAAGGTAGTTCCACATCTAGGTCTAAATGAGGTGATGACCCATCCTTCTATGATGAAGTTTGCAGGATACACCCAAGAATAGATCTAAAAATATCAAATTTTTAAACCTTTAGATCTTTGAGATCGTTGCAGATTTGATTTGATTTTTGTACAGCTGTACAGATCTAAAAAATAATTGCTTGAAAATGATGTAAATGAAAATTTTATTTGTTCAGAATAATCTAAGGGTGTTATTTTTCACTTGCTCAATTTTTTTTTTCTACCTTAAGATAACCGTTAAAACTATCATTTTTTTAATCATAATATTTCATTGTATATTTGTATTTTGTTAGATTGTATTGGATAGGTAACGGTTAAGTTTAAAAAAAAATAAAAATTCAGCATAATATACTTTCCATGTACTTCTTTTCATCACTTGTAAATCTAAATTTTTGTTACTTTTTGTTACTTTTTGTGATCATAAAAAATAGAGATGATTTTAGTCTCTGTAAAATATTTTCATGGATGTTTGAGATCTCTACAAGGTGATGAAAAATTCCCTAGGGTTTGGTAGGGTTTTGAGTATCCTTACTGTTTTGATGGTAATTTTATCACTAAGTTCTCTCTTTGCCCAAATATAGTCAACTGAGAAACTGCCATGATGCTCTTGACTGTAAATTACTTTGTTCTCCCTACCTTCTCACTACAAGTTTGATTCTTCAAATCTACCAACTGTCCTTCCATCTCAGTGTCTTTTCATGCTCTTGCATATATTCTCTTATGAATTTATTCTTATGACTCTGAAAGCTATCACTAGGTCTATTATGACTATTAGGTATTTGAGGGTATATGATTTTCTACTACAAACTCTTAGATTGTCATACTTTTGATGATAATTCTCCAAGGATGTTTTCTCACTGACTTAAACTCTTTGTATATTCTCCATTATGCATTGAAAATTCATGGTTTCTAGTTAACTATTTATTGGTGGAACCATTGCCATGTTTCTTAGGACCGTCATCCCTATAGGATAGTTTCCTTATAGATCTAAATGTAATTTAAAAGGTGCCCATAAATATTGACAATTTTTCATAAGACTGTTGTGTCAAGGTAGTAGATGGTCGTGACAAGTTTCATAAGACCGTTGTGACAAGTTCCATCATACCACCATGCTGCAAGAGCCAAGAAGGCACAATGTGGTGTAGCGATAACATCCAACATTACCGCGAAGACCGAGCAATAAATGTGTAGTATGGTGGTAACTCAAAATAATTATCCCACATCCCCATAAGAGCCAAGAAGGAACGGTGTGGTGTAGCAGTAACATCCCGCATGACTGTGAAGGCTAATCAATAACGGTGCAGTGTAGTGGTAACATCAAGCATTATTGTGAAGGTCGAGCAATAACGGTGTGGTGTAGCGATAACATCCCGCATCACTGCAAGGATCATGTCAAAATGGTGCGGTATCATGATTATACTATAAAAATAAATATCACATTTCTTTGAGGCATTTTTTTGAAACAGTTTGCTTGCCTTGTGTATATTGCTTCCACATTTTCATGTATGTCTAGCAGGGCACTTGTAACTACAACATATGAAAAAAAAAATCCCTACTATTATGCTCTGATGGATGTCCCTTCATTATTACTGGATATCTGATGCAGTGCACATTATTATAGTGTAAGCCTATTTTTCAGATTGTTTCATTTAACATCACCAATATTCTCCACAAGAACATTGTCCCTATTTAAAATGATGGAATGGTTCACATCTCTTAGAAAAATTTCTCTTGCAACAATCTTGGAGATGAATTTAGATGCAGTGTGAAAATCAAAACATACTTGAAGTTTCTTAACAACTCTAATAGTTGTACCAGGGGCCATGTTTAACAAACCAAATGCAATTGCTAAATTTTCACTATGGTGGCAGATAAATGATTCTTTTTCATTCTATTCCACAACATTGAGTAAAAGTCTTGAATCTAGAAATACCCTGCTTCCTTCATTTTCCAAGCCAATTTCTCCAATTTTGCATAGATCTCCCATGTTTGTGGATGTGATCTATCTCCTAGACAAAAAGCATGTACCCATTTATGCCCTTCAATCCAACTACATGAAGGTATATTATTAATTCCTCTATCTTTCATCAATCTCCTTACTATTTGAACCTCACCACACTTGCCCGCTTCTGCACATATGTTTTAGAGAAGAACATAAGTTGCAACATTTTTAGGATCCAATTAAAAAATCAGTGTTGCTGGAATACTTAGCCTCTATTCATATATGATCCACATGAACCAAAGGTTTAACTGGCATCCCAGTAATAATGTTTAGGGTGTCCTCAAGATAGCCAACACAGGCACAAAGGTCAACCATGCACACCTAATGATCAACTATATATGTAATGCAATAAGGGTTATTGATGTGTGAAGTATGTACAACCATCATCCACTAAATGTGCATGACTGCATGCATCTAGAACACAAGCAAAGCTTACAATGTCGGTGTTCTAGAGTGCTTCATTAATTCAAAGATTTTGAGAGCTTCCTTGCAAAATCCATTTTGTGCACATTCTGCAATCTTATCATTTCATTCCATGAGATGACATCTCTTTGAGGCATTCTATCAAACAATTCATTTTGTACTACATTCTGGTGTCAAATATTTGGTAATTATGGTTAGTTTCATTACATTCAAATTCTGAATTTTGGAAAATTATATACAGTAAATAGATTGATGGCTGTTTGGATAGTGAAATTAGCTCTCTTAGAAATTAATTGAAATATCTAGAAGGACTATTTTAATTAAAGAGGATTTTGTGGTTATTTTTGTAACAATGATTTTACAGTGCAGCTAGCTTGCTATTTTCATTCAAGATACAAATCATCAAAGTCAAGCACATAGCAAGAAGATAGTACTCTACTTCAAACCCTCCACCTCACTTACTTTAGTCTGCTTACATGGGGATATTAAGGAAGTTGGTAAAAAAATAATATATATCATTTTTTGTTTGTGAAGGAGAATCCTGTGAGATTCAATATGGAAGTGGATCAATATCCGGTTTCTTAAGTAAAGATGATGTCACAGTTGGGAAACTTGTTGTGAAACATCAGGTTAGTAATTTTTGGATATTAAGGCTTCTCAGTTGGATATCAAAGATCTTTTCTCATGAACTTAATTTGGAATTTATGTATAAATGGATTCTTCCATGGTGTAGGTCTTTACTCATACAACACATGAACTAGGGTTGACATTTTTGTTGTTTAATTAAGTTTGATGGCATTCTTGGGCTTGGTTTCTAGGAAATTTATGTTGATAATGTTGTTTTAGTCTGGTTAGTGTTGATAGCCTTCATTCTATAATGTCAACTTCATTCTATAATCCAAGCATACCACCTTTCTTAAACTTTGAACAAGGTTCTGAAATCAAGGGTTCAATATGCATATTTCAGGCCTATGTTGAACACTCTGTTTAAGACATTTGTTGACAAGGCTACATTTTTTTAATTGATTTATCTTTTTGCTGTGTTTGGACTTTCTTTTGTAAACTTGCAATATATAATGCACTTTTATTCTTTCTGAATTGAGACGAATATTAATTTTTTTGGTTGTATTGAGGTACAACTTCATTCGTGAAAAAAAAGGCAACACCCTATTTCTCATGTAAGATGGCACGTTGCATATAAAGGAGGAAATATTCTAGCTGGGTTATTGTTGATTGCGTTGAAGGAGAGAGCTTCATATATGGGACACGATCAACACTCTCCTTGGATTCTACACGTTACATCTTGCTCTAGGAAGATTGCCCATGTTGTAGAAGTTTTAAGAGATGAAAGAGGCATGTGCTCTCATTGAAGGGCTTCAAGCATGCGTTTCGATCATTGCATAAGTCTTTTGGAAAATTTTCTTTCTTGCAGTCATTTCTCTGCAATATTGTAATTCAAATTTTTAGTCTTGTGACTAAAAATAACAATTGTAATACTCTATTTGTAAGCTATAACTAGAACACCTTTCTTTTATTAATAAAGTTCACCAATTTTTCCTTCTCAATGGCTATCTTATTGTGTGCAATTGATGATTGATGTGTATTTCTGTGTTTTATGCTTAAATCCGTAAACATCAATCAATTAAAATGACTAAATATACTACTAATTGACATCAATTAATAATTAAATTGACTAAATATACTACCAATTGACAGAAATCAGTGAACAATGAATAAATATGACTAGATATATGACCAGTAAAACCAGTGAATAAAAATGACTGAATATACTACCAAATTACAACAATCAATGACTAAATCAACAACTAATAAGTGACCAGATTACAACAATCAATGCCTAAATCAACAAAGAAATAAGTGACTAGTTAAATATATCAGTGAATAAAAAATGACTAAATAAGTGACCAGATTACAACAATCAATGACTAAATCAACAACTAAATATATCAGTGGAAAAAAGTGACTAAATAAGTGACTAGATCACAACAATGAATGAATAAATCAATGACTAAATATACTACCAAATCGATCAATCAAAACAACCAATAAATGACTAAAAATGGTTTAGTCATCAATTTGGTCATGTTATATATGATTGGCAATAAACTACTAGTGGTCACATGACCAACTGTAGTCATTTATAAGCAAGTTTTAGTAGTTTTTATAGTAGTTTTTAGTAGTTTTTTTATTAGTTTATTGTTGTTTTTGTACTAGTGACATGAAACAATGATACATTTCATTAAGATTAATTGTTTGAACCATTTGTAAAATCCTTAAATGAGGGTTTAGATATGGTTATAAGCAGTTTTTAGTAGTTTTTTTAGTAGTTTATTGTTGTTTTTGTACTAGTGACATGAAAAAATGATACATTTAATTAAGATTAATTGTTTGACCCATTTGTAAAATCCTTAAATGAGGGTTTAGATAATCAAGGGATATGAGAACCTTTTCGAGGTCAACAATTGTACCTACCAAGAATAAACATTCATATATTTGATGGTAGAAATGTAATAATTTCGTGGATAAGTCTCATAAAACAACAATTTAAACTCCACAATATACCAAATAATGCCATGGTTGACGTAACTTTACTATATTTAGAATTAAGATCTCACTAATGATACCAATGAAACATGAGTTATAGACAAGGACAATTGTTCAATTGGAAAGAATTTAGTAAATAATTAACAACCTTCAATGAGCAACCATCATTGAAAACCATTTTACACAAATAAAAAATTTAAAACAATTAAGGTCTTTATTTGAATACAATTCTAAGCATTTGAGATTGACACTTAGAGCTCCTGAGGTGACACCTTAACAAAGGCTACAATTGTACATCAGTAGACTTAAAAATCAAATTCAACATGATGCTCGTTTGCTAGAACCTTGTACGGTTAGGAAAGCTATGCAAAAAGCATTGTATATTGATAAAAAAACACCACAAAAGGTGAAATCATGAAAGTAACTGATAAAAATGTGACTAATGCTACTATCATAAACATGGAAACATTCTTTAATCTAACAAAAATTAATAAGCTCGGTCCTCAACAAGAGATTGAGAAAAGGGAAAAAGACTCATATTGGAATTGTGATAGCAAATGGTAAAGGAGTCATAAATGTTCTAGTAGTGAGAAAAATAATGAGGTTGAAGAAGAGGGAGAAGTACCTACAAAAGAACCAAACATAAAACTTAAAAATGAGGGTTCCAAGGAAAGAGAAATCACAATTATATCCCTACATACATTGAATGAAAGAAATGCACCACAAACATTTGAAGTAATTGATAATATAAAAAAGAAAATGTATAAGAGTGAATTTGCACCCCTTGTGCAAATTCACCTTCTTCACTTCTCCACTTTAGAAAACCAAGTTCAGAGGCTTAATTAAACCTAAGCCCACTGCTTTCATTCCACTTCACACTTGTTTTGAGTGTCAGTGGGGGAATTTCTATCAGGGACGCTCGTGCGATGCGTAGACATATGTGTGGCGCGCTTACATCCTTGGAAGATTTTTGTGGTTGAATATGCAGAGGCGTTACACTTCTCATGGGCAGTTTACTTGTAATGCCCCCTTCGGCTGACCGACTCGAATATGGCTGTTTTCTTCATCTCTCCTTCAAATTCCCTCCTTCAACAAGCATTTTGATCCTTTACAACTTCTTCCAAGCTTTCAGTTCAACTTCTTCACTCTCTTGCACTCACTAAAAGCACTTCTAGCAACAACAACTTCACTCCATCACTTCAGTAGAGCAACTGTGGGACAACACCATTGCAACAGAGGCTCGAGTACTCTCATTCTATCCTCCATTAGCCTTGAGTGCTTTTGGTGGAGGTGGTAAGCTTCCCATTCCTCTCCTCTATTACTTGGTTGAGTAAGCACATTTACTGTTTTGTAGTGTCTTAGTGTTTTTCATTACACTACTTTCTTTATCATACTCGCTTTCTTGGCTATTTGTGGAGGTGGAAACACCTAAACAAGGGGGTTTGACTGAGGCAGACCCCTATACAACCACCCAACATTTTTTCTCCTCTTTGTTTGTAGGTGGATGTGCTTTTGGGAGCTAGCTGGTGAACAAATTTCTTTGTGAGATCATTCTTGCCACCCTAACTCTCGCATTTGTACTTTATCATATTAGAGAATATTTTTTTTACTTAATAGTGTTGTTTTGGCCCTTTAGTGGTAGTTGGTTGGGTCGGTAACTTGTTTTTCCTAGGTTCGACTTTGTCTCTTTAGTTGTCTGGTCGTATGAATGCTAGTGCACTTGAGAGACGCCAGCACGCCGGGCTGTCGTCCTAGGACCACACTTCCATCCTTGGGTAGAGAGCTTCTTGAGGTGTAGTGTTGAACATGAAAACTAGCTCGCCTAGCCTTGTCCTATATTTCGGGTCTACAAAGTGACTGAAGGACCTTATAGTCCTCATCATTCTCGTCCTGCATTCCCTAACACCCCATCAAGCTAAGGTAAGTTAGGGCATCCTTAAGCTCTTGGCCCTTCGTGACCTGGGGCCTTGAACGTGGTTGGTCCCCCTCTCTTACATTTTTGGTGAACCCGACATGAACCAACGTCTGTTCATCTGTTGGTGTTGAGACCCCCCCATATACTTCATGACCATTGTATTCTTGAGTGTTGTGAAGGTTTATGAGCATCACAACCCAGTCTAAAACTTTCGGGTATATTGTTAGGAAGAGTGTACGACACCCACCAATGGAAAGGACGAAGGTCACTACTGGTTTCTCTACAGGTCTTTTCTCTGGTCCCACCATTAGTGTGGTTGTGCAGGAGCAATTTTCAAGGGGTGAATTAGGATTCTCTGACAAGACCAATCACATCCCCACTCCTCCTACATCACCCACACCATCGTCAGTGGACAAGCATGGGGCTGTTCAAATCCCTTCAGAATATGTCTCTGCCCTTAGCAAGGGGTTGGGTGCTTTGGAAAATTATTTGGAAAGAAAACCGAAGATGGCTAGGGCCGCTCGGGTCATTAGTGAATTAAAGTACATGATTGGAAAGGATCAGACATGCTTGGAACTCCTAGCTAGTCTTACTAGTCTGATAGAAGCATGTGCCCCTTCAAACTCTTAGTGTTATGCGAGGAGCCACTTTTGGAGATTATGAAGGACAATTAGGAGTATCGATGCCTCCCACATCTGTCTACATGGCCGATGCGGTCCCTTCTATCAACATCCCTTTTAAACCTGAAACCATTAAAGTAAACAAGGTCCCCTTGGGCTTTAGCTTTTCCCCTCCTATCACCTCTAGTGGTGGAGGTTTTCATGGGATGAGTGGCAGAGGCTTTGGTAGTGGTGGTGGATTTGGCAGCGGAGGTGGTGTTGGTGGAACTGGTTCCGATGGAGGTCATGGTGGTGGCTCCATAAGCGGTGGTGGTTCTGGCAGAGGCCCTACTAGTGGCGGTGGCTCTGGTAGTGATTCTAGCGAAGGCACACCAGTGGCTATTCTGGAGGTGGCTTTGGTGGTGGTTCTGGATGAGGTTCCTTTGGTCCTCTATCTTCTAATGACCCTATTCTAAACACCCTTCTTCAAAACATGGGTAAGATGCAGAGCTAGTTGGTGAGTCTTTCCTAAGACTCTACCCAGCCCATCTTTCAGCTCTTCCGGCATAGCCCATTGTCCATTGCGATCTTGAACACTCCCCTCCCGCAAGGAATGAAGATCCCTAAATTTGAAAAATATGGCAAGAAAGGGGATCCGCAGATACATGTGTCTGCTTTTAACGCCTTGTGCATTGATTTCTTCCACCATGATGCCTTAATGGTGAAACTATTTCCCCAATCGCTCAAGGACACAACACTGGAATGGCACTATTCCTTGCTTGAAAAATTCTATTTTCTCATTTGACCAACTTGTAAATCAATTCTTAGACAATTTCAAGCTAATATCGGGTCAAAGATGACCTTCTCGGATCTTATCCAATGTAAACAAGGAGACAATGAAAAAATCACTGATTTCATAGCACACTATCAAGCACTCCTTTCACAAATCTCATATCAACTTCCCGATTCTGACGTACAAAAGGTATTCATAGGGAACTTACAAAGGCCTTGGCAAGAGAAGTTCACCCTTATGAAGTACCCTTCTTTCACGCATTTGTGTACAACCTTACGAGAATACCAATAGATGGTTATTCAGTTCGGGGGATCCTCCTTGCACTCCCATTCTTAGGGAAAATCCATCATATCGATCTTTGGGAAAGGTAAGTCCGTTACGAATGTAGTAGCCATTGCCAATGACAACGACCTCAGACGTAACCAAAAGTTCACAAAGTTGTCAGAATCTTATTCTTCTATCTTACAGAAGTTGTTGAAGGATAAGATCGTAACCTTGCCAAGTCTTAAGCCTCTTAAGGAGCCTTACCCTAATTGGTATGATGGGAACACTTATTGTCAGTACCATCAAGTTAACAGACATGATACTGAATGTTGTATGTAGCTGCATCATGAGATACTTGACCACATTGAGGATGGTACCATTCATCTCGATGAGAGTAAACAAAATGCTAACAAGTTGGTGGCGAAAGCTAATAGTGAATTGCAAATATACATGGACTCATTTATGTCACATTCTGCTATCATGATTATTGATCCCACTGATTCTGTCACTCAACCTGAGGCCTATGTCAATATGTTGACAATGATGTCTACTGCTCTACCTACACCCGGTTCGCCGAACATAACATTTACATCACAATATTTTCCCTTAAACAGCAAACCCTCACCTCTTTACATTCCCGCTCGCCTCAATGGTAACATTGTGACAAGAGTCTTGGTAGACCCTGTGAGCCGTGTGAATGTTATCACGAAGGAAACATTAGTATTGAATTTGTTATAGAGGGAAGAATATAAAGAAACAAAATCTACCATCTGTATGCACGATGGTATGTGTCTCAAACCATATGGTTCAATAACTTTGTCCATCCTAGTTGGACCTAGGGCTATCAACACAATTTTCAATGTTATTCCAGACTAATATTTATTTAGGCTGAAGCGAGGCATACCCTAGCTAGCTTCCATTAATGGAATTGCCTCCATTGTTCACAAATGTTTAAAGTTCTCCCATGAAGGTGTCATGCATGTAGTGCATGACACTGGATACCAGCCCTTGGTGTCCTGTGGTGGATATTCATTGGATCACTTTTGGCCTGTCCCAGTCGGTCTGCTTCCTTCGAGAACAAACCTACTTTATAAGAATTATGTAAAGTACAAGACTGGGGGCAAGGGATAGACAAAACTGACCCTTCTTGTGATATAGTAGTCACTCGTCTCCTCTTCTCGAGGGGAGAAGGAGAAGCTTGCACCAACTGCTCCCCCTTCCCCAAAGGGAAAGGAGAAGTCCACGCTGGCTCCCTCTCCTTCTCGTAAAGGCAAAGAGAAGGTTGCCTTTCCCCAGACTGCCTCGTCCTCTCCCCTTTCTTGGGAGGAGTATTGGATGAGTCGGCCCGGTGGCTATCTGCTAAGTTTGATGATACCTCCTTGGTGTAGGCCCAAGCTCAAGATCTCAGACCTCCCTAATGAATACCCCAGACCATGGTATTACCTATATGAAAAAAAGAGAGGTTCCCAAAGGGAATTCAATCTGTGACCACCTACCGCTCCTACTCCTAAAGCAGTGAATAGGAAGAGGCCCATTGCTACTCCTCAACCTGTTCCTCCTGATTCCATTCAGGAATCCGTTCCTCCACTAGAGATGGCCATAGTGGATGTTCCCATGGTTGAGTAGGAGCTTTCTATTCTTTTGTAGCCTCTGACCTCTAGCTCAAAGAGTCACAGAAACTGCCTTGTGTGTGAGCGCAAGTGCCGACGAAAGGCTCTCTTGGTTGAGCAGGCCACCTCACAAAGGAAGGAGGAAGTGATGACCGCCCCTGCTTCAAGGCCTCGTGTAGTGTCTTCCTCTCCCCTTCCTTTAATTCTCTCCAGTTTGGTTCCGCCTTGCTCCTAACTTCTGCTGCAAGTGTGAATGCACCTAACCCCAAGGGGGTGCAGGTGTTCATCACTCCTTCGGTCGAGCCACCTTTGCTGATGTCCATCTTGGATATCTAGCCTTTCCCAAAGCCCATGGATATGATTAATAGCTCAGTTGTATCCATTGTGGTTCTTTCCTCCTCTTCCTCCACACCTCTAGCCTCATCTGTGTTGAGTTCGTCTCCTCTGATGAAGCAAAAGGTGGAGTGTGATCCTTCTAGCAGTGAAGGATGTAAGAGGAGCCCACCTTCTTCACAAGGTGGTCCTATGCTGACTTGTTCTATCCTAGTGACAGAACTAGTCCTGACTTCTCCTGAGTTCATCATTGCTCTCGAGTCATTCGGCAAGCCTAGCAGTGAATCTCAGGCGCAACCTACCCCGTCCATTGAATTTAAACATGACACTCTTGTAGGGTGCATGTTTAAGTCCTTGGATGAAGTTTCAGCCTTGTCAGTGATCTTCACGAAATCGTTGACCCCAACTCCACAAGAGCTTGGCAAAGAAAACCTTGCGGGGGATTCTTCCTTGGCCCTTGTTGCAGGAGGGTTGGATGCTCCTCTTAACATCCTACCACTACAGGCTTGTCCTCGTCCCCCCTACGATGATCTAGAGTGGGAAATGAATGACCTCTTGGACGATCAATGTTAGGAGGAGGCCTCTTCTTGATCTTGTGTGTGTGTGTGTGTGTTTTGTGATGTGTGCCCCCGTGATCGTGCTATGCGTACCTAGATGAACCTTGTCACCCCTGTTGGTGCTTGGATACATGTGTGGTTTTTGTGTCATAAACCTTCTTCTATCTGTATCATCATTCTTCCACATTTGTACTTGATTTTTGGTAAATTGGGGACGATGCAAAGCGTTGGGGGAATTTAGGCTTCCCTTCCATGTTAACCCATTTTTTAATCTTTACTTTGTTTTACATCATGCATTCTTCCTAATTTGGTTGGGGATTGATGATATTTCACCTTGCACTGTGGTTACGTATTATTTATATGAGCACGACTAGATCCTCCTGTGCCCTTTGTTTGTGTTTTCTCTTTATCTTTCTCTCTTATTTGCTTGAGTTGTCCCTCTCATGTGTGACAACGCCTTCCTTCAACATTTTGTTTTTTAGAAAACACATTTGTTACCAGTGAATCTTTTCTCAAAAATATTTGCAAATATTCCTTTAGAATCGTATTCTCAACTTGGAGCCCTAACAAAACTTGTTTCCTTCATCATGGGTTCGTAAAGAAAGAACTTGAAAACCTTCCTCTGAAGCGGGACAACTTTGACTTTCCCCTCGCGTGGGGACACATTCTTCCTTTCAAATTCCTTGATGAAGTGAACACCTTTCAAAAGGATACCTTTATGATGGATTGATTTGAGAAAGAAAACATCTACTTTTGAGTTGTGCGTCCCTTGAGTGGACCCCCTCTTCACGACGGGTTCCCGAGGGACCCCTTTGAAAGTCTTCCAAATTGTCGACGGTCTGTGCGACTGTCTGCTTACTTTCCTACGTGGCTGCTTCCTAGATTTGTGGAGTCTGCTTTCCTAGGTTTCCTCCATGTGAGAGATCTTTGGAGGTACCTCCCTGTAGGTATGAGATCATGTAGGGCGCTTCCTTTGAGCTTCTTCCATGTGAGAGATCTTGGGGGTGGCTCCCCTGTAGGTCTGCGAGCCTGTAGGGCGCTTTCTTGGGTTTCCTCCATGTGAGAGATCTTGGGGGTTACCTTCTCTATAGGTTTGTGGGTTTGTAGGGTGCTTCCTTGGGTATCCTTCATGTGAAAGATCTTGAAGAATACCTTCCCTACAGATCTGTGGGTTTGTAGGGCACTTTCCTGGCTTCCTCCATGTGAGAGTTCTTGGGGGACACCTTCCTTGTAGGTCTATAGGCTTGTGAGGTGCTTAATTCATGGGGATTCCTTCATGTGAGATATCTTGGGGGTTGCCTCCTTGCAGGTCCATGGGCTTGTAAGACGCTTTCTTTCTTTAGCTTCATAGTTCTGAGAAGCTATGAAGTCCTTTGCTTTCCCTGCACCTTCAGGTTCGTCAAATCATGGTTTTCTTCCTCGACGGTTTAGGTATACATTTCTAACCTTATTTATTCTTTGATCTACTTTACCAAAGCACTCATCATTATTTGTGCTCGCTAAAGTGGGGGAAAAATGTATAAGAGTGAATTTGTACCCCTTGTGCAAATTAACCTTTTTCCCTTATCCACTTTAGAAAACCAAGTTCAAAGGATTAATTACACCTAAGCCCGTTGTTTTCATTCCACTTGGCACTTGTTGGGGACACTCGCACAACTCATAGACACCCGCATGGCATGCTTACCTCCCTGGAAGATTCCTGTGGCTGAACTTACAGAGGCATTACACTTCTCATGGGTAGTCGAATTGTAACGAACCCTTCAGACGAGCGACTTGAATATGGTCATTTTCTTGATCTCTCCATCAAATTCCCTCCTTCAACAAGCATTTTGATCCTCTACAACTTCTTCCAAGCTTTTAGTTCAGTTTTTTCACTCTCTTGCACTCACTCCAAGCATTCCAAGCACTTGTAGCAGCAGTTTTGCACTCTTAGCAGCAATAACTTCACTCCATCACTTTAGTAGAGCAAGTGTGAGACAACACCATTGCAACAGAGGCTCGAGTACTTTCATTATCTCCTCCATTAGCCTTAAGTTCTTTTGGTGGAGGTGGTAAGCTTCCCATTCCTCTCCTCTATTACTTGGTTGAGTAAGCACATTTACTATTTTGTAGTGTCGTAGTGTTCTTCATTACATTACTTTCTTTATCATACTCGCTTTCTTGGTTGTTCGTGGAGGTGGAAACACCTAAACGGGGGTCTCACTGAGGCAGGCCCTTATACAACCACCCAACATTTTTCCTCCTCTTTGTGTGTAGGTGGACGTGCTTTTGGGAGCTAGCTAGCGAACAAATTTCTTTGTGAGATCATTCTTGCCACCATAACACTCGCATTTTTACTTTATCATATTAGAGAATATTTTGTTTACTTAATAGTGTTATTTTGGCCCTTTAGTGGTAGGTTGTTGGGTTGTAGCTTATTTTCCTAGGTTCGACCTTGTCTCTTTAGTTGTCTGGTCATGCAGATGCTAGCACACTTGAGAGACCCTAGCGTGCCACTCTATCATCCCAAGACCACGCTTTTGTCCTTAGGCAGAGAGTTTCCTGAGGTGTAGTGTTGAACCTGAAAACTAGCTCACCTAGCCCTGTCCTATATTTTGTGTTTGTAGAGTGATTGAAGGACCTTATAGTCCTCATCATTCTCATCCCACATTTCCTAACAACCTGTCAAGCTGAGGTAAGTTAGGGCAGCCTTCCACTCTTGGCCCTCCGTGACCTGGGGCCTTGAACGTGGTTGGTCCCCCTCTCACAAAAAAATGTGAAAGTGTTCGTGGATACTTGTAGCACACATAACTTTATTGATAGAAGTGTTACCTAATTTTTAGCTTTTAGCTGAAATCAGGTTTATTGTTTATTGTTTTTGTGTTGTTCGTTGAAACATTTAAAAGATAAACGATAAGTCTGCTAGGTTTAATATGCATGGAAAAATATTTTCAATGAAATAGATTAATTTTTTTTTTATTCCAATGTTGCAATTACAAAAAATGAGAAAAGAGAATCATATGTATACAAATATAATCTTTTATTGATAATCATGAAGTGTACATGTCCCTCACAAGCCAAGGGATTAACTTTACTTATTTAATGAAAATAAAGAAAGCAATTTATACATGAATAAGTAAAACAGAATGTTCATATAAGAGTGGTGACCAGTCATTGCTTGAGAATGATTGGTTTTGAAGTTGCCCTATTTCCCTGCTACTGCTACTGCCCCAAGTTGCTTGTGTCCTTCCCAGCTTCATAATGCTCCTAGCTCCTGCATCTGAAAAAGAAATGATCTTAGAGCAATGATCTAAGCAATGAAAGATCTCAAACCTTAGATACACACCTACCTATGCATGTATAAATTGATCCATAAGTGCATTAAATAAGCATGCAAACCTTGGATGTCCTAGAAAACAATGAATTCATCAAACACATCCAAAATATGCATCTATTTTTCTAACTTGTTTGCTTCATGTGTAGATTTAGGACAAGTCTGGTTACTGTTTTGATTCAGTTAAATACAACATGTGGGGTAAATGTGGCTCCCACGAGGGTAGAGCTCAACATGCTTTGAAAGAAATAGGAAATTGAGCAACTTGATCAAGGATATACCTATTATTAATGCATTAATCAATATGGAATCACACTAGTTGATCAACTTTCATTATCAAATTCAAAAGATGCATCAAGTTCAATTATGCATCTCTTAAATAATGAGGGAACAATCTAGAGTATTGTTAGGTCCCTCTCACCTTGACCCTATTGGGCAGCCACACATCACATAGGATGGTGAGCTTTTAGGTCATTGACATAGGGGACATGAGTTTTCCCACTAGGATCAAAGTGAGGAGACAATTTATGTGTTACACATGATCAAAAGGTGAAAAAATGTTAAGGAGATTAGATAAAAAATACATGTGGGACAACAAGTATTGTTATGGAAGCCATGAAGATTGGGACAACAAGATGTATTCTCATGTCGTGTAGGACAACAACAAAAAACAAATGTATTTTGAATTTACTGAAGGCAAACAAGAAATGGTCACAAGAGATTACATTACAGATGAAGAAGAAAGGAAGGGTATTAAAAAATTTCAACTTCCCTGTTCAGTGTCACATAATGATCAACTTTCATCTACATTTTCTTGAGTTTCTCAGACCCAAGGATTACCTCCACAAGTGATATGTAGTTGAAAATAACTTTATTGATGGAAATGGAGAAGCAGTCAAGTTTCACAACTTACAAAGTGTGACTTTTAATGGACATGAAATATTGTCACCATTGGCTACACAATCTGTTGTTTTGAAACAATGAAATGATAAAAATTCAACAAAAATGGAGAAAACAATGTGGAGTTATGAGCATGAGGAACATCCACTAAGCTTCAAATCAATACAATCAAAAGCAATGAAAAGGAGTAGTCATTATGTATCAAAAATTAGTACTTCAAGCTTACTACCCTCATCAAATGAGCACATATGGTTGAAGAGGGACTGCCATATGATAGATCACCAAGTGTGAAGACATTTAAGGAGAAACCATACAAAGCTGTGAAGAGGAAATGGGAATGAACTGGACAACAAGTAATGGTTGGGTCAATCATGAAGCAACACAAGGTGAACCATTTGAAGCCAAAGCCATGATACAAGTGAATAGGAAAACACCTTTAAGAATCTACGAGGGATGGTCCTAAAGGAATGTATCAGCTACAAAGAAAGACAATAAAGATCATGTGTGCCATGCACAAAGAACAAGAGAAATATAGCATGTGACTAGCAGCTATTTGCACATAGATTCTAGGAGTGTGTTGGAGTTTGATCCAAGTTGCTAAATCTGTGTCTTCATCCCCATCTCTGCCAGATAAACTTCAAAAGGAAAGAGTGTGATGGCATTGCTCATGGAGGATAACTATCCAATGATGGTGTAAATTCATTAATTAAAGTCTCCACAAGGAACATATAAGGTGATAGTTTTATGTCCTCATAGAAGTTTTACATGTTTTGTTATGCAAAACAAGTATCACAAGTTTCTATGAAAGATAGTTTGCATACAAGTCACCAAGGACAATGTTGCTACAATAGTAATTTGACAATGAGAAATAGGTATTCAAGGCTCTAAATAACTAACATTGGCATGAAAGCAGTTAAAAAGACAAAAAAATCAGCCCTTCATGGAGTTATAACAACCTAAAGATTGGAAGGACAACCATCATGCGAAAAAAGCAGCTAGAGAAGGTAAAGGTGTTCATATTTTATGAAGATGCCATTATAAGAGGACAACTGATTGTGGTCAACATGGAAATGAATATGGTTTTCATGGAAAAGTACCATCATACTACAACAATGTTCATTGGGGAATGCCATGTACAAAGTCCTTGTTCTGTTTGGATGGAGCAATTAGCCCCAAATGTGAAAAATTTATAAATGAGAGAAGATGGAGATGGAGTGCATTAGGAACTCAACATACAAAATGCTATGTTTATTGTCAAGATTTTGGTGATGTAAAAAACAATTTCGAAACCTAAGGAAGGGTCTTCAAATATATATAAGAAAAAAGATTAAATTGTGTAGGTACAAAAGCCAACTTTGATATACTGGTAAAACTAGAGACCAAGAAGATCAAGATCTGTGGCTGGAACTTAGCTTAAAAAAAATTCAATGATCAAAACTAAAGGTGGAAGGTGCTTCTAAAACTGATCTGAAACTTTCACTTTCAGATAGTTCAAGTGATTTAAATATGGGGGTCAGATGCTTTCTTAGTTACCCAACATTGGTCTCCATTCTTCAAGGGATTTAATAGAACATGTTGGTGGCAATGAGTTGCCTCTCGAGTCATCTAATATTCTCTTTTCAATTTGGAGTCCTATTGTGAACCATTTCTCTATACCTCAAAGAATGGAGGAAAGCATTCCTTGTTTGAGTTTCATGGAGGCACCAGTTGTGGTGTCTGATTTGAATCTTGCAGATAACACTGTAAACATGGTTGTTGACTCTATCCCATCAATAATTGAAGGCAAGTCAACTCGATTTGGACCAAAACTGTCATTATTAATTTTCAATTACTAGAGAACCAGAATGTACAGTACTGGAAGAGAGTAATTTAAGTTCATCAGGTATCATCAAAAGGATAGAGCATGGTACTCTTAAAGGGAAATGTCAAATGCAGGAGGTTTCTTCACAATGACAGACCCACTTTGGGCTTTTAGTTTTCAAAAAAATTCTACAGGAAAAGGAAGTGTATTTGCAAAACCCAATTCAGATGCTCACAAAAAAACACAATTTTGTTACAAATTGGAGCTTTCAAATTATACCCACACTGTACAATGGCATTGAATCATTTTACAACAAAATATGAGTTTTTCTTTCACAAATTAAAAAAGACCCATCTAGGTTTATCATGAGAGGCTAATGCAAAAGCATTAAACAATGGACAACATTCTACAAAAATGACAAATGGAAACCCATTTCATGCTTTATTATAGGCTGTGGCTAGGGAGATCTCTGTTCCTGCAAAATATAGAAAACCCACCTGGGGTTTTTTAATGAAAGACAACATTGCTACAAATTGAAGGAAAATGAAGAAACACCAAATTCTACAAGGGTTTGTTCCCCTTTTTTCACACATAAATGTCAATATAAAATGGAGGCCGAGCTCACAAGCCAATTTTCTTCTACAGATCAAAAACCCATCTAGGTTGATACATTTTTTTTGCTAGTACAGAGGAAAATTGAAAAGACATTATGGGGCTTTCAAGTGAAACAAAGCTACATAAGAAGATACCCTATTTTTGTTCATGGCCGCGAACAAGAAGCATTTTCCTTCATGAAAACAAGTAAGCAATATGGAGTGTCTTCATTCTCAAATGTAGAAAGAAAATAAGTATTTCATGCTTTATCTTAAGCTGGAAACTAAAATATGATTCATTTTTTGCTCAAAAATCTACAAGAAATGGAGTCGGTAAAATATTACCAGAGCTTTTTGCGTTTTATTCTTCAACTTGAAAGCATTTTAATGGCCCTTATTCAAGCTTCATAGCCCCTCATGGCAGTTGTTTGGTGAAGTGAAGCAACAACAGAAAGAGCAAAATGAAACACATGATTAGGAAAATACTACAGGCCATGACCTAAGCATATGAAATGGCCTCCAAAAGGGTAAAAAATGCAGATTTTGTGCAACAAAAACCAGTTACCTCTTTGTTATGTGTTTCTCATCAGGAAAATACCACAAAAAAAACTAGTCAAATCTCCATTTCCAACGCATGCAAGTGAAACCCCTGGTGGTTGCATCATGTTTTCCAGAATGTTCGATGAGAAAATGATGGTCTTTTTCCATTGTTTTTGTCTTTTGATGATTAGGGTTTGACCCTATTCGATGCTGATGGGATTTTTCATCCCATATTTTAAAAAATGAAACATGTGCTAATGCCTTATGGGGGCCGAATATATGTTCATTGACTTAGGCATTTTATGCCTTAAGTTTTTCCTTATTTCAAAACATTTCTAAGTCCTTCAAACAATACAGACATATGGAGTGTGCCAGGTCATGTAATATGCCTTTGATTTTTTATCATGTATCATGTGCCTTGGAGACTTGGAATATGCTTTCCAAGAAGTGTGGAGGTCGGCCATATAGTCCAAGATTTTTTGAGCTTTTATGTTGCCTTTGCAAATCATAGTATTGACCCCATGTGGTCTTACAGTGCAAAATGAGAAAAGGTGAGATGATCATATGCCTTATTGACCTTATTAATTCTTTTTAAAGCATTTTAGCATTTCATTATTGCTTTTTGCATTTGTTTCAAAACTTTGAAATGCCATTTAAGTGATTTTGTCAATCACTTTGATATTTTCACTAGCAAATGAAATGTAATTCATATTGATGGTGGGCCCCCTTATTTTGTGCTTTGAAATGTAAAATGAATTGATTAAGTGATGTATTATGGATCACTTAATCAAGATTATTATCTTTAATTCCTTTTGGAGTCTTGTGTTTTCAAAACACACATATTGCATGAGTCAAAACTGGGAGACAAAATGATTGAACTGCAGGCATGAGGAGAGTGTGGGGGGGAGGTATTTGACTGTTTTAGAGGAACATGTGCTATTTTGGAGGCTGTTTTATCATACTTTTGGCATGACTATGGTCTTGGCTTGACCTTGGACTGTTTGGACGACTTTTTGGAGTGATTTTAGAAGGTTCTTTTTTGGCCTCATTGTTGCATCTGACCAAAACCTTCTAGATGGACATGTGTGAGGGGTTTTTGGTGCGTTTTTTGCTTAAGTATGTTTATTTTGAGCATTTTGGAGTTAGTTCTTTCTTTCCAATAGCAGGATAGATTTGTTTCTTGGAGCTATTTTTCATGGAGCATTATTGTAACTCAGATGGACTTGTAATACAATAAGCAGTTTGAATCAATAGAATAGAGCATTTTATCTTCTCTCTTGATGTTTCATGGTATGCTATTAATGATTGATCAGTTTGTCTTGTGAAAATTCATCTTTCCTTGCAAAATTGTCTCATGTTATGCATCTATTTAGCATAAAATGTATGTTAACAGGATATAAAGCTATGTTATTGAATGGTGTTATTAGTTGTGAAACCTCTATTTTCCTTCTAAAAGCCCTGTTTACATGCCTCCTTATAAATTACTTATGTAAACTGCATTGGAAAGTGAGTTGTGTGAATTAAGTTTTATGATATTAATTTGAATGTGATAGGCTATTATTAGGTCCAAGTTGTTTTGGTGTATCACCTTAGGTATTTTCAGTATTAGGTTCATTTTTCATGCAATTCTTACCCTTTATCTTATAAATTAGTAGTTAGGTGGCATCAAAAGGGGAAGCCAACCCTTACCACAGGAGGTTTGCTTTTGAATAGGATACCCACAATTTGAATGCAGTCCCATGTTACATCCAAATCTGTTGAGTTCATTCAAAGCTTGGCATTAGGGTGCAGATTTGGATCCCTAACAAGAAGATTAGCTAATGAACTAAATTGCTTTATTTATCCTATCTCCAATTTTCAAGTCATGATAGTTGATGGGAAACAACTACCCTTTGGTGGTAAATATCATCATATAAAACTCTCAATTTGGTTCATTAGCTATTCTTCTAGATTCAAAAATGTTTTTTATCCCTATTAGGGTCCAGTGGATGTTGTTTTAGGTTTGCAATGGATTAAACAATTAGGAACAATATCCTTCAATTTTCAAGACTTATCCATGGATTTTAGGATACATGGGAAAAAGTTGAACTTTTGGGAATAAAATCACCACCAAGTGAAATCATTAGCTCCCATAGGATGGAGAAATTACTCAAGAAAGGTTCTTATAATATAGGGATACAATTATATTTTGTAGAAGCAAAAGATATGATAACTCAAAATAAACCAAAAAATCAAGAGATTATTCAACACTATCAACAAGTATTTCAAGAATCCAATGATGTACCTCTAGTTAGAGACATTGAATTAATACCAAGAAGCATTGTTCATCCCAAAAAAAATCCTATTTATCCCCTATGCTTATTCTTAACAAAATGGATAATCCATGGATAATATTCTCACATTACAAGAAACTAAAGAAAATCACTCATAAAGATAAGTTTCATATTCCTATTGCTAATGAATTGGAAGAAAACAAAATCTATGCTGAATAATCCAAATGTGTATTTAGGGTGAAACAAGTAGAATACTCAAGACATTTGGTGTCACTTAAAGGTATTAAGATGGACCCTAAAAAGAGAGGATTTTGGTGTCTAACAAGATATTATAGAAGATTTGTTCATACCTATCATCTTATAATGAATAATTTCTTTTGGGAAGGTATTAAAGTGAATACCCAAAAAATTGTGGTAGAATGTTTGGTATGCCAAAAAAATAAAGGGGAAATAATAAAGACTCTAGGACTCTTACAAATATTAGGCATTATAATACAACACTATGAAAAATATTAATGGACTTCATTATGGGGTTGCCAAAAATAATATTGATGTAATCTAGCTTGTTGTGGATAAACTAATTAAGAATGCATATTTTTGTGGACTCTCCCACCCATTTTCCACTAATATTATGGAAAAATTATTCATACAAAATATACAAATTTTTCATGGAATTTCCAAAATTAGATTGGAAAATAGAGTCACCTCAAAATTCCTAATGAAGTGGAAGAATTTTCTAGTTGAATATGCAACATGGAATGATGAATGATTCATACGAAAGATTTTAGAGTTGCTAAGTATTGAGTGCAATACTTTTCTGAAGGGGAAGGGAGTGTTATGATCCTAATATGATATATTCCTAAGTATATATTATATTTTCCTAAGGATAAGCACTTGTGGCATGATTAACCCTAATATAAATATTAGTTAATATATTAATACCCCTTAATTAGGATGAAGGGGTATGTCCCTACATAGTTTAGCCTATAAATAAGGAAGAGAACTATCTCCCATATTAGCATATCATATATTATTGAATTCATATGTTATTATCTGAATATCGGAGGACACCACCTCAAAGTGGTATGCTATATTTCTGATTTTTACAAATATTTCCACGAAATATCTTAACAACTTATGAGACTTTCATATTATTACGGTGTACTTATTGATGTATTTCCTTATTGTACTACTTAAGTGAGAGTTATATATATTATGTGGATTATTATTGGATATAATTGGCATGCCTTGCGTATCATTGTAATAATGTATCATGGAACTTAATGGAAGTTATAAGAATTTTATCTTGTACCATTTTGTTAGCATTGAGATAGTTATTTTGGTAAATGCTTAAGAAATTTTGAGGTTGCATTTTTTAGGATATTATAGAAGAATACCTAGTAAAATAGAAAAAGAGACATATTGAGGATTCTACATGTATGTTAATAGCTAAGGTGAACCATTAGGGTTTTTCTTCAACTCACAAACTTGAACAAAAATGAGAGGCTCACTTTTCAATTACCTAGGGTGTCTAATGCAAAACCATCTTAGGTGTAGGAATAATTTTACATCAACCAATTTTTTTATGTTTATTTATCTTTTATGATAGTGTTCTTAGTTGCCACAATCATTCTATTCTACTCACAGTTACATTTATTATAATACTTCAATCAAAACAAATAGTCCAACAGATAATAGTTTTAATATGTGGTGCCCCTTATTCACTAGATTTCCTTCAAATCAATACTAGGGAATCATAAGGGTGTCCTTAACATGTCCAAATCTTTATTTAACTATTTATTTAGGATTAATACAATGTGACTTGTCACACCTACTTAAGGAAGGTCACATTTGAATCTCACATCAACTAATAATATATTCCATGAGGTTATTAGTTCCAAGAAAGTTCATGGTTAAGGTTTTATTGAGTTTTAAAGTTTACATCTCATCAATCACTTATCAAAGAAGGGTTATCTACATGATTTAAAAGAAATCATCCAATTCCAAGGGCAACTCAAGGAGGATTCATGACACATTTGAATCTCACATCAACTACTAACATATCTATGAGGTTATTAGTTCCAAGAAAGTTCATGGTTAAAGTTTTATTGAGTTTCAAAGTTTACATCTCGTCACTCACTTATCAAAGAAGGATCATCTACATGCCTCATAAGAAAACATCCGATTCCAAGGGAAACTCAAGGAGAATTCATTTAATATTGGACCCATGATCCTTATCTCATGTACATTGTAAAATGTACTATATTTTTGGTAAATGCAAGGATACTACATCATTTCTTCTTTGATAAGAGATTGAAGTTCTATATCGAGAGGATAGTAGAGGTTTCGTTGAAGTAAGAAGCCTAAGTTCAAAGGAGATTAAATAGCATCATATAGATGATTGGCTCAAAAAATATTATTTTATGAAGTTACACACTTGTTTGTGTTTGTAATTCATGATGAAGGTCTAATTATGATTGTAAGCCCTAGAAAAAAAAATTGATGTATTTTAAATTGAGAATCAATAAATTTATTGTACATATTTCTTGTGAATTTATATTTGCTATGCATAAGTGTGAGTATTTTGTGTTACTTGTTACATGGTTGGATAATTCTTAATTGGATCCTCCATCCATGATTATATCAATGTTGATTATTCATTTTATTTTGACATACATCTTCATACTAGTTCACATGCAAGTTAAAGCAAGGGAAAATATAATGGTGGAAATTGAATACCACACACTTTTCTCATTTATTTTGGACTTATTGATCCAATTTGTTCTTTATGCAATAACTAGCCTATAAGTAGTACATTTATGTGTAAACTTTAGCATATTCCTTGAATCTATCCTAATTGTTCCTCTAAACTTTAGGGATTAGTCTCAATCCTTAGTTTAACAATTCACTTAATTGGTTTGAAATCATAACATGGAATTGATCCTAGTTTAATTTTATGGAGTGAAATTGACCCTATAATTTTTTAAAATTTTAAATTTTAAATTGGACCCATGTCATCCCCTTCCAACTAGTCGTTGCTCATTGAATTAACCATAAAGAATTAAAATTGTATTTGAGGTCACTATATAAAAGCATAAGCCCTAATTCATTATGATCATCTACAAATCATTGCACACCACTTGCACACATCGAGATAAATAATTCATAATGTATTTGATCAACACTTAACATCAACGTGGCATTTATAGTATACATGATAGCCTAGAGTGTCTTTAATTGTTGTTTCAAAGCTAGTAAATAGGTCCACCTAGGATTTTTATATGAGAACATGTCCCCTCCTCAATGCATTTCTCAAAGGTGTTTATAAACATTGCTAATTTCTTTATTGTAGATTTAGACATCAAGGAAAATCATTTTTCTATTTCATAAAATCATTTAGATTAATTTCATACAAAGAAGGCCAATTCTTCAAATTGAGTTGATTCCACAATGCATATCCTCTATATTTTGAGAAAAAAACCCTTTCAAAATCTACCATTCTATTTCTAATGGATTGAAAAATATATGATTATAAATTATGACTCAATGTTATAATCAAATTAGTAAATAATTATCTAACAACCACCAAAATCAACTAAATTTTTTATTTATTTTTAAGAAATTCATATTCTATCACTTTATAAATGACAAATCTAAATTAATTTATATTAATTATCATATTTATTTAACCTGATTTTAATTAATAAAATTATTTAATTTCTTCAAACATTTAATCATATATTTTTAAATATTACCTATATATAATCACATAATTTCTTATTTTTAGAACATCTACCACTATTGAAACTTTTCTTTACCTTTAAAAAACACTATTTATAAAACAAGTTATTTCTTTTCATTTGAGCAATGAGACTTAAATAGGAAGAGGTTTTCCTTTTCAAATATTTTTATTTTTATTTTTAAACATTAAATTAAATTGAAAAAGCCCACAAATATAGTGCTTCCATTAATCATTTCTAAATGATAAGTAGGAGGCATTTTCCACAGCGTGTCAAATTGTGATATTGCTATGAGGATTCAACTGTGTAGTTTTATGAGTCAAACTTATTGACCCATGTTTCATGAGTAGTAGTTCACAAGAACCCATCTCTTATGATAATGAATGGTCCACTTAGCACTCATTGCATCTAGGTGATGCTCACAGAGGTTCAGACTACTAAAACAATAATTAGGCTACTAAGGATCAGAACTTTAAGAAAAGATCACATCCATTACTCACTAGATAGGCTGTATGCATGTAGCAGAAAATGGGAAAGAAATTTTTTATAAGAATTTACTTTCAAAATATGATTTTATTTGGACTTGAGAATAGTTGTTGCAGAACTTATACTGTTAAAGACAGTACAGTTATGGTTATCATCTGCCAACCCTTAGTAAATGTAATGCTAGCCTGTGTATCTAATAGAATATATTGTTGAAAGCCTTAGTTCAAATAGAAACTACTTCTAAAGACAAATCTTCAGCTTACAAATTACAGTTCATTTCTTGGTTGTTGGTTCTTTACTTGTGTTATCAAATCTTCTTTCTGAAGTTGGTCATAATTTTGAAAACATGGAGGTGGAGTCACAAAACCCAAGCTGAACCCCATGGCATTTTCACAAAAACTTGCTGCAGCATCTCCAGAAGTAAGAGTCAGATAAATGTTTTGTAGAATAATGTTCTCACAAGGAACACTTTCACTGCAAGCAAATTTAATAGCTTGTTCTGTTGCAGATGTCCCCCTGATATTGAAGTACCCAACTTCACTTACTCTCACTGCAGATGTCTGCACTACAAGCCACATAAATTATTAGTAGCTCATAAATTCATTTCTTTATCTAAATTCCTTTTCTATGCAATTCAAAATTATGGTTCAGCTTTATCTGGTAGCTATACAAGTTATAAGAAGTGATGCCAAATACATTTAGTGTTTTTTTCTTTGGTTCCCCCTTTTAATGTGATTAGTCTTTACTCCTAGACAGTAGTCCTCCTATCTGCTCTTTCCTCTCAAACCAAGTTGTAAAATTAAATATGGTATTTAAATATTTTTTTACAGCTAAGAAAGAACATTTCAATGTGATCTGAGACCTGGTTTGCACATGGCTCAGGAGAGTCACAGTAGTATTGATCAATAATGATAGGATTGGAGACATTTCTCATATAAATATTTGAATATCTGATCCCCTGAGCATAGCCAGAGCCACCCTGCAAATAAAAATATTGGATAAGTTTTATGCAAATAAAAATATTAGATATGTTGTATTTAAATCCAACAAAAATGAATTCAAGAGCAGTAAGATCTAAGAAACAATGCTGAACTAGTCAGTAATCACTAATGCAATGAAATGAAAATAAATTTCAAATCATTGTCTCTATCAGTAGAAAAATTTGACCATTTAATATTTAGAGACATTAGATTTCGACAGTCGTACAGCTCTCTTTTCATGATGATGGATTACAGAGTGTGATCCAAAACGTTGATACAAATAAACTACACACAGTTAAATCAAGAAAAACACTCTCATGACAAACTATCTACTTACAACTTAGAGTTATCTAACTCGTATTTCTAGTTTCAAGTTTTAGAGCATCTTGATCTAACTACCTAGCTTCTTAGAAGGCAATCCAAAATATATTGTTTCTCTCATAATCAATAATCAATTGAGCGAATGCATCTTTCTTTTACTGAGTGAAAAATGTTTATAGAACATATAAAACCAATAGAAGGCTTTTGGTTAAGCAATTCCAACTGTCAAGACAAAGACTGATATTACTTTGGCCTTACCTCTGTAAGTTTGTAGCGCATCCTACAAGTATTGGGCTAATTGTTTTCACAATGATGGAAATCGATTTTAGGGAGGACTCAAACAAAGGAATGCTCCATTAGGCCAGCATCCCTGTGTGGAATGGATTTAGAGTTGGGATATTTTACCTGCCAGGTCTTGATTCGTAGACCATTTGTAGTGTCATGGATATATGCACCATCCACCACTACAAAAGACACCTCTGCTCCTGAGTTCCCCTTCCCCAAGCTCCCAATGCTGTATTCATATTAGGAAAATCAATTTCAGTTAACTTTCTATATGGGTAGTTATGGTGTTCTAAAATTTAGATTTTTGGGTACCTGATTCCATGGCCCGGTCCACAAGTGATATTTTGAATCAAAACATTAAATGAATCAGTTATTATGGAAATGCAGTCATCCCCTGCATACAGTTTTAAGAAGATGCCAGTGAAATTGAGGACACTTAACTAAAATGGAAAAATAAAATAAAAATTTGAGTAACTGAACATACCGGTACCAACAATGGAGTCCGTAACCATCACATATGTGGATGCACTAATATGAATGCCATCTGTATTAGGACTGTATTGAGGTGCTGAGACCCTTAGATAATTTGCTTCTACTCCAACACAATTTTGAAATGTAAGGTGAAATTTTGGACTGTTTTCCATGCTTAAGTTCCTGACCCAAAGATTGTTGATTGAATCAAACGTAACTGCCTGGAAATCAAAAGATTTTAGACACGCCTCGAACACCTTTACATACAGATAATATTACTAGTCTATTGTATATCATTTTTTCTATGTTTAAGTTCCTGACTCAAAGATTGTTGATTGATTCAGATGTAATTGCCTGGAAAGCATAAGATTTTAGACACCACTATAACACCTTTACATACAGACATACTATTCTATTACATATCACCATCTTGCAGAATTGTGCTAGCTTATGTTTAAATGAAGAAAATATGGAAAACAGTACAAGAACATACCGTTGGAGCAGGTCTACATGGCTGCAAATAAAAGGAAAACACTGTATCAGGACTTGCACTTATTGTCTAATGTGAAACCTCAATTAACCCACTGCTATAGTCTAAAAATTAAAGTCCTTAGCAAGAGCATTTCAGACGTGGAGATTGCTTGGTGGGCTTACATTTGTTTTATTGATTTTGCAAGACTCTGCCCACCATTTCTCTCCTCTTCCATCAATTCTACCTCCACCACCGACTAGTAGATTATTTACTTCAATGAAGATCAGCCAATAATTAGTTTGTGCCTCAATCCAAACATTTGGATCCTCTGGTGCAACTATTGTCCCTGAAATCTGCAAACATCAAACTGAAGATGAATTAGATTGTTAAATTACTAGAATAGACACCTTACAAACTTCTTTTATCAGATTAGGATGAAATAAGTGTGTACTGTGAACCCTTAAATGGTTACCTGCACAATCAAGGGATACTGACATGGGCCAGAGAAGATAATGGGCTTGAGAAGGTAAATTTTTCCTTCAGGCACAAGGAAGGTTGAAAACACTGACGAACATGCCTCGTTCCAAGCATCCTCAAAAGCCTGAAACAGAGCAATTACACAATAACACTAAATTCTATGTTTAGGGACAATTCCATTGATCACTCCTATCTGAGCTCAGAGCAGCAATTCCTTATTAAACTGAACTTTACTTTTTGATTCAAGTCTTAGACTGTTAAAAATGAAACTTGTTTGATTATGAAGCTCAAAATACAGGTAATGAACCTGGGTATCATCTGTGATCCCATCTCCTACTGCACCAAAGTCATCCACAGATATCACATTATCAGTCCATAAGTATGACTTAGATTCCATTCCAATCTCTTCAAAGCTAGTGATCGATTCAGTTGTTCGGACAGATGACCTATAATCTTTTTCAAACATTTGTGAGAAGATCTGAGAGGAAAGAGCTTGCTTCTTTGCAAACATGTGAAGTGGGTCTTCATCAACCTGCTTCTCACATGCTCCATATGAATCCAAAACCAGAAACAGTGCAGTTATCATCTGCATTACTCTGATTGCACCCATTTTTCTTGCAATTCTTGTATTCCTACTCCAATTCAAAGCCAACTACAAGAAAACTTCCATTTCGTGGAGTAAAAGAGAAGCTCGCAGTAAAACATTCCAGAATATAGGGAAAGTAGGTCCGTGACACAGTAAAAGGGTCAAGAATAACGTGGGTATCAAATATTAAAAGATTTTCCTGATTTTAAACATACATGCTTTACTAACAGTAAAAGGGATAAAAATGAGATCTTTATTGTCATTCATTTTTTCGTTTATTTGAAGCGTACATACTTCTATAAGAATAAAATGACCCACCAATGGAAGAGTAAGATATACAGAAAAGGAGTACCGTATGAAGCTCAAACTTCTATGTTCCATGCATTCTTCTTAATATAATTTAAGAATTAAACATCTCTTTCTGTAAATCATTATTTGATCTCTTATTTTTTAATCATTATTGAGGTTTACATTGGCATGATTCTATGCGTCAAATCGTGAAACTGGTCTTCACGACAACTTTGTGACACAAAATTGTTGTGAGCATGTTTGAAAACTTACCAACCAAGAGAGCAAAATGCTGCAAATAAACTGTTACTTTGCCGGCATATCAGGAGAGAGACGATATAAGGCATATTTTCAATAATTACATATTACTATATTAGTAGTAATAACAGTACTTAAAAAGGTGTTAATCAAATGGTTAATAGCAAGGCTTAAATTTGATGGCTGTATGACCGTATTTAGAGATTTTTGCTGTAGAATACAATCAAAATTTTAAGAAGATTGTATCATATGAAAGGAGATATTTTGGATAGACTGTCAAAATTTATATAGAATTCTAATGATATATATATTTGATTTATATATAATTTTACTTATACTAAGGTATATCATAATGTTTTAAGGGCACCCTTGAATAGATAACCGTCATTAAAAAAATTGTTGACAGGCAAAGTCGACCATCAAATTTAAGCCCTGGTTAATAGCATAAATATTTATAGTTTTATGGTTATATATTGCATAGTTAAAAGTAGAGTTATTTATGTAGTATCTGGCTAAGAACACTACAAATTTTTTTTGTCTATCAACCATTTTTTTCACATAAAAGAGGGGTAAAAATTTATTAAAACAAGAGAAAATTACAGAACAAAGTCATTACATAGCCTTATCAAGCTCCACCAAATGGTCCAACTGTTGAGACAAATCAGGGGGTAATTGACCCTGATCAACCAAATTCCAATCATGAATATGATCAGAAGCCCATTTAGCCAAACAATCAGCAACACCATTCCACTCCCTAGGAATATGAGTAAAAGTAACAAACTCAAGAGAAACACAAAGATTGAGAATTTGTTCAATAATCAAAGCCAGGTACCAACTAACATCATCCAACCTCCGCCTGTTCAGCAAGTTCACCACAACCTGGGAATCAGATTCACATATAATCCTGAGCCACCCCAACTGACTGCCACGCTCCACGGCCAGTAAAATTGCCTAAGCCTCCATAAGATTATTAGTATGAAGACCCTTATAAATAGAGAAAATAAATTGAACATCCCCATAACTATCTCGACCAACACCACCAATTCCAGCATGACCAGGGTTTCCACGAGAAGAGCCATCCGTGTTAATTTTTAGAATGCCTTGAGGAGGAGGAGACCATCTTCCCTCCCTATTCACCTTCGGTGTTGGATGCCTACACCTATTGCGCATAAGCTGCCGATGCGAAGGAGGAAGATGAAGGCGGCTGAAACAACCAACATCAGAAGGAGCAATCGAATCAGTCAAATCACACTTAGCCACGATCGTTTCTCCCAAAGAATGCAAAATTTTCCACCACAAGCGAGGGGCCCCCATCATCACATCCTGAAAAATCCGACGATTCCTCTCCAACCAAAGATTCCAAATAATGAAGGATGGGCCAATCGCCCAAGCAGCTTGAAGAAAGGAAATTGAAACAGGGGCCCTACTCCCCCGATCCACAAAATCAGCTAAAGAGGAAACATGCCTACAGGGCATATTCCACACCTGCCACCAAAGATGCCAAATCTCCCGAGCATAGGAACATTGGAAGAAGAGATGAGAAGCACACTCCTCAGCCTCACGACACAACACACAAAAAGAGGGACCCTGGAAACCCCACTTACATAAATTATCCCAAGTAAGACACCGGTTTTGAGCCACCAACCACATGAAGAAATTTTCACTTGGGCCAAGACAACTTATGCCAAACATACTTCCACCAAGGGACCTCAATATCCCCAAACAACTGTCAACCCAATTGCTTATAGCCAGTAGACACAGAGTACTTCCTAGACATATCAGAACCATCCCAAGCTAAAATATCTGGTCCCCTCAACGAATTACAAGCCCGGGAAGCCAAAAGTTGAGCAAGCTCCCGCCTATCCCCCTCAGAGCCCCCAGGAGGCCACTTAGAAGGGTGCTTCCAGCAAAAAGAAACAACAGAGCCACAATGCTCAGCAATCTTGTAATGCTCAACGGTGTCCCAACCAGCAGCAGTAAAAACATCATAGAGGGGTTGAAGATGAGGAAAAGCAGAAAGAATAGGTGGGTGACCATCCCAAGAATCCCACCAAAAAAGAGCCTATGATCCTGAATGATAGATCCAAAAAAGTGCACGCTTAATCAACTAAGCTCCCACTTTCAAAGTAGACCAAATCATAGAACCACTCCCCTCTAGAGGATAGCGAGGAACCTCATGAGAAACAACACCATGAAGATACTTATAGTTAAGAACACGGGCCCACAACTGGTGTTGATTAGTACACCAACACCAGTAAAGCTTCGCCGCAAGAACTTGCCCATTCAAAATAGAAGAGCGTAAACCAAGACCACCCTTCTGCTTTGGTCTACACACAGAATCCCATTTAACAAGGCTCCACTTAGAATTCATCAAGTTACCACTCCAAAGGAATTGCCGAGAGAGAGCATCAAATTCCCGAAGGAAATACATAGGGGTTGATTGAACAAAACACCTATAGATGGGAAGGGCCTGGATAATAGACTGAAGGAGGGTAACTCTAGTAGCAGTAGACAACCACTGATGAGTCCAATGTGTTACCTTCTTCCTCAACTTTTCAAGCAACATCTGCCAAGAGGATCTAGGTTGACGACCAATGGCAAGAGGAATCCCTAGATAGACAAAGGGGAGAGATCCAATTTGAAACCTCAAAATAGCAGCAATCCTCCTCTGGATGGCCAAAGGAGTATTAAAGAAAAAAATAGAAGACTTTTGCTCATTAACTTTCTGACCCGAAGTAGCAAGGTAGATGTCCAAAGCTTGCCTAAAGGATTCAGCTTCACTAAGACGAGCCAACCCCATAAGAGAGGTGTCATCCACAAACTGGAGGTGAGAAAGAGTAGGCAAACCCATCCCCCACTTCCAACCATGAATCAAACCTAGAGAGACTTGAGATTTAAGAAAGCAACCCAACCCCTCTGCCATAATAATAAACAGATAGGGAGAGAGTGGGTCCCCTTGACGAAGGCCCCTGGTAGCACCAAACAGCTCTGAAGGTTCCCCATTCACAATGATAGATAATGAGGAGGAAGTCACACAACTCATAGTCCAAATCACCCAATCAGAAGAAAACCCAAAGGCCAACAAAATCTTCTTAAGGAAACTCCATTTAACTCTATCATACGCTTTTGCCATATCCAGCTTGATGAACATAGACTTATCCTTAGAGGTCGCCATGGAATGAATGACCTCAGAGGCAATCACCACCCCATCCAAAATTTGACGACCAGCCACAAAACCTCCTTGCTCCTCAGAAATAACAACAGGCAAGCAAGATTTAAGCCGCTCAGCAATCAAATTCGTAATAATCTTATACACCACATTGCAGAGCGCAATCGGTTGAAAAAACTCAAACCTATCAACACCCTCCTTCTTAGGAATGAGGACTAAAAAAGTAGCATTCAGGGCCCGAAGCATCTGTTTGTTATGAAAAGATTCACGGACAACCTCCAACAAATCCAGCTTCACAATTTCCCAAAACTCCTGGAAAAATTCAACTAGGAACCCATCAGGGCCAGGAGCCTTCCCCTTATTCATCCCAAACACAACCTCCTCCACTTCAGACAGAGTAACCGGGCGTATGAGAGAAGCATTCAACTCATTAGAGATAAAAGAAGGAATACAAGCAAGAATCATATTCTCATAAATATTTAAGCCCTGGTTAATAGCATAAATATTTATAGTTTTATGGTTATATATTGCATAGTTAAAAGCAGAGTTATTTATGTAGTATCTGGCTAAGAACACTGCAAATATTTTTGTCTATCAGCCATTTGATAGTACTTTGGCGCTATTAATTTTTTTGTCTAGATTGAGCAATTTAATAGCATCCAAATTTAAAAGATGTCTAATGGGACAAATAGATTTGTGGCTTGATTGTTTTTATTACAAGCACAAGAGTGACAAATTCTGATATCACCAAATCTGCAAGCAATTGTAGATAGATACTTAGTGGTTTTTAGGAATATGCCAAAAGGATTACCTCACAAAAGAGATCATGATTATGCCATTCAACTAGTACTAGGGGATGGGGAAGAAGACGGTGGAGAGCTGGTCAACAAATGGTCTAGCTCTTTGTGGATGAAAATGACGATTCCTTTTTGGTGCCATGGTTGGAGACTCGGAGGAATGGTTTTAGTTCCAACAAGGATGATGTTTCTCCCCTAGAGCTATGGATGGAGGTGCAAAGGAACATTTCTTTGGTGCTTTTTTCTTCTACTTTACCAATTTTGTCTAGTTTTGGGTCAGACGACCTTGGACAAGCCCTCGAAAAATGGTTTTTTCTTCCTTCCCCTATATTTCCTATAGTGCTAAGTGTGGCTATTTTGTCCCATGCATATTGTCGCTCATGTTAGGACTCTGGGGGTTTCAAAGGAATATTTTGTGATGGAGGCTTGTGATTTGAAGGTCACAGGTTGTCCAAGCTTGCAAATTGATTATGCCTATGTGGTGGCTATTGTGAGTGCTAGCAAGGGTGAATTCCCCAAGGTGTCTACTAAGGTGATTGTGCCAATTGCTTCTACTAGTATTGGTTTTGATGTTGCCATCCTTACCTAGGCCATAGAGGAGGGGAAGATACTTTCTTTCTCTGATTCTCTTATGGTTAAGTTGATTGCTTAGTTTAGGAACTTGTTGGTTGGGAGATTTTGCAATAATCATCCCAACTTGATGTTGTTAGAAGATGGGGGCTTTGAATTTGGAAACTAAGAGGTCAGATAAAGATTGTTGCCATTTTAAATATTTTTTTCTTTTTTTTCCAATAGATTAAAGATTGCTCAAGGATTCTTAGGAAGGTCCTTGGTTTATGGGGAAGAATTCCCTTTGTCTTAAAAATTGGTCTTTGGGGTTTAACCTAATGAATGATGACTCCATCAAGTTCCTCATTTGGGTTAGATTGTTAGGCATGCCATTAGAGTTATATGAAGATTTATTATGATTATTGTCAATACTTTTGGGTAATATTTTGTTGTTCATAAGGGCACCAAATTCAAGAAGCATTTGTTGTTTTCTAGATTTTGTGTGCTTGTGGAAAAAAGCAAGGTGCTCCCTATTCAATAACACTATCTTCCAAATTTGGAGATTGGGTGCAACAGATTGAATTCAAAGACTCTTTTTCTATTTGTCATTATTGCTGCAAAGTAGGCCATGCTACTGTTAGTTGCTCGAGCATCAAGAAACACCATTCCATTTGGAGGAAAAAGGATCAAACACTTGCTATTGTGTATTGCAACCATTGAGGATATGCAATAGGAAGAAAATAGGAGGAAATATCATGTAGACTATTCAATTATGGATTCCTCTTTAATGGTTCCAAGGTTGGATAATAGATTTTCTTGTGTTCTTATGAATCTCCCTTGTTCCAAAAAAAATAAGTTTAGGGTAGAAGGATCCTTGTACTATGGGTAAGAAAAATTGTTGGAACAATTTGGCTTCAAACCACCCTAACTTTGGGTTGGTAGTTTGTAAGGCTTTGTAGTGTCCTATTTTTGTTGTCACATCATCATTGTTCCTCTTGGGTTCTTTTGCTATCCTATTGTGCTTAATGCTTATCTTACTTTTTATACAAGGGTCTAAGCCCTTACAAAATCGCTTCTTATCTTATCAAAACTAGTACTAGGGAATCAATTGCCAACATTAGGCACTATAGGTACTCATATGTACATAAAAACAAAATTGAACAAATGGTATAAGAAATGCTAGAAACATAAATTATCATATATAGTCAAAGTTCTTATCCCTCTTTGTTGATGGTGCATAAAAAAATATGACACCTATGGATGTGTCTAGGTCATAGAGAGCTCAATAACCACACCATAATAAATAAGTGTCCAAACCCAATAATTAATGATTTGTTAGATGAGCTTAACAATGTTGTTTATTTTATCAAAGTTGATCTTCATTTATATTACCATCAAATCAAAATTAGAGATGAGGATATATTATACAATGTTCAAAACCCTTGAGGGCCATTATAAATTTTTAGTGATGACTTTTGGCCTCACAAATTTGTCATCTATATTTAAAATTTCAATGGACTCTACCCTTAGGCCATTTTTGTAAAAAAATATTTTGGTTTTTTTTATGATATCTTAATATTTACTAACACTTGGGAGGAACATTTGTAGCATGTGAATTAGGTTTTGAACATTATTAAACAATGCCATCTTTATGTTAAATCATCCAAATGTGTTTTTGGATTCAAAGAAGTGAATTATCTAGGTCATATTGTTTCACATGAGGGAATCAAGGTGGGCTCTTATAAGGTTAAGACTAGATAGTAGAATGGAAAGTTTCTAGGACCCTCAAGAACCTGCAAGGTTTCTTAGGGTTTACTAGTTACTATCACTAGTTTATAAAAAAATATAGTAGCATAGTAGCACCACTCATAGTTCTATTGAAGGAATCCTTTTACAGAATGCGGGAGGGATATTATGGAATTTGAGAAGCTAAATGAAGCCACATGCACCTGCTTAGTTATAACTAAACTATATTTTTTAAAAATATTTATTGTAGAATACAATTCTTTAGGGTATGCCATAGGAGGAATACTCATGCAAGGGGGGAGACCCCTTGCATTTGAGAGTTTCCAACTCAAATGTATGAGTCTGTTGAAGTTGATTTTAGGAAGAATCTTTAAGGTAAAGACAAATCATGATAGTCTCAAATACTTCTTGGAATATAATTTTTCATCTTAAAATAATTAAAATGAGGTCACAAAGATATTAGGATATGAATTTGATATAATATACAAGAAAGAAAAGGAGAATGTTGTGGTTGATGGTCTATCTAGGAGGGATGAATACACAAAGTGAATATTCTATGTTATTTTCATACTACAAGAAGATTGGAGGAATAAAGCATGAGAAGAATGAGAGAAGGAAAGAGATACACAAATCTCGTTCAAAACCTCCAACAAGATTCAAGAGTATTAGAAAAGATTGAGTGGAGGGGAAATGCTCTATGGTACAAGGAAAAGTTGTCATAACATAATAACTCAGTCTGTGAGCTTAAGGTTTTGATAGAGCTCCATTTTTCTCCAGTAGGTGCACATTAGCATTCTTGAAGAATTATCATTAGAGATAGAATCAATGATATGCCAAAAAATAAGGGGGAGACAATTAAGGATCTGGGTCTTCCACAAATTTATTTATGCTAAGTTAGAGGTGGGAGGAGATATCCATGGGTTACATCACTAGTTATTGTAGATAGACTCCCCAAATATGTATGCTTTTATTTTTTGTCATACCCATTTGTATCAAATATTGTAGAAACATATTTGATGGACAAAATGAGGTGGTCAACATGTGCATGGAGGGTTACTACTATTATTTTTCTTCAAATAAACAAGAGATATGTATATAGTGGCTGATATTGGATGAATGGTTCTATAACAATTTCATTTAGACTTCATCCAAACAATATCTATTTTAGCACTATGTAGGTACCATCCACCATCCATCACCTCTTCCTTGAGGGTACACCCAAAGGCTGGAATAATTGAAAAGCACATTTAGTAGTAGCAAGATGTATGCTCTAGTCTCAAGGAGAGCTTTGCAATGATACATTTAATAAAATGAAGTAGCAAGTGGATTACTATTAGAGTGAATTTAATTTCAAGTAGGAGGTTGGATGTTTTTTTTATTAAATTCATATAAGTAAATGTGACTAAAACAATAGAAAGAAGGATAACAAAAATTCCACCCAAGAATTATGGTTCTTTATTAGGTTTAACAAAAACTTGGTAATCTAGCATCCAAACCGGAGTTAGCTAATTCAACAAAAAATATTCAATCTTCCATGTTGCATGCTTGAAAGAGGTCAATGGACAAAGAGTTTCAACCTAGATAGACTTACTTGAGATATTGATGATGAAGGGTTGATCCCACAATAGTTTTCCCATCTTGTAGGACATCCTAATTTTTGTCCATTTTTTAACAAACTAAATATTTAAGTCTACATTGGTTCCATCTAAGGGGATTTGATTGAAGTGGATTAGATTAAACTCCCTTAGGTAAAACCCCCTTTTATAGAACCACCCAAGACTTAAATCAGACCCTTGACAAGTTCTCCTTTACACCTATCAAAATGTTGACAAAAAAATTCTTCACCATTTGGGGGATCAAAAGCATTCATTTGGAAATGTCATTTTATAAATATTTAGACTTTAATATGATCTTTTCAAAAAACATAATATGTTTATTTTTATTTAATGTTATGTTTTTAATTTTATAATGAATGTAGGTCCATTAGAAAAAAACAATGACCTCTATTCAAGATACTAAGGAAAAATAATAAATATTGTTAGAAAAATGTCAAAAATGTATTTTACTCTTTATAGATATCCTCATTTCAATGAAAAAATAAAATTTTAATTTTAATATATATATACTAAGAGAAATGTCTTATGGAATGACATAGGTTTGAAATTTTTGTTAGTATCAATTCAAGAATTAATAATTAATAAAATAAATAATAAAAAAATATCTATGTTCTAGACATTAGAGTTAATGATCTAATTCTAAGAAGTTGTGAAATTTTTTAGTTTTTAGTGAAAGCTATGTGATATGGAGTAACATTACTAAATAAAAAATCATAATTAAAAAATTGATTGAAAAATTAAAAACAAAAATGATAGAAATAATTATTTAATTTTTTAAACTACACGTTCAATCTACATATAAAATTCCACAACTCATTACTTTACACCATCCTTAAATCCTTGACCGTTCACTCTCTAAAACTAACACAAATAGAAAAATGCTAAAAAATGTTAATTTTGCCCCACTTAGGCCAAAATAGAGACACACTATTGTGGGATCATCTAAAAGAATAATCATTTTAGAAGGAAATCCTTCAATTACAATAAGAGATTACTAAAAAGGATGATTATAGATTATTTGATCAAGTTGAGGGATCTAGCCAATGAAAATGTGACATGGGAGGATGAGGTATTCCTATAAAATAATTTAGGGATCGTCAACATTGAGGACAAGGTTATTTTTAACAAGAGGGGCATGCTACACTATTAACCTATAATGTGAATGGGGATATGTGTAGCCAACTTGTGGCTAACATAAATTTTCATGTTCATATGATCATTTTTATAGCTTTATATGGGTAGTAGGGCTAGCCTAGGTGCCCCCCATCGCATAATAAATGTAAATGTAGGAGGTAGTGGTTATTTTATCATCATGTGGTAAATTAAGTTCTTGTTGAAAAGTCTTGGAGGTTGCCCCCTTGAATTGGCTTATTATTATTGATTATTGCTAGTAATTCCTATTATGTTTCCAATTATTTACAATTATAAATTCTTCCCTTGTTCAATTTATTTCATTATAAATTATATATTTTCTTAGCATAAACTATTATAAACACTTGTCAAACTAGTGAAGAAAACTTATAATGATTTTTTTTAATAAGTATGAAAATTTTGTTTTCATTTATGCAAGATTGTATTACCCATAAAAGATTATTTAGGCCTTTAAAATCAACAATAAGAAAATGAACAAATCATAAATTTTCAACACATAACATCAAATATACATAACTAAATACTTTTGAGAAAAAATACACCATTAAAGAGCAATTCAATAATTTATTAATCTTCAAGAATAGAACACATATGCAACACTCTAACTCTCTTCAATTTGACTACATTTTGGTAACACTTGTGTACTTGTGAAATAACATAATGAAATACTATTCCATGCCTCCATTTTATAGAGAAATCAAAGAGAAGTACCAAAAATTATTTTTTTAAATAATCTACCATCAAACCATGGTAAAATATTAAAAATCCCATGTCCAAAATGAAGATGATCTTCTAAGAATGGTAAATTTAACTCTCGATGAGCCATGAATATAAAAATAACCTCCATACTATTAATAGTCAATATCCTTGTCTTATAACTCCTCCATAATTGACCCTATACCAAGACAAGTTTCCAAATTCACCACCCAACTCATATGGGACTGGTCAACAACATGCAAGTTGCTCCACTACTTAATTCTCATGCCCAAATTGAGGAATATGCTAAAAATAACATTGTAACTACCAATGGTAATTTCATCTACTTGATGAATTCCATTAAAAAACTAATATTCCAAGTCAATAAGGAGAATAATAATAAAATAATAATATCTCAACAATATGGGTGTCTAAGTACCCATTTTAATATTTTTAGAGATGCATAGAATAATAAAATTAGGACTATAACTAAACATCGTACTATCTCGAAACATTAAGATGACAATGTTTTAGTTTAAATAATTTATAGTCATTTATATATCACACAACTATAATGATCTAATGCACTAAATTTAAGTTTTATAGAGGCAACATCCCTTATTTATATGGTTAAATTACCATAATTATCTCATACTTATCATTGTGGCCACTGAATTAAGTGAGCATTTGTATTTTTACATTATCTATATCCTTATCTTCACATTTATCCTCCTTATAAACTCTCTAGGAATCTTATGTCTACTGATGTGGATTCAAAAACACTCTAAGCCTTTTATTTGAATGAGGATTCAAAAACTTTATGAATATTATGAAAAAATTTAATAACAAAAATTGCATATCCTACAAGTCTGTTATATTATTCTTGTTTCTATTGTATTCTATCTCTATCTATATGTTTTTATGTTGTTTTGGACTCTTGTCCCTAGTTCAAGCCTTCCGTATCCATTTTATCCCCTTTTCCTTCATATTCTTGTAACTTTGTTTGGTGTTCCCCTTTGTTTTATTTAATTTTCTCCCCTATTTCATTTTTTTAATCATTTCTTTTATCTATTCCCCTTTCCCTTTTTATTAAACCTTTAAATGTTGGTCCTAACTCTAACCTATGTCTAATTTCCTTTTTCTCATCATTACTTTTGTGAAATCATATTTAATTTTTCCACCCACAATAAGATGGAACCCTTTAATCTTAAGATGGAACCCTTTAATCTTAAGTTTTCTTAAGAAATTTTAGGTCTAATTAGGCTTTGACATTATTTCCCATTTTACACACACAAATAGTTGGACTTAACCTTTTACTCTCCAACCACCAAATCAAAATACAAAATATATTAATTTTTAATTTCTAGGGTTTCTTGCCCACTATATTTTCATTCTCAAATTTCATTTATAGATCTTTTAAATCAATCTTATTTGCCTAATTGTAATATAGAGAGTGGAATTTTGAGTTGCTCACACTATTTACATTATCTCTACCAATAAATTTCACTTTTACATAAATTTAATTTTTTTAGGAGAGTTATTTTTGTATTCAATCTCTATGATAATTTTTTTAAGGCTCTCAATAATTATTGCAACCAAATATTTATCAATAGATGATTGTTTTCTAGGATTTTCAATGGATGAGCTATTTTTTATTGAATTTTAAGTATCTTTCTAATATTTTTATAAATTCCTCATCATCTCCTTTTCCTTCTTCCATTCCATCCATCCCCATCCATTTCATAATCCATTTTATCCTATCATCCATCTTCTCTCCCCTCCTCCATCATAAAGCCCTCATTTGTGTTTGTCTTCCATTTTCCTTCCATCTCCCTCAAAAACCTCATCAACCCAACTTATATGTTTTTAGATTTTGAACATTACTACATTCATTTTCATTCCTATATATCTCTCTCCTTTCCATTTTTGCTAATTTTTGTTTTCCTTTGTCCTCTTTTTCTTTACCCTTTGGGTCTTTGAACCCTAGTTTATATCTTCTTTGTGTTGTCCTTTATTTCCTTATCAAATATCCTCATGTATTTTTTCAAATTTATGTTTTCCTTGTTAGGATATTATTACTTTTTAAATCCAAATTAATCATTTTTTTGGAATTCCATCTTATTTCCCTAATACTTTTCCTACCCTTCTTATTTACATTGTTTCCATTTGTTAAAACTATTACCATTACACTTAGGTTTTAGTTGTTTATGCATTGAATTGGAGTGATTTAGTTATATATATTAGTTTATTAGTGTACTTTACATCTTTTTAATAATGTGTATTATTCTTGAAATCTTGTAAGGGGGTTGATTGAGGTAGTCTATACCCTAACCATTTATCTTTGTAGGGTTTATATGCATATTTTCTAACTTATGGGTCTTATACAAAATAATCAAGGTAGTTTACAACTTGGGAATATAATAAGGTTATCATTCAAATCTACCAAGGAAACTCCCCAAAAAGGCTTAGAGGGTTATTTGACAAGGTCAAGATTGCCCACCTAGTTGCTACCTCTTCATTTTAGGTCCAAAGCTACATACTTTTAATACCAATTTATTGTCATGGGTACATATCAGTATCAAATGCCTATAAATAATTAGAAATTATGTTTTTATTAGATGAATATTATTAATTTTATTTATTTTATGTCTTTTTTTTTTCATATCACTAGAATAAAAATTCTAGTATCAAATTTGGCACTTTTTACACATCAAAATTTAGAATCTTCAAGAATTACTCAGGTACATGTTTTTTATGACACACCTATTTAGTTTTAGGACCATATAATCTCTTTACAATATGAACTTACTCTATTATTGTGTGCATCTAATTTTTCATTTGATTCCTTCTTAGGTTTCCACAAGTTTTCAACAAATTACATGTCTTCTCTTCATTTGTAATAGGTGTACACTTTTAATGAGAATCAAACCATGGCCAAGAGACTACCAAAATTTCAATATTGCACCATCTTCCATGGAAAGGTGTCCCCTTGGTATTTTTTTGTACTAGATATAGTTGGAACAACAAAAATACATATTGTTTTACATCAGAGATATTGTGTGTATTTGTCTAACTATGTGTATTTCCCCCCATTACAAAAGATCAATCAATTCTACCCCGCTTTACATGGCTTAATATCCAAGTAAACAAAAAATTAGTGCTTACATGTGTCTACAACTCTACATATATGCCTTATACCATTTTTTTACAAATGTACATTATACCATAACTAGATTATAGATAAACTGAGCTCGGAAACCCATACTATCAAAAACCATAACAGTCTATCCTATATCAAGAGGCTGACTCACTATGAACTGGGTTCTTTATCCCCAAAAGTACTTCTGCTACCTCTAATTCTTCTTTGGTGAAGTCTTCAACAATGAGTAAGGTTGGAGGATCTTCATTCTAAGCATCTTTAGCCACTTTTTTTTTGAAATGCTTTTGGAAAACTTCTAAATCTTTGAGGAACATTTCTATGCTTGGTTGCCCCACCTGCCATGTGTGACCAAACTTGACTTCCTGAAGATTGATTTGTAGTGTACCTTCCTCTAATAGTTTGAGAAACTTGAACTTGGACACCTTCATAGTCATGGTGACCTGCAATGCAATATTGTGCAATGTGAGTCCCTTTATAGAATCAATAAGTGCCATCTTTGTCCCATTAAACATTTGATCATTCCTTGATTTCCAAATGCTCCAAAGAATTTTAGTAGATACACAAGAATAAAATAATGTGTGATATTTTCCAAATTTATTGTTTTTGAATAAAAAAATTCTATCAAGTCTAGGTCTACAATTAACATCCCATATATTGATTAGGACAAAAAAAATCCATGTATCCTTTGCATAGATATAATCAAAGAAAATATACTTTATTGTTTTTGGAACCCTACATAACCTAAAAATTTCAATTTCATCATAATTTATTTTACAAGGTAGTCTTTGGAAGATCAGGAGCCATCTGAAGCATGCCTTCTTCGACTCAATTATTTTTGATCAATTATTCTTGAGATTTTTTTCCATTCATTTTTGTTTATTTCAATGTTCCAAACCCTATTTAGGTGGTTAAAAGTTTCTTTTTGATTAGTGAGAGTGTTATATATATAAGCTTGGCATTGATTTTGATAATATTGGTCCCATTAGTCCATTTGAATTCTTTGTATTGCTCTCTATTCTACCTACAAACCACTGGCATGCTCATTTATTTGCATGCATCCCTTACAATTGTGTAATTCCTCCAATTTTTTTTAGGTATGTTATATTTAGACCTTATATGATTCCAGTCTTTTAGAAGCCTATCCTTGAGGATATCTGAGAAGTGTTTTATACCTTTGCTAGCCCAATTCTTGATCAAGCACCCCTATAGGGGTGCTAAAGGTTTTCCATTGTGCATGAGGCTCCACCATATTAACCTGTTTGTATACATTACACTGCCCTACAAGTACTATGAGTTAGTAATGTACTTTTTGGTATACTCCCATACCCTCCATATACTTTTAAACACAACTGAACCTTCAAGGGATATAGGGTGTCGGCTGCTAAGAAGGTCACAAAGGGGGAGATTTTTCCAGTTCTTTGCATTCTTGGGGGTTGCTCTTTGAATATTATTTCTGACCAAGACCTTCTAGGGTTCTTCCCCATCTAGTGCCTTGAGAATCCATTTGGTTGTCAAGGCCATGCCTTAGATTTTTAAATATTTCAACCCAATCCCTCCATCTTTAGGTTGCTTAGGCAACACCAAATCCACTTGACAACATGCTTTTTATTTTTTTCCTTCTAATCCGACCAAAGAAATATTCTTATTTTTTTCTGAATTTATCTACTTGATAGCTATTGAACAACCAAATAGAAGAAAAGTACAAACTATATGATGACAATATCTTATGACATACCTATATTCTTCCTGCTAGGGAAATAAACTACTTGTTGCATTTTCCAATCTTCTTTTCAATCTTGCTTTTAATCTAGAGCCACATCTCTTTTAGATTTTGGCACATAGCAAAGGGTATGCCCAAATACCTAACCTGCTTTTTGGGTCCTCTCCACTAGACATCAAGCTTACTCACCCAACTTGGAGGCTTTTCCTGCCAACCCAACATGATGGATTTAGAGAGAGAGACTTTTACTCCTGAGGCTACAAAAAAGGAATTCAAATTCTCCATTATGTTGGCGATGTTGTCTTCATCTAGCAATGTGAACAGTGCATTATCATCTACAAATTGAATATTCAACAATTCACAATTATTGGCAAGTGTTATGCCTCTAACCTTTGGTGTGATATCATTGAATCTAAGAATATTATGCAAGACATCTGAAGTAATAACAAACAAGGCATGGACCAAGGGTAAGCCTTGCCTAATTGACCTTTCCAGAGAAAACTCCTCTGCGAGAGAGTCATTGACATCAACTTGTGCCACCACATCCTTAAATAGTGTGACAACCATTTTGCAAAATGCTTCAAAAAACACAAAAGCCTTAAGTGTTAACTAGATGAATTCCCATTCTACCTTGCCATAAGCCTTCTCGAACTCAAGAAGTAGCATTGCTACCTCTTTCTTGGAGGTCTTTTCCCATTCCATTACTTCCTAGCTAGTAATTAAGTTCTCCTGAATGTATCTTGTGTGCTATTGATGAAATCAGGTAGAATATTTACCAATCTTCTTGACAACACCTTTGCTAAGATTTTGTATGATGCATTCAATAGTGTTATAGGTCTCCAAATTAGTATTTTGTATCCCTCTTTGGGGATCAATTTTATAATTCCCTTATTGATGTTTCTACCTAGGGATCCAACCTCCATGGCCTCCTTGTAGACTAGGAGGAGATCATCTACAATCCATTCACTAAATACTTTGTAAAATTTTGTTGGGAGACCATTTGCTCTAGGGGACTTATTATTTTGTAGGGAATCTATTGCATTTTTATCTCTTCTTGGGGATTTCATTACCAAGCCCCTCTGCTTCTTCCCCTTGAACCTTTTTTGGAATGATTCTCTTGATTAGGTTCCTTGCATTTGTGCATACTTCATCACCACTTTCAAAGGAGAACATATTTCTATAGAAGTTGAAAAAGTGCCCCTTAATGTCTTCTTGATTAATATGTCACCCCATCTAATTGCACTTTCTCAATGTGTTTCTTGAAGTTCTTTTTATCTTAGGAGTCTCAAGAAAAATTTGGACCCTTTGTCCCTGCTCTCAAGCCAATTGAGCTTGGTGTAAGGAAAGCTTAGGTGTGGAACAAAATCTCCTAATGTCAAAACCTTAGGGAAGAATGCAAATATGACTTTAAATTTTGCAATTACAGTTCAATAAGATACACATGAAAATAATTAATAGAAAAGAGAAATGAACGCATACAAAATTGGACACCAGATTTACCTGGGAAAACCCTTATGGGAGAAAAACCCACCACACGAAGAAAATCCTCTTTGTATTACAGTAAACAAAATTACATACAAAGTACAAACTTCACTTTCTGATGTCAATTTTTTCAGCAGCAACGTTCACTGATCAATCTTATACAAAATAGAAATCTTACAATGCTCTCAAAAGCATACAATGAACCCACTTAGATCAATTTGTGTTCAATTTGAACATAAATCTCCATTACTCGAACCGATCATTGTCATCTGTTACAAAGAATATCTCATTCTATTCATGGTCTGTTGATCTTCCACACAGGAACGGTCACAACAGTTCAACTACCAACGGTTCACATTCTGCTTCTCTCATTGGCTCAAAACATACCATGTAGGACAAAAATTCGGTCAAAAATTTTAACTGAATCACATGTTAGTGAGACACTAGACCGTGTCTCCCCGATGCCAAAATGCTCGAACACATAGCTATCGGCAAGACCAAAGGTATTGGCAACACCCTAAGAAGTCAGACCAATAACATATCAAGTCTCCCCGATATCACAAGAAGACCAACTGTCCATCGGCAAGAGTCACCACCATCGGAAAGAGTCATATCAAATGCAAAACCATTGGCCAGACTCACTCCATCAGCAAGACTTCTCACCGACATCCATTGCAGAACTATTAGCAAGAACATCGCTATTGCTAGGAATTCCAAGAAGCTCAACCATCGACAATATCCCACATTGATGTTGAATATTAGTAGTCATTAGTTTATAAATAAAAGCTCGAAGACTTTAGGTATCCACGAGTTAGTCCTTTTATTACCAACTTACTCGTACACCGCATTTGACCATCACACTGAACTGTTGGTCATTCCTTGTGGTCTCCACCATGACATGTGTTCACTGCTTGTGCATTTCTAGAGAATCAAGCTGGGAATTTACAATATTCTCAACAAGTCTCCCAAAATTCCAAGTGGTCCCCACATCCGTCAGCTTGTCACTCAATCAGAGAAAACACAAACTTACAACTTCCATAGTAGGTTAGGAAAATCCTGAACACTACGACATTGAAGGAGATTGACCCGTTAAGAAGTTAAGAAAATTTTGAACTGTGCAACAAGGCTCTTAAGTTAGGAACTCCAACAATCAACCGACAATGAAGACTTGAATAGAGATACAAGCCAGTAAGTTGAGGCACAATTTCCAACAATATCCCACTTGACAAAGACTTTTCGGCTTCCTTCAAACTCGAACTTAGTGAAGGTCATGGGCTCCAAGACCCATTGAATTGGCACACCACCTATACTTGTCTGTGCTCACTAGTATTGTTAATTCATTTGCAACATTTTCCAGAGTATCCACTTTTTCTAAAGAGACCTTTCCATCTTCTACCATATCTTGAACAAAATGATACTGTACATCAATATGTTTCGTCCTGGCATGGAAAGTAGGATTTTTCATTGAACAAATAGCACTCTAACTGTCACAGTAAATTGTAATTTTCCTTGCATCAAACCCAATGTTAGAACATAAACGTTTTAACCAAATTGCTTCTTTATAGGAATGTGTTGTTGCCATGTATTATGCCTCTGTAGTGGACAAAGCAACTACAGCCTACTGCTTACTCATTCAACTAATTGCATCACCATTCATCATGAAAATATATCCATTGATGGATCTTTTGCTGTCAATGTCCCCTGCCCAATCAAAATCCACATAGCCTTAAATGCTGAGAGTCCTCTATGATTCAACCAAATTGCCATGGTAATACAAAGCATATTCTGAAGTTCCCTTCATATATCTGAACACTCTTTTCACATCATCCCAATGTGTCCTTCCAAGATTTTCCATAAAATGACTAAGTACTCCCACTACTTGGGCAATGTTTGGTCTTGTACAGACCATTGCATACATTAAACTACCAACTGCACTAGCATAAGTCACTATGGTCATGTCCTCCATCTCAGTAGGAGATTTTGGATAGTCTTCAACATATAGCTTTGTTCCTTGCAAAACTGGAACAACTAGCTGCTTGCACTTAGTCATACAAAATCTCTCCAGAACAGTATTAATATACTTACTCTGATTGAGCCAAATTTTTCTACTCTTCCTATCCCTAGTTATTTCCATTCCCAGAATATACTTGGCTGCACCAAGATCTTTCATTTCAAACTTTGCAGACAACTGAGATTTAGATCAAAAATCATTAACCTACTATTGGCTATGAACAACATATCATCAACATAGAGAGCAATAATAAGAACACGATCAATTTTAGCTTTGAAGTACACACAGTGATTAGATTTTGATCTTACAAATCCCAATGACAAAAAAAAAGTATCAAACTTCTGGTACCACATTCTAGGAGATTATTTCAATCCATACCGAGATTTTTTCAACTTGCAAACCAGATTTTCTTTACCTTTTTCCACAAAGTGCTATGGTTGGGACATATAAATTTCTTCTTCAAGGTCACCATGAAGAAATGTTGTATTCACATCCATCTATTCAATCTCTAAGTCATACGCTACTGCAAGTGACAAAAGAAATCTGATAGACGTCAGCTTAGCTACAGGAGAAATTTTTTTCTCCATAATCAATTCCCTCTACCTAGGAATACCCCTTCACAACCAACCTCACCTTATACTTTTCCACACTGCCATCCAAACCTATTTTCTTTTTAAATACCCATTTGCAGCCAACAGCTTTTCTGCCTTCAAACAAGGGCACTAAACTCCAAGTATCATTCTTTTCTAATGATGCCATTTCTTCATTCATGGCTTCCAACCAAGAGTTTGAATCAGGCATTCTAAATGCCTCTTTCATACTCCTAGGCTCATTAGTTCTAGAAATTAAAGCATAGGCACAAGTAGTATCTAACAAAGAAAACCCATACCTATCAGGTTGCTTTCTTTCACGTGTTGACCTCTTCACAGGTTGAGGCTGAGGTTGTTCTTCTTCTTCATAACTCTCAGAACTACTTGAGCTTTCCTTAGTTTCAGGTACATTTTGAATTTTCAATTCCTCTTTATCTGGTGTAAGAGGAATTTCAACTATATCCTTTTTATTTTTTGATTTTGTCTCTGACTGCAGATCCAAATTAGAAGGCTTCAACTCACAAAAAATAACACTTTTTCTGTATAGATCCTTTTTCGTATCAGGATTCCAAAGCTTGTATCCTTTTATGCTAGCACTATAGCTAATAAAAATACATTTAACAACCTTGTTTTCCAATTTAGACCTTTTTTCATTCTGCACATATGCATATGCCTCACAGCCAAAGACACAAATATGTCTCAGAGAGGGCTTCTTTCCAGACCATGCTTCCAAAGGTGTTTTCTCAACAAGAGCGGAATTAGGAGAACAATTTATTAACATGATGTTGCAACTACCTCAGCCCAGAACTTCTCCTCCAAGCTAGCACTGCTCAGCATACTTCGTGCTCTTTCCATCATTGTCCTGTTGAACCTTTTTGCAACTCCATTTTACTGCGGAGTGTAGGGTGTAGTTTTATGTCTTTTAATTCCATGATCTTTATAGTACCTTTCGAACTCATCAGAACAAAACTCACTACCATTGTTAGTCGTTAACAAACATTTTATTTTTCTTCTAGTCTGATTTTCCACAAGGTTTTTAAATTCCTTAAAACGACTGAACACTTTTGATTTACTTTTCAAAAAATAAACAAATTCCCTTCTTGAATAACATCAATAAATGATACATAATATATTGATTTAGACAAAGAACGAACATTTACTGGACCAAAAACATCAAAATGTACGTAATCAAGTAAACCAGAAGATTTGTGAGGACTGGAGTGAAATGAAACATAGTGTTGTTTACCATATAAACAATGTTCACAAAACTCGAATTTGAGGTTACAATCATCAAACCCTTCAACCAGGTTTTTATTTTTCAAGGTTTTTAAACCTTTTTCTCTGATGTGGCCTAGCCTATAATGCCAGACCATAGTATTTTCTATTGGAAGTTTAACTTCCATAGAGTTTGCACTATTAGGAATTTTTTCCTCCTTTTCTCCATGAGTAGCCTTCTGTGACTTTGTAGAGACACTATTGCATTGCACAGAAAATGCATCCAACTTATACAAGGTACTAATACGAGCACCCCTAGCTAGCACCATTGAGCCTCTAGTCATTTTGCAACCATTTCTAAAGAATGTGACTTGCACTCCAACATCGTTCAACTTACTAATAGAAAGTAAATTTTGAGCCAGACCTAGTATATGCATTACATCATTGATTCCCTTCACTCTTCCACGACCAACAATTTCTAGAGATGAATCGCTTGCCAAATACACCCTTCCACCATCATATTTTTCATACTTAGTGAACCAATCTCTATGAGATGTCATGTGGAAAGATGCTTCAGAATCAATTAGCCAGACTTCATCTGATGCCTGAGTTGCCAAGGCTGCAATGAAAACATTTGCATCACTATGAGAAGAATCATTGTCGGAAGAATACTTCTTCTTGTTCTCCTCTTTGTAGTCCTTTCGTACATGACCAGGCTACCCACAATTCTAGCACTTCACCTTGGATTTCTTGCCAGGAGACTTTGATCTCCCTTCTGATTTTGATTTGGACTTCTTGTCCTTCTTCTTGTCTTTTTCTTTCGATCTCCCTCAAATAGCAAGAGCCTCCTTCGCTATCTTAGAATATTTTCTTCTCATCTCTTCTGATAACAAAGAAGCAACATCTTCCATCTTAAAAGTGGATTTCGTACTCCCAATAGCCATCACCAAATGATCCCAAGAATCCATCAAAGAACATAAAAATAACATACAATGATCTTCTTCATCACTTTTCACACCCACGGATGCTAACTGAGCAATCAACATTTTGAAAGCATTCAAATGATCAACAACAAATGCTCCATGTTGCATTTTCAAAGAGTACAACTTCTTTCTCAAGAAAAACTTATTCACCAAGGACTTTCCCTGATAAATAGCTCCTAGTCTTTTCCACAAAGAATATGTTGTCTTTTCTTCATGAACATTCAGAAGAACAGAGTCTGTTAAACAAAGCCTTATCATCCCCTTTGATTTTTGATTTGCAAGGTCCCAATCCTCTTGCTTCATGCCTATAGGCTTCATTCTAGACACAACAAGCCAAAGATCACGGTGAACTAACAAATCTTCCATTTTAAGTTTCCACAACTCAAAATTGCTACCATTGAATTTCTCAATTTCAATCTTTCTTGACTTGCTTGCCATCTTAATCTGTAATTCAAATCACTAGACTTCTACAAGACTCCCACTGAATAGAATTGACACAAAAAACCCAACCTACCCACAAGGATAACATAATTGGCCAGGCTCTGATACCACTTGTAAGGAAAGCTTAGGTGTGGAACAAACTCTGCTAACGTCAAAACCTTAGGGAAGAATGCATATGACTTTAAATTTTGCAATTACAGTTCAATAAGATACACATGAAAAGAATTATCAAAAAAGAGAATTGAACACATACATAATTGGACACCAGATTTACGTGGGAAAAGCCTTACGGGAGAAAAACCCACCATACTAAGAAAAGCCTCTTTGTATTATAGTAAACAAAATTACATACAGAGTACAGACTTCACTTTCTAATGTCAATTTTACAGCAACAAAATTCACTGATCAATCTTGTACAGAATAGTAATCTTACAATGCTCTCAGAAGCATACAATGAACCCACTCAAATCAATCTGTGTTTAGTATCGAACAAAAATCTCCATTACCTGAACTGATCATTTTCATCCGTTACAGAGTATATCTCATTTTGTTCATGGTTTTTTGATCTTCCACACATGAACGGTTGCAATAGTTGAACTACCAACGGTTCACATTCCACTTCTCTCATTGGCTCAGAACACAACACGTAGGACATACATTCAATCAAAACGTTTAATTGAATCGCATGTCGGTGAGACACCAGACCGTGTCTACCTGATGCCAAAATTCCCAAACACATAGCTATCGGCAAAACCAAAGGTATCAACAAAACCTTAAGAAGTCAGACCAATAACATATCAAGTCTCCCCGATATCACAAGAAAACCAACTGTCCATCGGCAAGAGTCACCACCATCAGCAAGAGTTGTATCAAATGCAAAAGCATTGGCTAGACTCACTCTATCAGCAAGACTTCTCACCAACATCCATTGTAGAACTATCGGCAAGACCATTGCTGTCGCTAGGACTTCCAAGAAGCTCAAACATCGATAATATCCCACATTGACTTGGAAGATTAGTATTCATTAGTTTATAAATAAAATCTCAAAGACTTTAGGTATCCACAAGTTAGTCCTTTTATTACCAACTTACTTGTACACTGCATTTGACCATCGCACCGAACTGTTGGTCATGCCTTGTGGTCTCCACCATGACATGCGTTCACTGCTTGTGCATTTCTGGAGAATCAAGTTGGGAATCTACAATAGTCTCAACAAGTCTCCTAGAATTCCAAGTGGTCCCCACATCCGTTGGCTTGTCGCTCAATTAGAGAAAACAAAAACTTACAACTTCCACAGTAGGTTAGGAAAATCCTAGACACCATGACATTGAAGGAGATCGACCCATTGGGAAGTTAAGAAACTTTTGAACTGTGCAACAAGGTTCTTAAGTTAGGAACTCCAGCAATCGGTCGACAATGAAGACTTGAACAGAGATACAAGACAGTAAGTTGAGGCACAATTTCCAACACTTGGACCTTTTCTTGAGCCCTTGGATTTTGTTGTTTTGCAGCCTCCTTAAAGATTTTTTGGTATGTATGAGTTTGTTTCCTAAGATTTCATTCTCAGGGTCACCTTGAAGACCAATGTCTTCTTATAGCAAGTCTTCCTGTAGGAGCCCCTCCTCTCTCCTATTGTCCATGGCTCTCTTTTTCCCTATTGTTTGCAACAAAAATTTCCACCCTTTAACATCCAAGTTCCACCTTTTAATGACACTTAGAATTTTGTACATCCAACAGTCCATCATCTCAAGAGAATTAACAACATCCACACAATCCTTTTCATGCAACAAATTTGTATTAAGGAGGAATCCCCCTCCCATTTTTCCTCTCACCCTCGGGCCCCTTTTTGAGGAGTATCCTTATCTTGATAGGATGATGGTCTAAGAGGGTGTATAGGGCACTTCAATTTTGCACCCATCCCTGAGGGAGTCAGGGAAAAAGTGCCTTATTTAGATAGAATATGTCTAGGTGGTAGTAGATCCTCCTATTTCATTTTTGTGCATTGCACCCAAGTGTACCACATACTAGGAAAATCTTTCTCCTGCCCCTCCATGGGGTCAACCAGTTTCAACTTATTCTTCATCTTTGTCCAAAAATAAGTTTCTCATTTTCTTTCCACTCCATATCAATCCCACCGTTCTTTTCCTCTTGGTTCTCTACCATGTTGAAGTCCCCTCCAATAATATATGGAAGGATCTCCAAATAACACAACCATTTCCATGGTTTGATTCTCTTGCCATTACTCATTTGGATCATATATTGAGAAAATTCCAAATGAGTAGTCTCCCTTTTTTAGAATAACCTAGACTGCCTTGTTACATGGGGAAGTCCCAAAGCTAGAGACATATTGCCCCAATTCTTTTAAAATGATGATAGCAGACTCATCCCTTCCTTTCTCATGCTGGGTGACAAAGTGAGAAGTTTCTCTCCAAATGAAATTAATGTTGGTTTCAAGAGTAAATCATGTTTCTTTAAGCTCTTGCAAGAGCACCACATCCTTATTTTTGCACTGGCTAAGAAACCTCCTTACAATTAGGGGATTCCAACCCCCTCACATTCCAAGGTATGTAGTTAATGGTCATTGCAATTGATATTTATAATAGGGTCCTTCTTTGGCATAAATTTCTCAAAACACTTAGGCACCTTTGGGTCCACCTTCATCCTTTTGGCTATAGGACTTGAGATGATAGAACTAGTTTTCTTCCTCTGTTGTTTGGACAATAGCTTTAGATTCCCTTTGCCTACTAGGATTAGGGATTCAGTTCCTTTCCTTGGTTTTCCTCTTAGCCTATGGGGAAAATAAGTTTTAGGCCCCTCTTCCCCTTCAGTGAGTCCCTTAAGAGTTAGGTCCCTTACATCCATTGAAGGCCTAGTGCCCCTATGGGGTAGAGAACCTCTGCATTAAGTGCATGATTATTTTTTTCCTCATTTTTATTTTTAATCCCGCTTGGAAAGATGATGGGGTGCTTTTTGGACAAATATTTGTGTCATTGGAATTCACACCATTGGGACCAACCTCCCACTCACCCATATCCACCAAAATATCATCGACACACTGATTACAAGGCCCACTGGGGTTAATTTTCACTCTTTACCCCTCTTTTAAAATTAGTTTGCAACTAGTCCACCAGTGGTATCCTATTGGATGGAGGTGGGTTGCATTTTGGTTTCAGGTGCATTCACTAATTCTTTAACCTTGTAAGGCCTTTCCTCATGTTTTCCAAATTCCTTATGTATACCAAATTCTTCCTTATATATTTTAAAACCTTTCAAGAAGTATGATTGTTTTTTAGGTGCAAAGCCCTTTTCTTTCCCTTCTTCCCTTATGTTCTTTCTTATTTGATCTAATGCCAGTTGTTGTGCATTCTTTTTCCCCCCTTTTCCTTCAGTTTTATTCAAGTTACAAAAAATTTCCTCCTAAAGGCCATTCTTATTGGTTTGACCTTGGCTTTCAATTGTTTGTATTTATGTTGAGACATTTAGACCCCTTTATGAAGAGATACCATCTATTCCCCCACTAATATCCCTTCCACATGAGACCTAATTTACTTCCTTATCGAAATGCCAATTAGGCTCATCAACTTCCACCTCACTACCAAGGCCATCCATTTACATTCTTTTCTAGTTACTCTCCACTTCATTGTCCAAGTCTTGGACCAATGACTTTGAGAAATCTTCTCCCATTAGGTAGACCACACCAGTGTCATCGATTTTGTGTCCTGATTTTTCATTTAGGGTTTCAAAAACCCCATTATTCTTTTCTATTTTTTTAGTTAGGGTTTCACAATCCTTTATGGCTTTACTTGAATTTTCACCTAGGGTTTTGGTGGTCCCTTTTTCATTTTTTGTGTTATTATTTAGGGCATCATTATTTTTAAAGTTATTGGGGAATTCTAGAATGGAATCTTCACCATTATATTCATTATAGGGGGCACTAGGGTTTTGAAATTCTTCCCTAGTTGAAACATTTTCTTTATCTCCCATAGGTGGCTTAGCATCGATTACTCTTTTAGCAATTAAGGGGTAGTTTCTCCTTACGTGCCCCTCTTTTTGATAGAGGTAGCACACATTCAACCCTCCAAGCACGTCAAGGGAACATTTAGTGTCACCATTTCCCAAATTCAACAACAAAGCATATAATATATCCACCCTGGGATAAATGGATACCAAAGTCCTCACATCCGCATGGGGTAATATAGATTTAGTATTGTCTATTCTAAGGACCCTCCCATAAGGTTCCAACAAAAGAGGAATTTCTAGATCCTTGGCAACACATTTTTAACCACCATCCATATAGGGCTTGAAAGAGCTAATATTTCTTCATTTAGGACCTTTGACAACCAAAAATCTCTAAAAATATTTTTTTCTATGCTCCAAAATTGTTTTTTTGTTGCTTTGTTTTGTATTTCATGATTCCTAAGGAAAATTACATATAACCCTTTTTGTATCATTTTGTAGTATGAAAAATAAATCCCCAATTTTTTTCCCCACACATTAGCCAATTACTCATCCATAAATTTCCTCGTTAGGACCTTGTTAATGTACACAATGGTAAAAAAGATGCCCACATTTTAAAGTTTGCTATCTTGTTCATAGAATGCCTCATTTAATTTGGAATTTGAAATCATGACATCGATTTTAGGAGAGCCATGAGGGAACTTACCTCTTTTGCATCCTCCATCTTCTTCAATCTCGCTCATCTACATAATAAACTTTGCTCCAACTGAAAACACCACCTCCTCACTAGTGACAATGTCACAGAAAGATCTGGTCTGGTTGTTTCCAATTGTACCAACATTTGGCCCTTTTTAGCAAGGCTTGAAATGGGTCGCTTCAAACCTTCCCCGCTTGTAGAGTCATGGAGTACACTTTTCATATATATCAAAAGTAATTATTGGGAATAACACAATTTAAAAATTACCACGTACTATATATGGGATAAACTAAATTTTAATATCCCATTGGTCATTTATATCACCGTGACTATCATAATAGATCATTGGTGTCACCATAGATGTGTCATTTTGGATGGCAATGACCTCCTTGACCACAAATCTACAAAGCTCAAAAAATTTATAGAATTGATTTGCAAGCAAGTATAAGATTTTTCTTATTGGTGATACAAGTTTCATGCATCTACATATATTTATGTATTTATTGTTCATTTCCATATCCAATTTCTTATTTTCCTTATTTATAGTGCATAGTATTTGCTTATCCTTATGTGAGTTGCTTGTCCTAGCCCTAGTGATGGTTAACTAGTGTTAGACTAGTTGGAAATAGCCTTAGGAAAAACTAATTTTCATCTAATTTTTACAATAACCCTCCTTTAAATTATTTGTGTTAATTTATTTTCTAATTCCTTCATTTGATGAATACAATTCTTGTGTACTTCCACTTTCAAGTTTTATGTGCTAGACTAGTTATTTCACTATAGTGTTCTATTAGACTACTTCTATCACTATTTGGATCTTATTTTCTTCCTCTTATTCCATATCCTAGTGGTTGATTAAATTTACCCCTTTCTCCCCTAAACCAAAAAATATCTCATATTTATTTCCCTTTTATCCCTAAATATTTTATTGATTCATCCTTTTTCCTATCACCTTTTCTCTACCATCCCATCATCCTCAATAACATAGTATATGTGACAAATGTCATAGTATGAACTAAATAAGCCAAATCCAAATGAATTTAAAGCCTATTTAATTCCCTAAGCAATGATCCCAATAAGATATCCAAAATTTCAAAGAACAAGAATCCATTAAACTAACATGATATGAACATGAAAACATAATAGAAATATATTCTAAGACCTCAAATCTTATCCTATTGGGGGAGTGGTGTCGTATTGATGTGGAATGGTGTCCCTTTCCCAATCCCTTGGATAATATGAACTTGTTTCAATTAGTTTTATTGAAGAAAACTAATGAAACCAATGAGATATGAATTAAATATGATACAAAACTTGTTTAACTTGATGATATGATTGTTAAATGCTTGAATGATTGATAAAATGGATGCAATCTATGCTAGATGTAGACAAAAGTCAAAGATGCAAGCCATATATTCAAAATGTGCTAAAATGGATGCAAGCTAAGCTACCATGGAATCCATTAATGGATGCTTAAGCTAAATGGATGAAGCTTTAATCTAAAATGCTATCAAATATGAAATATGGATACAAGTGAATAAGAATTTCAACAACATAAATTTGCTATCAAAAGATGGATCCATTTATCTCCAAATAGGGATCTATTTATAGGAAAGCAAATGAAGAATCAATGGTTGAGATCAATTTGCTAAATCAATGGTCAATACTGAAAGATGGATGAAACATGGATCAAGGATTCTCATCAATGGATGAGAATCAAAGATCACGTGAATCAAGAAAAGATCAAGGGTTGAGTGTGATACCCCTCATGTTGTTGTTACTCTTATGGACAGATCTTGTACTTGGTTGTGTGGGTGATCAGTTCACCATTTTGGTTGTGCATGGATTTATGGTTTGGTTGTTTGGTTGCATTAGACTTTACATATGATGTTAGATGATACTTATTTATGGTGATTATGTTATATGACTTTTGTGGTGCTTTTAATAATATGTATACATTGATGTTGCGAGTTTATGCTGTTATATTGTTTGGTGTGTTTACTTGTGAATCTTGGTGAAAGGACAGAGTGACATCACTTGCTTGCAAGTGCCCTGTCATCCTGCGATTTCCTTTCACGGTGTGTTTTCTATGGAGATTTATATGTTTCACGAAATTTGTTTTATGCAGGATGCAGGTACTAAGTCTCGATTCCACCTGCTTCGGCAGGACAGGGCGAGCACCAAAATAAACCCAATGGGATTGATGTTGAAAAAAGGAGTGGTTAGGAAAGAATTCCCATCCCAAGTCCGTCTACTGTGAGTCCTTGATTGTCTTTGTTTTATTTATTTTTGAATGTGTATGTATTGGCGTCGGAATATGTTTAGATGTAATTTAATTAAAATTTCGTTGATTATGATTTAATTAATTTTGTAAGGAGTTGTTGAAGTTAACTATGTTATTATGATTATTTGAAAGTTAAATAAAATATAAGTATTAATAAAATAAAAATAAAATATACGTGTTTGATTGATGGTTGAATGTTAAATGTTGCTATTTTATTTTATTGGGTTAATTAAATAGTTTATTAAGTTACATTGTTAATAAAATAAAAATAAATAAAATAAAATATAAATAAATAAAATTATTAAATTTTCTTTTATGGGGAGTTGTACGGGAAGTAGTGGAAAATTAATGTGTTTGGTTGGGGAAATTGATGCCCGGAAGAAAAACAGGCATGGGAAAACAGAAAGGGCTCTGAGGAAAAATTTCTGGCTGTAAGAGGGAAATGGAAGTTTTTCTTTTGGGGTTATTGTGTTATTTGGTGTGATTTTGGGTGTTTTGTGTGAAAAATTTGGAAAGAGGCTGCAGGGATTTCCTTTGGAGATTTGGAAAAAGCTTCACGGTTGGAAAGAGGCTGCAGGGGTTTTCTTTGGAAATTTGGAAAAAAGCTTCACGGCTAAAGGGTTCTGTGGCAGTTTTGGTGCAGCTCTTATTTCTACAATCTTCAGGAAACAGGTTCCTTTCTTTTATTTTTACCTTGTTTTAAATTCCTACATTCCTTGAAAGATTGTTAGTTTCTTCCTGTAGGAGTTTCTTTTCTCTGTTACTTCTGTAAAATATATTTCCTTGTTTTTTTTGAACCTGTTTGAAACTCTGTGAAAAAAAGGAAAACAATAGAAAACAAAAAAAAAATCTCTGTGCAATTTATTTCAAAACTCCATTGTTAAACATGGAAATTTTAAAAAAATAAAATCTGTGTACTGAAAACTGAGAGCAAATAGATTTATTTTGAAATTTAAAAATTATTCTGTATATATTTTTGTTTTTATCATCTTGCTGGAAAAATTCTCTGTGCTGATTTTAAATTAAATAATTACCCTGTGTAATTGTCTAAAAAAAAATACATATATATATAAAAATCTGACGAACTTCCGTACTTCGGAAATTCGTCAGAATTTTATATAAAATATTATAAATGGGTTCTGCTAAAAAGTATATTAAAAAAAAATTAATTTAAATTAAAAAAAAATAAAATAAAATTTAATGGATGTGGGAGGGGACGGCTGTAGCCGTACCCCATCCCTGCGCAACCCCTAGAGGGCCGCGCACAGCAGTCTACGGACTGCTGTACAGCAGTCCGTGGACTGCTGTACGCAGTCCTTGGGACTGCGTCCTCCTCTATGGGAGGCACGCAGTTCCAGGGCTGCTCATAACTTTTAAAAAGTTTTTATTTTATTTTATTTGTTATTTAAAATACAAATAAAGTTTTTATAATTTATTTTAAATTGTTATTCGAATTTTTTTTGGAAATTAATTAAATTTGATTTTTGATATATATGTATATATATAAAAGAATATATATATATATATATAATATAATATAATATATTAAACATGTTTTTTTTTAATTGAGGATATTATAATATAGATGATAGACTAAATAGGATTATAAATTTTCATTAGAAAGATATTTGAATTAAATGATTTGTTAAACATATTTAATTGTCATTTATTAGCAAAGTTAATTGAGGAAATTATTGGTTGAATTTTTTGTAAAAGAGACTCCTACGTACGAAGATGATTGTTTGATTCTAGGGTTTATGTTATTAAATCATCCTTTGATATTGAATAAACCAGTAAGTTATTTTATGGTGTCCTTTATTGAGATTTTTGTGTAGAGTTAACTTGAGCTTATTTATGGGTTATAGGGTTGTCGTTGAACTTCCAGAGGTTATGAGATTTAGTGTAATTAGTTAAGGTTTTTAGTTCTACTCTCCTTGTGGACGTAATTGAGTCTTATTCTTTTGTTAAGCTATCATTCTGTAAGAGTTTAGCGAGATGGTTTTTGCCTCGCAAGTCGCTACCTTGTGTGTTGTGAACTTGAGGGTTCAAGCCCTTATGTTTGTTGTATGTTAGGAAATTCTAGGGAGAGTGGCTCTATGTGGGCGCCGGCGCACAAAGGGGCTGTCAGGAGAACCCACAGTAGAGTTAGTGTAAAAAGTGAAAACCTAACTAAATAAATAGGGGATGGGTAGTTAAACACTAAAAGAAAATAACAGATACCTCACTCACCTGTTAGGGCTATCAAAGACTAAAGGTGTTCGAGAAGGCCGTGGTTGGAAAAATCGTGATCTCGTCTCCACGAGTAATGCACGATTCCGCATGAGTCACCCTATGGGGCGGCGCCTTGAAATAGGCAGTCAGGATAACCATAGATGGAGGCGGCACCTAGTGTTAGGATGTCAGGATAATCCATGAAGGCCATGCGATGACACTCTCCTCTAGCGTTTTCCCTTAGTTGTTTTATTTGGAATCCTCTGGAAGTAATTTCATTGTTTGATTTGTAGTTAAGTGTTGTCATGTTATGTAGTTGACTTATGATGTCACAATTCCTTTGTGTATAAATTATTTTCCCTGTTTGGTGTGGAGTCATGTATGTAACTGTTGACGTCTTGGTCGGGAATCCTTTCTTAACTACTCCTAGCACGGGGGTGGTCGGGTGGAACGTGCTTCGCACCCCGTTGGGTTTCCCATGCTACAGTCATACCTCCAGTGCAGAGATTGTGGTGGCAGTTTGTACCAGATTTATGTACCATCTGATGTATACATTTTTACTTTGTTCATACCATGTAAATTGTATTGTAACTCGCCCATGTGTTGGGATAATGTATTTTGTAACTTGTATAATTGGTCACTGTTATTTAGATTGTATCTTGATGTATTATTATATCGTACTTTGTAATTTAAAAACATTATTCACTGATGCAATTATAAATATATTTGATGTTGTTAAGTTGAGTAAGTTAGTCTCTCTTTGATTCCATGCTTTATTGGTTATTTGATCTTGTATAGCGTATGTGGTTCATCATTATTTGATGCTTTGTGTTTATCACCTTTTTATGAGAACACATATTCTTGGAATGAATGTTGGATATTAGTTAGGTTTGTTATTGAGTAGATAACGTAATGTCTCTACGTGTACCCCAAAGGACTTAGGAGTTTAACATGTATTATGTATTTGTAATTATGTTAGTTGAAATTGATAACATAGTACCTTTACTTTATGTTTTAAAAAAAAAATTGTTGTGTAGATAGTTGTCCTTTGGGGTTTGCGCGTCGGGGTGTTACATTGAGAATGATTTCTTTCAAACACACTTTGTAACAAATTTGAAAGTTTGTTACAAAGTTTGTTTGAAATAAATCATTCCAATTTTGGAGCCAAATAGGAGAATATTCCTTTGGAATATTGTCTATGCAAGTGGATGGAGGGAAATTATCAATAGTTAATTAAAAATAAATTTGAATGTGCAAGAAAAAAAATAATATGATTTCATTAAATAATTGATTTAATGAAAAGGGGGATGTAATATGATATTTAATTAAATAGTTTAAATTTATTTAATTAAATAAGAGGACTTAGGGGTTTAAATTAAATAATTTGCATTATTTAATTAAATGGGGTGAATTGTTAGTGTGGAAGGGGGTGAATTAACCCAATTAGGTCAATTAGATTAATAGATGTAAATAGTGCATTTGATATTAACCTAGTTATTTAATCAAACAAATGAAAAGAAGATGGGTTTTAGGATGAAATGATGTTAATAAATTAGACTCAAGTGTGTATATCATTCAGGATGTTTTTAAGTGTCTATAGTATAATTCCCCAATTTTACACTTGTTATCCCTCCTCTTTGGTTCTATCCTAACTAGTCTATCTTACCATCCCAAATTCACCTATTTTCTTGGAACCTATCTAAATAATTTGGAGTGTCTTATGTTATATGTTTATTTCCCCACAAATACCTTGTCTTATGACAAATTTTAGAACAAACAATCAAGTGAAAGTGAAAGTTTAAATATAATATTTTTTGAAAAACATATTTCCTTTTTTTTTTTATCAAATTGAATATATTTTATAATAGGTACTAATTTAAACTTAGCTCATTTACTTTATTACATTTGTTAATCTAAATATTTAAAAAAAAAAAAAACCATTTTACTTTTTGAACTTCAATTAACCAATCAAAAGTTTACAAATATCTAATGAGGTTAATGAGGTTTAAGTTTTGGGAACAACCTAATTAATATTTAAAAAAGCACCTTCAAAGGTGTTTTTTTTTAATATAATAATTTTGTTATGATAAGACATTTCCATGTTATTTTTAAAAACATGTTAAATAAACAATATTCATATTTATTGGAGGGGTCTTTCCAATCATTTATTAGACAAACGTGAATTTCACTTTGTCACTTATTCTCACAATAATGTAACGAGAAAAATATATATGAAAGTACATGAGAGAATATCAACGTAATTATATTTATGTTAGATATTTATCAAATAAAGAATATCAAAGTGATCTAAGTAATTAAAGTATATTATGTATGTATCCAAGTGATAGGAATATATATTGAAGTACATTGTCCAATAAAGTGAAACAATAAGTTATGTAGGTTGAAGTTTGTGAGAAATATACCATAACCATGCATGAATATTAGAACATACATTATAAGAATCTTGTTAAGAATTAGTTTATTGCATATAATTTATTTTATTGTGTGAATTTATGTATTTAAATTATATTAAAATTATTTTCCCTGTTTGTTATTAAAATGTGAATTATATAAGTGTATAATTTTTGTTTTTAGAGGAATAATATTTATATGTGATTTTTATGAGTATGAAAAAAGATATTAAATTAATATTAGTTTAGAGGTTCATGAGTTGATGTATTGGAAATTTTTTAATTTGTACAAATTCTATTTAGTTGTAAGTTTAAATATATGTGTAGACATCCGAATTTGACCAATCCCGTATGGTCAAATTCATCCATTTATTTTGTTTGTCTGACATCCTCCATTGACATTAATTAAATAATTTATTTAATTAATATTCCCTCTTCTTCTAATGTTCCTAAGGTATTTAATTTAATAATTAAATACTTTACATTTTATCCCCCTTTCTTCTCTAAATTAAATAAATGCTTTAATTTATTTAATTTGGTCATTTGTCTTTTTGAATTTAAATCTATTTTAAATTCATTATTTTCTCTCTCCTTGTCTCATCCTCCATAATCCCCCTTTAATCTGGATTAATTTAATCAATCCATGATTAAGATGTGCATACCTTTAATCATGATTAATGTCACATCCTCCATAATTTGCAACTTGCTCTTAATCCTTCATTAGCCACCTAATCACCTATATGTACAACCTTAATTGCATAATTAGGTCAACCTAATCTTTATGCCATTTATGGCATACCTCCAAGTCAACTATCATTAATGGCTTTCTCCATTTGGACAAGGCAACCCATTCCCCATGTGAATTAAAATTCACATTTATTCCTCCAAGGCTTTCCTCTTCCCTATGTGGATTATTGAGAAATTTTAAAGTCCTTATGTGTCACATCTCCCACATGGGGACAAATACTCCCTTTATGAGGAGATCTTGTCACAATCCCAAGGTACTTTAAAGTACTTCCACCTCAACTTCCCCTTTGACACCTCATTGCCACATGGCAAGATGTGAGAGTTTGTGAGTCCTCAACTCACCCTAGCCCTTGATCTTGTCCATGTTGGTTAAATCTCAACCCTCCATCTCTTAGGGGCATTTCCCCTAAAATTAGAGGATTTTTTTTCTTCATTGGGATTCATTCACCATTCAAGCACTCAAGCATTCAACTTTCAAACTCACACAACAATCCACCATTGTTGCAACTTTTGAGCTCATCTTGCATCCATTTTGCGCATCTACTCACATACCCTCTTGCACCATTGTATCCCTCATTGCATCCTCATCATTTTACATCTAATTTCATGTGATTTTCCATCTGAAGGAGCACACAAATGTTCAAATCAATAGGGCCAACCTATCAATCAACTTGGGCAAGGTAACTAACTTGTTTTCATCTTTTCTTTGTTGAAGTTTAACTAGGCCAATCTCAAGGTGTTGTTTTGCGTTTTTCTTCCTTTGCATTTCAGTTGTTTTGCATTATTTAGGTTAGGAAACATGCACACAATATGTACACAAGCTTATTTAAATTGTACATGCCTAGTTGCAATAGGATCATCATGTCAATCCAAATCGCCATGGAGAAATAGAAATGTCTCAATAATAATAAGAATAGAAGTATCTACCATCACTTGAGCTATATTTAGAATCTACACTCTCATCAACAAGGTCTTCAATAGATTATGAATTTATGAGGGCATGCCACTTGAACATACAATTTGTGTGAAAGTGAGGTCATGGCCAAAGTATGTAATGATATCACTTGTGAGAAGCATAATGGCATGAAGTGAATGCTAATAAACAATAGATGTAGATGCTCCTAAACATTATGAATGTTAGCCATTAGATGCTCTATTAATGTTTATAAGAGAATGCACTAGCCAAAGTGATATATATGGTCTCTCCTTTCTAGTGATGGCCAAATCAACATATGTGATTACATTTTAGAGAGGGACTTGATCAAGTATGAGGTCATATTAACTGGTATTCCATCATTAGGTCTAATGAATGACCATGGTAACATATAACCAATTAGTAGCAATGATATGACAAAGCTTCTTTGGAGATGAAAAATCAATTATATGATATTTAAATTATATTGTAATTAGGATTATTGATGTGATCAAGATCTACATGGATAACTTTATAAATACTCGCCTACTTGATATAAAGATATGGTATGCCTCAACGACAACATCAACGAGGCTCTCAATTGCTTTCCCATGGGAAGTGTGACACATAAGGTGAGCAATATGATAGAATCTTGGGGTACATGTTGACATGTCACTAAGAAACCATCTAGGATGTGGAACATGTCATCATTAATGATTATATATATATATATATATATATATATATATATATATATATATATATATATATATATATATATATATATATATATATATATATATATATATATATTCCCACATACTTGGTCTTGTCCCTATCACAAATAACTCAATAAATATATAGTCATGTGTTGAGGTGTAGTTGGACCTCTACATACAACTATTGTGAAATATAATAAAATTTGGTCATTATTCAAATAATAACCATGGGAAGCTACAAAAGTATAGGTAAATGCAAGAAGATGAGTCCACGAAACACAAAAGTTTTTACCTTATAAAAAAAATCCGAAATCGGCTTCAACAAAATGGGATCCCGTTTAGGTTTGGGACCCAGAGCTAAAAACAGGATCCCATTTCATAAATTTTTTTTAATGATTTTAAGAGATGAGATCTCGTTTCAAAATAACATAATTTTTTTTTTATGATTTTAAGAAATGGGATTTCGTTTCAAAATGGGATCTTGTTTTGAAATAGGATCCTGTTTCTTAAAATCATAAAAAAAATATTTTTTTATGAAACGGGATCCCGTTTTTTAAAATTTGATTTTTTGGTCAAATTTTTTCTTTGTTTTTCGATTTGGGAAAAGGCTTGGGGACCCGAACCTAAGCTTTGGACCTAGTTTGACTTGCAAGTTGAAGGTCCTGGCAATGTCACAAGAAAATAGTGGCTTTGGGCATGTGTTTGAAGACTTTTTTTACAATTTTTTTTGACAAAATTAAAACCCATTATAGATGAGACAATGTAGATTCTAAATATGTAATTTTTTTTACAATTGGATTATCTTTTCTATTTTTCAATTAATTTTTGATGAAATTGGTCCATAAACTGGAAATATCAAGGTTTTTTACTATTTTAATAACTTTTTATTAAAATATAATTTTTTAAAAATGAATTGCATGAAAACCTACTTTAGACAATTCTTTTCAATTTAAAAATAAATAAATAATGATGAGTTTAGGTCATCTTATGCATGACACACACAATGATTTTGAAAATGACAAATATGGCTAGTAAAAAATTAACAAAAAAATATTCAGTAAAAAATTACAAAAATGTCGAAAACGTGTTTTAGTGAGTTACAAATCTTTTCCCAAAAGGATTTAAAAAATATGATGATGACTTACACGTGCATGGTATGGTAAAAAAAATGACTTTTAAACAATGGTTTTTAGAAATGCCTATTGAAAATCAATTTGTAACATCTCGGTATTGAAATAAATTACATATTTAGAAACTAGACTCTGAGTAATACATTTTATGATGAGTGAATTTTTTGAAGATTCCTTCTCTAAGTGCTTCAAATTTTAAGGTCAAATGTGTCAACTTCTGAAAATCAACGAAAACACTTCCACTTTTTGGCCAAAAAGTGGACTCAACTTCTTGCCAGCACTTGTACCTGACATGTCAACGGTTCCATAATTGGGCATGTGTACCTACTAACCCAATAAGCACTCACACTAGGTGTATTTATATTGGATGGAAAATATGCCTATCATAACATATTTAACACAAGCTTACACACATTATTATCTCATAGTCCCATTAATACGTTCTCTCATCTAAGGCATGCCATCATCTAAAGGGATGACACTATAGGGGCCAATCTAGTTTAAATTTATTTTAGTATTTATTATTTTTAATATTATCTCAAAATTAATTTCATAATGTCAGATGGTATCAAGTTTTTCTAAAATGGTATTTAAATTTATATTTCTTGATTAGCTCTATGAAATTCTTGATCATTCATGACAATTTAAATATAAAATAAAAATAATAATTATACAATAATTTAATTATAAAATACCTTTAAAATAATATTAAAAAATAATTAAATAGTTTAATTTCAAAAAATACTATATAATCTTGATGTATACATAATCTACTTTAGAAAATTGATTAAAATGATAGTGGGATTATACTTAAGGTTATACTCATTGATTCAAAATTGTGATTATTTCTCATAAGTTTAGAAAAGTTGCATTCCTAAAATTTAAGAAACTAAAAGTAATATAATGAATACTAAGAAACTATACTCATTATCTTGCTTCTCTTTCCTCTATCCGCATTTGAGCAGCCTACATGCATGGTGGAATCTGCCCTGGGGTACCCCACGGGCCCCCTCTGCCCTCTGACTCGAGCCTTTCCTTGTCTCATCCATACTCGTGTCCCTCAGGAGACACTCTTGGAGGATCCAATCCTTTTGATGCGGATCTTTCAGTCCCTCCTATGTCTTCAGACGGTGTGTCAGTAGTTGTGAATATTCCTAGCTCAAATGGTTGGAAGGATATTCTAACCAATGGTAAATAAAGTTCAATCCTTCCCACTTCTCAAGAGGTAGAAGTCATTGCGTTAGGAACAAATTTTGCTATCTCAGATTCGGTCAGTGATAAGATTCTCTCCTCCATGGAGAACACAATCGTGGGTTGTTTTCTCTCTTTCTGCCCCACTATTGATATGGTTCGAAGATGGGTTGTTACAAAATGGCACCTCAAGGGAAGTGTGGACATCTGCGCTATGTCGGGTGGTCTTTTCCTATTTAAGTTCATGGTCTTGGAAGATCTGGTCTCGGTCCTTTCTTTTGGTCATTGGGTTTATGGAAAGCACAACTTCACTCTGTGTCACTGGAAGCTAGGGTTTGACCTTGCTATAGATCTTATTAAGTCAGCTCTAGTTTGGATAAGCCTACCTGGGTTATCTCTAGAATATTAGGATGAATCAATCTTCAAATGCATTGGTGATTCCTTGGGGCAATTTATTTCTTTTGACTCCATCACCAAAATGAAGTCCAGGTTAGTGCTTGCCCGATTTTGTGTGAACATTAGCATGAATAAGTCTCTCCCCGACTCTATTAAACTTTGCTCTAAGTTTGGCACTTGGGTCCAACTCGTGTGTTATGAAAATGCTATGGTTTTCTGTTAGAAGTGTGCCAAACCTGGGCACCTCATTTCTAATTGTAAATCCTCCTTCAATAAGGAACCTAACCAAGGAGATTTTGCTACTATTTCCAACTCCCCTCCTGAAATTGATAACCTGATTTGTGGAGACCTGACAAAACCTTCCTCGCCAACCTTATTTGATCCCCTTAACTCTAGTAGTCATATTCCTTGGTTAGAATCTAATGTAGATCTAGCATCAGGTATTGCAAATCTTTCCTTGACTAAGGATGTGGTATGTGATAAGGGTTTGGAGATAGCTAATCCTTCCTCTAGTATTCCTTAGGGTGGTGATGAGCTTGCTGGTGGTTCCCAGTTGGAGGTGGATTTTGTGGGGACTAGTGAGAATTTGGGGGAAGAGGGTGAAATCTAGGAGGATATGGGTACTGGAGATGTGGTAGATTTCAACTCTGAGGATTCAAATATGAAGAATGCTACTGGTGAGGACAATTGGATAGCCCCAAAGAAAAGAGGGAGGAAGAAAAAAGTGGATGTGGGTGGCGAGTCCAAGCCTGGAAGACCAAGTCAAAGATTTACGAGACTAAGAGAAACGACAAATGAGATTTCCTTGGGTAAACATAGAACATTGGACGTGCCCTACAAGAAAGGTCAGAAAAGAAGGTCATGTCATGGAATGTGCATGGGCTAAACAACTCCCATAAGCAACTTGCTTTGAAAAACTATGTTCTAGAACAAAAGGTAGATGTTTTGTTGTTACAAGAAACCAAGATGAAAAAAGCCAATTTTGATAATATTGCTAAGCACTTATGGCTAGTGGCCACTTACTTCTATAGTGATGCTAAAGGGGAATTAGGAGGTCTTGTGCTTTGGAACCCTTCTAGATTTAGTGGCTCAAAAATTTTCTGCTGCCAGAGCAGTGTTGGTGTTTCTTTTACCTTCCTGGGTGGCTCCTAGTTACTTATCAATGTTTATACACAACCAAAGGAATGCTAGATTTGATCTATGGTAGACTCTTTCTAACATGATTAAAAACAATAGTGGTCATTGGTAGCTATTGGCTGTCAATTCTCCCTTATTCCCATTAGAGAAAAGTGGTGGCTTGATTGATTATTTCGACAACATGGTAGACCTGGTAAACTTTTTGAGTTCTACTGGATTGATTGACATTGACTTAACAGGTCAAACTTTTACCTAGACCAATAGACAGATGGGGGTGGATTTGATTCAAGTTAGATTGGACAGATTCCTATGCTCTAGTAACTGGACTGGCCTTCTTAGTAAAACCCTTCAGGCCCTGCCTAGGATGGTTTTTGATCACAATCTTTTGCTGCTGACCTCGTGTGACCAGTCTGTTGTTGAACCTTTTCCATTTTAGTTTGAAATTATGTGGAATTCCCACCCTGATTTCAAAAAAAAAGTGGCTGAATGGTGGAACATTCATGTTCATGGTTTTCCCATGTTCAGAATCTTTTTTAAACTCAAACACATTAAATGTATGGTGAAAGGCTAGAACAAAAGGGTCTTTGGGGATGTTTTCCAAGAGAAAAATATTGTAGGGGATAAGTTGAAATGGGTTCAAAAGAAAATGGAGGGAGATATAAGTTTATCTACTTGCAACTAGGAGAAGGAAAACCAGAGGGTGTAGGGACAAATTCTTGAGAAAGAGGATATTTTCTAGAAGCAAAAATCCATGGTCCAATGGTTGAAAGAAGGTGACAAGAACACGTCTTTTTTTCATATTTTGGCTGTTAAACATAAGAAAAGGAACCAGATGTAACTAAATTACATAATGCTCAGGGAGAGGTCATCAACTCACCATCCCTAATTGGTTTAGTGGTTGCAGATTACTTTTAGAAGGCCTATGCGGTTCTTGTTGAGGCTCCTTATCTGACTCTTGACAGGCTGATGCTTGACCTGCTTTCAACTATTATTTCACAAATTGATAATATTGGGATTCTCAGTGTTGTCACTCCTGAGGAGGTAAAATTGGCTACTTTCAACATGGGGGCCTACAAAGCTTTGGGCCCTGATGGTTTCCCTCTGGCCTTTTTTTAGACATTCTGGGAGATTGTTGGTGAAGATTTGATCCTTGCTACTAGGGATTTCTTCAAATCTGGTAAGATTCTAAAGAAAACAAATCACACCTTCATAGCTTTAATTCCCAAGATTGATGACCCTCATTCCATGGTTGATTTTAGACCTATCAGTTTGTGCGGTACTTTTTATAAAATCCTCTCTAAAAGTTTGGTGAACCGCATCAAACCTCCCTTTGATAAAATAATTAGCCCAACCCAAAAAGGTTTTGTGCATGGTCATTATATCCTTGATGCTACCATAACCACACATGAATTACTCCATTCTATGGATAGATGTAACTATGTTGGTATGACCCTCAAATTAGACATTTCTAAGGCATATGATAAGGTGATCTAGGATTTTGTCCCTAAAGTCTTAGCTAAATTTGGGCTTAACCAAGTGATGATCAATCTCATAATGGAGTGTGTTACTATGGTTAAGTACTTTTTTCTAGTAAATGGGTCTCCCTTTTTGTTTTTTTTGCTGTGAGAGGTATCAAATAGGGATACCCCCTTTCACCCTATCTTTTTATAATGGTGGCGGATGTCTTGAGCAATAATTTCTCCAATATGTTGTCTGAAGGATCCATAAAGGGATTTAAGGTTGCCTCTTCATTAGAGCTGACTGTGATACAACAATTTGTGGATGATACCTTTCCTTTTGAGAAAGCTTTGGTGATTGAAGCTAGGAAGTGGAAAAATTGTCTCAACAACTATGTTGCTTGTTTTGGGCAATGCATCAACTATAGTAAAAGCATGGTTTACTTCTTCAACAACACTCCTAACCTACAAAATTAGGTGACTGTTGTCCTGGGCTATTTGAGTGGTTCTCTCTCATCAGTTTATCTTGGGTTACCCCTTACTGACAAAGAAGTCACTCTTGATTTTTGGAATTCTATTTTGGAAAGGATCCAAAGGAAACTAGCTAGGTGGAAAGGTTCCTTACTTAGCCATGCTGGTAAATTGCAACTCCTATCTTCTGTTCTTCAAGGTATCCTTGTCTATTTTCTATCCATTTTCAAGATGCCTAGATACATTGCTAATAAATTTAATAAAATTCAAAAGAATTTCCTCTGGTTGGGGATTGAGGAGAAAAATCAATTTTCTCTAGTTAAATGGGACAGGGTTTACCAACCAAAAATTTGTGGTGGTATAGGATTAGGACCACTTCTAATACCAACAAATCTTTAATGGAAAAAGTGGGCTGGGACCATCTAAGGGATAGGAAGCACTGGTGTAAGATCATGAATGCTAAGTACCTTCATAACAAACCTCTGATAGACTGCTTATTAGAGACTCATCCTTTGGGGTCCTTGGTTTGGAGGTGTATTTGTAGTTTGTAGGACCTTTTGAGGAGTGGGATCAAATGGAAGATTGGTAATGGCAATAAAATCAGATTCTGGGAGGACACCTAGTTGCTTGACACTCCTCTGGAAAGCTCTGAATTTAGGAATCTTATGAGATTGGCTCAATGATTCTTTGGTATTTATATTACTGATTACCTCCTTAGGCCTCTGGGTGGCAGGAAATGGAAGGACCTTGGCGTTTGCTACCTCTTTTTCCCTGAATTGTGTCTCCTTGCCAAGACCCTGTAGGATTTTCTCTCCCTCACTTGGCTTCCTGCTTCTTGTACAGGGGATGAATTTTTCTAGTCTCGTGATAAATAGGGTGATCTCTTTCTCAAATTAGCTTACAATATGTTGAGAGACAGGGGTATTGTCCTCAACCTTTTGAAGAAGGTTTGGAATCATCACATGATCCCAAAAGTTAACTTCTTTTGGTGGACAACCTGTCATAACATGATTCTTACTCAGGACAATCTAAGGAAAAGGGGATTCTAGATCCCCAAAAAATGTTTCTTATGCAAATGCAATGAGGAATCAGTGGATCATCTATTGTTATACTACCCCTTTGCTGTGGAGGTGTGAGAGTTGGCTTTGAGAAGATTGGGGATTCAATGGACTATGTGTAAGAATATCACATCCTTTATATTGATTTGGTCTGGACCTTTTATCCACTCTCTACCTAGTAAAATTTGGAACTAGGTCCCTCCTTTTATTTGCTGGTGTTTATGGAAAGAGAGAAACAACAGGATCTTCAAGAACATGGAGATGAGTCCAAAAGAGGTGTTTGGTATTGGGTCTTGCCTCATTGCGGAAAATATTTCACTTTTCAAAGGGAAAACCCCTGACAAAGGTCTGTTTGAGGTGGAAATAAGTATGGATTAAGCTTGGGATTAGAACCTGGATGCTAACACTTATGACAACTCCAAATCCCTGGCTTGGAGTGCCACTATTTGGAAACCTCCTGGTAGAGGCTGGTCTAAACTACATTTTGATGGGGTTGCTAAAGGAAACCTAGGTAGAACTAGTATAGGAGGAGTGATTAGGGATTACAAAGGGAATTCTGTGGTTGGTTACTCCAAGGGATTGGTGTTCAATCTTCTATGATTGTTGAAGCTAGAGCATTGTTGAAGGGCTTATAGTTGGTTTTCTCCATGGAGATTGAGAACCTTCATATTGAAGGAGACTCTAAGTCTATTATTGATGTTGTTAACTTTGACAGATTGTTGGGGTGGAGTACTAAAGAAATTCTTCTAGACATTAGGCTCTTCGTGGCAAAGTTAAAATTCAAAGTTTCCACCCACATTTATAGGGAGGGAAACCAAGTGGTTGACGCTTTAGCCAATTTTGGAACACACTGGAAATTATCCAAATGTTGGTGTTCTTTAGGGAACCTACCTTCTGATATTCAGGGATTAATATTAAGAGATCAAAGCCCTTATTTGACCCATGATGACAAGTAATCAAGCACCTTGCTGATTTTTTGGGGGGTCCACATGCTTTTCTTATGTGCTATGTGGATGAGTTTAACTGATGAGATGGATAACAAGTGGCACAATTCAAATTATGGGATGGAGCTATGATAAGTACTTGATGATTAAAACTAAGCTGGACCATACCCTTCGTAAAAAAATTTTGCGGATCTTGTTAAGCTATCGTATCCCCAAGTCATTTGATCTTGATTTTAACACGAATAATAATTATGAGATCAAGCTCCTTATTGACATTAACTTGTCTGCTATTTTTTCTTTGTGTCTAATAGCAATCCCTCTCATCTTTGCTAATTTTGGCCTACCCTTGAAAGTTAATCTTTTTAATGTTTCTAAATTTGGCCCTGCGGCCATCTTTCCTAGGCATTTGTGCATCGTATATGTGGAAGGTAAACCTTCCTTTACTATCATATCATGTTTGTTTAGCTACTTGTTTGCATAGATCCTCCTTTATGATTCCGCTAAGATTACTTTTTGGAAATTAAAAGCTCATGCGTGTGACTTGTCCTTTGCCTTGATTTCCAAAGATTGTCATTTTTGGCTTAAAATCCATAATGTGTGGGTGATTTTTCACCTTTCTATCATCTCTAACATTTTATTTTCTCAGGGTTCTTGGTTTTACTGTGTGCAGAGTGACATTATGGGTGGAGATAGGGTGTGGACTAAATAACTGCAATGAATTTCACAAAGACCTGCTTGTGTGGCATATTTGTGTTGAAGGTGGTCTTGCTCCTCTGATGGAGAGATTGGTGGGCCATGACCCTAATTTGTCTACTTAGTTTTTCAATTATTGGAAAGATCATTGTGTGACCTTGGGAGGCATTTTTGCTTCTATGGATGAGGAAGTGATTGTGCAAGCTACGGTTCTCTAGCATATTGTTATGAAGCATCTGAAACACACCAAAACTCAAGACAATGAAAGTATGAACAATTTCTTTTTGGGGAATGAGGTGTCGGTGCACAACTAGTTGAGTTTTGACTGTGAGGCTCTCCCTTAGCTGTGGAACCAAGTGTGCCTTGCTTTGATGAAGTATGTGATGCTGGAAGGTAGGTATAAAACCTATTACTTCTACCATTTCCCTTTGTTGAATCACCTTAGGCATAAAGTTTTGTTAAGCTTTCCTTTTTTCTTGCTTATGAACTTAGAGAATTTAGTTGAAAAATGTGTTGAGGCTATTGGTCAGAATCCTAATGACCCTACTCCCCTACTGCTCCACCAAGGCCTTGTTTTGAGGCTTTACCACTTCCATCTTGCCTTATGTCTACCTAAACCCATTTTGGTTGTCTGCATTGAAGAAATTGAGCCTCCCACTACTACCAATTTATCTCCGGCTAAATCTAAAGGCCCTGCTAAGAAAAACCACTTGGTTCCTGCTAACATGCATAAATCCAAACCCATGGCTAAAAAGCTTAAAGGGAATGAAGGTGTGGCCCAGAATAGTGTGGAAACTAGTCTTTGTGAACTAAAAGCTACCCTCACTAGGTCAAGACTACTGATAAGCCTGCCTTGAAAAAGAAAGGTAAAGAGGAAGGTAAGATCTTGAAGGAGCCCCTAGGCAGAGGTAAAAATGTGGTGAGCAAGGACTATATGGGGGATACAGTGGTTGCAAAGACGTTGGTTATTGGTTGTGATGCCATCATTCAGTGCTCTAGCAGGATGGCTAAGAACAAGAAAAAAATGTAGGCTAAAGATTTGGATATGGAAGAGGAGCAATCTAATAGCAAAGACAACAAGGTTGATGTGGAGTCTGAGGGTGAGGAGGAGGAGCATGCTAGAGGTCCTTGCTATATTCCTGACATGGGAAAAGTCCAGAAGGAGGTTTTTGCCTCCCAGTCTTTGAAACCATTGGTTCTTGAGCATATGGATACTGGAAAGGCTACGGTTGGAGGGAAGGAGCTTTGTGTGTTGAAAGAAAATTTGGAGAAAATTGATAAAAAAGTTTGTTGTTTGACTTGCTTCATGGTTAAGATGGTTCACTGTGTCACTAGTACCTTGTCGACAGTGATGAAGGATGAAATGGAAAAGACTGATGACCGTAAGGAATGGGTCGGAGATGATGTTTGAATCTCCTATCAAAGAATTGGGAGGATGCCAATTAGTGTGCTGCTTGTCCGTTGTTCGTCTATCTACTATTTGTTTTTTGGCTTTGTGTTTTTTGATCTTGAACTTTTGGCCCTAGTGGGTCTTTGTGAAGGGTACAACACCTTGTAAATGTTGTTTATCTTATCAAAAACAATTATTGAAGGTACAAATTAAATAGATTATCATGATCTTTATACATATTAGAGAAGCATTCATAAGGGAAAATTAGAGAAGTGTATTACAATAAAAAAAATGTTAACATAATCTTAATTGGATGGCTAAAACACATCACAAATGCAATGTCATCTTAAATAGCTAGTTTCTTTTCTATCACGTGTAATCTCAATATAGGGTGTTTTACAATGAACACTTGATCAAATTTTTGACACACGCTAAATTTTATTTAATATGATTCACCTTATCAAGGAATGGAATTGTGGTCTTATGAACTTATATTTAGTGTTTATCTTCCCTATGTCTATAAGTTCTTGATTGATGTTTGAATGCAATGTTGAGCTATCCTTTGAACATCCCTATGTATGATGAGGGATACAAAATATTTAGCCTCATGTGGTTTAGCAAGAGGTATGTAACTTGAGAATGTGTTTCAAAATTTATCCTAAAATCATACCTATATGAGAGAGCTATAACAGGGTGTTGTAATAGATCGTCTTGACTTCTAGCTAGTCTAGGAAAATATGGCATAGTCCTAAAAGATAATGTTTTTTCTATTTATTTTTTATGAAAATCAAATCAATCCTTTTGCATATATCAAAGGTTAAAGTGTAATCTAATCAATTTAATCACAAGCTCCTAAGATGAGACTTAAGTGTGAAAGGGGCTCAACTTATAGTTAGGATAACTAATGACATTCACAATCAAGAGAAGAAAAACCTAACAAATTTTGAAGAAATGTTATATCATCTATAAGAATGGAACAAAGAGACATTATCATTTTATAAAATAAAGATAATCTAAAAAATACACCATGATCAATTTGTGAAGAGATGACTTATTGAAGAGATCAACCCTCTTGCAAGTCAAAAGGAAAGAAAACATCTAAATCTAAAATATGATTGAATTAATGGAAAATGACCTATTGTAGAGACCACTTCTTTTGAAAGTCAAAGCATAATTTTTTAATACTAAACCTATTATATGATCATTGTAATGTATTAAATATATATTAAGTATATTTTAGATTAACCACAATTAATAGGTAAGAAACAATGATAAAAGAAGAAACCAATAATCTATTCCATGATCTCACTCTAATAAATAAATACTTATTAACTAAATATTCTTTCAATCAAGTGTGAATAATCAACATAGGGATATTTTAAATAGTAGTTTATGTATTCATAACTATTTAAATTAAGATAATGATAGATATTACACATGTTATTCAAGGCTTAGAGGCCAACTAAAATTATTTATACTAATTCAATTGAGAAAATATTTAAAAATAAGTATGCTTTCCATCGAATAAAATATTTATATTAAAATATAAATCATATAAAATATTATAATCCTCTCACAAATTTGTGAACATTTCCACACGAAGTATTCAATAGTAGATGATAAGAATTGATTCAAATAAGTGTAGGATATGCAAAAATATCTAGAATCAATAAAATGATTGGATTTGAAATATTTTTTAAATAATCAAAATGTTTAAGCTAAAACTAGATACACCTGATAATTTTAGAACAATAATTAATCATAAAGAGATGTGTTACAAGAAGATCACAAATAATTAACTCATAATTGGTATTCCATAAAGATTATTATATAAAAGTTTTCTAAATTAAACTTGCAAAGTATACCTATGTATTTCCTCTCATTGTTTATGCATAATAAAGTCTCTCAAATGGGTTTTCTTTCAAATAGGAATTACTGTAACAAACTAAAAATAAAATAGACTTTAAAAGTCATTTTTCAACCATATTTTAGCCTCTTAAGATTTTAAATTATTAAAAATAGATAAGAAAAATAAATATTTAATTATAAAATGCCACTTATGCATGAATATCCAAAAAAAACATTACAACCATGCCATACTATTTTAATTAATACCAAAATTTATGTTAAAAAGTATGTTTGATCATAAAATCATCAATAATATCCTAAGGTGTAGAAAATACACAAAATAAATATTACTGTCAAAGAATATTGATCACTAGCTATTGAAAAATAACATACAAATAACCATGAGGTGAGTGGCAATGGGAGTGGAGGTGAAAAGGAATGGGAGTGAAAGATTGTGATTTGAATTGGAAAAGGATAAGGGTGATGGAAAAGAGGATGTAGAAGATGAAGATGTGGACTTACCTTGGGTTGGTGGTGATGACAATGAGTTTCTACTAGACATTCTTCTTGAGGCATGATTGTTGGGTTTTCCCTTTTGATTTTGGCCTACAAAAGGGGTTCCTTCTCTAGGTGGTGGTTGAGTCTTCTCCTCATGTGGTGTCTAATCTATCTAATGTTAGGGCTAGCTACTCCCTTGTAGGGTTTGAGAAAATTTCTCCTCCTCAATAGGGCATGTGCTTGTTAGAATGTGGTGATGGAGCTATTGTTGATCCCTAGGTCCAAATCTTAGATGTGTTACATCCTATTTTTTCTTCCTTGGATCCTTTTCCCTTTTATTCTACTATGTCAACTAGCTCCTTTGTTTTTGACACTAGCCTAAGTAAGGGGTTTCTACCCTAGGTTGTTTCTTGGGTTGGCAAGGTGGATGTCCTTTTTGGGAATTACCTTTGTTGAGAGGTGTTGCAAGTTCATTCTCCTCCTCATGTTTAGTAGGTTTGAGGTGTTAGGGAACTAGATCCTATGCTGAGATGCCCCATGCTTCTATTTCACTAAGTGTTCTTGATGTGTGGGTGAAGAAAGTTTTGACTAATTTATAGTCTTCCCTTATTGGGAGATTCTTTGATTATAAACCAAACATCAATTTTATTCATAGTTGGGCATCTAATTTTTTTCTTGGTCTACTATGTGTTTATGGCCTTGATGAATGGTTTCCTCTTTTTCTCATTTCAATTCATTGAGGACTGCACCAATGTCTTTCAAGGAGGTCCCTGATTTCTTAGCAAGTCCTTTCTTCTTTTAGTAAGATCACACTATCACATTGTTCTCAAAAGCTCTAACACGACATGATCATGACAATAATACCTCCTCATTTCAAAATCTCATACATGATAGTAACAATTACATTTAATTCTCACAGATCTATAGTTTGACATCAATGAGCTCTTTTGACATCAATGACAACTTGTGTTCAATAGTATTATGAATGGTTGAGTTTTTATGCAATAGTGAAGAACATTATTGTGTTGAGTTTCTATCTAGAAGGTTTTTCCTTAGTGAAATAATACATACTAAGTGATTTTTTATTATTGTGTTATTTGCTTCAAATTCTATATACATTGCTTCTATTTTACAAGTTTATCGAGCTTCATTTCCTTACTCCATAGAAGTTCAAAGTTATGAATAAGTGGACCAATCTCACTAGAACAATTTTGACCCCAAATAACACACTTCATGTTTCAGTTTATTGAAATTCATCAATGCAAATCTAATGACAAATTTAAAGTCAAACAATAAAGTGAAGGTTAAAATAGAATATTTTCTCATCATAATGACAAATTTTAGAGTCAAACAATAAAATGAAAGTTAAAATAGAATATTTTCTCATCATAAATATTGAAGAAACATCTTTACTTTTTTTTCCAATTTTAATATATTTTGTAATGCTAATCTAAACTTAACTCCTTTACTTTATTACATTTATTAACCTAAATATTTGAAAAAAATTTAAAAAAATGACATTTTTTCTATTTTACTTTTAAAAATAAATTAAGCAATCAAAACTTTACAAATATTTGATGAGGTTCAAGTTTTGGGAACAACTAATTAATATTTTAAAAAGCACCTTCAAAGGTTTTTTTAATATAATAATGTTGTTTTGATAAGACGTTTCCATTTTAGTTTTTAGAACAATGTTAAATAAACAATATTTATATGAATTGGAGGGGTGATCAACACAAGCAAAAGCAACAATAATATATTAGAAAAGCGTGTATTTCACTTCATCACTTATTCTCACAATAATTTAACAAGACAAATATATATTCAAGTACATGAAAGAATATCAAATAAAATATATTTATGTTAGATATTTATATCAAAGTGATCTAAGTAATCAAGGTATATTATATATTGAAGTGATAGGAATATATATTAAAGTACATTGTCTAATAAAGTGAAACAATAAGTTATGTAGATTAAAGTTTATGAGAAATATATCATAATGATGATTGCATTTTTTTAATTAAGTGATTTCATTGGAATGTTGCATGGAACCTTCTATGGAGATTATAACATACATTATTAGAATCTTGTTAAGAATTATTATTAAAAAATATAATTTATATAATATATAAATTATATATTTAAAAATTATTATTATTATTATTATTATTTTTATAATGTGAATTCATGTATATAAATTATATTGAAATTATTTTATCTTGTTGTTATTATAATGTGAATCATGTAAGTGTATAATTTTTGTTTTTAGAAGAAAATATTGATAAGTGATCTTTATGAACACAAAAAAAGATATATTAAATTAACATTAGTCTAGAGGTTCATGGAGAAATCTTAATTTATAAAAATTGTATTTAATTGTAAGTTTAAATATATGTATATAAGGTTATTTAAATTATGCATGCCTAGTTGCAATAGAATCATTATGTCAATCCAAATAACAATGGGGCAATAGAAATGTCTCAATAACAACATGAATAGAAGTCTCTACCATCACTTGAGCTATATTTAGAATCAACACCCACATCAACAAGGTCCTCAATAGATTATGAATTTAAGAGGGCATGCCACTTGAACATAAAATTTGTGTGAAAGTGAGGTCATGGCTAAGCTATGTAATGATATCACTTGAGAGAAGCATGATAGTATGAAGTGAATGCTAAGAAATGATAGATGTAGATGCTCCTAAACATTATGAATGCTAACAATTAGATTCTCTATCAATGTCTATAAGATCATGCACTAGCCAAGGTGATATATATGGTCTCTCCCTGCTAGTGATGGTCAAATCAACATATGCGATTACATTTGAGAGAGGGGCAATCAAGTATGAGACTATCAATTAGTATTCCATTATTAGGTCTAATGAATGACTGCTAAAAGATGTAACCAATTAGAATCAATGATATGATTGATCTTCTTTGGAGATGAAAAATAAATTATATGATATAAAATCATGTTGTAATTAGGATTATTGATGTGATCAAGATCTACATGGATGAATCTATAAGTACTCACGTACTTGATATAAAGATATGGTATGCCTCAACAACAACATCAAAGAGGCTCTCAATCGCTTTCCCATGGGAACTGTGAACCATAAGGCGAGCAATATGATAGAATCTTAGGGTACATGTTGACATGTTGTCACTAATAAACCATCTAGGATGTGGAACATGTCATCATTAATGATTATATATATATATACACCACATACTTTACCTTATCCCTATCACAAATAGCTTGATAAAATATAGTCACATTGAGATGCAATTGATCCTTTACATATAGCTATTTTTTGAATATAATGAAATTTAGTCATTATTAAAATAATAACCATGGGAAGCTACAAAAGTAGGACACGCCAATGGTTCCATAATTGGGCATGTGCACCTACTAACCCAATAAGCACTCACACTAGGATTATTTATATTGGATGTAAAATATGCCTATCATAACATATTTAACAAATGCTTACAAACATTATTATCTCATATAGTCTAATTAATACACTCCCTCATCTAAGGCATGATATCATCTAAAGGGATGATACTATAGGGGCTAATCTAGTTTAAATTTATTTTAGTATTTATTGTTCCTAATATTCTCTCAAAATTAAGTTCATAATAATAGGTGATATTATTTTTTTCTAAAATGGTATTTAAATTTATATTCCCTGATTAGTTCTATGAAATCTTTAATCATTCATGACAATTTAATTATAAAATAAAAATAGTAATTATACAATAATTTAATTATAAAAATACCTTTAAAATGATATTAAAAAATACTTAAATAGTTTAGTTTCAAAAAATCTAATATAAAATTCATATATACATAGTCTACTTTAGAAAATCGATTAAAATGATAGTGGGATTATACTTAAAAATTATACTCATCGATTCAAAATTGTGATTATTTCTCATAAGATTAGAAAAGTTGTATTCCTTAAATTTAAGAGACTAAAATTAATACAAATAATACTAAGAATATTTATTGTAGGTAAAAATTAAATAAATTATAACGATCTTTATACATATTAGAGAAGCATTCATAAGGGAAAATTAGAGAAGTATATTACAACAAAAAATAGGTTAATGCAATCTTAATTGATGACTAAAACACATCACAAGTGAAGTGTCATCTTAAATAGCTAGTTTCTTTTATATCATGTGTAATATTGATATAGGGTGTTTTACAATCAACACTTGATCAAATTCTTGTTACACACCAAAGTTTCTTTTATATGATTCACCTTATCAAGGAATGGAATTGTGGTCTTATGAACTTATATTTAATGTTTATCTTCCCTATGTCTCTAAATTCTTGATTGATGTTTGAATGCAATGTTGAGCTATCCTTTGAGCATCCCTATGTGTGATGAGGGATAAAAAATATTTAGCCTCATGTGGTTTAACAAGAGGTAAATAACTTGAGAATATATTTCAAGATTTATCCTAAAATCATACCTATGTGAGAGAGCTATAATACAGTGTTGTAATAGATCATGTTGACTTATAGCTAGTTTAGGAAAAGATGGTATAGTCCTAAAAGATAATGTTTTTTCTATTTATTTTCTTATGAAAACCAAATCAATCCTTTTGCATATATCAAAGGTTAAAGTGTAATGTAATCAATTTAATCATGAACCCCTAAGATGAGACTTAAGTGTGAAAGGGGCCCAACCTATAGTTAGGATAACTAATTACATTTACAATGAAATGAAGAAAGCCTAACAAATTCAGATGAAATATTATATCATCTATAAGAATGGAACAAATGGACATTATCATTTAATATTAAAAATAAAGATAATCTAAAAAATACACCATGATCAACTTGTGAAGAGATGAATTATTGAAGAGATCAACCCTCTTACAAAATAAAACATCTAAATCTAAAATATGATTGAATTAAAACATAATTACCTATTGTAGATACTACTTCTTTTCAAAGTCAAAACATAATTTTTTAATACTAAACCTATTATATGATCATTGTAATGTACTGGCTATATATTAAGTATATTTTGGATTAATTGAAATGAATAGGTGAAATCAATGATAAAAGAAGAAACCAATAATCTATTTCATGATCTCACTCTAATAAAAAAATACTTATTAACTTAATATTCTTTCAATCAAGTGAGAATAATCAACATAGGGATATTTTAAAGATTAGTGTATGCACACATAATTATGTAAAGTAAGATAATGATACATATTGCACATGTTATATAAGTCATAGAGGCCAACTAAAATTTATTACACTAATTCAATTGATAAAATATTTAAAAGAAAGTATGCCTTTCATTGAATAAAATATTTACAACTAAAATATCCGTCATATAAAACATTATAATCCTATTATAAATTGGTAAAAATTTCCACATGAAGTATTCAATAGTATATGATAAACATTAATTCAAACAAACATAGGATGTGCAAGAATATCTAGAATCAATAAAATCATTAGATTTGAAATATTTTTCAATAACCAAAATACTCAAATTAAAATTAGATACACGTGATAGTTCTAAAATAATAATTATCTTAACGAGATGTGTTACAAGAAGATCACAAATAATCATCTCATAATTGGTATTGCATAGAGACTACTATATAAAAGTTTTCTAAATTAAACTTGCAAAGTATACCTATGTATTTCATCTCATTGTTTATGCATCATAATGTCTCTTAAATGGGTTTTCTTTCAAATAGGAATTATGGTAACTAAAAATATAAATAAATTATATTTTACAGGTCATTGCCAACCTTATTTTAGCCTTTTAGGATTTTAAATTATTAAAAATAAATAAGGAAAATAAATCATATTACCACATATGACTTGCGTTGGGGCCTACTATGCTAATTTTCTAAAAATAAATTATGTACTTTATTCTATGATAATAATCCAAGAAGAAACTAAACACTTATAAAATGTCACTTAAATACATTAATATCCAAAAAATCATTACAACCATGTCATATTATTTTAACTAATACCAAAGTTTATGTTAAAAAGTATGTATGATCATAATATCATAAAACTAAACCATAATGTGTAGAAAATATACAAAAAATATATGTCATCAAAGAAAATTGATCACTATCTATTGAAAAAATAACATACAAATAACAATGAGGTGAGGTAGAAAGGTAGTGGTGCTAAGTAGAAATGGGAATGGAAGAGTAGGATTTGAATTGGAAAAGGACAAGGGTGATGGAAAAGAGGATGCAGAAGATGAAGATGTGGATTTACCCTAGGATAGTGATGATAATAACAAGTTGTTGCTAGACATTATTGTTGGTGTAAATAGATCATTTTCCTAACTAATTATTAGTGGGATCCTATTTACATGTTAACTCCACTTAGGTCCAAAACATATTTCTAGAAGCTTTAGTTGTCCAGATATCCTTTTAGCTTTTATTTAATACTAGATTCCTAGTTCATTTAATAGTGACTCATGTCATTTAATAATGACACAAGTAATTTAATGTTTTACATTTGGTACTTCATCACACCTTAGGTTGGACACAAAAACATAGGGGACCAAAAAGGGGTCTTAAGTGGTCACTTTTTTCTAAAATTAGGAAATATTGGCCTTAGATGATAAATTGAAGATAGTTACACTCAAAATCTTAAGTTGCAACAAAAATAAGAGTTGTAGTGTTGTGAATCTACTTTCTAAACTACTTTTTTTAAATGGTAGAGATGAAGGGGTTCAAAAAGGGGGACCACACAAATTGGTCCTATGTTTTCAAAAAATATAACGTAGCATTTGGTGTGGCCCCTCCTAAAATGTTAACTATTTTTTAGCATTTCAAAAATTACTTCAATGAGAAATAGCTAGAACCATGTAGTTTATCCTTAATTTTCTAATAATTTTTTAATGAATATATGTTTTTTTTACCAATTTTCAAAGTGGACACATCCTAAAAAATAGAAATTTGAGTGTGCTCCCCCCTAATTTTTTTGAAAACTAATAGAAAATCATTTTTTTAATATCTATAGAATGGAGTCTAGTTTATAAAATTGTAATTTATTTGAAATTTCAATGGACGGTCAAAAATAAAGTGAAAATACCAAACATTGTTTTTGACAAAAAAATAGATACATCAATAAAAGAAATTAAAGATGGAAAACTTAACATACTCCAAACATGAAAAAATTACTTGGTTAGATAGATAAGAGAGAGCTTAACATTTCCATGGTTTTTTTTTGACTTGACATTGAAACACGTGCAAACCTAATGGGGAGCTTGCTTGAGATTATGTTAAATTTTTCACTTTGTAAAAACATATCTTTGGACATTGGAAAGTCACTCCAAACCTTTGGGTTGGAAGCCCAAGGAAAATCCAAGCCAAAGTCTTGGAAATTTACAAAGCAAGATAAAACTCGAGTGTATTATAATATGTTCGTGTTATGTTAATGCTTTCACATAACACGAAACGCTATAATGCACTCACGTTAGTTCTGCATTGAAAAAAATCTAGTTCTTCTCCTTTTCTCTTTTTTTTTTTTCTCTCCTTCTCTATGTAAGAGATATAAAATAGCTTAGATACAATGTAGGAGTTAATGGTGACTCGTCAACAGCCTCAAGAATAACTTTCTTAGACCAAAATATCTTCCACAAGAGAGAAAATGCAAAAAATACTTGCTTAAAAAATACAAGATTGAATATGGTGGAATATGCAAATGTACATGAGATGCATTTCTTATAAAGACGAGGTGAGAAATAGGATTAGACAAGATCACGATAAGTGTCTTAAGCCTAACACTTGATACAACTAACTCATAACTACATAGTTAAAAATAAGATCTAGAAATGAAAACTAAGACTTCTAGAAGGGATCTTATAACCTAAGTAAACTTAACATGTGAATATGTCCCATAACTTCCTAGTAAGGAAATTAACTAGGTACAAGAAATTTATTCACACTAACACCCCCTCCTAAGTGCAACTTAGGGAGAATATCATTATGAAAACTATACAAAGAGACTATGGAGATGGGTCTCAATTACAAGGACATGTTAGGTACCCATTTACTATGCAAATACAATCTCTCACAAATAGAGAAAAGGAGAAAACCTAGTGGGACAAAACTCCTCTCCAAGAGAGAGAAAAGAAACAAACAAGATGATGTTTTAAGGAATCAATGATACCCTCAAGGTCTACACCCATCATGTATATACAATCAATGGAAATGCTATTAGAGTTATCATACATTAGCTAATAATTAATTAATCTTTAATTGATTATTAGTCTAATTTTTTCTCACACACTTTAGCTAAACTTAGGAATGCTTTATTAGTTGAGTTAATATTAGATATTTATGTCTCATCTCATGTGATGATGACACTTGTAATGATTTGATCTCTTTATCATTTAGGGCTTTTCTCTTATAAGCATTCAACCCTCATTGTAATTATTAACAAGAGAATATATGTAGCTTTCATACCTTCTTGAAAGTTTCTCTCTTCTGTAGCTTTTTTTTTTGAAGAATATTGCATATTTTGTTTGTAGATTTCTTGTGTGGAAGGTGTATTTGTTTGTTGTTTGATCCCGTGGCTCATGGTTTTGTGTTTTTTTCACAATTCTAACACATGCCCCCTCCCATACAAAGGAAAAAGAGAGACAAGATACCCCCACAATGCGTAATCACTTGAAAATATGGTAATGTTTGAAGAAAAAACATAATCCGATGTCTAAAAATAATGTTTCTCCCCTTTGGAAGAAGATAAACCAAGTACAAATGTACGAATGCTTCTCATTATGGATAGGAATTGGTAGGAAGTGGAATCCATATATAATGTGTCTATGAAAGTTGCTCATGTGTTGCCAAGTTCTTGGATGAAAACGATGATGCCATAATCTAATTAGGTGCATGAATAATCACAACAAACTATGAAAAACTAGGAACAAATGGAAACTAATCTTGAACTAACTCCAAAGACAAAGATGAAGTGACAATATTTAATCCATGACTATCCTCAAATAGGATAGCTAAACCCTCAAATTGGTCTTCCAAATATGAAATGTGAGACTTCACAAATAAAGATGCAATGTCTAATAAATAGGAATCCTAATCAGGAAGACAAATAGATACCTATTACGATGACTCATTGGAAGTACTCAATGACTCATCAACATAAGATGGATGTGTGATCTCAACTATAGAAGTAGGAGCTATAGGATAAGTCTTTGGATCATCAAGATGCTCAAGTTTAGCATCATATTCAAACTCCTTTAAGGTCTTATCATCATAGGGTATATTTTCAATATCATCAAGTGGGATGAGGCAATCTAAAGCAGGATCATCTAGGAATGGAGGCTTATGTGGATCTCCAAAATATCCTAAATCTTGGTCCAAATTATGTGAGGGCACAAGATTCTTGAAATATTATGCCAGGTCTCTATGCAGATGCTTGCACTAAAAGTAGAAACAATCAATCCTTTTATATGATGATTCTTAGTATCCCAAAAATGTTTCTTATATGTTGTTTCCAGCTTAGGTATGAGTCTATAAAGGTAAGGAAAAAGATTAAGCCACTTCAAATGTGTTATTATGCCCTTTTCCATGACTCATAATTATCCTTAGTCAGAATTATTACACAAGGATGAGTTGCATAACCCATGATTACAGTGATGATACACTTCTCAATTGATAAAATTTGATATCAATATATACAATAGAGCTGAAATGAAGTACAATGATAAAAAAAACCCTCCCAACTGTCAAAATATCTAAGTAACCTCTAGTATACCCACCAAGAAAAACATTAAATCACAATATTCCTAGGATAGAAATAGGAAAAAGTGTATAGATGGCTAGATAGAGCTTCTCAATACCTTTCTAATGTTGCTAGAATCACAAAAATTGAAGATCATGGCAAAAATTTATGAGATTGGGATCCAAAAATCAATATCTAACTTCAATTAAAAAAATGCCACCAAACATAAAAATTCTAAAAAACCACCTCACCATTGGAAAATTCACAGCGCTAGCTTTTTGAAAATATTTTTTTTGAAATGAACGACCTACTAGTGTGAAAGTTATTGCAAAATGAAAAAAATGCCTATTTTAGAGACCAATCAGACTAATATTTACAAAACTTTATCACTAGGTAGTTTGGCTCCTAGATGCCAATATGATTGATAGCACAACAAAAGTTAAAAAAAACACGCTACCAACAACGACAACATCACTTGGGGAGAGGTCCCTCCAAAGTGGCGGGTTGTTGGCCACACCACTAGGTCATAGCCCCCTTGGTACAAATGTGACCATAGGGGTTTAAACCCAATGAACGACCTTTCACCAAAAAACTTTGAGAAAATATTTTAATTTCCACGTAAAAACTTTAAAACAATTTTTTTATGAAAACTGTGAATTGTATTGAAAATACCTGTTGTATGTTGACACAAGAGATGTGACACAAAGGCCAACATAGGGCTGATGTAGGGAATATCGACCTAAATTATAAAATCCACATAAATATATAATTTTTTAAATTTTATTTTCTATAAATAAAATATGATGACTTGGGAGGTTGTATGGCCTACCCGGGTAAAATTATTTTGCCCCAAAAAAGATTTTATCAAAAATGGATGAATTTAGAGTCAAAATTTGTCAAATCAGCCTCTTGAATGCTATGGTGATGTTGATTTGGGCCCAAAGTACTTCAAAAAATCAATGAACTCTTGGATCAACTAATCTACACACTTTTTCTAACCCTTATAGATTTAGCAAAACATAACAAAGCTTGACAAAACAAAAGGCAAAACTGACTTTATTTGACACCTTGGATTCAACTGTGAAGTCCTTGAAACCCCAAAAAATATTCAAGCCAACACAAAACCCTTATATTTAGGAAGGAATTTGTAACACTAGAGTTCTGGTACCATGTAATAGCTAGAAAAAAGCTTTGATACCAAGTAGGAGTTAATGGTGACTCCTCAACATTGCTAGGAACAACTACTATACCAAAATATTTTCCACAAGAGAGAAAATGGCAAGAATACTTTCTTCAACATTGCAAGATTGAATATGGTTGAATATGAAAATGTACATGAGATGCCTTGCTTATAAAGACAAGGTGAGAAATAGGACTAGACAAGATCATGCCAAGTGTTTTAATCCTATCACATGAGACAACTAACTCATAACTACCTAGGACAAGATAATATTTAGAAATGAAAACTAACACTTCTAGAAGGAATCTTATAAGTAAACTTAACATGTGAATATGTCCCCTAAGTTTCTAGTAAGGAAATTAACTAGGTACAAGAAATTTATTCACACCAACACTCTGTCAATGAAATTATATACACGAAATAAACATAATTTGACATTTACTTATGGAAATTTACTTTATTATACTTTAAGGTTATATTTCATGTATATATTTTTAGGATGTTTGAGAGTGGTTTCAGATCTCTAGGAGTTATAATGCAAATTCTAGTTTTTGGAAGATCTTATAACTTTTAGACTTAGTCAAATTTTATGAATCAACATGTCAAATTTCAATAATCAAAAGGTCAAATTTCAATAATTATCAAATTGTATCATCTTTCAATCTCTCTATGTCACTCATTATTTATCCTTTATGGTCTATACCTCTCTCTCACTATCTTCATCCCTTTATCTAACTCTCTCTCCTTTGAGCTCAAGAACTACCTCTCTACATGTCCATCCTTCTCTCCATCTCTCTCTCCCTCTCTCCGTCTCTTTCCTTCCCTCTAATTCTCTCTATCTCACTTCTCTTTTTCTCTATCCTCCTCTATCTCTGCCCCCCTCTCTCTCTCTCCTCTCTATCTCACCATTCTCTCCATATCACTCCCCACCACTCTCTCTATATTTCTCTTTATCTCACATCCCTCTCACCTCCCTCTCTCTCCCTTCATACCTCTTCCTCCCCCTCTACTTCTCTATCTCCTCAATCCCTCTCTCTACCTACCCCTCCATCCATCACTCCCTACTACTCTCTCTCTCTACACCTCCCTATCTCACCTCTTTCTACCTTCCTCATTCCCTCTCTACTTCTTTGTATCTCACTTCTCTCTCCACCTCTCTCTCTCTCTCATTCTCTCTATCTCACCATTCTCCCTCCATCATTCCCTACCTCTCTCTCTACCTCTCCTTCCCTCTCTACTTATCTTTATCTCTCCTCTCCCTCTCTCCCCCTATAGACCTCTCTATCTCAGCTATGTCTCCCTCCCTACTTCTCCCTCCCCCCTCCTTCTATCTCTCTTTCCTTCTCTCTATCTCACCATTCTTCCTTCATCACTCCCTACCACTCTCTTTCTCCATCCCTACCTCTCCCTCCCTCTCTCCTTCCCTCCCTACCTCTCTCTATCCCGCATCTCCTCTCTCTCTACCTGCCTCTCCCTCTCTCTCGCTAATTCTTTCTATCTAACCTCTATCATTCCCTCTCTACTTATCTCTATCTCCCTAATCCCTCTCCCTACCTACCTCTCCATCCATCAATCCCTACCAATATCTCTCTCTAAACCTCTATATCTCACCTCTCACTCCGTCCCTCCCTCATTCCTGAAAGGAAATCCAAGCGCATAAGCACTTCCCTAAATGCAAATAAATTAAGAGAGGGCTACAAAAACTTTATTTCAAATATTTATTCAATTACAATTTCTTATGAACACACATTCATTAAGATTAATTCTCAAATTTAAATCATAAACACATAAAAAAGAAGTTTACATGGGAAACCCTTTCAGAAAAAACCCACACACCAAAGAACGGATCAATTGTATTACATAAATAATGTAATTACAAACAATATCCAAATTTTATGCTCTTGCAAGTGTTATTTCATAGTGTTGAAATTCTAGAGTGAATCTGATAGCATAACAACATACAAATAATGTAATCACAAATGCACTAAGGAATTAATATATGTATACTTCTACAATATGGACAACTAAGGTTGTCATATCTCCACAACCTCTATATGTATGCAAACTATAATAGAGAACATGCTTTGGTTCCAATTGTCCACAAAAGCATCTTGCCAACAATATAATGCCATGCACCAACATGCAACCACTTGAAAGATAAAAATGACCATAAATAATGCAACAATAAACCTAGGTGTGCACCATGAGAAAACAAAGTCGACTACCAATTTTGAACTCAATCAAGACTCTTTTTCACTCCAAGTGACAACTTAGTCTTCACAAAGCAACTTTCCCTTCTGATCTTTGGTCAGAAATTCAAACTAATGCCACATGGCATCATGGTGCACTTTCTTGAGGATCTCTACAATTTTTATTGCTCAAAGTCCCCTCATGATGACAAGTGTCACCCTTCCTTTCTATTTGTGCTCATACAAAGGAATATGCCAACAATGGGTCCCGAAGACTCACCAGACATTGAAACTGGGCATCAAAGTGCTCCTCTTAGGAATTTTAAAAATTACTTTACCTAGAATCAACAACAAAGTGACAAGTGGCATTATCTCAATACATCGATTGACTAGTCAACATACCCCCTACTAAATAGGAAACTTCCAAGTGGTCCCACTTCCTAAATAATAGGGAATAACTTAAGTTTTCATTTCTCAGCACAAAATATATTCCTATAAAATATGAACTCCTAAAAAATAGGACAAAATGTTGAGATACCAATTCCCAACATTCTCCCACTTGTTGAAGACCTTTAGAAGTCATTGTAACACTGCTCAGGCCGAAAGGCCCATAGAACTAGCACACCATCTAAACTTATTTGTGCTCATTGGATTTTCTAGTGCATCTATAACATTCACCAAAATTTTCACCTTTTCCAAGTTAACCTTTCCATCTTTCACCTTATCATGAACAAAATGAAACTATACATCAATGTGCTTTATTTTTGCATGGAAAGTAGGATTCTTCACTAAACATATAGCACTATGGCTTTCACAATAGATAGTAATCTATCCCACATCAAAACAAATATCCAAACATACTCTCTTAAGCCAAATGGATTATTTGTAAGCATTAGTAGCTGTTATACACTTTGCTCAATAGTAGACAAAGCGACCACAACTTTTCGCTGGCTCATCCAACTTTTCACTAAACATATAGCACTCTGGCTTTCACAATAGATAGTAATCTATCCCACATCAAAATGAATATCCAAACATACTCTCTTAAGCCAAATGGATTATTTGTAAGCATGAGGAGCTATTATACATTTTGCTCAATAGTGGACAAAGCGACCACAACTTTTTGCTTGCTCATCCAACTAATAGAACCACCAAACATCGTGAGAACATATCCACTAGTGGATCTCTTGCTATCAATGTCACTCACCGAATCAAAATTCACATATCCACGAATGCTCAATAAATTTTGAGGTCTAGTAGGTCTACCATGAAAATATAGGGCATACTCAAAAGTACCTTGCAAGTACCTGAACACTCTCTTAACCAAATCCCAATGCACATGTCTAGGATTAACCATAAACCAACTAAGGACTCCCAATGATTAGGAAATGTCTAGCCTTGTATATACCATAGCATAAATCAAGCTTCCAACAGCACTTGCATAAGGAACTCTAGTCATGTCCTCGATCTCAGTAGGAGATTTTGGAAAATCCTCCACAAAAATATTTGTCCTCTACATAACTAGAACAACTAACTGTTTGCAAGTAGTCATGTTGAATCTCTCTAACACAAAGTTCACATACTTTTTCTGGATTAACCAAATCTTTCTATTAGCTATATCCCTTCTGATCTCAATCCCTATAATATACCTTGTTGTACCCAGATCTTTCATCTCAAACTGTGCTGGAAATTGAGACTTTGAATCTGAAATCATACTTTTTCCATTCCCAATAAACAACATATCATCCACATACATGACAATAATAAGAATGCGACCATTATCAGTCTTACAATAGACATAATGGTCAAATTTGGATCTTTGAAATCTCAAAGACAACAAATAGGTGTTGAACTTATGGTACCACATCCTAGGAGATTGCTTTAGACCATACAAATATTTTCTCAACTTTTATACTAGATTCTCTTTCCATTTCACAACAAAATTCTCAGGTTGTGACATGTAAATCTCCTCCTACAAATCAACATGAAGGAAGGTTTTCTTCACATCCATTTGCTTGACTTCAAAGTCATGAGCTACTACAAGTGATAATAAGAAATAAATGGATGTCATCTAAGCAATAGGAGGGAAAATTTCCCCATAATCTATTCCTTCCACCTGAGAATATCCCTTCGTGACCAACCATGCCTTATGCTTCTCAACATTACCATAAGGACCCATTTTTTTCTTGAACAAACATTTACATCTAATAGGTTTTTTTCCTTTAGGCAAAGATAATAGATCCGATACATAGAATTCTTTTTCAAAATCTCCATCTCTTCATTCATGGCTTCTATCTAGCAATTTACATCATGAATACCCATAGCCTCTCTAACTATCCTGGGCTCATTGGTGTTAGTAATCAAAGTAAAGATGCAACTGGAGTCTAACATAGAATAACCAAATATATCCAATTTCCATATTTCTCTTGTAGACCTTCTCAATGACTGAGTTTGAGGTTCTGGCTCTTCTTTAGAGTTGTCTAAGCTGCTAAAAATCTCCTCAAATTAGGCCCACTAGGAGTGTGTAGTTCATTCTTTTCAAGAGTAGGTGGAATTTGAACTACCTCCTTATTTTTATCTTCCTTCTCTAGTTGTAGATCTACTATAAAAGGTTTAATCTCATAGAATATGACACTTCTACTATAGATCACCTTCTCTACAACTAGATCCCAAAGCTTGTACCCTTTCACATCGACTCCATAGCTAATGAAGATACATTTCACTACCTTTTTCTCCAACTAAAATCTCTTCACATCAAGCACATGAGCATATGCCTCACAACCAAATTAGTTGAGATGTCTCATTGAGGGCTTCTTGCTAGAACATGCCTCAATATGTGTCTTTTCAATAGGTGCTAAATTAGGAAAACTATTAATTAGGTAACATACAGTAACAACAAATTCAGCCAGAAATTTTTGTTCAAGGTCAACACCACTCATCATACTCCTAACCCTCTTCATCAGTGTTCTATTCATTCTCTTTGCAACTCAATTTTTTTGTGGGGTGTATGGAGTTTTCATGTGTCTCTCGATCCCATGGTCCTTATAGAACTGATCAAATTCTATGGAACAAAAATCATCATCATTATCCATTCTCAAGCATTTGATTTTTCTACTAGTCTGGTTTTCAACCAAGGACTTGAACTCCTTAAACCAATTGACAATTTTAGATTTACTTCTAAGGAAATAAACAAATTCCCTTCTAGAATAGTCACCTATGAATGATACAAAGTACATAGATCTATTTAATGAAGGAACATTAACAAGACCAAACACATACAAATGCACATAATCCAAAACCCAAGAATATTTATGAGAACTAGAACAAAAAAGAAACATGGTGTTATTTTCCATATATATAATGTTTGTAAAAATAAAAATTGAGATTAAAATAATCAAGGCCTTCAATAAGGATCTTATTTTTCAGGGCTCTAAGACCCTTCTCACCAATATGGCCAAGCCTTTGGTCCCATAACATTGTTTTCTCTATTGGGAGTTTCATCTCCAAAGTATTGGCACCCTTAGGTACCCAAAAAGCATGACCATCAAATGTAGAAACCACAATCTTCTTCTCTACTCAATCTGATGGTAAGGATGAATAATCCAAAGCCCTTTTCTTTGACTTCACAGAAGCACTATTATACTAAACTATGCATGAATCCAACTTATATAGAGTGCTAATCCGAACACCCTAAGAAAGCACCATAGCACCTCTAGTCATCTTGCATCCCCAACTCAAGAAAACAACTTGTTGATGGGTGTTTTTGCACTTTCTCAAGACATGCAACACACAAGTATTCTACCTCTCTTGAAAGGAAATTTCTGCAACTAAGTTTTAGAAATCACCCCAAGGTCTCTCGAGTGTCATGTCATGACTTGCAAAAATAGCTCAGTTGATTGATGTGATTTATTGGTAAACACAAAGTGCATTTATGGTTGACTAAGCTTGGAGGGGATTGGATTTGCACAAGGAGTTTTGTGGAATTCTTGAAATAAAGGGAAGCTACTTCAAGTTTAGAAAAACAATATAAAACTCCTCTTTGCTCATCAAATTTGGCTTTGTTATGATGCTTGAACTTTGTTTTATCTTCAATATTCAAAGAAAAATCAAAAGGGATAAGGGACAAGAAGTTTCCTAAACCTATAACTAATGTTGAACAATAACAATGGAGGATACTATGACGGCTAGAACTTAGTTCCACTTAACCAAGGGTAGCCTCCAATCTCATGAAACAAGTGCAATATTCTAAGGTTTGCAAAATTTCAACCATTCATTCACCATTAAATCATGAATAATATATGAAATTAAGTGTAACAATAAAACTATGCTTAGGCTAACTTTACACAACTGTTTATCATCAATAGACAACAAAAAGTATGAGTATGGAAGATATCAACACCATAGCATTCTTCAATTTTAAAGTGCAACATATACTACCAACTAAAAGCAACTTAAAACAAGAACAAACAAGCTAAAATATATGTTTGAGAAGATTAATCATGCACACATGCGAAGAAAACACAAAAATCCATTAAAATAATGCAATTCTCATTAAATTTCTGTAGCATACCTTTACACAATAGCTCAACTCTCTCTTTTAAAATGAGAGGTGACCCCTATTTATAATTTTCCAAAATTGAAATGAATGGCCAAGATTTACTTTCGTTGTGTGGCCCAAATTCATTTTACATTAGGGTTTCACCTACCTCCAAATATATGACAATATATAATACATCTTTGTCTTTTCCCTATTTTTTCATCTAGTGACCCTGGCACTGTAGTAGTTTTTTCTTGTAGTGACTACCTTCTCTCATAGCTATTTTGTTAGAAATTCATCATCTATGACCAATTTTCCTATGTTCTTATGGAGAGTGGCATACTCTATGAATTTCCCGATCAAAGCCTGAAGCTTGTCCCATTCCATGATATTGGATTGAAGGGTTTGGAAGGATATCTTCCTAAGTATCCTAGTGATCTACTCCCAATTCTTGGTGCATTTATGGGTTGCCTTGATGAATTTTTGAAATTGTGTGAAATTCCTGGCAACAAAGTCCATAAAGTCTGATGATAGTGTTTCCATGGCCCCTTGCTCCATCTTCCTATGGAAGAACAACTTGATCTTTTTTGGATCTATTTCTAGAGAAAGCATCTTATAATTTGTCACCATTTTCAAGTAGTCCTCACTATCACCCCAAAGCTCTGCAACCCATTTAAGGTTGAGTTCTAGCTCATGCCAAAACTTCTCTAGAACATATTTCCTATAATCAAGGCCCATTTTCCATGTTTCTACTAACGAGTGATCATCCTTTATGAGCTCCAAATCCTTTTCCCATGTGGTCTGGGGGAGTTTGAGGATGCTTTCGAGCTTAGGATATGTGATTATATACAACTTGGAGAACCTATTTCATGCCTTTATCATTTCATCTATCTACTTTTGCAACCCTTGAAACTTTTTGAATGCCTGTGCAGTGTGGCAAATACCCATGTCACCATTATATATTATCTTGTTGAACCAATCAGCTATTGACTTGGTCTAGTTTCTCATCTTTTCCATTCTATTCAACTCTTCCTGGGAGAGGAGAGTGGACGTGAATGATGTTGTGGGGGTCTCTTCTTCCATGGACATCCATTGTTGAATGTAAGCAATAAGATTCACTACCTATACTTTTAGCTCCTCCTTCGTGGACTGGTCCTTGTTCATTTATTGCATGATGGTGGCTATCGACCCTTGGAATTTGTCTATCTTCTTCTCATGGTTTTCCAAGCCTAGATTGATCATGGATATGTTGTAGCTTTGGCCTTGTGCAGTGCCCGTATCTTTTTTCAATCACAGGAGTAGCAATTTGCATTGTTTTGGATCCAAAGGCATCCACCATGATATGAGAATGGACCCTGGGCTTCTTCTCTTTTCTTGTTTTTGTTTATGCCCTGGCCAGCATTTCCTCAAGCCTAGCTCTTGGATCAGTGACCATAGGAATCCTCTTCTTCTCCAATTGGCACTCTATCTAGTTAGGTACCTTGGTTTGTTCCTTGGTTGATTCATGATCACCTTCCTCTCTTTTCTCATCCCAAGGTTGCTCTTCTTCATTATCAGAAGCCTCTTGATCATTCTTTTCTTCTTCATTTGAGCCTTCTATTTATAAAGTCTTTCCTCTATCTATGTTGGTAGAAGTTATATTGTGCTCGGTCTCAACATGTTGCTCAAGCTCAAGGCCTTTTCTTGACACACTTTCTTCTTCTTCTTCTTCTTTCTCTTTTTCTTCCTCCTTTTTAGGAGGCACTTCTTTGTGGATCAAGGCCTTACCTTGGTCAATCAGTGGAGGCTCCTTGAGTATCTCCGCATCTACAACTATATCAAAATTTTCTTTAGAGAAATGCTCTTTGGGATCAACCTTTTCACCCGAATCATTAGGTTGTTGAGGCATCTCTTCATCCAATTCTTGGTCTAATCTTTCTATTACATATTGCTCATTGAGAGCCTTAGTGTCCTCTTTCAAGGAATGTGATCTCTCCTCATTAGATTCCACCCTATCCAAATTGATGTTTAGCCTGCTCTTGGGTGCTTAAAATAATTATCTTGATCAAGATCTTCAAGCTCCTCAACTACCTCTTTTGTAACCTTAGCTTGTTGCTTTGTGTGACGCTTCTTCATCTCTTTCGAGATTTGCATTGTAGACTCCATCTTTGATGGAATTGTAGGTGGCAGAGGGAGAGGCAAGGTAGTAGTGATTTGGGCCATTAGAGCTTGTACCTTGGGGTCAAGGATTACCCCAAAAAGTTCAGTGGGCATGTTTTACATATATGCAGTGAAATCATGTGATAGAGTAAGAGGTTGCATGGTAACAGTGGAAATTGTAGGTGATGGAGCAGAGCAAGTAGGTAGCAAAGGAGGGAGTGAAGAAGATGATAGTGGGGAGTTGATGGAGGAGGATGAGTCATGTATCATTATCAAAGAAGTTGGTGATGTGTAGGAAAGGTGGACTAAGATATCCATGGCAGGTGGAGATGAAATGGGGAAGGCTTGGGAGTCAGAAGATGGAGGAGTGGTGGTGGTAGCAGGAATAGAAGTGGAAAGTGGTGAATGTAGTTGCTTGGCTCCTTCTTCCTTAGGCAAGGTATCCTCCTCCTGGATGGTGGGCATCTCAAGTAAAAATGTCCCCACTTTCCTTGTTCTCTTGGATGACTCTCCCTCGACGGTCTTTCTTGAATATACCTTATGTTTGGGATTACACTCAAGCACATCCTTTCTTTTCTTTGACCTCACCATCAGTGGGTAATTGGGAGCTTCTTCTAATGAGGTAGTTGCCATTCCACTATCTGTTTTACTTTCAAGCTCATTTTTGAGCTCACCATATGTCAAATCAGTGCCCCGTGCTTTAAGTTGGCAAATTTGGGTGTCTATCCACTACCTCGTTCTACTCTCAAGGTCAATGACGTCTTCTTCACTCTAATCTATCATTGGTAAGGCCAGGTTGGCCACAACATTGTATCTATTATCTATAATATTATTGTCCTCTTCCACTATTTGGTCAGGCATGGGGAATAGATTCACTGACTTTACAAACTAAGTCATCATTCTCATATAGTGCCTCATTCGTACTTCTTTATCATTTGCACAATTAGCACAAAAGGCCTTGACTTGAAGTCGATGGTCGTATTGTCTTCTGACCCATTTCTTCAGCTTACCATAGGGGTCGATCCTTCCTCGGTCGGTGTGGAGATCCAAGTTGTATTCCATCAATTATTTCTCTGAATAATCCCTGCACTAGGTAGTGGGATAGGAATACATGCCTTGGCTGAAGGTAAGGGGATATGGGACTCCAACTCTATGATTTTCACTTAACAGTGCATGGGAATTTTTCAACTATCAGGAAAGCTCTAGTAGGATCATGCGATCGTTGGGGTAGCACAACGACCAGTAGGGTTTCATTGAGAACCCTTCTATTCTAATATATGTAAATTTTGGGAATTGTATGAACAGATACATAAACCATTGGAGGAAGGCTTTGGCACTATGCAATACTCTTCTCTCAAAGTCTCCTCCCAAGAGTTTGATTATGTGTATAATAAAGACATCATTCACCCTGTGATATTCTTTCTTGAAGTTCTTGTACTGCAACTGAGGATAGAAATCATAGACCTTAAGCTATCCTTTCCTTGTTCCTAGGGTTCCTGCCACTAAGAGTCCTTTGTATGGGAACTTCTTTGCTAGGAGATATACTAAATATGAAGTCATGCAAAACTTAGAACTCTTCTTCACTGCCATGAGCTAGTTGTGTAGGTTTTCACTAATCATCTAAGCTTAGTGGAACTTAGTCTTGCTCCGGATGATCTCCTCAATAAAATAAAAAATTCAATCTTCGAAGAAAGCGATAGTTGGTAGGCCTATTACCCTGCTCAATAGGGTGACTAGATCATGGTATTCTTCAGAGAAGTCACTTCTAAATAACTCCTAAGCCACTTTGGTGGCACTGTCCCTCTTTTCTTTCAACCTGTGTTGGTTGATTATTCTTTTGCATGCCAGAGGATCCTACTTCCACATGTTTTCTACAAATTCCTTTTTTGTTTCTTCCGTTACATCAAATGTAGGAATGTCGAATGTTCGGTCGATAGATTTAGTAGATAAATCTTCCAACACCATTCCATCATGGTCAATAATATTTTTGCTTGAGTGATAGCTCTCCCTACAAACCATGACTAGCTCTGGGGTGATCAATGTGGGAGGAAAGCCTACAGCCTTAGCAATACCACTTGCTCTGATCTTTCATGCATTTTCTATTGTAGGGTTAACCATCACCCTTTTTCAGAACTCATCTATTTCCATATGTCCAAGATTTTTATCTGACACTAAATCTCAGGTAGAAGTAATCTTAGAGCTACACTCCACTCCGTGAAATTGGTACTTCATTTTATCTTTTTCTTCTTTTCCTCTCAGTACATGCATGAGCTTCTTTCCTTTATCAACTTTCTCAACATACCTCCCTGATGGACCCACAAGTTCCATAAATCCTACATGTAAAGCTATAGTAAGTGCATTCATATATAAATCAAGGCAAGTGTCACTCAAATCCTACAAAATGAGGGTTAGATGTAGTAAGACATCATCAAAAGATAATAAAATTCATCATTACCAATCATTTGAGGCTTATTTGGATCATATACAGAAATGCGGGCCCAGGGATGTGGGTTTCCCTAGGCTAGAAGTCGTTAGGAAGGACTGGGAGTAAGATGGTGTCAAGGCCATGGACACCCACATGTGGCCATCTACACTAAGAATTTTGCATTATAAATTTGGTGGTCAAAATTGTATGAGTCAGTTTGGCACGTGCGAAATTGAGTTGTAAGGAACTTGAAATTGATTGATTGAGCTTTGATGCTTTTTTGGGTTTGAAAAATGTGGGTGAAGGAAGGTTGAAGGATGTTTGAAGCCTCTATTGTTAAGCAATGAAATCTAGGGGATGGTGACCCACAGGCGGAAGTTGACACTGCAAGGCCCGCAGGCAGCTTGGACATTGAGCATCATGTGTTGAAGTTTTACCGTTTAGTGGATGAAAATGGGGGCTATCATATTGCCATCATATGTTTTCCATTAAGAATGAAATTGGGGGGATGATGGTCTACATAAGCACACCCATAGCAAGTTCACGGACACAGTTTACATAACCAATTTTTAAGATTCAATGAAGGAAAGAGTCCTCTGCGGAACTTTCCATGTGGGAAGATGTGGGTGCTCGGGCGTTAAGGAATGACATCAGTGGGATAGTCACCCGCATGCGGCCACTGAAATGAGTTGGTTTGCATGCCATTTTTGGTGCAAACCTAGGACAACAAAGGAGAGTTAGAGTCTGCATTGTTTATGAATGAGATAGGCCTGCCACTAAGCAATGATGCTCAAGCAATGATGATCTGTACACAGTGGCTTGCAAGCAGTGGTTTGTAGGCCCTTCTAGACTTGCAAAAAGTTTGGGAAATTGGTGGAAAAGGTGATGACGAGACCCACAGTGTGTAAGGTGGCCAGGGTTATGTGGCTAATCAATGGAAAAGGGGAAACAACCACCCATGCATAGAGTTTTGCACAGGAGCTCCTACACGGGGATAGGGAATTAAGTACTTTTGTTTAGGGTTTCTAGTGTTGACCGAGACAATAAAGGTAACAATGCGGGCCGAAACGTGTTCATGTCATGCAAAGAATGATGAAGAAAACATGGGGTTCCACAAGATTGCAAGGGTGTAGTTTGAGAAATTTTTTAGAGAGTTTTAAAGTCTTGGGAGTAAATTCTTCTTGAAAAATTGATTGTTGTAGAGGTTGTGAGGTTTTTAAGGTTTAATTTGAAGATTTTAACATTAACTTACAAAACCTAATTGTGAAAATAAATTCCTAAATTTTAAAATGCAGGCCTACCTGAAAATGGCATAGTGATATGATGGAAGCCTTGATTTTGATCCAACATGAGCTTAGGCAGTTATGGGGTCTTTGTTCTCTATTTTTCTCTTTGGAATTTCAAAAATGCAAAGGTGAAAATGATAGGTGAGGTTGCCTATTTATAGACTAAATTTCATTAATGGCAAACATTTAATCCTAGTATGGCAGTAGGCAAAGCAGCTAAGCTTCCAGAGATTCGTCTTAGTGCAACCATTGATAGAGACCCAGATGGTAATGAACAATGTGGAACCCGTAATGCAAGTTGACCATTGGGATTTTTTGTTAGCTAACAACTAAGTGACAATGGCAACCTACTGATGGAAACCCACAAGTGTAGGTCTGTTGAGCTCCATGGGTGCCAGGGAAAAGTGCAAAGGGAAACCCACAAAGGAAAACTCACATGGACCAATGACAATGATTTTGGGAGTGGTGACTTTGGTCAAAGGGGAATTAGTGAATTTACTACACATGACCACTTTAATCTCAGAAATAGGGGAATGAAAAATGAGGTGAAGGAAAAAAAGGGAAAGAGGGGGCCCCCGATCTAAATGGGGTGTGTGTGCAATAGGCACAACAAATGGAAACTCTATTGGGAGAATGCTCCTAAATTTTCTAAGAGTAAGGATTCATCCAAAACTCAAAATTTCTGATTTCATAGAACAGAAGCCAGTTTCCATAAACAAACTAAAGACTTGAGAAGAATGAAATCTTTGGTTGAATCCAATCACAGAAATATCTTAGGAGTATGCATGTAGCATGTGTTCATTGCTTCCCTCAGAGACCATAACAAGTAGCAGTTAATCAGGCAAGGAAAGCTACATGAATTTCCTGACCCAAAAAGTAACCTAGACATTGCTTCACCGCTGACCAAGTGTCCATAGCCCAGATGGAGTTGTCATTGTGACCTAACAAACATTTATCTATTGCCAAGTGTCATGGGGCCAGCCTAGGTGACCTTGTGTGACACCAAAAAAACATCTCTCCCAGCTCATGTAGATCTGGTGAGCTCGCTGCTTGGACTACGTCTCACTTCAAGTTTGCATTGGGACTTCAGAACTCAGACCAACACAATGTTATGAAATCAATAAAATACCAATTCAACACACAACAGATAAAATAATGAACACAAATATTGGGGCAAGTTATTATCTTTATTAAACCACACCAGATTTAGGATGCAAAGGATCAAGTTCATGCAAGTCAGACGTAGCTGAGAATGCTTGCATAACTTACAACCATTACAAAAATACCACACGTGAGTTTCTAGCTCAGTCACATCAACAAGTGAGACAAACTTCTAACTTAGGAAATAAGCCTTGCACCAATTTGATACAAGGGGGGAAAATATGCGCCTCTTCAGTTCACACCAAAACCCCTTCACAATATTGCATATAAGAGTACACTATAATACACTTTTTCTTCACACAACAGGTTCATATACATTGAGCTCTTGTTACTTATTTGCAATCCATTCTCACTTGTTACCATAAAATGAACTGTGCATCTCTCTAATGGAGCCAATGTGCCCCACTAAGTTTGCACCATTTCTAGGAATGCAACTCAATCATGAGTGACACAAATACAATAGTTTTTCCATGCAATGCAACTCGACATGAGCTTGCATTGCTAAGCCTCAAGCTAAGAAAACACCAATCAAAATCTAGTTATGCCATGACTACACTTCTATTGCAACACACACCTAATGCAACATTGGATCACATAGCTAGTGATGAGTTGGATCATGCATTCATTAATGCTTACTATGAACATGTATTATGCCATGAGTCTAAGTCATATGCCAATGTTTTCTCCCGCTTTGACTGGGTCATTACATCCCTAGTTAGACCATGAGTCAGACAGTGTTGCATGAAAACCATATTTCTAGATCAAGCTCAATAGTGTGGAGGATATTGTGGCACTTGTCCCCTTATATTCTTTCCCAACTAATTTAGGTGACACCCTTGACATCAGTGCTTGACCTCTGCTCCACGCAGAGACTTCACTGGACTAGGATGCAAAATGTGGGCTCGATTAGACTGAGCTGAGTTCCCTTCTAGGAATTGCATAACCTTCTCTTCCTTGTGCTAGAGTGACTCAGATCTCTCCCAAGTTGCTTGTTGTACTAGCTTTCCTTCCCATTGGATGAGGAACTCCCGAAAAGTCATATTCCCACAACCCTTGGTTCGCATAGCTAGAACTTTCTCCACTTTCTGATCAGGATGATTGATCACATTGGCAAGTCCTCGAAGACAAAGCAGGAGAAAAAATTGGCACGCAACATGGACACTTGGTGTAATACATGTTCCCAGCAAGCATTAATGGATGCATGATGCAACTCATCACTAGTTACACAATCCAATGCTTCATTGGGTGTGTGTTACAATAGGAGTCTGGTCGTGGAATAATTGGATTTTTATTGACGCATTATTGGCTTGAGGTGTGGTGATGCAAGCTCATGCCGAGTTGCATTGTGTTGTAGAGCCATTGTATGCATGTCACTCATGATCGAGTTGCATTCCTAGAAAATATGCGAACTTAGTGGAGGTCGTTGGCTCCATTAAAGAGACATAAATTTTAGTTTATGGTAACAAGTAAGAATAGATCACAACTAAGTAAAAAGAGCTCAATGTATGCAAACCTGTTGTGTGAAGCAAAAGTGTATTATAGTGTATTCTCTTATATGCAATATTGTGAAGGGGTTTTGGTGTGAGCTAAAGAGGTGCATCTTTTTCCCCCTTGTATCGGATTGGTGCAAGGTTTATTTCCTTAGTTAGAGGTGCATCACACTTGGTGATGTGACCAAGCTAGAAACTCATGTGGGGTATTTTGTAATGGCTATAAGTTATGCAAGCATTCTCAGTTGCATCTAACTTGCATGAACTTGACCCTTTGCATCCAAAATCTGGTGTGGTTTAATAAAGATAACACCTCACGCCTATATCTATGTTCATTCTTTTATCTATTGTGTGTTGCATTGGTATTTAATTGATTTCATAACGTTGTGTTGGTATGAGTTTTGAAGTCTCGATCTGAACTTGAAGTGAGGCGCATTCCAAGCAACGGGCTCACTAGATCTTCACAAGTTGTGCAAGAAATTAGATTGGTGCCACACGAGGTTGCTTAGGTTGGCCCGGTGATAGTGACAAGTGCTACAATATCCTCTACACTATTGAGCTTGATCTAGACATCTAGTTTTCATGCAACACTGCCTGATTCATGGTCTAACTGGGGGAGTAATGGCCTAGTCAAAGCGGGAGAAAACATTGGGGTGTGACTTGGACTCTTGGTGTAATACATGTTCCTAGCAAGCACTAATGGATGCATAATCTAACTCATCACTATTTGTGTGATCTAATGCTATGTTGGGTACATGTCGCAATAGGAGTCCAGTCGTGGCATAATTGGATTCCAATTGATGCATTCCTAGCTTGAGGCATGGTGATACAAGCTCATGCCGAGTTGCATTGCATGGTAAAACTGCTGCATGCATGCCGCTCATGACCAAGTTACATTCCTGGAAATGGTGCAAACTTAGTGGGGCTTGTTGGCTCCATTAAAGAGACACACGATTTAGTTTATGGTAACAAGTGAGAATGGATCATGGGTAAGTAACAAGAGCTCAATGTATGCAAACCTGCTATGTGAAGAAAAATCGTATTATTGTGTATTCTCTTATATGCAATATTATGAAGGCATTTTGGTGTGAGACGAAGAGGTGAATATTTTTCCCCCTTGTATCAAATTGGCACAAGGTTTATTTCCTAAGTTAGAAGTGCATCACACTTGGTGATGTGACTGAGATGGAAACTCATGTGAGGTATTTTGTAATGGTTGTAAGTTATGCAAGCAGTTTTGGTTGTGTCTGACTTGCATGGAATTGATCCTTTGCATCCTAAATCCAATGTGGTTTAATAAAGATAATAACTTTCCCCTATATCTATGTTCATTCTTTTATCTACTTTGTGTTGCATTGGCATTTAATTGATTTCATAACATTGTGTTGGTCTGAGTTCTAAAGTCCTGAACTAAACTTGAAGCGAGGCGTAGTCCAAGCAGTGAGCTCACTAGATCTCCACGAGCTAGGAAAGACATTGTCTTGGTATTGCATGAGGTCACTTAGGTTGGCCCCATGATAGTGATAAGTGCTGAAATATAATTTACACTGTTGAGCTTGATTAAACATCCCATTTTCATGCAACACTATATGACTCATGGACTAACTAGGACGCAACGACCCAGTCAAAGTGGGAGAAAACATTGGTTTACGACTTGGAATCTTGGTGTAATATGTGTTCCCAACAAGCATTAATGGATGCGTGATCCAAATCATCACTGGTTGCATGATCCAATGTTGTATTGGGTGCATGTTGCAATAGGAGTCTAGTCGTGGTGTAACTAGATTCTGATTGATGCATTCCTAGCTTGAGGTGTGGCAATGCAAGCTCATGTTGAGTTGCATTGCATGGAAGAACCATTGTATGCGTATCACTCATGACTGGGTTTCATTCTTGGAAATGGTAAAAAAATAGTGGGGCTTGTTGGGTCCATGAAAGAGACACATAGTTTAGTTTATGGTAACAAGTGAGAAAAAATCATGACTAAGTAACAAGAGTTCAATGTATGCAAGCCTGTTGTGTGAAGAAAAAGTGTATTACAGTGTATTCTCTTATATGCAATATTGTGAAGGGCTTTTGGTGTGAGCTAAAGAGGCACATATTTTTCCCCCTTGTATTAGATTGGTGCAAGGTTTATTCCCTAAGTTAGAAGCGTGTCACACTTGGTGATGTGACCAAGTTGGAAACTCATGTGGGGTATTTTGTAATGGTTGTAAGTTATGCAAGTATTCTTGACTGTGTCTGACTTGTATGAACTTGATCCTTTGCATCTGAAATCCAGTTTGGTTTAATAAAGATAATAACTTGCCCCTATATCTATGTTCATTATTTTATCTACTGTGTGTTGCATTGGTATTTAATTGATTTCATAATATTATGTTGGTCCAATTTTTGAAGTCCCAATTTGAACTTGAAGTGAGGCATAATCCAAGTAATGAGCTTAATAGATCTCCATGATCTGGGTGAGACATTGTTTTGGTGCCGCATGAGGTTGCTTAGGCTGGCCTCATGACAGTTGGTATTAGAGAAAGTTATATATTGAACTCAACCGATTGTAGCATCTTCTGGATTCTATGTGCAACACATCCATGGCGAGAAGAGGTCCCAGAGACACTGAGTTTGACCCTAGAGCTGAGCATGAGAAACTTGTATTGGGAGTGCGTACTAGGTGCGGTGAAAACTATGATCACCCCAAAATGCATGACTAGTTGTAGGATCTAAAGACTTGCATGTTTGCAATAGAGGCCTTAGAATTGGATGAGCACATGACCAACTTGGAGAATGCATATAGTGGGATGGCGACCAATACCATTATGGTGAAAAATGCAATAGATGCACTCCAGAAAGAGTGTAGGTTCTTGAGAGAAGGGAAAAAATTGCACAACACACTCCTCACTCATGGCGGAGTGCAATCCTCTAGAAAGGCTCGAACCTAGTGGATAGTTATGATGGGAAGCACGATGATAAGGCTCTTGAGAATTTCTTCTGGGATATCAAGGAGCTGTTCACAAACTTACCTAGGTTGTCTGATGAAGCTCAACTGAAGAAATTTGTCTCCATCATGAGGAGTGCTAAGTTATGGTGGAGCTTGATGTAGACCAATAAGCAAGTTGGGCATCCTATTGAAGATATTGATACCTAAGATGAGCTCAAGGATGCACTGCATGAACAATTCCAATCTGGCAACTTGGAGTGGATTGTGCGAGCTTAGTTTGATGAACTCAATCACTCGAGAAAAGTGCTAGACTATATGAAGGCTTTCCAGACTTTGGTGTTGGAAGCACCTAAGGGAATGAATGACTTTGAGAAGCTCTATCTATTCATACATGGTTTGTAATCATGGGCGCAAGCAGACCTACGTCATCAAAATGTGCAAACACTGCCTCAGGCCATAGCTACGATCTAGCGACTCCTTTATTTCAAAGGTGATGTGGCCAAGGGGTATGGTGGGGGTAAGTCAAAAGTTGCAAACAAGGGAAAGCCATTATGAAGGAAGAACAAGAAACTTAGGGGTATGCTCTACCCCAAGCATAATGAAGCCAAGAACAACAAGAAGCAGGGAAAAAAGCCTCAAAAGGAGCAGTCCTCTAATTCTGAGAAGTGGGATAAGAATTTCTTGATCTATGACTAATCAGATCACTAGGAATGGAAATGTCTACAACGATAAAGGATCAATGTATTTCTGACTCCTGAGAAGCCAGTTGTAGAGATGGGAGCTTTGCAACTTTTGGCTACCATTTGTGACAATCTGTAAGTCAATGCATCATCTCAAGATACCTCATCTCTACATGAGCTGTGCTTTATTGAAGTCTTCTTTGGATTGATGAAGATTTTGGCAATGTTGGATTCTGATGCAACTCACAGCTATATTTCTACAAGAAAGGGAAGGCAGATCAAACTTCTAATTGTTAAGGGATAGAAGTCATTCAAGAGTGTAAATGGACTAGTTGAGAAATGTGTGGGGGATATCTAAGATGTACATGTGTGGGTTGGGTCATGTTATGGTGCCATTAACTTGGTGGCCATTGACATGATTGACTTCAACCTGATCTTAGGTCAAGATTTCATTTGATAATCCTATGCGATGTTGGCCCTTCATCTCGAATGTGTCATTTTCATGGATCCCAGACAACTGAGCATGTTATAGACCATGAAAGTTGGTCTTGAAAAGTAGGTGGTTTCTACAATAATTTTGTGCTGAGTTGCTTGAAAGGACTCAAATGAGATTTATTTGGCAGCACTCCTTGGTGATTGGAACGTTGAGGCAAAAGTTGAGTTCTCTAATCTCAAGGATGTGCATGATGTCATAGGTAGGTACTCAAACATCATGCCAGAGCAAATTCATGTGGAGCTTCTACCTAGGAGGCATGTGGATCACTGTATTGAGTTGGATCCAGGAGCTCACCCTCTTGTGAAGGTTCCCTACTGATTATTTGCTCCTGAGATGCAAGAGTTGAAGAGGCAACTTTTGTAGCTCACTGAAGCTGGGTTCCTTAGACTGTCACATTCACCTTATGCTACATTTGTGTTGTTCTAGCACAAGAAAGATGGTTCCTTGCAACTTTGTGTGGACTTATGAGCTTTTAACAAGCTCACAATTAAGAACAAGTACCCACTTCCCCTCATAGCAAATAGTTTTGACTAGCTCACGGAAGTGAGGTACTTTACCAAGCTTGATTTGCATCAAGGCTACTACCAAATTTGAATGGATCTTAGGGATGACGAAAAAATTGCTATCACTATGTGGTACGTGTCCTATGAGTACTTGGTCATGCCATTTGGCTTGACCAATACACCGACCACATTCTGTACCTTGATGAATGATTGGTTCTATTCTTTGTTAGATAAATGTGTGATCATCTATCTGTACAACATCTTGGTTTATAACTGAACATTGGAGGGACACCGAGCTCCCCTGGCAAAAGTCTTTGAGCTCCTGTGGTAGAATAAGCTATTTGTTAAGAAGAAGAAGTGCTCCTGCACCTAGACCAATGTCCAATTCCTTGGTCATATTTTTAGCCATGGCTTGTTGAAACTAGACCTGAAGAAGTTGCATGCTATTGAGAATTGGTAGCCTCTCCAATCTGTCCATGTAGTGCGCTAGTTTCTAGGATTGATAAACTACTACTGCAAATTTGTTCCTAGTTATTCAAGGATTGTTGTTCCCTTAACCGATTTGCTAAAGAAGGATCACAGATGGAGGTCTGAACCTAAGAAGCAAGATGTATTTGAGTAACTCAAGACAAAGCTCATGGAGCAACCTGTGTTGGCACTACCAAAGTATGGCGAGCCATTTGAAGTTCAAACAAATGCATCAAATTTTGCATTGGGTTGGGTCCTCATGCAAAATGGGCATCCTGTATCTTATGAATCCATAAAGCTCAATGAAAGGGAAAGGAACTACTCATCTCATGAGAAAGAAATGACACTAATAGTGCACTATTTGCATGTGAGGTGACACTATCTCTTAGGGGCGCCATTTGTTGTGAAGATAGACAACGTGAGTTCTACCTACTTCAAGTTGCAAGCCAAGCTGACTTCCAAGCAGGTGTAGTGTTAGGAGTTGTTGGCCGAGTTCAAGTGTAAGCTCTTGTAAAATCCCAGACGACACAACATAGTTGCTAATGCATTGAGTCAAAAGACTTAGCTCTCCATCTTATAACACACTGGCTTAGGGGTGAGTTAGTTTGGAGTCGTCCAGCACATTCTGGAGAGAATCAAGGAGGGACTCTAGAATGAATTTGAAGCTTACCAGATTGTGAATCAAGTAAAATACGGTAAGCACCAATTTCATTTACATGATGACTTGATTTATTTCTCAAATTCTAGGTTGTATGTGACAAAATGGAAAGATCTACGAAGGGAACCTATGTCTGAGTGTCATGACTCATTATGGGTGGGGCACCCTAGGAAGAAAAGAATCCTTGATCTACTTGAAAGAGGGTACTTCTGGCTGAGCATGAGAGAAGATGTGAAGGTATATGTGTACACCTGTTTAATGTACCAACAGGATAAAGCAGCGACACAATGCCCTAGTGGTCTATTGCAGCTATTACTTATACCAGTGTAGCCCAGGGTGAGTGTAAGCTTGGAATTTATCACCTAGCTGCCCATGGTAGATGGATTTTTAAGTTTGATGGTTGTGGTAGATTGGTTCTCCAAGTATGCTATCTTTGTTGCATGTAAGTCATTGTGTTTAGCTAAGGTCATGACTGAGTATTTCTTCAAGTTTTTGGTGAAATATTGGGGCGCGTCACTTAGTATCATCTCAAATCATGATCCAAGATTCACGTCCAACTTTTGGAAAAAACTCTTTAAATAGATGGGCACAAAGCTTTTGATGCCAATGGCCTATCATCCATAGATAGATGGGCAGATGAAGTGCATAAATGGAATTCTAGAGGATTACCTTCATCACTTTGTTTGGGTGGACCAAACCAACTGGCCATAGTTGTTGGATGTGGCCCAGTTTAGCTACAATTTGCAGAAGTCAAGTGTGAGCTAGTACTCACCCTTTGAATTGGCTATAGGTCAACAACCATTAACACCACATTCAGTTCTACATGGTTAACTAGGTCCAAAATCCGAGGTAGAGAAGTATGTGAAGAGGTTCAATGATCATCTTAAATTGGTAAGATACCACCTGACTAAGGCAATAGATTGTATGGAAAGAGATGTGAATGCGCACTGCAGACCTATAAAGTTCCAATTTGGGGACCGAGTTATACTCAGGATGGACTGGTAGCAATTCAAGACACCTAAAGGTTTGAGTGCATCATTGATTCAAAGGTGGGATGGTTGCTTCGAGGTGACCCAACGTATTGGTAAAGTTGTGTATCGACTTAATCTACCCCTTCATTGGAAGATGTTGTTGGTGTAATTAATTATTTAATTACACTTTACATAAGTTTACTTAGGAATTATTTAATTCCTAGGTTATAGGTTGTTATCCTTATCTTGTTGAGCTATCTTTTTTCTCAAGATAAGATTAGGGTTATGCATCTTTGCTTTTATAAAGCAAATTATCTCTTGTAATTCTTGTACTTCGAATATATCAGTTTGCACATCTTCATGCAAACTCTCTGCTTTTTTGTTTTTCTCTTTGTGGAAGGTTATTTTCTAGTTTGCATTTCAGATCTTGGTTTCTAACATGGTATTTGAGCCTCGATTTGCAGCGCCTTCTCAGCTTTTTTGGAGAAATACATTGCAGAGCTCGTTTGGGGTCCCTTAAGGGTTTCATTCCTTGAGCATATTTACGGAGCATCTTGGATCAGTTTGGGGTTTTCCAGTGGATTCAGAGCGCTTGAAAAAGTCATAAATCACTTTTTATTTTATGATTTTGGTCATTATTTCCCAGATCTGTGAGGGTTTCAAGCTCAGTGATTTTTTTGAGAAATCTGGGGGTCGCTTAATTTTCTTGGCATTTTGGGCCAAAACAGACCTCGCTGTTGGATTTGTAGGGCCCAAAAACCCCTATTTTCATATAAAATTTGTCAAATTTGTCCAAGGGCCATACGGCCCCCAACCACACTTCATGAGGTTTAGATTTTGAGAAAATTTTTAAAAAAAATTAAAAAAATCAAAATTTTTGATTAAAGTTTGGTTCTTGCAGTTTAAATGGCCACCGCTGCCTGGCGGCCACCGAACAGCCACTAAGCTCTAGCCCTCACTACCACCCTACCACCGATGGTCTCCACCATAGCTCAGCCCACTGCTTTAGCCCCCACGGGTTTTAGTATTGAGTCTGTGGTCTTGTTGGGGACCGATCGCTTGATTTCAGCCACCGAGAGCTTTACAAGATGGTCGTTGGTCCCATTGGTGACCGAGCGCCTAGCGCTAGCACCCGTCGGCCTCTCAGCCCCCTATGGTGGTCACATTGGTGACTAGGGGCTCTACCGAGACACTGCTGCCAGTCCCCTGGTCTGCCTAGGCGACTAGGGGCTGAAATTTTTAGCCCTTGAGGGCTGCAGAAAGGGTTATTGGGCGAATTGGAGTAGTTTCATGGGATCGGCTATAACTTTTGTATACAACGCCATTTTTTTGCAAAAAAGATATCGTTGGAAAGCTGCTTCTGAAGTCTACGCAATGGTATGGGTGTGGTTTTTTGGTTTTTCATTTTTGATTCCTTTTTCAGCCTCATAAGTCGCATGTTACTTTTTTCACTCTAGGAGACATATCTTTTGACTCGCTTATCTATTTTTCTCCATTCTTGCGGCATTGGAAAGTTGGTTTTGGCCTCTACACAGATTTGAGGTCTAATTTTATTTTCTATTTATGTATTTTTCCATTCTCTCCTTTTGCAATCATTTGGTATTGTAATAATGAATTGATATAAAGTTCCATTAAGGGGGGGGGTTCTTGCATCACACTTTCATATTGGTGACAACTCGCATGAGTTTGTTTGGTTTCATGTTGTTTCTTTTAGCCTCTTTCTTGCTTATTTGGACACATATTTGGTTTGCATCAACTCACACTTCACATTGGGAGTTTATGGTTCTTGATCTGCATTGGTTCAGATCTTTCTTAGTTTGATGGCCATGTTTTTATGGTTAATGTTCCAAAATCTTGATGGTACTTGTATTATGGGGCAATTTTAGTTTTCGTTTGGCATTGGCTTCGAGGACACAACTTCCAAATTTTGTCATCATTATGGTGGCTTCATGTTTTTTCATCTATTGTTGCTTACAAATTCCAGGGTTCATCCACTATGCGAGTTTTCTCGTGTTCCTTGGCATTAGTTATGTTGTTACATTTGTGATTCCGTTATGGTTTCTTGCAAATAGAAGTATCTTTCCTTGACTTCTAGATTTGGGGTTCTAGTGTTGCTTCATCAGAGTTATTCTAGTGATTCTTTGCAACAATTCATCTCATTGAGGGGGTGTTTTTCCCATTGGGTTTTCTCTCTCTTTACATTTGTAAATGGGTACCTGATCAGGCCTTTGTTGCCGGGACCCATCTCACATCATTTGCATAATAATTTTCTTCTCTCTAAGTTACACTTATGGGGGGGTGTTGGTGTAATTAGTTATTTAATTACACTTTACATAAGATTAGGGTTATGCATCTTTTCTTTTATAAAGAAAATTATCTCTTGTAATTATTGTACTTTGAATATATCAATTTGCACATCTTCATGTAATCTCTTTTCTTTTTTGTTTTTGTCTTTGTGGAAGGTTATTTTCTAGTTTGTATTTCAGATCTTGGTTTCTAACAGATGCATCTCGTGTTCCATGTTAGCCAGCTGAGAGCGCATCATCTTGACAAGGATGATCTTGTGCACAAAATTACCAGGTGAGGACCTGCCAATGTGATTGATCGTCCTAATCAGAAAGTGGAGAAAGTTCTAGCTATACAAACCAAGGGTTACAAGATGATGGCTTTTTGAGAGTTCATCATCCAATGGGAAGGAAAGCAAGTAGAGCAAGTGACTTGGGAGAGATTTGAGTCACTCTGGAGTGAGGAAGAGAAGTTCATGTAGTTCTTGGAAGGGAACTCAACTTAGTCTAACTAAGCCCATATTTTACATCCTAGTGCAGTGAAGTCTTTGTGTGGAGCTGGGGTTGAGCACCGGTGCTGGGGTATCACCTAAATTAGGTGGGGGAGAATATAAGGGGATAAGTGTCACAATATCCTCTACACTGTTGAGCTTGATCCGGACATCCAATTTTCATGCAACATTGTCCGACTCATGGTCTAATTGGGGATGCAATGACATAGTCAAAGCTGGAGCAAGCATTGGCATGCAACTTGGACTCTTGGTGTAATACATGTTCCTAGCAAGCACTAATGGATATGTGATCCAACTCATCACTGGTTGCATGATCCAATGTTGTGTTGGGTGCATGTTGCAATAGGAGTCTAGTCATGGCCTAACTTGATTCTGATTGATGTGTTTGTGGCTTGAGGCATGGTGATGCAAGCTCATGTTGAGTTGCATTGTGTGGAAGAACCGTTTTATGCGTGCCACTCATGACTGAGTTGCATTCCTGGAAATGGTGGAAACTTAGTGGGGCTTGTTGGCTCCATTAAAGAGATGCACAGTTTAGTTTATGGTATCAAGTGAGAAGGGATCACAAATAAGTAACAAGAGGTCAATGTATGTGAACCTACTATGTGAAGAAAAAGCATATTATAGTGTATTCTTGTATATGTAGTATTGTGAAGGGGTTTTGGTGTAAGCTGAAGAGGCGCAACTTTTTCCCCCTTGTATCAGATAGGTGCAAGGTTTATTTCCTTAGTTAAAAATGTGTTGCACTTGGTGATGTGACTGAGCTGGAAACTCATGTGGGGTATTTTTTAATGGTTGTAACTTATGCAAGAATTCTTGGCTACATCTCACTTGCATGAACTTGATCCTTTGCATCCTAAATCCAGAGTGGTTTAATAAAGATAATAACTTGCCCCTATATATATGTTCATTCTTTTATTTCCTATGTGTTGCATTAGTATTTAATTGATTTCATAACATTGTGTTGGTCCAAGCTTTGAAGTCCCGATCCATACTTGAAGTGAGGTGTAGTCCAGGCAATGAGCTCACCATATCTCCATGAGTTGGGTGAGATATTGTTTTGGTGCCACATGAGGTCACTTAAGCTGGCGTCTGTCAAGGGTGCAGTGGATCACCCTCATGGCATTGGCAAAATTGAATGCAAAGAGCTCAAAGAGTCACTTATTTCAAGTTACTAGACTACGCCTTTACAAGATTCACATTAATACACACAATGCAAATAACAAGAATCACAGAAAATATAACATGTAAAGCATACATGAATTCACATACACTGTATAGGACCAAAAGCATCTATCCATTCATATCACTGCTTTAGTACATGACCCAAAATGGAAAACCATACAACTTGAGTCAAGCTCAGCTAACAATGCTTGAGCTAGAAACCTACAAGAGTCTTTGGATGAACCAATTCTACTCTCTAGTTTGCACAGACCTTCAGGTGTATAAATTAGAAACCAATCTCACCATGTAAGACTCATAAGCTTCAGAAAATAATACATAGAATCCCAACTTAGATACACACAAATTCGGGATCTAATCTTGCTATGCAATGCAACAAGATAAGATCACTCAAAAAATCCTACTCGCAGAGTTATACATTCTCCAATATGCTTCATTCATAAATATGAGCTTATATATGGACTCGAGTGATTTCTCGAGCAGCCAAATAACAAAGAGTCGAGCTTGAGTTGAACTCCAGTCACCAACACATCCATCCATTTGCTAAGAACCAACACTTGAGTTGAACACATGCATCAGAACCTTGTTGGTGCCCAAAGCAACTGAGATCGTACCTCTTGCAATAATTCCACCTAACCCATGTAGACTAGATCTACATTCATCGGGGCGAGGTTGGAACCCATGCCAACACACTATCTCAAACTCAAAGAGAACTACAACATTGGGATCCAACTTAATGGTAACTTAGTGGAAACTTCTAGTTTATCCCCACTTCGTATACTTGCATACTCGGTCTTTAAGCCCCACTTGATTTGTAACCTTTTGCATAAAAAAGGAACTCAGTTAGGGTTTTGAACCCAACTCGGCTCAATATCATTGTAGACTCAACACAAACTAAGCTATGTCTAGAGACTTGCTTAATAAGAATAACACTATCCTCCACTCTAATTAGGTAATGCCTTAGCTCCGGTATGACCTTCATGGTCACACGGGAGTCACCCTACAAACATTGATTACTTTGAAGGTGGGGGGGAGCACCTATCTAGGTAGACCACCACTTTTTCTTCAGCCTACCATAATATTTCTCCCCTCTTCCAAGTAGCATATGAACGTAGTTATTGCTTCCATACCACTAAAAACTCTTGGAGGCTATGCTTCCCAATGCCCCGTTCTCTTATGTTGATCACCTCCTTGACCAAGTATTTTGGTCTGTCAACTACATTAGTTGGTCCCTAGGTTGGCACATTGCAGAGAAGATCGTTTGTATCAGCATGGTGCAGGAGGAGCTGGCTCACATGGAAGACAACATGTACCTTCATGTGCAAAGGAAACCTCAGTCTGTAGGCTACTTTTCCAATTTGACCCAATACCTCAAAGGGTCCATCATACATGCAAACAAGAGACTGGCTTAATACTTTATGTAGGAAAAATTTCAGATCCATCCAGAGAAGATCCCAATCCTTTACCTAGAACTCAACATTCCTCCTACTTGCATTGACACTTGCTTTCATAAAGTTGCTCACCTTGGTATGGTTGTACCATGCTAGGTCTACCCAATTATTGAACTCTTTCAAGTAGTCACTTGCATCCATGCCTCTTGAACCTTGGTATGCACTCAACATAGTGTGTAGTGTCAAGGGCTATTTCCCCATAGCCAATTGAAAAGGAGAGAATTAGCTTGCACCTCATTTCTACAAATTGTAACTGAATTGTGCCATGTCCAATAGCTGTGGCTAGTTTCTTTGATCAGAATTGATGAAGTTCCTAAGGAAATATTCAAGCATGATGTTGATTGTCTTGGTATGACCATCCATTTTGGGATGATAAGATGTCGACATCAAAAACTTTTTCCCCATTAGCTTGAACAACTTGCATCAAAAGCAACCGGTGAACTTTGGATCTTGGTCCACTACAATACTGAGTGGAACTCCCCAATACTTAACCACATACCTGAGGAAACAGTTCACAGCGTCCTCGGTCGTGCAACCATGTCGAAAAGCCACAAAGGTTGCACACTTGGAAAACTAGTCCACAACCACCATTATGTTGTAGAGTTCATCTACTTCAAGCAGTTGTGTGATGAAGTCCATGCTCAGACTTTCCCATTGAAGTACTGAAACTGGAAATGGTTGCAACAACCTGCCTGGTAAGTAGTGGGTGGTCTTATCCTACTGATAGATCAAGTAGGTTATGACTATTCCTCCATGTCCTCAACAAGTTTCAACCAAAATAAGCCTTTCTTTGGTAGATCCATGGTCCTTTGACTGGGGTGTCCAACCCAGATCAAGTCATGACACTCCTTCATCAAAACCTTTCAGAGTTATTTCCACTTCGAGACATAGAATCAGTCCCCAATAAACATGAGGTTTGCAGATGGAACTTCCTAGTTCTTCCTTCAATTGGTTCACAACCTAGAATGCTTGCGAGTCCATTTCCAACCCTTGACTTGGTCAAGCATCTTGTCAGACAATACAATTCTAGACTAAGAGTTTCCTTCTTCATAATAGAGTTGGATCGCTGCCAAGTGTGCCTTACAACTTAATGCATTCGCAACCATGTTCTATTTTCCAAGGTAATGAATCAGATCCATATCGAACTCAGCTAAGTACTCCTACCGTCGAACTTGCTTTGGTGTCAGCTTGGCCCGAGTGTTGAAGTAAGTTGAACTAATGTTGTAGATCTTGGCGGTGAATGGGATGCCAATAGATAATATCTCCAAACTCGCAAGTAGTGCATGATCCCAATCATCTCTTTGTCATGTGTTGGGTATCTACATTATTTTTCATTGAGTTTCCTTGATTCAAATGTGATAGGGTGTCCACCTTGCATAAAGACTCCACCAATGGCATAATCTGAAGCTTCAGTCTGCACCTCAAATGTTTTTCCAAAGTTTGGCAATGCAAGCACTGATTCTGAACATAGTCTAGCTTTGAGCTCCTTGAATGCTTCAAACTGTTTGTCTTTCCATTTGCACGCTTTGTATTTCTTCAAAAGACCCGTTAATGATGTAGCAATCTTGGAGTAGCCTTTCACAAACTTGCGGTAATAGTTTTACAATCCTAGGAATTGATGCACCTCATGCATCGATTGCAATGGCTCCCAGTATTTTATACAAAGAACCTTCTTAGGGTCAGGTTTAATGAAACCTCTGCCAATGACATGCCCAATGAATTGCACCTCTTTCTGGGCAAAAGAGCACTTGGATTTCTTGACATACATTTTTTTTCTCTTAACAACTAGAACACCTCGGTAAGGTGATCTCATTGTTCTTGCAAAGTCTTACTGTAAATTAGTATGTAATCTTAATAGACAATTGCACACTTTTCTAGTAGATTTCTAAAGACATCATTCATCAAAGTACAAGATGTTGCTAGGGCATTGCAAAGCTCAAATGAAATCACCAATAATTCATAAGACCTGTACCTGGTTGTAATGGTTGTCTTCTCCTCATCCCCGGAAACAATCCGTACTTGGTAGTAACCTTGCTTAAGGTCCAACTTAGTAAAGTAAGTCACACCACCCAGTTGGTCAAATCAATATGAAATTAGGGGTAGAGGGTACTTGTTCTTTATAGTGAGATTGTTGAAAGCTTAGCAATTAACACATAAATGTAGGTCCCCATCCTTCTTCATTTGGAACAACGTCGAGGATGCATATGGGGATCTTGAAGGTTGGATGTAACTAGACTCAATTAGCTCAACAAGTTATTTATTCAACTCAGCCATTTTTGGCCCAGAAAGATGGTATGGTGCTCGTGCAAGTGGCCTCAACCCAACTTCCAACTCAATATGGTGGTCCACAACTCAGTGTTGGGGAAATCCAGATGGTAGCTGATTTGGTATTACACCAGAGTATTATTTTAACACTTCGAACACAACATCTAGATCTGCGGTTTGATAAGCATCCCGCTTATCCAAATCTTTGATGACTGCATCCAAGTAAGAAGAATAGCCTTTCTTTTGCATGCCATGGCTAAAAATTAAGGTTGACAAGGCCTTGGAAGCAGATTTCTCTTTAACAGTCTTGACCATGCAAGTCTGTTGGCCGTCCAAAAATATAACACAATAAAGATAAGCAAATACCACTACCTTGGCCTTACGCAAGAATTCTTGGCTTAGAAAATAATCAAATTCTTCCATCTCAATGGCTACCAGGTTCATAGAATTTGACCATTTCCCAACCTGCAGCTTCACACCTTTCATATTTCTAATGCACTGTTGAGTAGTAGAGTTAATGGCTTTGAAGGATGAAGAATCAACCTAAATCGCCATGCCAAGAGACTTGGATTTCTTGTGAAAAAATATAATTGTGGGAAGCTCTAGTTTCAACCATTTCAATGACCTTTGTGGCCTCAAAGAATACTTCTACAAAGAAAAGCTCATGTTCTTTCTTGCAACTAGTTGAGTTACACACTTCACTTTGAATAGCTAAAAGCATCTTCAATATGTCCATCTCTTGCAATTCCCCTCTCTTAGACTTGGCCTTAGCAGCATCTATGATTTTCTTGTCTAGGAAATCCCATGTCCAATGTTTGGGTTTTCCATAGATAAAGCATGTCTTTGCCTTCCTCTAGGCCACAGTCGATTCCACATGCCTTGAACCTTGGCCTGTCCTCTAATTGTTAGAACCTTTGTTGGATGAAGGTTGATTTGAACCTTTCTTCTCATTGTATTGGTTGAATTTTTTCTTTGAAGGAAGACCATAATTCCCTGATTGGGGTTTCATGTTCTCACCCTTAAAATTGAGTAGGCAGTCTGCAACGGCAATGGCGATGACAAGAGTTTGCACATTCTACCTTTGAATATCAACTTGAGCCCACCACTGCAATTATTTCATGAAAAATAACAACCAATCCATCTCACTCATGTCCTTGATCTTGATCATTAAAGAAAAAAATATTTTATATACTCACGAATCCTTTCAGAATAGTCCAATTCCATGATTTGGAGAGTGTTGAGCTGAGTTTGCACTGATTTTCTTAGAAGGACTCTGATGAGATCTATTTGGAAACACTCCTTGGTGATTGGGATGATGAGGTAGAAGCTGAGTCCTCTAATCTTGAGAATGTGTAGGATGTCATAGACAGGTACTTGGACGTCATGCCAGAGCAATTTCCTATGGAAGTTCCACCTAGGAGGCATGTGGATCACTATGTTGAGTTAGAGTTTGGAGCTCACCCTCCTACAAAGGCTCCCTTCCGATTATCTGCTTCCAAGATGCAAGAGTTGAAGAGATAAGTTTTGGAGCTCAAAAAAGCAAGGTTCCTCAGAGTATCACATTCACCTTATGTTGCACCTATGTTGTTCTAGTGCAAGAAAGATGGTTCCTTGCAACTCTGTGTGGAATTCTGAGCTCTTAACACACTCATGATTAAGAACAAGTACCCACTACCCCTCATAGAAAATAGTCTTGACCGAATCATGGAAGAAAGTTACTTTACCAAGCTTGATTTGCATCAAGAATACTACTAGATCTGAATAGCTCTTGAGGATGAGGATAAAACTACTATCACTATGTGGTATGGGTCCTATGAGTACTTGGTCATGTTGATCGGCTTGAAAAATGCACCGGCTACATTCTATACCTTGATGAATGACGTGTTCCATTATTTTTGGATAAATGTGTGATCATCTACTTGGACGACATCTTGGTTTATAACCAAACACTGGAGGGACATCGAGCTCACCTGGAAAAAGTCTTTGAGTCATTGTGGCAGAATAAGCTATTTGTTAAGAAGGAGAAGTGCTCCTTCACCCAAACCAAAGTCTAGTTCCTTGGTCATATTGTTGGCCATGGCTTGTTGAAGCTAGACATAGAGAAGTTGTGTGCTATTGAGGATTAGGAGCCTCTCCAATATGTCAATGAAGTGCATCAGTTTCTAGGAGTGGCAAACTACTACTGCAAATTCGTTCTTGGTTATTCAAGGATTGTCATTCCCTTAACCAATTATTGAAAATGGAGGTGGGGACCTAAGCATTAAGATGCATTTAACAAACTCGAGAGGAAGGTCATGAAGCAACCTGTGTTGGCACTATCAAAGTATGGTGACTCATTTGAAGTTCAAATAGATGCATCGGATTTTGCATTGGATGAGGTCCTCATGCAAAATGGGCATCCTATAGCTTATGAATCTAGAAAGATCAATGATAGGGAAAGGAACTACTCAACTCATGAGAAAGAAATGATAGAAATAGTGCACTATTTGTGTGTGTGGTGACACTATCTCTCAAGGGTGCCTTTTTTTGTGAAGAAAAACAACATGAGTTCTACCTACTTCAAGTCACAAGCCAAGCTGACTCCCAAGTAGGCACAGTGGCAGGAGTTCTTGGCCATGTTTGATTGTGAGCTCTTGTATAATCCTAGATGACACAACACAGTTGCTTAGGGGAGAGCTAGATTGAAGTCACCGAGCACATTCTAGAGAGAATCAAGGAGGGACTCCAAAATGACTCCCAAGCTTACTAGATTGTGAATCAGGTAAAATTTGACCAGACAATTTGATTTCATTTACATGATGACTTGTTTTATTTCTTATATTCTAGGTTGTATGTGCTAAAATGGAAAGATGTGCAAAGGGAACTTATGTCTGAGTGTCATGACTCATTATGGGTAGGGCACCCTGGGTAGAAAATAACCCTTGCTCTACTTGAAAGAGGGAACTTCTGGCCAATCATGAGAGAAGATGTGAAGGTGTATGTGCAGACTTATTTAATGTGTCAATAGGATAAGGCAATGACACAACTTCCTAGTGATCTAATGTACATGTTACCTATACCAGTGTGACCCTAGGTGAGTGTAAGCATGAAATTTATCACCCAATTGCCTATGGTAGATGGATTTTCAAGTTTGATGGTTGTGGTAGATCGGTTCTCCAAGTATGCTATCTTTGTTGCATATAAGTTTCCTTGTCCAGCTGAGGTCATGACTAATTATTTCTTCAATTTGTTGTGAAATATTGGGGTGTGCCACTTAGGATCATCTTAGATCAGGATTGAAGATTCACCTCTAGCTTTTGGGTGGAAAATTAAAATTGATGGGCACAAAGCTTCTAATTTCAATAGTCTATCATCCATAGATGGATGGGTAGATGAAGCATATAAATGGAATTTTGGATGATTACCTTTGTCACTTTTTTTGGGCAAACCAAATTAACTAGCCATAACTTACAACCATTACAAAATACCCCACATGAGTTTCCAGCTTGGTCACATCACAGAGTGTGACACACTTCTAACTCAGGAAATAAACCTTACACCAATCTCATAGAAGGGGGAAAAAGATGCACCTCTTCGGCTCACACCAAAAACCCTTCACAATATTGATTATAAGAGAATACACTATAATATGCTTTTGCTTCACACAACAGGTTCACATACATTGAGCTCTTGTTACTTAGCCGTGATCCATTCTCACTTGTTACCATAAGCTAAACTATGCATCTCTTTAATGGAGCCAACGAGCCCCACTAAGTTCACACCATTTTTTGGAATGAAACTTAGTCATGAGCGACACACATACAACACTTCTACTATGCAATGCAACTTGGAATGAGCTTGCATTGCCATGCCTCAAGCTAGGAACATGTCAATCATAATCCAGTTACACCATGACTAGATTCCTATTGCAACACACACCCAACATAGAATTGGATCATGTAACCAGTGATGATTTGGATCACACGTCCATTAGTGCTTGTTGGGAACACGTATTACACCAAGAGACCAAGTCACGTGCCAATGTTTTCTCTTGCTTTGACTAGGTCATTGCGCTCCTAGTTAGACCATGAGTTAGACAGTGTTGCATGAAAGCCAAATGTTTGGATCAAGCTCAATAGTGTAGAGGATATTGTGGTAGTTTTCCCCTTATATTGTCCCCTACCTAATTTAGGTGATGCCCCTGGTGTTGGTGCTTGGCCTCGGCTCCAAGTAGAGACTTCACTGAACTGGGATGCAAAATGTGGGCTTAGTTAGATTGAGCTACGTCCCCTTCTAGGAACTACATGACCTTCTCTTCCTCATGCTAGAGTGACTTAGATCTCTTCCAAGTCACTTTCTCTACTAGATTTCCTTCCCATTGGATGAGGAACTCCCCAAAAGCCATCCTCCCATAACCCCTAGTTTGCATAGCTAGAACTTTCTCCACTTTCTAATCAGGATGGTCGGCCACATTGGTAGGTCCTCTGCTAGGAATGTTGTGCACAAGATCATCCTCATTAGGATTTTGTGCTCTCAGCATTGGATGACATGGAACATGAGATGAATCTTTAGATGTAGGGGCAGATTAAGTCGATAAATGACTTTACCATTACACTGGGTCACCTCGAAGGGACCATCCCACCTTTGAATCAATGATGCACTCAACCCTTTGGGTGTCTTGGAATACTGCAGGTCCATCCTAAGTAGAACTTGGTCCCTAACATGGAACTCTATAGATCTGCATTGCACATCCACATCTCTTTTAATATGGTCCACTGCCTTAGTCAGGTGGTATCTTGCCAAATCAATACAATTGTTGAACCTCTTCACATACTCCACTGCCTCGAAGCTTAGACCTAGGTAACCATGCTAAACTAAATGTGGTGTTAATGGCTACTATCTTTTAGCCAATTGAAAGGGTGAGTACTAGCTCACACTTGAATTTTGCAAATTGTAGCTGACCTAGGCCACATCTAGCAACTATGGCTAGTTAGTTTGGTCTACCAAAAAAAAGTGATGAAGGTAATCCTCTAGAATTTCATTTAGGTGCTTCGTCTACCCATCCATCTATGGATGATAGGTCGTTGACATCATAAGCTTTGTGCCCATTAATTTAAAGAGTTCTGCCCAAAAGTTGGATGTAAATCTTGGATCACAATTTGAGATGATGCTAAGCGGCACGCCCAAGTATTTCACCATAAACTTGAAGAAATACTCGACCGTGACCTTAGTTGGAAAAGGAAACTTACATGCAACAAAGATAGCATACTTGGAGAACTGATCTACCACGAGCATCACACTTGAAAATCCATCTACCATGGGCAGCTAGGTGATAAAGTCCATGCTTACACTTGCACAGAGCTGTAATGGTACAGGTATCGACTGGAATAGACTGCAGGGCATTGTGTCACTACTTTATCTTGTTGGCACATTAAACAGGTGTGCATATACACCTTCAGATATTCTCTCATGCTAGGCTATAAGTACACTCTTTCAAATAGAGCAAGTGATCTTTTTTTCCTAAGGTGCCTCGCCCACAATGAGTCATGACACCCAGACATAAGTTCCCCTTGTAAATCTTTACATTTTAGCACATACAACCTAGAATCTAAGAAATAAATCATCATGTAAATGAAATTGATGAGTCTAGCCATATTTTACCTGATTCACAATATGGTAAGCTTGGGAGTCATTTTGGAGTCCCTCCTTGATTCTCTTTAGAATGTGCTTGATGACTCTAATCTAGCTCACCCCTAAGCCATGGTGTTCTCCTAAGGACGGGAGTTGAGTCTTCCAATTCAATGCATCAACAACTATGTTGTGTCATTCAAGATTATACAAGAGCTCACAATCAAACTCGGCTAGGAACTCTTGCCACAACGCCTACTTGGGAGTTAGCTTGGCTTGCAAATTAACGTAGGTAGAACTCATGTTGTCTATCTTCACAAAAAATGACACCCCTAAGAGATAGTGTCACCACACACACAGATAGTGCACTATTGTTTTTATTTCTTTCTCGTGAGCTAAGTAGTTCCTTTCCCTATCATTCAACTTTCTAGATTCATAAGCTACAAGATGCCCATTTTGCATGAGAACCCCACCTAATGCAAAATATAATGCATCCGTTTGAACTTCAAATGACTTGATATACTTCGGTAGTGCCAAAACAGGTTGCTTCATGAGCTTCCTCTTGAGTTGCTCATATGCATCTTGCTGCTTAGATCCCCACCTCCATCTACTATCCTTCTTTAGAAAATTAATTAAGGAAACAATGATCCTTCAATAACCAAGAATGAATTTGTGGTAGTAGTTTTCTAGTCCATCAAAATGATGCACTTCATGGATGGATTGGAGAGGCTCCCAATCCTCAATAGCACCCAACTTCTCTAAGTATGGCTTGAAAAAGCCATGGCCTACAATATGACCAAGGAACTAGACTTCGATCTGGGTGAAGGAGCACTTCTCCTTCTTAACAAATAGCTTATTCTGTTGTAGCAGCTCAAAGACTTCTACTAGGTGAGCTCGATGTCCCTCCAGTGTTTGACCATAAACCAAGATGTCATCCAGGAAGACAACCACGCATTTATCCAACAAAGAATGGAACACATTGTTCATCAAGGTACAAAATGTATCTAGTGTATTGGTCAAGCCAAATGACATGACCAAGTACTCATAAGACTCATACTGTGTAGTGATAATGGTTTTATCCTTGTCCCTAGGAGTTATTTAGATTTGGTAGTAGCCTTGATGCAAATCAAGCTTCGTAAAGTACCTCACTTCTGTGAGTCAATCAAAACTATTTACTATTAGGGGTAGTGGGTACTAGTTCTTAATCATGAGCTTTTCAAGAGCTCATAAGTCCACATAGAGTCACAAGGAACCATCTTTCTTGCATTGGGACAACACAAGTGCAACATAAGGAAAACATGACGGTTTGAGGAACCCAGCTTTGGTGAGCTCCAAAATTTGTCTCTTTAACTCTTGCATCTCAGGAGCAGATAATCGGTAGGAAGCCTTCACAAGAGGGTGAGCTCCCAACTCCAACTCAATATGGTGATTTGTTGGAATAATGTGCCTCAATCTCACAGGCTAAAAGCTTTGAAAGAGAAAAGTCGGTGTGACATCCTTATTGTTTGGTTGACTAGCAGCTATGGAACCTTGTGAAATGTTCAGGTTGTAGAGACCTTGTTGATGTCTTGCCAACTAGAGCTATCACTATGACTCGTGTTCACTGTAAGCCTCTGCCAAGTGGATTGGTCTTTCCAACAGGTTGATCTCTAATGGTTATCAGGGAGACTTGTGGCGACTGTGTCATCAGAGTAACTCAAATGCTTTGATATGAATTCTTACCAATAGGAGATGTCTCACCGATAGTTATACACTTGTGGTCTCGGGGTAACACGGAGGCTTTGGTATGAACTCTTGGCGATGGATGTGGTTTCGCTGATAGGCTAGTGTCTTTGTTGTGACCTCTTGGTGATAACATTCCTCTCACTGATGGATATGAACATCGATATAACCTCTTGGCGAAAGTGGTAGTCTCACCGACTATTCAGTGCTTAGTATGACTTGAGGGCTCGGTATTATCTCTCAGTGATAGCCTAAGTCTTGCCAACAATGTTCTTTTCAGTATGACTTGAAGGACTTGGTATGATCTCTCACCGAAGAGCGATAGTCTTGCCGATGGGAATACTGATGTCTATGTGACTTTTGAACTTCGGTATGATCTCTTGGCGAATAGCGATAGTCTCACCGATGACAATGCTGAGGTCAATGTGACTTGTGAACATCAATATGATTCTCACCAATAGCTGAACTCTTGCCTATAGATCTTCACAAGGTGGATTTGCATTTGGTATAACATCTTGTCGATGGGGACGACTCTTGGCGATAACTACAATCAGGTCTTGTGGCATCGGGGAGACACGGTTAGTGTCTCACTGACATGCAAATAAGGTTTGAACACCTTTGACCAGATGACTATCCTATGTGGTGTGACTTTGACCAATTAGAGAAGTCAAATGGGAACCGTTGGAAGTTAGTCTATTGTGGCCATTTTGTGAGGAAGTTCAACAGACCAGAGATAACATGGATATACTCAGGAATTGAAGATTATGTTTGGTTCGATGGATGATTGATGAATAGTGTAGTGAACAGGTCAGTTTATGAATGTAATTCAAAAAGCATTGTAACTTGAATGTTCTATACAAGGTTGATCTTTGAATCTGCTACTGTAAACTGACATCAAAAAGATAAATATGATCTCTGTATGTAATCTCCATTACTGTAATACAAAGAGGCCTTTCTTGGTGTGGTGGGTTTTTATCCCATAAGGGTTTTCCCACATAAATCTGGTGTTCATCTGTGTATGTCTATTTCTCTATTTCTATTATTGCTTTCAAGTGTATCTTAATTGGATTGTAATTGAAAAAATTTAAAAGCACCTCTGCATTCTTCCCTGAGGTTTTGATGTTAGGAGAGTTGTTTCCGCACCTTAGCTTTCCTTACATGATCCACGTGCCTCCTAGGTGAAAGTTTCAAAGGTAGCTGCTCTGGCATGACATTTGAGTACCTATCTATGACATCCTACACATCCTTAGGATTAGAGGACTTTGCTTCTATTTGATCATCCCAATCACAAAGGAGTGCTACCAAATAGATCTCATTGGAGTCCTTCCAAGCAGCTCGGTGCAAACTCATTACAAAACCACCTGCTTGTTAAGACCAACTTTCATGGTCTGTAATATGCTCGATCATCTGGGATCCATGAAAACGACATAGTTGAGATGAGGGGCCAACATTGCATAGGATTGTTAGATGAAATCTTGACCAAAGATTAGGTCGAAGTCATTCATGTCAATGGCCACCAAGTTAATGGTAATAGACCATGACCCAATCTGCACATGTACATCTTAGATATCCCCCACACATTTCTCAGCTTGTCCATTTACACTCATGAACTACTTTTGTCCCTTAGCCATTGGAAGTTTGAGCCACCTTGCATTGATTGTAGAATTATAGTCGAGTTGCACTGAAATCCAACATTGCTAGAATCTTCGTCGGCCCAAAGAAGGCCTCAACAAAGCACAACTTGTGCAGAGCTAAGGTATCTTTTGATGACACATTGACTTGAAGGTTGTCACAAATGGTAGCCAAAAGTTGCAAAGCTCCCATCTTTGCAACTAGCTTCTCAGGAGTCAACACTGTGTTGAGCCTTTGAATCTCTAGACATTCTCATGCCAATGATTTGGTTGGCCATAGATAAAGCAATTCTTATCCTGCTTCTTCTTAGAATTAGAGGGCCACTCCATTTGAGGCTTGTTCCCATCAAGCATTAATGGATGCATAATCAAAATCATCACTAGTTGTGTGATTGGATGCTACATTGGGTGCATGTTGCAATAGGAGTCTAGTCATGGCGTAACTAGATTCTAATTGACACTTTCTTGGCTTGAGTTGTGGTGATGCAAGCTCATGTCGAGTTGCATTGTGAGGCATAACCATTTTATACAGGTTGTTCATGACCGAGTTTCTTTCCTAGAAATGGTGTGAACTTAGTAGGGCTCTTCGGATTCATTAAAGAGACACCAAATTTAGTTTAGGGTAACAAATGAGAACTAATCACAACTAAGTAACAAGAGCTCAATGTATGCAAACCTGCTGTGTGAATCAAAATTGTATTACAGTGTATTGTCTTATATGCAATATTGTGAAGGGGTTTTGGTGTGAGCTAAAGAGGTGCATCTTTTTCCCCCTTGTATCAAATTGGTGCAAGGTTTATTTCCTAAGTTAGAAGTGCATTGCACTTGGTGATGTGACCGAGCCAGAAACTCACGCAGGGTATTTTGTAATGGCTCTAAGTTATGCAAGAATTCTCGGTTGCGTTTGACTTGCATGAACTTGATCATATGCATCCTAAATCTGGTGTGGTTTAATAAAGATAATAAATTACCCCTATATCTGTGTTCATTCTTTTATTTGCTGTGTGTTGCATTGGTATTTAATTAATTTCATAACATTGTGTTGGTTTGAGTTCTGAAGTCCTGATCTAAACATGAAGCAAGGCATAATCTAAGTAACAAGCTCACTAGATCTTTGTGAGCTAGGCGAGATGTTTTGGTGCCACATGAGGTCACTTAAGTTGTCTCCATGACCGAGCATTATAGAAGATGTGAAGGCATATGTGTGCACCTATTTAATGTGCCAACAAAATAAAGCAGTGACACAATGCCCTAGAAGTCTATTACAACCATTACCTCTACCATTGTGGCCCTAGGCGAGTGTAAGAATGGACTTAATTTCATAGCTATCTATGGTCTCCAAGTATGTTGTCTTTGTTGCATGTACGTTGCCTTGTCCAGTTGATGTCACAACTGAGTATTTCTTCAAGTTTGTGGTGAAATACTAGGGCATGTTGCTTAACATCATCTCAGATTGGGATCTAAGATTCACATCCAACTTTTTGGTGGAACTCTTTAAATTGATGGGTACAAATCTTCTGATGTCAATGACCTATCATCCATAGATGGATGGGAAAATAGATCACATAAACAAAATTTTGGAGGATTACCTTCGTCACTTTTTTTGGGTGGACCAAATCAGTTGGCCACAGTTGCTGGATGTGGCCTAGTTTAGCTACAATTTGAAGAATTCAAGTGTGAGCCAGTACTCACCCTTTGAATTAGCTATAGGGAAGTATCCATTAACATCACATTCAGTTGTGTGTGGTTACCTGGGTCCTTGCTCCAAGGTAGTGGAGTATGTAAAGAGGTTCAATGATTGTATTGATTTGGCAAGATACTACCTAACTGAGGAAATAAATTGTATGAAAAGAAATGTGGATGCGCACCATAGACCTATAGAGTTCCAAGTAAGGGACTGATTTCTACTCAAGATGGACCAATAGTAGTTCAAGAATTCCAAATGGTTGAGTGCATTGTTGATTCGAAGGTGGGATGGTCCCTTCGAGGTGACCTAGTGTATTGGTAAAGTCGTGTATCAACTTAATCTACCCCTGCATCTAAAGATGCATCCCATGTTCTAGGTCAGCCAGCTGAAAGTGCATCATCCTGACGAGGATGATCTTGTGTGCAATATTCCCTACCAAGGACCTGCCAATGCGATTGATCATCCTGATTGGAAAGTGGAGAATGTTTTGGCTATGCGAACTAGGGGTTATAGGAGGATGGATTTTTGGGAGTTCCTCACCCAATGGGAAGCAAAGCTAGTAGAGCAAGTGACTTGGGAGAGAGCCAAGTCACTTTGGCACGAGGAAGAGAAGGTCATACAGTTCCTAGAAGGGAGCTCAACTTAGTCTAACTGAGCCCACATTTTGCATCCTAGTGCAACAAAGTCTTTGCATGGAGTTGAGATCGAGCACTAACATTGGGGGCATCGCCTAGATTATGTGGGGGAGAATATGAGGGGAGAAGTGCCACAATATCCTCTACACTATTGAACTTCATCCAAACATTTGGTTTTCATGCAACACTGTCTGACTCATAGTATAACTGGGGACACAATGATCCAATCAAAGCACGAGCAAACATTGGTGCATGAATTGGAATCTTGGCATAATATATGTTCCCAACAAGCATTAATGGAGGTGTGATCCAACTCATCACTGCTTGTGTGATCCAACTCATTACTACTTGTGTGATCCAGTGGTACGTTGGGTGCATGTTACAATAGGAGTCTAGTCATGGAGTAACTAGATTTTGATTGACATGTTCCTAGCTTGAGGCATGGTGATGCAAGATCACTCGAGTTGCATTGCATGGTAGAACCATTGTATACATGTTGCTCATGATCGAGTTGCATTATTGGAAATGGTGCAAACCTAGTGGGGCTCATTGGCTCCATTAAAGAGACATATAGTTTAGTTTATGGTAATAAGTGCAAATGAATCATGGCTAAGTAACAAAGACTCAATGTATATGAACCTGGTGTGTGAAGAAAAAGTGTATTAGAATGTATTGTCTTATATGCAATATTGTGAAGGGGTTTTGTTGTGAGCCGAAGAGGCACATCTTTTTCCCTCTTGTATCAGATTGGCACAAGGTTTATTTCTTAAGTTAGAAGTACGTCACACTTGGTGATGTGACCGAGATGGAAACTCATGTGGGGTATTTTGTAATGGCTATAAGTTATCCAACCATTCTCAGTTGTGTTTGACTTGCATGAACTTGATCCATTGCATCCTACATCTAGTTTGCTTTAATAAAAATAATAACTTGCCCCTATATTTGTGTTCATTCTTTTATCTATTGTGTGTTGGTTTGAGTTTTGAAGTCCTAATATGAAATTGAAGAAAGTTGTAGTCTAAGAAGTGAGCTCACCAGATCTCCATGAGCTAGGTGAGATGCTTTTTTGGTGCCATATGAGGTCACTTAGGCTGGCCCCATGATAGTTGACATCAAAATCTTTGTGCCCATCAATTTAAATAATTTTTACCAAAAGTTGGACATGAATCTTGGATCCTGATCTAAGATGATGCTAAGCGGCATGCCCCAATATTTCACCAAAAACTTTAAGAAATACTCAGTCGCAACCTCAGTTGGACAAGGCAACTTATATGCAACAAATAAAACATACTTGGAGAACTGATCTACCATGACCATCACACTTGAAAATCCATCTACCATGGGCAGCTAAGTGATAAATTCCATGCTTACACTCACTTAGGGCTGCACTAGTATAGTTATCAGCTACAATATATCACTAGGGTATTGTGTCACTACCTTATCCTATCGGATCATTAAACAGGTGCACACATACGCCTTCACATATTCTCTTATAATCGGCCAGAAGTACCCTCTTTCAAATAGAGCAAGGGTTCTTTTCTACCCAAGGTGCCCCACCCACAATGAGTCATGAAACTCAGACATAAGGTCCCTTCACAAATCTTTCCATTTTGGCACATACAACCTAGAATCTGAGAAATAAAGCAAGTCATCATGTAAATAAAATCGGCGAGTCCAACTAGATTTTACTTGATTCACAATCTTGTAAGCTTGGGAGTCATTCAAGAGTCCCTCCTTGATTTTATCCAGAATGTGCTTGGTGACTCAAATCTGGCTCACCTCTAAGCCAGGGTGTTCTCCTAAGGTAGCTTGAGTAGATTATTCTAACTCAATGAATCAACAATTGTGTTGTATCATCCAAGATTATACAAGAGCTCACAATTGAACTTGGATAGGAACCCCAACCATTGCGCCTGCTTGGGAGTTAACTTGGTTTGTGACTTGAAGTAGGTAGAGCTCACATTGTATGTCTTCACAACAAATGACACTCTAAAGAGATAGTGTCGCCACACACACAAACAATGTACTATTGTTGTCATTTCTTTCTCGTGAGTTGAGTAGTTCCTTTCCTTTTCATTGATCTTTCTAGATTCATTAGCTACAGGATGCCCATTTTGCATGAGGACCTTGCCCAATGCAAAATTTGATGCATCTATTTAAACTTCATATGACTCGCCATACTTTGGAAGCACCAACATAGGTTGCTCCATGAGCAACCTCATGAGTTGCTCAAATACATCTTGTTGCTTAGGTCTCCACCTCCTTCTATGATCCTTCTTTAGAAAATTAGTTAAGGGAACAACAATCCTTGAATAACCAAGAATGAATTTAATGTAGTAGTTTGCCAGTCCTAGAAACTAACACACTTCATGGACGGATTGAAGAGTTTCCCAATCCTCAATAGTACACAAATTCTCTAGGTTTGGATTCAACAAGCCATGGCCAACAATATGACCAAGGATCTAGACTTTGTTCTGGGTGAAGGAGAACTTCTCCTTCTTAACAAATCACTTATTTTATCACAATAGCTCAAAGACTTTTGCTAGGTGAGCTTAGTGTCCCTGCAGTGTTTGGCTATAAACCAAGATATCATCCAGGTAGATGACCACACATTTATCCAACAAAGAATGGAACACATCGTTCATCAAGGTACAAAATTTAGCTGATTCATTGATCAAGCCAAATGACATGACCAAGTACTCATAGGACACATACCGCGTAGTGATAGCAGTTTTCTCCTTGTCCCTAAGATCTATTTAGATCTAGTACTAGCCTTGATTCAAATCAAGCTTGGTAAAGTACCTCCCTTTAATGAGCTATTCAAAACTATCCGCTATGAGAGGTAGTTTGTACTTGTTCTTAATTTTGATCTTGTTAAGAGCTTGGAAGTCCACACAAAGTCACAAGGAACCATCTTTCTTACATTGGAACAACATAGGTGCAGCATAAGGAAAACGTGACAGTCTGAGGAACCCAACTTTAGTGAGATCCAAAAGATGTCTCTTCAACTCTTGCATCTCAAGAGAAAATAATCGGTAGGGAGCCTTCACAAGAGGGCGAGCTCCTGGCTCAACCTCAATACAGTGATCCACATGCCTCCTAGGTGGAACTTCTATAGGAATTTTCTCTAGCATGATGTTTGGATACCTATCTATGACATCCTACAAATCCTTAGGATTAGAGGACTCAACTTTCGCCTCATCATCCCAATCACCAAGGAGTGCTACCAAATATATCTGATTAGTGTCCTTCTGAGTAGCTCATTGCAAACTCATTATAGAAACCACCCACTTTTCAAGACCAAATTTCATGGTCTGTAACATGTTTGGTCATCTAAGATCCATGATAATAACACCATCAAGATGAGGGATCAACATCACATAGGATTGTTGGATGAAATCTTGACCCAAGATTAGGTTGAAGTCGATCATGTCAATGGCCACCAAGTTAATGGCACCAGACCATGACCCAATCCGCACATGTCCATCTCGGATATCCCCTACACATTTCTCAACCAGTCCATTTACACTCTTGAACAAATTATTTCCTTTAGCCATTGGAGGTTTGAGCTGCCTTTGCTTGCTTGCAAAAATATAGTTGTGACTCACATCAAAATCCAAAATTGCCAAAATATTTGTTGATCCAAAGAAGGCCTCAACAAAGAACAACTTGTGCAGAGTCAAGGTATCTTGGGATGATGCATTGACTTGTAGGTTATCACGAACGATAACCAAAAGTTGCAAAGCTCCCATCTCCACAACTGGCTTCTTAAGAGTCAACACCATGTTGAGCCTTTGTCGCTTTGGACCTTCCTGTGCCCAGTGTTCTAGTCCACCATAGATAAAGCAATTTTGATCCTGCTTCTTCTTAGAATTAGAGGGTTGCTCCTTCTGAGACTTGTCACCCTACTTCTTGTAGTTCTTGGCGTCATTACACTTGGGGTAGGGCATATCCCCACACTGCTTGTTCTTGCTTTGGAATGGGTTTCTCTTGTCCGCAGCTTCTGACTTACCCCTACCATACTCCTTGGCCGTGTCACCTTTAAAATTAAGGAGTCACTTGGTCACAACTATAGATTGAGGCAGTGTTTGCACATTTTGAGGACGCAAGCCCACTTGTGCCCATGATTGCAAACCACGTATGGATAGATAGAGCTACTCGAATTTATTCATTCCCTTAGGTGCTTCCAACACCAAATTTTAGAAAGCCTTCACATAGTCTCACACTTTTCTAGAGTGGTTGATTTCATAAAACTAAGCTCTCACAATCCACTCCCAGTTGCCAAGTCAAAATTGTACATGCAATGCATCCTTGAGCTCATCCTAGGTGTCAATATCTTCAACAAGATGCCCAACTTGCTTATCATCCTCCCTTGACCTCCACCAAAACCTTAGCACTCCTAGTGAGGAAGGATACAACTTTCTTTAGTTGAGCTTCATCAGACAACCCAACTAAGTCTGTGAAAAACTCCTCAATATCCCATAAGAGATTCTCCAGGGCCTTAGCATCACGCTTCCCATCATAATTATCTTGTAGGTTCAAGTCCTTTCCAGAGGACTATGCTTTACCATGAGTGATGAGCGTGTTGTGCAAAATTTTCCCTTCTCTCAGGAACTTGTACTCCTTTTGGAGTGCATCTATTGCATTTTTCACTATAAGGGTATCAACAACCATCCCATTATACACATTATCCAAGTTGGTGGTGCACTAATCCAATTCCAAGGCCTCTATTGCAGACACGTGAGTCTCCAGATCCTGCAACCAGTCACACATTCTTGGGTGATCATGATTTTCACTGCACACAGTACACACTCCTAATACAAGTTGCTCACGCTCAACTCTAGGGTCAAACTCGACATCTCTATAACCTCTTTGCACCATGGATGCATTACACATAGAAAATAGAAGATGCTACAATCAGTTGATTTTAGTTTTTAACTTGCTCTGATACCAACTATCATAGGGCCAGCCTAAGTGGCCTCATGTGGCACCAAAACATCTCACCCAGCTTGTGGAGATCTGGTGAGCTCACTGCTTGGACTACACCTCGCTTCAAGTTTGGATTAGGACTTCAAAACTCAGACCAACAAAATATTATTAAATCTATTAAATACCAATACAACACACAACTAATAAAAGAATGAACATAGATATAGGGGAAAGTTATTATCTTTATTAAACCACACTTTATTTAGTATGCAAAGGATTAAGTTCATGCAAGTTGGATGAAACCGAGAATTATTGAATAACTTATAGCCATTACAAAATACCCCGCATGAGTTTCTAGCTTGCTCACATCAACTAGTGTGACACACTTATAACTTGGGAAATAAACCTTACACCAATCTGATACAAGGGTGAAAAAGATGGACCTATTCAGATCACACCAAAACCCCTTCACAATATTGCATCGCTTTAATACACTTTTGCTTCACACAGTAGGTATGCATACATTGAGCTCTTGTTACTTAGCTGTGATTCGTTCTCACTTGTTACCATAAAATGAACTATGCATCTCTTTAATGGAGCCAATGAGTCCCACTAAGTTCACACCATTTCTAGGAATGCAACTCGGTCATGACCGACACACATATAATGGTTCTACCACACAATGCAATTCATCATGAGCTTGCATTTCCATGCCTTAAGCCAAGAATGTGTCAATCAAAATCCAATTATGCCATGACTAGATTCCTATTGCAACACACACCCAATGCAACATTGGATCACAAAACCAGTGATGAGTTGGATCATGCATGCATTAATGCTTGCTCGGAACACATATTATGCCAAGAGTCCAAGTCGTATGTCAATGTTTTCTTCCGCTTTGACTAGGTAATTGTACCCCCAGTTAGACCATGAGTTAGATAATGTTGCAAGAAAACCAGATGTCTGGATCAAGCTCAACAGTGTAGAGGATATTGTAGAACTTGTCCCCTTATATGCCCCAATAGAGTTGCTCGCACACCCACATAGTTTCTTGTTTTAAATCTATTTCTTTTCTCTTTTCTTCTTTTATATTTCCTTTTGGTACTCTTTTTTCTCAATTGTATAAGCATTAAAGCTTATAGTGAGTTCAGAACCATGGTGCTCATTGGAGCAGACCTAGGATTTTTCACTTTCCTAATCCTTATAATGACTATCGTATAGCTCATCAGAAATAGTTTAAGGTGTGTTTTCATGTCAAATATAAGATAAAATTGAGGGGATTCAAATAAGGGTTCAGTCCTAGATCAAGTTGGAGTCCAATAAATGAAACTCACTTCACTAGAGTGGAAAAGGTCAATAGTAACAAATGAAGACTTATCTAGAGAATTAATGGGAGCAAGTAGCAAAGTAGGCCATCTGACAAGCCAAGAATGGCCACCACATCAAGATAGGGAGACACCCTCAGCAAAAACAAAGCCAAGAAAGGGAGCAAAAGTGAAGCAAGAGCAAAGCAACAAAGCAAGAGAACCTAGCCTAACTAAATACAACTATGTACAAAGGGTGAGCTTAAACAGGTCAAGCAAAAAAATAATCCTTGAGGTGTTGTCCGTTGATAGGTAATTCGACATCCTCTCTAGTTAGAGTTTTGAGGTGAAGGCATTATCTCCTAGAATCTCAAAAATATGAAAGGGGCCAAGCTTGTTGAATTTGTCATGTACCTGTTTCTTCTCATGGGCTTTGTCCCAAGAAAGGACTTAAATCAACAATCCTAAAGGCCTTTACTTTGGCTTGATAGTCAAACCATCTTTTGAATACACCTTGGTGTTTGGAAATTTTTTCTATTGCTTGGTCACAGACTTCTTCTAAGTGCAATAGTTCAGCAAGTCGAGCCTCTTGGCATTCTCCTTCCTCATAGTATGCTTTAATGAATTGAAGGGTGGGGATATTGAGATGGACTAGGAATACTAGCTCCAATCCATAGATGAGATGAAATGGGGAATTTCCCAAGGAAACCTTATGATGCATTTGATCTGCCCATAGGGAAAAACACAGCTGGATGTGCCAATCTTTTGAATTCTTATCAAGCAATTTCTTGATCACAGTTAGCATATTTTTGTTGGTGGAATCAACTAGGCCATTTTTGTGAGGGTAGTAGTTGGATGAGAACTTGAGAGCTATTCCATAATCGAAGGACCAATTAGAAAATTTAAGGGATACAAGGTGGGACCATTGTCACACACGAGGGAAAATGAGCAATCAAAGCGATTCAAAATAAAAAATTCCAAAAAATTAGTAACTACTTCAGTTCTACACTGCCTACATGCTTGCTTTAGTCCATCTAGTATAGTAATCAAAAGTAGTCAGAATGTACTTGTGGCCTATGGAGGATGGTGGGATTACCAGACTAATGAAGTTGAGTCCCCACTAAGCAAATAGCCTTACCTCTATGACTGGGTGGTGTGGGAAAACAACATTTCTTTCCCTGGTGGCGGTGGTTTGACATACATGGTAGGTTTTGAAATGATTGTGTGCATCTTTAAATAGTGTCGAATAGTAGTGCCCAACCCATAGTATTTGGTGAGAAGTGGAAGGGTTGGACTTGTGGCCAATTCTAAACTTTTCATGGAATTGCTTTAGTACTTTCAAACGCTTCATCTTTTCCTAGACATTTGAGATAGATTCCTTCATGATTTGTCTTATACAATATCAATCCCTGTAGCATATAACTGCTACTCTTCAACCTTAAAGCATGTTTCTGGACTCCGTGCTGATGGGAACTTTTTGTTCAGTAAATAATATACTATGTTATCATACCACTCTCATGGAGAAACATCTTTCAGCGGGTACTGCTATACTCTGAGCTTAGGTTTGATTTCAACTATGGTGCAAGTGAGGACTTGTCCTCAAACCAACTTCATGGGTTGAATCTCCATATCATATTCATATAATAATGTGACCCAATTTTCTCTTCTTTCTCCCAAATCATCCTACATTAAGAGGTTCTTGCCTCGTAGATCTGGTACTATTGTGGATACCTTGTTCTAGAGGATATAGTGCCAAAACTTCTCAACTCCTCTAAGGGATATGCCTTCTTTTCAACATTGTGATATCGTAACTTTGTGTCTTTCAGTGAAGCACTCATAAACACAATGGGGTGCTCATTTTCTTTATTGTCTTTTTGTGTAAACATGCTAGTGCATGAGTGATATGAAGTGAAAGAATAAATGTAAAACAACTTTAGATAGTTTGGATTGACAAGTACTGGAGCATCTACAATTTATTTCTTGATTTCTTCAAAAGCTTGCTTGGATTTTGATTTCCACTCCACTTTAGCATCTTGTTTGAGCATGGTGTTTAGTGGCTTGACTATTTCAGCAGAGCCCGTAATGAATTTTTTGACAAAATTGATTTTCTCAAAGCAATTCATTTCTTTCTTGCTACATGGAGGCTAAATTTTCAATATGGCTTGGATGCGCTTTAGATCTATTGAGATTCCTTTCTCTAAAATCACATGTCCTAACAAATTACCTTTTGTCACCTTGAAAATGCATTTCTTTGGGTTTAGTGAGATGTTGAACTCTCTACATTTCTAAAAAATCTTGCACAAATCCAACATGTGGTCTCCTCTTTTCTTAGAGAAGATGGTGAGGTCATTCATGTATATAATAATGCACTTTCCGATTAGATCTTTAAAGGCAATGCCCATTTCATGCCAAAAAGTGGTGTCGACATTAATCAATTTGAATGATATGCGAAGGTTCCCCATTTTGTAGTGAATGTGGTTTTGTGCCTATCTTCATACTACACCATCACCTAGTTATACCCAGAGTAGCCATCCAGGAATGACATCATTTGAGATCCATTGACTATTTGCAATACCTTATCTAGTGATGGTATTGGGTAGTTGTCCTTTTTACAAGCTCTATTTAGATTCCAAAAATCCACGCATAATTTGATGTCTCCATTCTTCTTTCTGACTGAAACCAAATTTTCCACCCACGTGGAGTGCTTGACTAAGAAGTTAATTTTGGATGACAATAGCTTCTGAACCTCTTTGAAAATAATTGGCTCTAATAGTGCATTGATTGGGCGTTTGTACTGTTGAAAAGGCCTTACATCTAGCTTGAGGGGAGTGGTGTGAGTAATAATTGAAGTATCATAGGTTTTCAAATCTTCAAATCCCCAAAAAATTACATTGTGATACATGTGAAAGGCATCGATGATCCCTTTTCCTTCATTGAGTGTGCACACTTTGCCTATGAATACATTTTTAATTTCTTCGGTCGTGACCATGTTGTGAGCATCACATTGATTATCTATTGACTCCTTGATTTGTTGATCTCGATCCCTTATTTGATCCAAATAAAATATTCTCACTAGTTGAACCATACCTCATGGTATTATGTTTGTTTTGAGGTTGAAAACTCCTTCTATGTCAAGTTTAGCCTCCTCAGGTTCCATTTCATCAATGATTTGGGTGATGAACACATTGAAATTGGTGTTGAAATCAAGGATGTGCTTGTTGTCATTAAAAACTTGAAAGTTGGTGATGTTGTTGGGCACTGATGGGGTAGATATGAGCTCTATAGTGAACTTCTTTAGGTTGATTAAGGACTGGGGTTGAAGGGTGCTAGCTGCTTGAGCTAATGCATTACCGGTATGATTCCTACTATGAGGAATTAACTGAATGTTGAATGCATCTAATCCTTCTATAAGATCCCATACCCTACGTCTATAATTTTGTAATCTTATATCATGACAAGAGTAAAGTTTACTAACTTTTTTCACTACCAACTCAGAATCATCAAACACTTGGAACATTTTTACTCTCTTTCTTAATGTCATTAAAATCCCATTAACTAATGCTTCGTATTCTGCTACATTATTCATGCAATAAAATTGAAGTCTATGGATAGAAAAATACGTCTTACCTATGGAATTTATCAACTCAAATCTAGATCCCACTCCTTGCTTGGATTTGGACTCATCAAAGTGCAACATCTAGAACTTAGAAGAGTCCTCGACTTTGGAGTTGGTCGAGTGTGCTTCCTTTCTTAGTTGTATATCTGGTTCTATATACTTGGGTGGCTATGTGGATCTGGGATAGCCTTGAGTTTGTTGTTCTATTATAGTCTCTTTTGGGGTGACTTGTGCTCTGATATCTTTAATTATTGTCTAACATAGACAACATTTAAACTCTAAATGGGCTATGTTTTGCACCCTGCACCAACTTGGCATTATCAAATCCTAAAAATCCATCCTAGTTCCCAAATTAAGTGATCCGGGGGACATTTTTCAGTGAAATTTGAAGTGTCTCCAAACTCCAGAATTCAACACCATCAGAAAGAGTTCAATGTCCTGATTCCAATGCAACTTGAATAGAGAGAAAAGGAGTTCATTTGCACAAGTTACGGCCAGTCAAACTTTTAGTCAAACTACCATCAAGGGTCAGCCAGAAGGAAAAAAAAATGATCATCTTAGAAATCGACGGAAGCAGTGTCAAATTGAAGGGCTCGTCGAGATGATTCTGGCAATGCTCGTTTCATTGAAATCCGACATTGGATGTTCAAGATATAGGCAGTCAAAGTTTGTTGACTTGAAGGTACAACTGATGACGTCATCATGCTGACGTGTCAGTCCGTACTATACGGAACACAAGTGGGTGAATTCTAGAGAGACATGTGGCAGGTGACTCAGATGGTACAGACCAATGGGAGTGCGACACGTGGCACCCATACAGTACATCATCACAGTCAGCATACACGTTGGCAGTATTGTTAGCAGTCCAGTCAGTGTACGGTTAGCTTCGTCAGCATCGTCAATGAATAGTAACTTGACATGTGTCCTCATGCCTTCGGCGGTCAGGTTTGTTTGTTGAGCAAATGTTTTGGTGGGGTTTGACCCCGTGATCTCACCTAGTATAGCCGACAATTGGGTTGTTGCACCGCCACGCACGCACACAATACATATATGGCAAAGATTTGTTTTATTGTTTTGGTTTTGCGGGCTAGTGGTAAAACGTGGCCAGCGGGGTTGGAACCGCCGACCACCCTATTAGTAAAGTGTTTAAGCACCATTAGACAACCGACTGCCTTCGACTAATACATAGAGTTTGTTGTATTTTGTTAAAGGGTAGTTGGCCGAGCCTGACCAAATAGGCACATATGGCCAAGATTCACTCTAACCATTTGAACCAAAATATTTCAAAGGAAAAATTAGTCAAGGTCTGAGTTATTAGAGGGGGTTAAGTCATTAATTTGATGGTTAAGCCTTTTTAGGCATATTTTATGTATAAAAAGAGGGGTAAAGATTGGATTTCCTAAGTCCAGGTGGTGAGAATGGGAGAATGCTCAGGAGATTTTGAAGACATTTCCGCACAATAGAGCAACATCATGCTGCTGTGCTTGAAGGAGATAGTCTTGAAGTAATTGTAACTGTTTTTGGAGTATAATCAGATCAGTCACTCCGTTGGAGAGGGGCCTAGAGACGTAGTCCTTACGGACGAACTCCGTTATCAATTGCATTTGTTCTCCTCTTTATCTTCTCTCTTTCTTTTCAGTTCATTATCTTGGCAATCATGTTATGTTAATTTGTTCATTTGAGCATTGTATTAAGTTATCATTTACATTAAGCATTCTGTAAGCAATTTGTCCTAGATCCTAAATAGATCATTAAGTTAATCTTGTGCACATTTATGCATAAATTCCTAGAATCCATCCAACAATCCAAAGTTACCATCTTCAAAAGATTCCTCATTCTCTTACTCAATCAACACTTATGTACTATCAGGGGCGTGAGTTAGGCTAGTGGGGGAACTACATTATACAAGAAGGACCTCTTCAGTCAATTCTTCTTCTTGGAATTCTTCATCATCTTGGTAGGCCACTAAAGAATAATTACCAAATTATGTCTTTGTAGATAGCACCTCATTCATGTTGTTATACTCCATGATCATGAAATTCATTCGAGGCTCCTGATCAATGTGTATCTAGTTGGTGAAATCTTTCTTGAGTATAATGCCATACATATCAGGAATATCCGAAACCTAGATGTCAATCACTTGCTAGAATCTTGGATCCACTGCAATCTGCATAGGTATTCTATTCAATTCCCCAACTATGTTCACTTATATCTTATTGCCAATGACATGAGCACTTGAATCCAATAAATATTTATGTAGGTTCTTGCCAAATATTCTGATTGTTGTCAAGAAGGGAGGGTTTTCTAGCTTCCCTTGGAACATCCCCGCTGAAACATTGGCCTGGGCTACTTGATCTTTGTCTTTATCATTGGTTTGTACTTAATTGTGCTCTTTAGCTGATTGTTTGTTTACTTGCTAATTTGAAGGTTGATCAAGTTTCTTCCCTAGGATTTCCTTGATTACTGACTCACTTTGGGAGGTATCAAATGAAACCACTTTGGTGTGTGGTTCTTGGATCAACTTGGATGGAGTAGTCCCATTGAGCATCCTAAAGAACACATTTCTAATAGCTAGGACTCTAAGTAATTCAAAAGTGAAATACTCAACTTAACCTTCTTGAATTCTTCAACTACATATTCCCCCATTTGTTCAACCTCTGCTTCAAAGGATTTTCCTTAGGAGGAACTGGCAGGTTGATCCTAATTTTTATTTAGTTGCTTATTCCTATTGAAGTACTGGATAGGCACATGGGGATAGATAGGATTATTGTTGGCATTAGAATTTGGTGGGGTGCTAAAGTTGTTGGGAGGAGTAGAATTCATGGAAGGACCACCTACTTGCCTATTTCTCAAGTTGTAAGGAGTTTCTCTTTGGTGGAACATTTTAACTTCATCCTCACATGACTCCTCCTCATCTATTGGACCATTATCTATTGAATCAAAGAGCTGAGATAAATCTTCATCATTACTTACCTCTTTCACTTTTTTTGTCCTTGGGCATAGCCTCCTTCTTAGGTGAGTTTTTTTTACCTTTTGGGAAAGAAGCTTGATTGACCACTAGTACTGAGGAATCATATGGCTCTAAAGGAACTAAGTCTCGACAACTTGGGCCATCAACTGTATTATGTAATTTTCTGTGGTAGTTTGGAATACCGGACAATCCAATGCTGAATGTCTTTTTGTCTTGTGAATTCGACACCATCTAGATAGGGAAACCTTAGCCAGATAAACTCCACTTGTTTTTTTTTTCCCTTTCTAGTTGATCGAGAGGAGTAGGGACACCTCTATTGTTTGGCATTGTGTTCCATGTTTGAATTTTCCTTTGTGAAGACCTTTCAAAGTTCTGTCCCAAATTTTGACCTATTTTAGAATTCTTTTGGGAAGAAGCACCCAAATCATGATTGTATCAGTTGAGATTGGCTTGCATCTTCCTTTGAGAAGATTGCAACTAGTTTTTTTGGTTCCTTAGGTGTGTCATCTCTATAGACAACCTCTTTATCATTTCAGTCAATTCATCGATTTGATCCTTCTCCAAGTTATTTTGCTGTAGTACTAAATTATGAAGGAATATTGGTTGCGTTGAAGGTTGGTTTTGCTGGGTACGTGGGAATTCTAGATTTTTCAAGTAGGTGGGAATTTGAGGCTATTGAGCATAAGCTTACTATTGTGAAGATTTCAAGTAAGGAGGCATAGAAGGTGCTTGGTTTAGGAACTTCCCATGATATAGCACCATCGATAGCTGAGGGACTTGATTTAGCGTGGGCATTTGATTGGCCAAGGCATGGGTAAGTCCTTGGATTTGAGTTGGATGAGCAGCTAGCCCCAACAAGGGCAATGAGACTACAATGTTTTGCCCCAAGTCTGTGCTTTCTTTTTCTATCTTTACAAATGTATCCACCAATCTAGCAGGCGGCGGGCACATCCTTTTCACTAGTGTAGATGTAAGGTTATCCAAGGTTGTGTAATACACCAGTCAAGAAGAAGGGTCATCAACCATGTAGGACAACTATAGCTTCATGTAGGCTTTGTGGAAATGGTCATTGAAGGAACTAATAGGCTGATGGACTTCCCTCTTGAGAGACATGAACTGTTGATATAATTCTGAGGGGCTGATCGAGAGCTTGAACTTTTGCAAAAAAGTGTTTTTCATTTGATCCCAAGTTGTGATAGATCCGATTGGTAGATGAATGTACCAATAAAAGGCCTCATCCCCCAAGGAGTTATGGAAAATCCTACAAGCCACATCTTCATGTTCAATTTGCATGTCTTTCAAAGCTATTTGGAAAATCTTAATGTGTTCTTTCACTGTCCTTTATGGATCTAGTAGATGGAAATTGTTGCAAAATCCCTCTAGATTCTTTAGCATATCATGGTAGTTATTTAAGGACAATGGGGATGGTTTATTACCCATCCAAGCCATTATGGGAGGTGGAGGTTGCAAATGTTGTGCTACAATAAATTTGGGCTACAATGGGGTGGCAGTTGGGGTAGCACCTTGAAAGAGTTGTACATGGATTAGGACAACACCTTGGTTGTGGTAGGTAGAGGATGGATAAGTATTTTGGAGTGGATAGGGAGGAGGTGCTATTGGAAGTGCAAGGGAGGAATGGGATGGATGGTTGTAAGGAGATGGGGGGGATGGAGGTCGATTGGATGGGGCTGAAGTGGATGCTTCCCTTTTCCTGGTTCTCTTAGCCTTGGTAGGGGTCTTTAGCTCTTGGAATTCCCCTATGTGTGGTGTGGATCTAAGCACTCTGTGAAATATTTGAGGGGAAAAGGAACCAATTCAATCCATCTTAGCCTTGCTTCCCTCCTAGTGCCAATTTTGTTGATGGGTGTTTTTGCAATTTCTCAACACAGGAAACACACAAGTATGCTACCTCTCTTGAAAGGTAATTTTTGTAACTAAGTTTTAGAAATCACCCCAATCTCTCTCGGGTGCCAGGTCATGACTTGCAAAAAAAAATTAGTTGATTGATGTGATTTCTTGGTAATCACAAAGGGAATTTATGGTTGACTAAGCTCAGAGGGGATTAGATCTGCACAAGAAGTTTTTTAGAATTCTAAAAATAAAGGGCAGCTATTAAAAGTTCAAAATAACAATCTAAAACTCCTCTTTGTTCATCAAATTTGGCTTTGTTATGATGCCTGAACTTTTTTTTATCTTTAGTTTTCAAAGAAAAGTCAAAAGGTAGAAGGGAAGATAAGTTTCCTAAACCTGCAACTAATGTTGAATGGTAACAATGGAGGATGCTACAGTGGACAACCTTCCTAGAACTTAGTTCCACTTAACCAAGGGAAACCTACAGTCTCATGAAACAAGTGAAATATTCTAAGGTCTACAAATTTTCAACCATCCATTCACCATTAAAGCAAGAATAATAGATGAACTTAATTGCAACAATAAAACTATGCTCAGACTAACTTTACACAGTTGTTTACCATCAATAGATAGCAAAAATTATGAGCATGGAAGATGTGAACACCATATCATTCTTTACTATTAAAGTGCAACATATACTACTAAATAAAAGTAACTTAAAACAATAACAAAAAAGGTAAAATCTAAGATTGAGAAGACGAATCATTCACACATGTGAAGAAAACACAAGAATCCATCAAAATAATGCAATTCTCATTAAATTTCTACAACATGTCTTTACACAACTCAACTCTCTCTTTTAAAATGAGAGGAGACCCCTATTTATAGTTTTCCAAAAGTGAAATGAATGGTCAAGATTTACTTTCGTTGTGTGGCCCAAATTCATTTTACATTAAGGTTTCACCTACCCCCAAATATATGAAAATATAAAATACATCTTTGTCTTTTCCCTATTTTGTCATCTAGTGACCCTGGTAGCAATTTCGTCTTGTAGTGACTACCTTCTTTCATAGCTATTTTGTCAGAAATTCATCATCTATGATTGCTTTCCCTATGTTCTTTTGGAGAGTGGCATACTCCACAAATTTCTTGATCAGAGCCTAGAGCTTATCCCATTCCATGATATCGGATTGAAGGGTTTGGAAGGATATCTTCTTAAGTCTCCCAGTGATCTTCTCCTAGCTCTTGGTGCATTTAGGGGTTTCCTTGATGAATTGTTCAAACTTCATGAAAGCCCTGGAAACAAAGTCCATAAAGTCTAGTTATAGTGTGTTTGTGGCCCCTTGCTCCACCTTCCTGTGGAAGAAAGACTTGATCTTCTCTAGATCTATTTCTAGAGCAAGCATCTCATAGTCTCTCATCATTTTCAAGTAATCCTCACTATGATCCTAGAGATTCACAACCAATTCAAGGTTGAGTTCTAGCTCATGCGAAGAATTCTCTAGACCATCTTTCCTATAATCAAGGCCCATTTTCCATGTTTTTACTAATAAGTGATTATCCTTTATGATCTCCAACTCCTTTTCCCATATGGCCCAGGGGAGTTCGAGGATGATTTTGAGCTTAAGATACATGATTATATACATCTCAGAGAACTTTTTGCATGTATTTATCATTTCATCTATCTACTTTTGCAACTGGCAGAACTTGTTGAATGCCCAAGTAGCCTGGCGGACACCCATGTCACCATTATATATTACCTCATTAAACCAACTAGCTATTGACTTGTTCTAGTTTCTCATCTTCTTCCATGGACGTTCATTGTTGAATTCAAGATTCGAGGATTGGTCCTCGTTCATCTGTTGTATGATGGTGGCTACCTACCCTTGGAATTCATCTATTTTCTACTCACGAGTCACCAGGCCTAGATTGATCTAGATATGCTATAGCTCTGGCCTTGCACGGTGCCTGTATCTTTGTTAGTCACAAGAGTAGCAATTTGCACTATTCTAGATCTGGAGGCATCCACTATGATATGAGAATGAACCATGGGCTTCTTCTCTTTTCTTGTTTTTGTTTGTGCCTTGTCTAGTATTGCCTCAAGCCTAGCTCTTGGATTAGCGACCAAAGGAACCCTCTTCATCCCAAGGTTTCCCTCCTTAATGGGGTGACCAAATCATGGTATTCTTTGGAGTAGTCACATCTGAATAACTCTTGAGGCACTGTGGCAGTGTTTCCCCTCTTTTCTTTCAACTAGTCCTAGTTGATTATTCTTTTGCATGCTAGAGCGTCCTACTTCCACATGGTTTCTACAAATTCCTTTTATGTTTCTTCCATTACATTGAACGTAGGAATGTGGAATATTCAACCAATAAATTTCTCAAATAAATCTACCAACACACTTCCATCATGGTCAATAATATTTTTGCTTGAGTGATAGCCCTCCCTACAAACCATGGCTATCTCTAGGGCGATCAATGTGGGAGGAAAGATTGTTGCCTTAGTGATACCACTTTCTATGATCTTTTGTGCATTCTCTATTATAGGTTTAAACATCACCCTTTGTTGGAACTCATCTATGTCCACGTTTCCAAGATTTGTATCTAACACCAAATCCTAGGTAGAAGTAATCTTGTAGGTACACACCACTCTATGAAATTGATACTTCATCTGATCTTTTTCTTCTTTTCCTCTCAGTACGCACGTGGGCTTCTTTCCTTTATCAAAATTCTCAATAGACCTCCCTGATGAACCCATAGAAGGTTCCATAAATCCTACATGCAAAGTTGCAGTAAGTGCATTCATATATAAATCAAGGAAAGCGTTAGTCAAATCCTACAAAATGATAGTTAGATATAGTAAGACATCATCAAAAGATCATAAAATTCATCATTACCAATTGTTTGAGGCTTATTTGGATAATATATATAAATGTGGGCCTAGAGATGTGGGTTCCCTAGGCTAGAAATAATTAGGAAGGATCGGGAGCAGGACTTAGACTTAAATTTTCCTTTTCTTGCCTTTCCCTTTCGATCTACCATGAATAGCAAGGGCCTCCTTAGCCATTTCAGAAGACTTCCTCCATATTTATTCAAACAACAATGAAGAAACCACATCTTCCATCTTGAAAGTGGTTGTTGTGCTTCCAATAGCCATAACCAGGTGGTCCCATGAGTTTGACAAAGAACAAAGCAATAATATGCAATGGTCCTCGTCATCAATCTTCACATCAATAGAACCTAGTTGAGCCACTATCATATTGAATGCATTCAAGTGGTTAGAAAATGAACCTCCTTCCACCATCCTCAAAGAGTGCAACTTATTTCTCAAGGAAATCTTATTCACCAAGGATTTCCTTTGATAAATGTTGCTAAGCTTCTTTCAAAGACTAGTTGTGGTCTTCTCCTCATGGACTTTTAGGAGCACAAATTTGGCTAGGAAGAGTCTTATCATACCCTTGGCTTTTTGGTCCTATAGATCCCAATCATCTTAGGAAGTTGTTGCAGGTTTTGCACTAGATATTGCAGCCCATAGATCTTAGTCTACAAGAACATCCTCTGTTTTGAGTTTCCAAAACTTAAAATTGTTGTTGTTGAATTTCTCCATCTTTCTTCTTATAGATGTGCTTTCCATCTTAAACTTGCAATAAGATTTCAAAGTTCTCTTTGCAAGAACTCCCATTGAATCAATATATGCACAAAAAACCCTTCTAACCCACCAAGGATAGTAAAGTTGGATAGTCTCTGATACCAACTAAAAGAAAATCTAAGTGAAAAAATGCTTCCCTAAATACAAATCAATTGGGAGGGGGCTGCAAAGACTTTGTTTCAAATCTTTATTAAATTATAGTTTCTTAAGAGTGCACATGCATTAAGATTAATTTTCATATTTAAAGCATAAACACATAACACAAAATTTTACATGGGAAAACCCTTTTAGGAAAATAACCCACACTCCATAGCACAAATCAATTATATTACAGTAATAATGCAATTGCAAACAATATTTGGAGTCTATGCTCTTGTAGGTGTTGTCTCATAGTGTTACAATTCTTGAGTGAATTCAACAACATAACAATGTACATATAATACAATCACAAATGCACTAAGGCATTAATAAATTTACTTCTCCAATTTGGGCACCTAAGGTCTCCATATGTAATCTCCGCATTCTCTGCATGCATGAAAATTATAACCAAGAGCATACATTGGTTCTAGATGTCCACAAAAGCATCCTACCAATAATACACTAACATGCACAAATGTGTAACCAATATGCAAGAACATGCAACCACATGCTAGATAAATGTCACCCTAAATCATGCAACAATAAAGCTAGGCATCCACCATGAGAAAATCAAGTCAATTTCCATTTTAAAACTCAACAAGAATCCTTGTCACTTTGAGTGACAACTCAGTCTTCACAAAGCAACTTTCCCTTCTGAGCTTTGGTAAAAAATTCAAAATAATGCCACATGGCATCATGGTGCACTTTCTTGAGGCTCTCTACAATTTTCATTTCTCAAAGTTCCCTCATGATGACAAGTATTTCCCTTCCTTACACTCTATTCTCATAAAAGGAATATGCCAATAGTGGGTCCCAAAGCTAACCACACACTAACACTTGGCATTCTCCCATGACACTAGTTGACCAGTCAACATATTCCCTACAAAATAGGAAACTTCCAAGTAGGTCCCACTTCCTAAAAAATAGGAACCACTTAATTTTTCATTTCTCAACATAAAAAATACTCCTAAAAATAGGACATAAGGTTGAGACACCAATTCTCAACAATTCTCTCTCTCTCTCTCCCTCTCCCTCTCCCTCTCCCTCTCCCTCTCCCTCTCCCTCTCCCTCTCCTCCCTCTCCGTCTCCCCCCTCTCTCATCTCCCTCTCTCCTTTTCTCTCTACTTCTATATATCTCCAATATCCCTCTCTCACCTCCCTATCTCCCCCTCCATAC
>VDFB02000017.1:243238670-243345082 GCA_007258455.2 Sequoia sempervirens
CTCTCTCTACCTCTCCTTCCCTCTCTACTTATCTTTATCTCCACTCTCCCTCTCTCTATGTCTACACCTTTGTTTCCATGCCTATATCTCTCTTTCTCCCCTCCCTACCTCTCTCCCTCCCTCTCTTTCTCTTTCACTCGCTTCTACTCTCTATCTCACCATTCTCCCTCCATCACTCCCTACCATTCTCTATCTATCTCTCCCCCTCTCTATTCTCTCTATCTACCCTCTCCCTCTCTATACCTACCACTCTCTCTATTTCTTTTTATCTCACCTCTCTTTCAACTTGCTCTCTCCTTCCCTCTCCACTTCTCTCTAACTCTCCAATGCCTTTCTCTACCTACCTCTCCATCTATCACTCCATAACACACTCTTTCTACACCTCTCTATCTCACCTCTCTCTCCCTCCCTCCCTACCTCTCCCTCATTCCCTCTCTACTTCTCTCTATTTCTCCTCTCCCTCTCTCTATCTCTCTCTCTACCTATCTTTCCATCTCTACTTATCTTTATCTCCACTCTACCTCTCTCTCTACCTCTACACCTCTTTATCTCCCCTCTATCTCCCTCCCTCTCTATTTGCATCTCTTTGACTCTCTTCCTCACTCTCTCCCTTCCTCCCTTCCTCCACCATCTCTCTCTCTCTCTCTCTCTCTCTCTCTCTCTCTCTCTCTCTCTCTCTCTCTCTCTCTCTCTCTCTCTCTCTCTCTCTCCTTCTCTCTATCTCACAATTATATGTCCATCACTCCCTACCACTCTCTACTTTTATACCTAATTTTATGCATGCAGTATGTTTGGTTTCTATATATCAAGATAATCCTAGGAACACTCATGAGAAAGCAATGAAAATAATATTTAGATACTTGAAGGGAACTTTGGATTATGGTATGTGGTATAAGAAGGATGATAATTTTTCTTTGATTTCTTATACTGATGTTGATTGGGCAGAATGTGTGGATGATTGGAGAAGCACCAGTGGAAGTGAATTTTTCTTGGGAGATTGATTGGTCTCTTGTTTTAGTAAGAAGCAAGACTCATTGTCCTTATCCATAGAAAAATCTAAGTATATTGTTACAACATCTTGCTACACCTAGGTGCTTTGGATGAAGTAAAATTTGAAGGATATAAAGGTGGTATATGATGAACCCATTCCCATTCTATGATAATACCAATGTAATTAACATTTCCAAGAACTTAGTGATGCATTCAAGGACCAAACATATTTCTATCTAGTATCACTTTCAAAGGGAAAAGGATACAAAGAAAGAAGTAAGATTGGAGTATGTACCTACTAAGGATCGAATTGTAGATATCTTCACTAAGGCACTTTCAAAGGATATTTTTGAGTATCTCTGGTAGAAGTTAGGGGTTATTTCCCCTCCTTTTTCAAACTATATGCATAGTTGGTACATATATCCAAGGGGAGAAATTCATGACATATCATTTTATCTTGGATTGATGTGTGCTAACTCTCAAGGAGAGTAGGTAGTTGGTTGGTTGTAGTTGATAGGGGGATCTTGAAGAAGATGTGCATGTGTTGAGATTGTATAGTTTTTTGAAGGAGAAGTGTTGTTGGTCAAAGGGGGAGAAAGTTTTGATGATTTAAAAGATATTTTAACCCTTTTTCTTTGATTTCAAAGGGGGAGAATGTGCAGGCGTGTGTTGCCATCAATGCCAAAGGGGGGGATTGTTGGAATAGGTTGTCATTGATATAAATGCTTGGTGAGATTGTTGTACATGTGTTTTATATTAGTTTTCATTGATGTCAACACTAATTTTGGGTTGTATTTGATATGTTGGTGGCATACTAGGATGGCATGCTAACAATGGTTTTGTTGAAGTTCATGGTTGGATGTAATACCTTTGATGTTTTTGATGTTCATGGTTGGATTTCATGCCTCATTTGATCAAAAGTAAAGAAGTATTGAGCATGGTTAATGGCATATGTGATAATATCATGATGATATATTAAGATGAGATTAGAAGTAATGTTGATGGTGGAGAGATGATGCTAATGGTCTCTAGTATGTTATATTCTCTCTTCTATTGTTCCTAAGAAGTATATGTTGCTGCAAGAATGTTATGATCTCTGGAAATTGGTAAAAGTTTCTTCTTCAGGAAGTTACTTCGAAGACTGTTTGGGAGAATGCTCTACATTCCTCCACTATTGAAGATATGGTATTGCAATTTGGGATTTAGAGTTTGAGTTTTATGGATGTTTCACTTCTATCTTTTCAAATTTCCAGTGTTGCTGAGGAGGTTTTTGGTATTTGTAGTAATTTGGAAATTTTGTTGGTTGTCTAGATTGGCCTAAGGAATGCTCCACATTTATTTTCATTGATGTTTTTGATCCTATGGCTTGTTGGATGTTCTCTTAGTTCTTGTGTAGTGTCTCATTTTAGTTTTCATGAAATGAAGTGTTCCATAAGTTGGTTTATTAGTGTTCTATCACATGATAGTGTATTCTATGCTTCTAGGATGAAGTGTTTTGTTTTGTTTGGTTTGCAGTGGTTGTTTGTGGTATGATAGTATGAAACAAGTTTTTGAAAGTGTTGTTGGATTTTCATTAAACATCTCTGTGGTCCGAACATCAATGATTCATCTCTCTGGTGCCACATATTGTTGTGTTAGTTTTATGGGAAGTTTATAGATATCGGGTTGATAGGGCTTGTTCTCTACTTGGGGGTTTGCGTTAGCATATGAATTTTTATTAAAGTGTATTTAAGTCTTGACCTATCTTTTTGAGAACTATATTGAGTAAATTTAGTTGAATATGTGTTTTTGGGTTGACTAGTAATGTGATACACATTTCATCTACATGTTTCCTTCTTTTCAACTTGGGTTGATGTGTGCTAGCATGTGTGTTGTTTGGATCATCATATTATGTTTTTATGGCTGACCTAATTTATGTTTTGAGATCTTGCAAAGGATATAAATTTAAGAACAAATAAAATGCAATAATTGTGTGAGCGTATGGTTATGTGAAAGCATGGAATAAGGCAGTGAGTTGTGGAAGAGAAAAGAGAAATGAGCTTTAATGCCTCAATCAAAACAGTGTATTATTGACAAGTGTAATTTCTATATATTCATGTATCCTACTATCAAATAGTGTGTCTCTTCAAAAAGTATTTTTAATTTGTATCTTCCCATGGGGTTGTGCACCTTAGTATTACAAGTCCTTTGTATCTTTCCCCATGTTTGTGTGCCTTAGCCTACAATGTTGAATGCACAAGATAACTGAGAGGTGGGTGAATCAATTGTACATTAAAACATCAAAACCCTCATTAACATTTAGATCTACATTAGTCCTTAAATCCTTAACAACCATTAAACTCTTATCATGCATTAGAAGAATGTAAACATGAGAAATAATAATGAAAACACATCCAAACACACGAGAACACCAAATTTACATGGAAAACCCAAGAAGGTAAAAACCATGGTGAAGATTAGCTCACAATATGAAATGTAATTACAACACTAAATACAAGAGGCTCACTATCAGAGGGCTCACCACCCAAAAGAAAAGAAGGGATCACTACTAACGGCTCACAAGTAAATTAGAAACAAGAAGAAAGAAGATTGTTACAATGAGGAATCCATATCAGAGCAATATAAATATCCACCACTGCTTCACTAGAACATTCACACTCTCTATAAAATGTACACACCTTCTACTCACTTCTTCCAATAGTCTTAATCACTAAATCCACACTACATTTCTCACTTTAATACTTCACATCTTAACACACATAACACACTCATCCTCAATCAATTCAACACTCATATACAATCTTCAACCTTGAAAACAATTCACAAGGTCGACTGTGCACCTCAACTATGAAAATTCAAATTAGGTCGGCAACAAAACATTCATGCAATGGAAAGGAATGAAGGTGAACCACAACACACCTTAATTTGGAACAAAATTTTCTCATACACCTGTCACACTAGGCTTCCACAAACACCAAACCATATTCACAGTTAGTATCAACACCCAATGTCGGTTGAACCTATGTTAAAACTATTAAACACTTAAGTACATGTTTCCTTTCATCCAAGGACAAATCACATACCACACACAATTCTTTAACACAATTTGGAATATTCCATCAACATCTTGAAATTGAACAACTCCTTCACAACATCATAGACCAGAAGAACATATTCATTATGCACAACCAGATAACCTTCCACACACTACAACACCCTAATCCAAGCTTGAGGAGCACCAAAAAAAAAAAAAAAGATTTAAGATAGATATGAGAAATATAAGCACACCATCTAATCCACATGAATAGAAACCAAACTATGAAGAAATGTAAAGCAAAACCATTTCTCCTAGATAACACTGCTTTCATAGTTCACACATTGGTGAAAACAACTTTGTCTGCACAATGATTCAGAACTTGAAACTATGGCTATAACACCTTTGATCAACATATCCAAACCACACAAAAAGAAATGCGAAGGAAAACACTGAACACCACTCGGTCACACTAAACACTCTTCACCACACTGTTTCCTCTTTTATTCAAATTTTCTCAAAAGCACTTGGAAACCAAGAACCACAAACACATCATCATCATCATCATCTAGAACACCTTCTCAACATCTCCATATAAGAGGTTGAACATCCACCAATAAAATATTATCAAATCAACACTAGAGGTTGACACTAATGACACTAATAATGACAACATAATACAACCAATCAAAGCATCATTACATCTCTCCATAGACTTGTTGATATTAATGCAAAAACCTATAACTTTTGACATCAATAACAACACACAAGCTACTCATACTTCCAACATACAATTCCATAGGTAGTGAGCCTTGAAATTTTTTAATTTTTTAAGCAGTGAGTTTTTATATCGAGATATTTCTCTATGGTTTTCCCTTCTTAGGTTTTCCATGTAAATATGGTGTTATCTTGTGTATGTGTTTTCATTGCATTATCTTTCATTGTTGATAATTAGATTATGTAGACATCCAAATTTGACCACTTACATATGGTCAAACTCGTCTCCTTACTCATCAATTTACTCATCTATTTCATCCTCTTCACCAATATTAATTAAATTATTTATTCAATTAATATTTCATCATTTGTATAAGGTTACTAAAGTATTTAATTCAATAATTAAATAATTTTACCTTTTATTTCTTTCCTCTCTAAATTAAATAAATACATAACTTTATTTAATTTAGTCATGTAACCTCTTTGAATTTAAGCCAATTTCTAATTCCTCTTTTTTTCTCTCATTGTCACATCCTCCATAACCATCTTCTAATCATAATTAATTTATGATTAGGATGTGCACACCTTAATCAATATTAATGTCACAGCCTCCTACATTTTCCACTTACTTCTAATCTCTCATCAATTCTCTTAATCATGTGTTTTCACAACCTTAATCAAAGTCATTAGCTACATTTAGCATGCCTTTTTAGTCAACCTTTCCATTTGTCTTTCTTAGCATTGACCCCCTTTCCCATGTGAATTTTAAATTCACATTTATTCCACCTAGAATCTCCTCCCATGTATCTTCTAGAATCTTTTGACTTATCACATCAAGTCACATGTGGACAAGTGCTTCTATTTTTGTAACCTTGTCTTGTCCATGAGATTCTTGCAAGTATGTGAATTTTTAATTCACATTTATTTCTCCAACTACTTTCTCAATCCCCATGGAGATTTTTGAGGAATTCTAAAATTCCTCAAAAGTCACTTTCATTCCTACTTGGGGACAAGAAGTTCCTTTTTGAGGAAATCTTCTCATCCCCCAAGGTACTTTCAAAGTATTTGTCCTTCTTCCACATCATGTACCCTCCTTCCACCTCATTTACACATCACCATTTCTAAGCCACTTCACATTCCACATGTCAAGATGTGAGGGCTTGTGAGTTCTCAACTCACCATAGCCCTTCATCTTGGCCTTGTTGGAGAAATATCAACCATTGAATTCTCTAGAGAATTCAAATTCCTCTATAAATACCCCCTCTTTTCTCTCATTCAGGGACTTTTGCATTTCATAGCCAAAATTTTGCAATTTTATGATTTGAAGCCACACTTAGCCATATTTTCACTTTTTTGCTCTCACCATAGCATTTACATATATCATCATCCATTTTTCAACCATCTTGCATCCTCACTCTCATTTTACATCCAAGGAGCTTATAAAACATAAAAAATGAAGGGCCAATCAAAGGAGCAACTTAGCAAGGTATAATCATTTCATCTATTTTGTTAAGTTAAACGTTTTTTCCCTATCTTGAGGTGTCAGGTGTTTTCATTGTTTCTTGCATCTCTTTTGTTATTGCTCATTTCTAGAACAATATTTTCACCTGATCACAAAGTGTTACTAATCTATGTATGAGTTGTTGACCTTGCTAAGAGTCTAAATTTACATATTACTAGAGGGTTTAATATCTAAAAGGGTTTAAGTTTTTGAAGATATAGATTCACCCCTCTCTAAGTATTCAGGTGTGTTCAACACTCTCTATCTCCCCTCTCCCTCTCTCTACTTATTTCTCCCTCTATCACTCCCTACAACTCTCTCTCTCTATTTCTCTCTATCTTAGCTCTCTCTCACCACCCTCTCTCCTTCTCTCTCTACCTACCTCTCCATCCACCATTCCCTATCACTCTCTCTCTACACCTCTTTATCTCACCTCTCTCTCTCCCTCCCTACCTCTTCATCCCTCCCTCATTCCCACTCTAATTATCTCTATCTCTCTCCCTATCTCTCCTCTCTCTCTATACTCTCCTTCCCTCTCTACTTATCATATCTCTCCTATTTTTCTATCTCTTTGTCTCTCTCTATTTCTTTGTCTCTCTATCTATCTCTCTCTCTTTGTCTCTCTATCTCTTTGTATCTCTCTTTGTCTCCCTAATTTATCTAACACTCTCTCCTCTTTCTCTCCATTCTTCCTTCATTGCTCCCTACCACTCTCTCTCCCTCCCTAACTCTCCCTCTCTCCTTCCCTCTCTACTTCTCTCTATTTTCCCTCTCTTTCTCTCTTTCGACCTCTCCCTCCATTATTCCCTACCACTATCTATCTCCCTTTTTCCCTACCTCCTCCCCCCTCTTTCTCTCACTCTCTCCCTCCCTCTCTAATCTCTATCTCACTATTCTCTCTCCCTCTCTTTGTCATTCCCTCCTCTCTATCTCTCTCACTTATCCCTGTCTCCCCCCTCCTCTCTCTTTCTCATTCTCTCCTTCCTTATGTACTATCTATCTCATCACTCTCTCTCCATATCTCCCTCCCTCCCACTCTTTCTATCTCTCCTCTCCCTTTGTTACCTACCTCTCTCTATTTCTCTCCATCTAACCTCTCTCTCCCTCCCTCTCTCCTTTTATCTCTACTTATTTCTATCCCCCTCTACCTCTCTACCTAACTCTCTCTCTAGTACTTTGTACCACTCTCTCTTTATTTCTCTCTCTCGCTCTCTATCTTCCCACCTCTCTCTATCTATCACTCCCTACCTCTCTAAAAATATCTATCCATCCTCTCTCTCCCTCCTTATTTCTCCCTCCCTTCCTCATTCCATCTCTCTACCTAACTCTCCCTCCATCTCTCTTTCTATCTCACTTATTTCTCCCTCTCTACCTTTCCCCCCTTCTCTCCTTCCCTCTCTACTTCTCTATATCTCTCCTCTCCCTTCGTCTACCTACCTATCTCTCTCTTGTAGATATGGAAGGAGGTTGAAATAGGTAGGTAAAGAGGGAAGGAGGGAGAGAGAGAGTGTGGGAGGGAGAGGTAGTGATCAAGAGAATGGAGAGAGATGGGTGAGAAACAATAATAGAGGGGGAGAGAAGAAGAGAGAGGTAGGGTGGAAAGGATGGCGATGGGGGTAATTAGGGAAGGAAAGGTAGAGGAGAGAGGGAGAGAGGGTGGAAGAGACCTAAAGAGGGGAGAGAGAGGTGAGAGAGAGAAGAGAAGGAGAGAGAAAGGGGAATATTGGTAGAGGAGTGACAAGGGATGGGGGGAGAGGTAGACATAGAGGGAATGAGATGCCTAGGGAAGGCAATAGATAGGTGATGACATAGAGAGGGGAAGGAGATAAAATAGGAGAGAGAACAAAGAGAAATAGTTGGATAAGGAGTGATGGAGAGGTAGAAAAGGAGTGACTAAGAGACCTACAAAGGGGAGAGATAAGGTGAGGGGAGAGAGAAGAAAATGAGTGAGAGAAGTTCACAAAGAGGGAAAGAGGGATAAGTAAGGAGGGATAGAGGTGGATAGGGAGGGAAATAAATAAAGATCCTAGAGAGATATAGACATGAGAGAAATATAGCCTAGGGAGAGAGGTTAGAGACATAGGGTAGAAATAGAGGTGAGAGAGATAAGGGGGAAGAGAGGAGGTTAATGAGACAAGGAGGGAGAGGTAGAGAGGTAAAGAAGGAAGGAAGGAGAGGCCATCGATGGGGAGAGAGAGGGGGGAGGGAGAGGTAGTGATTGAGAGAATGGAGAGAGTGTTGGATGTTGTGGTTGTGTTGCTAATATGTGGTTGTCATTGATGTCAACACTATTAGCATTGAAGTATTGGAAGTTGGATATGTCGAGGATATTGAGAAAAATTTTAAAGGAAGAGTTACAGGTTTCCAGTGGAACAATAAAGGTCATCAAGGTGTCTTTTTCAATATGTTGATTATCAGACATTGTGGTCTAAAGGATTTAATGCTGAGTGTATCTAGTTTATCCATTGAAAGTTTTAGAGGTCCATGTAAAGATTTGATTGTATTATGAATAGTTGTGTTTTGATATTTTTTTGTGGCTTAAGTTAGTGTTCTTGATTGAAGTTGGTGTGATTTTAGTAAGTTCATTTGTTGTGCATGTTTCTTTAATGGTTCATGATTCTTTTGGATGTTTCTAGATCATTCCTTATCTTTGTTGCATGTTCACGTTGTTTGGTGTGCTCGTGGTTGGTGATTTTTCCATTGCATGTTTGGGTTTCCATGTTCTTGGCCAACATGGTGGTTGTAACGTGTTATGGATTCTTGAAGATTAAAATTTGAATGTTTGGCACACTCAAGGATATTATTTTAGATATTGATTATTTTATGGCTGACGGTGTTTGATTCACATTGTAAATTTATTTGTAAATTTGGGCCGACATCATGTATATGTTTTATATTTTCATATTTCTTCTTGGCCGATGAATTTGATGATGTAAATCCATGTAAAGGATATATAAGAGTGATTGTTGGAGAAAAGTGAAGAGCGATTGAGTGCTAGAGAAAGTGCTAGTGTGTGCATAGTGTTCAAATCATTTGAGTGCAAAGCAAAGTGAGTGAAGTGTGAAGGAATATTTCTGTGCATAGCTGGAACTATAATTAGGCTTTTGCATAAGCTAATTTCTTAGTTCATACCCTACATATCTAATCCGAATTGTTGTAAGACAGTGTGTCTTCTTTGGGAAGTGAGCCCTCTTGTATTTGAGCAGTGAGCTCTAGGCAGTGCACCTAAATGCATGTGCATTCCCATTATTTCTCATTATACTTTTAATAGGGTATAATATTGTGGACTGACATCCACCATGGTTTTTCCCTTAATAGGGTTTCCACGTAAAAATTTTTGGTGTTCTCTGTGTCTCTAATGTGTTGATTGTTTATTCATTAGATTTGAAATTAAGTTAAGGTAATTGTGAAAATTTTAATTATTTTGTGACAACAAATTCACCCCCCCTCTCAATTGTCTATCCTTGTTTTTCCAACAATTGGTATCAAAGTAGGTACCTCTGAATAAGTTTAAAAGCTTGAGGTGATCTAAGATGGCATCAAACAAGAAAGAAAGTCCTAGATTCGATGGAACTAACTACTCTTTGTGGAAGAAGATAATGGAATATCATTTGAGATGTATTGGAGAACCCTTCAAGAAGATCACAAAAGATAGATATATTATTCCTCAAAATGGTCCCTCCACTCCTGATAGATTAAAGAGGTTGAGATTAATATCAGAGCTATTGAAGCTTTGGCGAGTGCTCTGAAAGATTTAGAAATGAAAAATGTGATGGATTGTAAGACAACTCATGAAAACTGGAAGAAGCTAGAGACTTTGTATGAAGGAGATGCACTTGTGAAGGTCGCTAAGCTATAGATTTTAAAAGGAAAGTATAAAATTTGAAGATGGGTGAAGATGAAAATATTACTTTTATGCAAAGAGTAAATGAACTTGTCATGGGTATTAGATGTGCTCGTGGTACCCTAGATGAACAAGAAATTGTAGGTAAAGTGCTTAGATCATTACCTCCCTCTTACAAATCAAAATCTCATGCTATTGAAGAGCTCAAAACAGTAACAAATATGAAAAGGGATATGCTAATTGGTAAACTTGTTACCTTTTGAGTTGAGTGAATTCAATGATTCTATCCCTAAGGTTGAATTTGCATTCAAGGCCTTTGTATCCAAAAGAAATAAGTAAAGATATGATCTAGGAGAGAGTTCTAGGAAGAAATTCAAGTATGAGGAAGAGATGAAGCAACTTGAAGATGAAGAAAGAGAAGTAGAAGAGCTTGAAGCACTGATTGTGAAGAAAGAAGGCAGAGGAAAAGGTAAGTATAAAGGAGTGTTACCTCTTAAATGTTTCTCTTGTAATAAAATATGTCATTTTGCATCAAGGTGTCCTGATAGAGTTCCTAGGCCCAAAACTAATAAGCCTATATTTCAAAAGAATGTTATTATGTTGAAGAAGGTGTGACTGATGAAGAATCAGATAAGGAGAATGGAAATGATGATGAATGGGTGTTCATTACTATCAAGGAAAATGTTCTGGTTACTACTGAATCTGCTAAATTTGAGAAAGCTCTTGCAACCCGAATTGAAGAAAAGGATGAGTGGGTTATTGACAGAAGATGCTCACATCATATGACTGGAGACAAAAACAAGTTTGTAAATCTGGAGAAATATGATGGCGGGGTTGTAAGGTTTGGAGATAACAATGTTGGTGTGATTCATGGAAAAGGATCTATTTTTCTTGGTGGAAAACATAACACTAATGATGTCCTTTAAGTTGAAGGCCTGAAGCATAACCTGTTGAGTGTTGGACAAATAGTGGACAAGGGTTATGATCTTGAATTAAAAGATGGAAGATGCAAGATACTTGGAAGTTCCAGAAACATGATTGCATCAGGTACAAAGACTAGAGATAACATCTTTCACTTGAGTGTTGCTAATGAAATTTGTTTAATTGCTCAACTAGATGAAAGTTGGCTATGGCATAGGAGGCTGTGTCATGTGAATTTTGATAATATTGTCAAGGTAAGCTCCACTCAAGCAATAAGAGATCTACCTAAGCTAGTGAAGCCTACTAACACAATATGCAAGGAATTTCAGATGGGAAAATAGACTAGAGTCTCTTTTCAGAGCAAACAACATCATTCTAATGGAGTTCTAGAGCTAGTACATACTGATCTGTGTAGTCCCTCCAAAATCAAAAGTCTACAAGGTGAAAGGTACTTTATGTTGCATATTGATGATTACTCTAGGATGATATGGGTTGCTTTCTTGAGAGAAAAATGTGAAGCATTAGAGAGGCTCAAAAGTTTCAAAGATATGGCAAAGAATGAGACAGGTCTGAAAGTTAAATTCCTAAGATTAGATAGAGGAGGTGAGTTCACTTCCTAGGATTTTGATTCTTTTTGTGAAGAGCATGGAATTAAAAGACAATTATCTGCTCCTCGAACCCCTCAACAAAATGGAGTTGTAGAGAGAAAGAAAAAAACAATTCTGGATGCTACTAGAACAATGATGTTGGAAGGAAATGTGCCTCACATCTATTGGAGATAAGTTGTAAGTATTCTTGTGTACACTCTAAACCAGGTAAATGTCAATCGTAATTATGGTAAGACTCATTTTGAACTATGGTTTGGCTATAAGCTTGCTGTTAAGTATTTTAAGATTTTTGGAAGCAAGTGTTATATCAACAAAGATGAGGACATTGGCAAGTTTGATGCAAGAAATGATGAAGGAATATTTCTAGGTTACTCTACTAAGACCAAGGCTTATCAGTGCTATAATAGAAGAGTAAGGAAGATGGTTGAAAGTGTAAATGTCAAAGTTGATGAGGACTCTGCTAGATCATCTAGATACTGTGAATATAACTTAGATGATGAGAAAGATACTATAGACAAAGGGAAGAATGCTCCAACATAGAATCAAGTCCAAATTTTTCCAGTAAGTAAAGAAATTCAAAAAGAAGAAACAAGTGGAAGTGCAGAAGAAAGAACAGAAGAACCAGAAGTGTGAGAGAATCCTACAGTCCCGAGCTATGTAAGGTTGAATCATTCTAAAAATCAAATTATAGGAGATAAGAATAAAGGTGTGTAGATAAGAAGAAGGATTACAAAAGAGTATATTTATCTGATTTCTAAGACTAAGCTTAGCAATGTAAATGAAGCTTGTAATGATGAACACTAGATGGAAGCTATGAAAGAAGAGCTAATATAGATTGAAAAGAATGATACATGGATTCTTGTTCCCATACCTAAGGATAAAAATTTGATTGGTACCAAATGGGTCTTTCAGAATAAGTTGAATGAACAAGGTGAAGTCTGGAATAAAGCAAGACTAGTATGTAAAGGGTATTCACAAACGAAAGGTATTGATTTTGAAGAAACCTTTGCCCCTATTACTAGAATTGAAGTTGTAAGATTATTTCTTGCTTATGCTACATATAAGAACTACAAAGTTTATTAGATCGATGTGAAGTCGCCCTTTCTGAATGGTGAATTAGAAGAAGAGGTATATGTTGAACAACTGGATGAATTTCAACTAACAAATAAGAAAGACATGGTTTATCGACTGAAGAAAGCTTTGTATGGACTCAAGCAAGCCCCTAGAGCGTCATATGCTAGACTGGACAAATACTTGTTAAAGCTTGGATTAAAAAAAGGTACTACTGACAACAATTTTTATTTTAAGATGGATCATGATAAAGAGTTAATTATTGAAGTTTTTATTGATGACATTATTTCTGGAGTAGATGATGATTTATGTATGAATTTTATTGATGAAATGAAAAGTGAATTTGAAATGAGTATGATTAGAGAGATGAAGTTCTTTTTGGGATTGCAAGTCACTTATTTTGTTAATGGGATTTTCATATCTCAATCTAAATATGAGAGAGAGTTGTTGAAGAAGTTTGGCATGGAAGACTCAAAGCTTGTTGGTACTCCCATGGTAACTAGATGCAAGTTAACATAGAATGATGATTCTTCAAAGGAAAATCAAATAAGATATAGGTCAATGATTGGTAGATTTCTCTACTTAACTCAGACCATGCTAGACATTATGAATTCTATATGTATGGTTGCTAGATACCAAATTGACCCGAAAGAAACACATGTGACTACTGTAAAGGGAATTTTTAGATACCTAAAAGGAACAATTGATTTTGGGCTTTGGTATCCTAAAGATGATGATCTTGCTCTGAATGCCTATACTAATGTGGATTGGGCAGGTGATGTGGATGATAGGAAAATCACAAGTGGCTGTGCCTTCTTCCTAGGGAAGAAGCTAGTGTCTTGGTTGAGCAAAAAGCATAATTCCATTTCCCTATCTACTATTGAGGAAAAATATATTGCTACTGCAAATAATTGTACTCAAGTACTGTGGATGAAACAGATGCAAAAGGATATCAGAGTGGTATATGATGAGCCTATTGCCATATACTGTGACAACTCAAGTGCAATAAACATATTAAAGAATCTGATGCTACACTCTAAGACCAATCATATATCAATCAAGTTTCACTTCTTGAGGGAGAAAGTGAGTTAGAAAGAAGTTAGACTAAAGTATGTGCCTACCAAAGAACAAATTGTAGACATTTTCACCAAGCCATTTCTGAAAGATACTTTTGAGTATCTTAGAGGAATGCTAGGGACAATTACCCCTCCTAATAAGAACTAAAAGATGCATTTGCATGCATCAATCCATGTGCATCATAGCTATATTCTGACCCAGATTGATGTTTTTGTGGATACTACTCAGGGGGAGTAGTTAGATGTGCAAATATGTGGTTGAGAGCTTGTATATGTAAATATAATTCTTATCTTTACCATTGATGTCAAAGGGAGAGAAGACCAATGTGAAAAATAGAATGAGGAGAAGAGTCTTGTGGAAGAGAAGAGTTAGAATCTAAGGGGGAGTAAGTGTTGATTGCGAGTTGGGTTGATGGTTTTTTTCACATCATGTGTTGTGATCAATGCCAAAGGGAGAGATTGTTGGATGATATGGTTGTGTTGCTGATATGTGGTTGTCATTGATGTCAACACTATTAGCATTGAAGTATTGGAAGTTGGATATGTCGAGGATATTGAGAAAATTGTTAAAGGAAGAGTTACAGGTTGCTAGTGGAATATTGAAGGTCATGAAGGTTTCTTGTTCAGTATGTTGATTATCAGATGTTAAAGTCTAAAGGGTTTAATATTGAGTGTATCTAGTTTATCCATCAAAATTTTTAGAGGTCTGCATGAAGATTTGATTGTGTTATGAATAGTTATGTTTTGACAGTTTTTTTGTGGCTTCAATTAGTGTTCTTGATTGAAGTTGGTGTGATTTAAATAAGTTCAGTCATTGTGGATGCTTCTTTGATACTTTGTGATGCTTGTGGATGTTTCTAGATCATTCTCTATCTTTGTTGCATCCTCCCGTTGTTCGGTGTGCTCGTGGTCAGTGATTTTTCCATTGCATGTTCAGGTTTCCATGTTCTTGGTTGACATGGTGGTTGTAATTTATTGTGGACGCTTGAAGATTAAAATTGAATGTTTGGTGAACTCGATGATATTGTTTTAGGTCTTGATTATGTTGTGGCTGACGGTGTTTGATTTGCATTGTAAATTTATTTGTAAATTTGGGCCAACATCATGTATATGTTTTATATTTTCATATTTCTTTTTGGTTGACGAAATTGTTGATGTAAATCCATGTAGTGAATATATAAGAGTGATTCTTGGAGAGAAGTGAAGAGAGATTGATTTCCAAAGAAAGTGCTAGTGTGTGCATAGTGTTCAAATCATTCGATTGTAGAGAAGAGTGAGTGAAGTGTGAAGGAATATTTAGGTGCATAACTAGAACTGTAATTAGGCTTTTGTACAAGCTAATTTCTCAATTCATACCCTGAGGATCTAATCTAAATTTTTGTAAGACAGTGTGTCTTCTTTGGGAAGTGAGCCCTCTTGTATTTGAGTAGTGAGCTCTAGGCAGTGTGTCTGAATGGATGTGCATTCCAATTATTTCTCATTATACTTTTAACAAGGTATAATATTGTGGACTGACATCCACCGTGGTTTTTCCCCTAACAGAGTTTCCACAAAAAATATTGGTGTTCTCTATGTGTTTGATGTGTTGATTGTTTATTCATCAAATCTGAGATTAAGTTGATTGTGAAAAGTTTAATTATTTTGTGACAATTGATTCACCCCCCCTCTTGGTTGTCTATCATTGTTTGTCCAACAAAGAGATGGGAAAGAAACAATTATAGAGGGAGAGATAATAAGAGAGAGGTAGGGAGGTAAGGATATAGTTGAGGGTAAGGATGTAAGTAAAGGTAGAGAGGGAGAGAGGTAGAAAGAGTGGGAGAGACCTAGAGAGGGGGGAGAGAGAGAGAGAGAGATAAAAGAGAGGGGGAGATAAGGGGAAGTATCAATATAGGAGTAACAAGGGATGGAGGGAGAGGTAGACATGGAGGGATTGAGAGACATAAGGAAGGAGGAGATAGAGAGGTAATGAAATAGAGAGGAGAGAGATAAGAACAAAGATAAAGAGATGGAGAGATAGACAAGGATTCACTACAATACCTAGAGAGGGAAGCGGTATGGAGGTGAGGGGGAGAGAGAATAAAATGAGAGAGAGAAGTTCACAATGAGAGAAATAGGGATAAGGAAGGAGGGAGATATTTGGAGAGGGAGGAAAATAACTAGAGATGTGAGAGATATAGAGGTGAGAGATTGACAACCTAGGGAGAGAGGGGTGATAGCCATAGGGTAGAGATAGGCGTGAGAGAGATAGAGGGGGTAGAGAGGTGAGTAATGATACAAAGAGGGAGATGTAGAGAGGTGAATAAGGAAGGAGGAAGAGACCTAGATATGGGGAGAGAGAGAGGGTTGGAGGGAGAGGTAGTGATCAAGATAATGGAGAGAGATGGGAAATAAACAATAATAGAAGGAGAGAGAAGAAGAGAGAGGTAGGGAGGCAAGGATATAAATGGGGGTAAGGAGGGAAGGCAAGGTAGAGAGGGATATATGGAGAAAGAGTGGGAGAGACCTAGAGAGGGGAGAGAGAGAGAAGAGAGGGAGAGAGAAAGGGACATATTAGTAGAGGAGTAAGAAGGGATGGAGGGAGAGGTACACATGGAGGGAGTGAGAGACATAGGGAGGAGGAGATAGATAGGTGATGACATAGAGAGGGGAGGGAGAGAGAATATGTGAGAGAGAAGAATGAGTTGACATAGATAAAATGGGTAGAGAGGTGGGTAATGAAACAAGGAGGGAGAGGTAGAGAGGTAAAGAGGGAAAAAGGGAGAGACTTGGAGATGGGGGGAGAGAGAGAGAGAGAGAGGGTGAGAGGGAGAGGTAGTGATCAAGAGAATGGAGAGAGATGAGAGAAAAAATAACAAAGGAAGAGAGAAGAAGAGAGAGGTAGGGAGGCAAGGATAGAGATGGGGTTAAGGAGGGAAGGCAAGGTAGAGAGTGTGGGAGAGACCTAGAGAGGGTTGAGGGAGAAGAGGAGAAGTATTAGTTAAGAGAGAAGGAGGCAAAAAGTGAGAGAAAGGTAAAAACTTGACTATGCATCATCAATCATAACCCTAATCTCTAAGCCTTATCAAAATGGGGGGGGAGAGAGAAAGAGAAAAAGAAGTTGCTTATGGCATTCTCAAAATTCACTTACATTGTGCTCACCAAATGGCTTGCATTGGGAAATACCAACCTTTGGGTTGGAATTTCCTTGGGAATCCAACCCAAAGGTTTGGATGACCATTTCATCCTAAAGACATGATTTTTTAAAAGAGTAATAAAATTTTGCATATATTTGGTCATACTCTCCATCAAGTTTGCATGTATTTTAATGAAAATTTATTCCATGATGATGTTAAGCTCTCTTTGCTACCTAACAATATAATTTATTTACATTTTGATTATGTTTTTGATAATATAAGCTAAATTTATAGGGTGCATTACCCTTAACACAACAATCCCATAGGGCCAAAGTTTAAATCATATAATAAAAAACTAGTTACATCTTAATATCCAGACATAGAGACAATAAAGAGACAACAAAAAAACACAACTCACCCAAAAATAGAAAAGATCCCCCATCACCTAGAAATTCCCTCTCACTCCTCCCTGAGGAGTTTCAACACATATTCCCCAACCCAATTATTGTTGGGTTTAGCCTAAAAAACCTTCTTGTTAACCTCATCTTTCAACACCATCGAAAATGTGACAATAGAGTGGTGGATGAATTTGATTGTGAACCGTGTCAGTCTCGTAAACTTCCTTTCCAATTTGGCGACATGAACAAGTAGGTTGTTGGGGTCTTTGTCCTTCTCACCATAAAACCTGTTGGTCTCTTCCACCTGAGCCTTATGATTGGAGGAATCTAGTGTGGATTCCTCCAAAATCATCTGATTCATCTTAGAGAAGTGACTAGCTCCTTCAATGAACTCTTGAGTCCCCTTGACTATGTCATGTTTGTTGTCCAATCCTACTCTGAGCTACTTGATATTTCATCCACTAGGGCCTCCTTTTTGTGTTTCACCAGCCTATTGGACCTCTAGAAACTTTTTTTTTCTACCCCTATATCAACACGAATAGCCACCACAATATCCCATTGAGAGTCTTTGGCAATAGAGCCATCTTCATCACTATATATGGGAAGTTCCTCCACATGAAAGGCGATGTCATTTTTTCCTTTCTTTGGTTCAAGCTTGGCTTTGATGGGAGTTTTTCCATCTTTCTTTGTGTGTGTATTATTTCACACACAAATACTAGCGCTGGCCTTAGAATGGGCCATACTCGCACCACCCTTCTTCTTTTTGGAAAGGGGCTTAGGTTTGAATTCCTCAGGAAGTTGGTTGGCTATGGGAGGGATCTCCCTTTTAGGGCCAACAAAGATAATTGGAGAGGGTTTAGCAGGGGACAAATCAAAGGGTTCGATTTGCTCAATTATAACAATAGAAATGGGTTTTGGTGGGTAGAGGGAAAGGTGGAAACGATAAAGATGAAGGATAATCTCTTGATGCAGGGGTCAAGGGGTGGTTTATCAAGATTTTTCACTGTGAGCTCCAAAGTTTCTCTACCTGAAATTTCAAGAGATGAAAGTAAGAAGAAGCTGAAACTAATAAGAATTTTATGGTAGAGGTGATTCAACAATGAGAAATGGTAAAAATAGAAAACTTTAAATCAACCTTCTAATGTGATATACTTCATTAAAACCAGACATACCTAATCCCATGGTGCATGAAGCTTGCTTCAGTCAAAACCCGCATGCAATTGCATAGGTCCTTCATTTTCCCTAAAGAAGGCCTACAAGCTCTCCATGTCTTGCAATTTTGTGTGTTTTTAAGCTTTTTCTTCAAGCAGGACAATCTTGTAGCTTTTGTGATAACCTCTTCATTGATCTCAAATGAAATCCCTCCCACCGTGTCCCTTTTGTCACACCAATTTCTTGCAAATTAAGCTAAAAGTTTCTCATCATTCCTTTTAGACACTCCATTAACGGTGCTATACCACCTTCAACACAAATATACCAGACCAGAGCATCCTAGAGGAATTCTTTATAGGATCTTGGTTCATTTCTCACACTGTCTCCTCCCATTTTCACACACAGATAGTGAATGGTCACAAGAGTAAGCAAAATAGGATTTTTTTTCAAAATGTAGAAGGGAAATGAACACATACAACTTATCAAAGAGATAACCACCATAAAAATATGTAAATATTACCTAATTAAGGTAGTAAGATTTTCCTATGTACAAGTAGGAATTTTTGAGAGGCTTAGGTTTGCAGAGCCATTGCAAGCATTGATTAAGTACTTCCAGGCAGAGAGAAATCCCATCATTACCTTTAACGACCCATAATTAAACAAAGGTTTGAGTAAGATTTTAGCTTCCCACATGTTCCAAATGACAAGGCTCATATTATAAGGAGAAGCCTTGTACGAATGAAAAGACCGAACATTAAACCTGTGGGGAAACCAACTAGGTAAAACAAAGAATGCTACCCACAACACAGTCATCCACACATACCCATCCATATCATCAAAATTTTCCACATCCTATTGAAACCAATGGTGAGAAGACAAGTGTTCAAGTCCATGAGGGAGATGTTAGAAATCATCACAAATAGTTAAGATTCCTTTGCTCCTCAAGGATAAATCCTTGGACATTCAAGGGGAGGCTCACCATATTTTTCCAGCATTTAGATGAATCCCAAAAAGAACCAAAATTGGTCTAAGATTTAGCCACTCTATTGTCATCATGAAAGATGTGGGTTAATTTCATTCTTTCAAATTTGTTGAGTAAGAATTGTATATCCATTAAAATATCATTGATATTCCACCCTTGATAGTAATTGTTATTGATGAAGTCAATCACAACTTCAGAGTATCCCTTTGTATGTAAGTTCTTTATGCCTAGAGTAACAAAAATTTTGACTCCACTCAGGAGCACTCTTGACTCTTATGTCATAGAGGTTTGTATCCTGATGCCACCACCAAACCCAACCACCAATATGTCATTCTGATCTCTGATGATTCCCTCAATTCTAGCCAAGCTAGAATTTCCTTTTACCACGCCATCAAAATTAAGTTTGTGCCAACCATTAGAAGGGGGTTTCCAAATAGTGTTAAGCCTAGCCAAAGCTTTTGAATTGTCAAAGGAGTTGAGGTCCAACGTCTTGTTCCAAGAATTGGCCATAGTAATATCTAAGACCAAGGGAGGTTTGTCTAGAGGTTTCTAAATATATAGGGATACATTCTCAGTAATAAGTCTAAACCCAATACTAAAGACCTCCTTTGGGATTTTTTTCACATTTCTAAAAATTTGTTTATTCCTTTCCTTCCATAGACACTAGCTCTAGATTTATTTAGGTATAGGGTGGTGATAGGGACCGATCCATTTATCAACAAAAAATTTAAGATCACCATTCATGGTCCAATGGATACCTAAATTTTGAAAGGTAGACTCCCAAACTTTAGTAACAAATAGACAACAGAATAACATGTGAGGGACATAATCCTCATCATTTTTACATAGCATACATCTATTAGGGATTTGAAATCCCCTTTTCCTTAGGTTGTCCTGTGTAAGGATCCTATTATGAATCGCCACCCACCAAAAAAAAAAAAAAATTTAGTGTAAGTTTCCTATTCCAAACATGTTTCCAAATACTACTATGAGTTCCTTGCAGAGACAACAAACTCTAGGTAGAATTTACAAAGATATTACCCTTGATCTCCCTAGTCTAGTAGAATTCATTCGCTTGAGTAGAAATGGGTATTCTAATTACAGAGAGAATTTCCTAAAGAGTCTTAACTGTGTACCTTAACTCTGGGGAATGAGGGCAACAACTCTCAAGCATCTTCCACTTCATGGAACCAAGCTGCCCACACAAGTAGTTTCTCACACTTTTTCCAAAAAAAACCATGGCAAGGGTCATCAGATTCCTAAAGTTAGATTAAATGAGGGGTTTTCTGAGTAGCAAAGGGTCCTCCTAGAACAAAATTTTGTTGTCATTACCAAGTTTCCATTTCAACCCAGAGTGCATAATCTTTTTGATCCTATAGATATTGTTCCAAATCAAAGAGCCACTAGGATGGTCCTTCGAGAGACATCTGATTAGGGGAATGTTGTTGAGATACTTCACATTTAGAAATGTGCACCAGTCCTTCTTGTTCCTCAACAATTCCCAGTCAACCTTCGCAAGAAGGGCTTATGTTAAGGTTTTCATCTTGAACTTATTTTGTTAGTGTCTCCATTTCTTGTCAAAAAACAACTTATGCTAGTTTGGATATAGTTTTCTATTTGTTCATTGAATTTTGAAACAAATTACATTTTTAGAAATTAGACTCCATTCTACATGCATTGATTTTTTAATTTATTTTTGATTAGTTCAAAAAAAAAAAGAGGGGGGAGCAAGCTCAAAATTCTTCTTTTCTGGATGTGCCCACTTTGAAAATTAGTAAAAAATTAGCCAAAAATTTGGCATAAGCTAGATGGTGTTAGCTAATTTCTCAATGAAGCGATTTTTGAAATTATAAAAAAGTTAACATTTTAAGGGGAGCACAATAGCCTCTATACTATTTTTTTGATAAAAATAGGTCAAATTTATGTGCTCTCCCTTTTTCAAACCCTTAATCTTCATTATTAAAAAAAAAATAGTAGTGTAGAAAGTGGATTCAAAGCACCACAACTCTTGTTCTTGTTACATCTTCAAATTTTGAGTGTAACTATCTTCATTTTCTCGTCGAACATAAGACTTTGTTGATTTTAGAAAAAAAAGTGCCATCTTAAGAGCCCCTTTTTGTATCACAACTTTGTGAACTTACCCATATGGTCTATATGGATTCATTCTAGCTAAATTAGATATATGACACAACTTTTCCAACTAAAAGTTTCCACTAAATATATGTAGCACCACTTTGGGGTCAATTTACCTAAAATAAGATAATTTGAAAAAATTGATGTTTTCATAACTCCTACTCTTGTAAATAATATATTTTTAAAGTATAAAAAATACCCTTTTGTAGATCTATAAGTGTAGTTTCTAAAAACTTAATTTTTAATAATTTAATTAATGTATACATTTTCTTTTCATTTTTACTAAAAGTAGGTCATCAACACCAAAATATAAGGTTGATTGTCTTGTCAACAAAAAATACTAAAGTTCTTTTTTTAAAATAATGATACATTAGAGAAGAGCTTATATTTCAAGGGGTATGTGAATGGAAATGGGGGACCAAAAGGGGTTCAAAAGTGGCCATTTAAAAAACAAATTCAATAAAATTTTATCTTGCATGAGAAATTGAAGATAGTCATGCTCAAAATTTGAAGATGTGGCAAGAACAAGAGTTGTAGTGCTTATAATCTACTTTCTCAATACTAAGTTTTTCTTTGTTAATAGTGGAGATTAAGAGGTTCAAATAAGGGGATTGCACAAAGTGTTCCTATTTTTGTCAAAAAAAATATAAGATAGTGTCTAGTATGCTCCCCTTAAAATGTTGATATTTTTAAATTATTTCAAAGATTAGTTTAGTGAAAATCAGCTAACACCATGTAGCTTATGATTGATTTATTTGCTAATTTTTAAATCAATATATGATTTTTTATTAGGTTTCAAAGTGGACACATCCTAAAAAATGAAAAAATGAGCAATGCCCCCCTAATTTTTTAAAAAAATGAACTTTTAATTATTTTTTAAATGTTTATAGAAGAGTGTAGAATGTAAAAATATAATTGGAAATGATTTGAATAGCTAGGGATAGCCCATACTAGTTCTTTATTTAGTGCCTCATTTCTTTCCAATAAATAATAACTTGGCTCCTTACCCCAACTAATAGCGTTTCCTTTATTATACATTTTAGAATTGGCTTTGGTCTTCTCCATAAATTTGGGCAAAAATCTCATAACAAGTTTTTTTTTTTAAATAATGATTCAATCCCTTGATTTTATTGGGATAAGGTATTTTATCTATTGATTTTACTCTCTCAGGATCAATCCTTTCCCCTCCTTGGATACAAATTACCATACAATCTTTCCTTCTTCTTCTCTAAACACATATTCTTAGGATTCAATGAAATACCATATTCTAATAACCTCTTGAAGATCAATCTATGTTATTAAAATGATTATTTCTATCTTTGGAGTAGGCTATAATTTCATCTTGGTATACTACCATGATTTAATCAATTAAACTTACAAAGGAAATATCCATGGTCTTTTGGAAGGTAGCTCATACATTCTTGAGGAAAAATGACATTTTTATAGACATAAGTGCCCCAAGGATTTGTGAATATTTTTTGTTGTGTTTCTCAAACTCCTTGACCACTATTTCATTATATCTTGAGAATCCATCCATCATGAACATGAGCTTAAATCCTTTCACACTTTGTACAACAAGTGGTCCATACTTGGAAATGAGTATTTGTCTTTGAGTGACTTGCTATTAAAATTTATGAAAACTACACAAAACCTTATGCATCCATTTATCTTCCTCACTAGGATAAGATTACTTATATAAGAAGAGCTCCTAATTGACTTAATGATGAAACCTTCTTTCATATTTATAGTATATTTTACATTTCATGGGCCAATGTAGGGTTAATGTTCCTTACTTTCTTCATGAAGGGATTTATAGTAAGATACAAGGGAATACCACGCTAAAACTAGTCTTCCCTCCATGCTTTCAACTCATCATATAGTCATATAAAGAATTTATCAAACCTTCTATTACAATTAGTATTTGCTTCTCTGCTAGCCTCAATTTTTTTCCCATGTAGATCATTTTTAGGGCTCCTTCAATACGAAAGTTAACACCTTCTACACCACAATCATTGATTGATTTGATTCCTGTATTGTAGAAATCAACACTATCAAAATATCTCTTAAGTACCACAAGACCTCTAGGAATAGTGTTAGTCTTGACTTAAATCATGTCAACTCGCAAAAATGTCTCTTTGCTACCTTCTTTCTTAACCATGGGTTTCAAATCAATCTACTAATTGTTAAACTCATCCTTGCAATCTAGGAACTTGTGGATATGTGTACTATCATAAATTTCCTACTATTAAAGACATTATTAGATATGATTGGCCTAGTGATAACTTCAGCACTATAGACCATGCATATGGTGATACCCAAAATTGGCATCAAAATTAGAAGCCTTTATTGCTAGAGGATAAACTAGAGAATTTTTAGACATTTCTATGCATTAATATCAAAATCATCATGTAGTTCAATGCTAACCCAAATTATATTTCTATATATTTTTAACCTCTTGTAATTAAAAAATATGAGACCCTTATTTAGAATACAACCAACTCAAAATCATCATATACCTTAAATAATTTGATCTTTTGTTTCAATGGCACATTCAAGCCCAATGTTAAAGCCTCATATTTAGTAATTTTGAAATATCAAGTAGTTCAATACTATCTATAATTATATTTCTTTAAATTTTGAACCTCTTGTCTTTAAACGCATATGATCCCTTGATTTGGAACACAAGCAACTCAAAATTAATATACACCCTCAATAATTTGATATTGTGTTTCAATGGCAGATTCAAGCCCAATGTTGAAGCCTTGTATTTAGTAATGTTATTAGTACATTCTAATGTTATCTTGAAATATAATATAAATTTTATACCATCAAGGGATACAAACACCACACTTACAAAATAATGCTCTTTAGAAAATGCCTTATTAAAATACATAGTCCATATCTCATCAACCTCATTAATATAACACAAGGGGGATAAATTTTGGATCCTTAGGGTTGCCAAGAAATCACGACAATAAACATTAAAATTATTAGGTTCACTTTCCAACTATAGGATCTCATTGGATGCATTCTCATGCTCTTCTATGATGTGAACCATTTTCTTCTCCCTATGAAACTTGACTTGCTTTCCATTCAACGGGATGGAGGCATAAGATGTATCTATTTAGATACCACCTCTAATGGAGATAACCCACTATCTTGATAAAAACATACCCCATTTATTAGGATAATCGATAGTAATTAAATATATTTAGAATAAATTACTAGGCTAGGAAATAATTTTAACTTGCACCTCATTTACACTCCCAATAATATTCACTACCCTTAAATCGATGTCATAACACTTCCTATAATACCTAGATAGTTTCAATCCTAATCTATTCATTTCCTCAAGTAGTATTACATTACTTGAGGCCCTTACTACTAACAGACAATTTTTCACCAACCACTCTTGATCAAAATTAAGATGTAGAAAAATCAACACTCAATTGATTGCTCACTAGTGGTGTTCTAAATTAAACTTCAAGTATCTTGTGGGTATCATCATTAGGTTTGGGATCATTGAAAAATATTGTTGGTTGATCAAAAATAGTAAGGGAAATAATATATTCTAATGCTCTATCTTTGTGCCTAGTGATTATAAAAGGTTTACACAAAGGTATCTAATTTTTAATTTGGACTTGGACATGTACCATATAAGTGTACTTGCATAGCTTTGAAATGGTGTATGTTGGGGTATCTAGTTATAAAATGATTATCATGATTGAATGACATGACTTAGATACCAAAGTTGTCATCCTTACATCCTTTATTGGCACATTGTGCTTTTTGTGACTCCCCCTTGAATTTGCTTTGTCTAACATTTGTATCCTTTTCCTTAAGAATCTCAACATTACTTGTTGGTACTTCTACCTTCTTGGTTTTTGGAATGTATTTATTATGTACTATAGGTTTTTTCATGTAAGTTCTTCTCTTTCAATCAACTTACTTAGTTGAATTTGGGTTCTTTACCTCAACATCTACCTTTTTGTTACCTTTATCTATGCAAAGGATAATAAAATTAGGATTAATAGCAATACCATAATAATTTCTAGTACCAAATTACCTATTCTTCAATTGATTTCAAACATGTTCTTCCATGACAATATCATCAATAAGAGTTTTCATATCATCCTCAAAAGTCTTATCCCTCTTGTACCTCTACTACATAAGTTTTTTAAGGTGTGTAAAATCACAAGTTGGTAACTCATACATACTTGAAGAATTTACATCATATTGGAAGATCCTATCATAAAAAGAGTATGCTAAACTTTTTGACTTGTCATTCACATGTGTAAAATTGATCTACTTCACAATCATCATATTATTCAAAAACTCCAAAAAAAATATTACTTTGTAATGGAAATTGTAATTGCACACTTCAAAGGCTTATAAGGAAAGTATACTTCACACCATAGTAAATCTTCTTTCATGTTCACTTGACTCTTTCTTAGTGGATAAGGAGTCTCATTGTCTTTGAGTTCCTTGCATAGGAACCACCTGCCTATCCTTTGACCTTAGATTTTTGAACCAAATAGTTTTGTATAGAATTTTAAGATAATTTCATATTTCATTATGAGTTTAAACATAGTTAGGGGTTAGTCCTTTCTCACTTATTTTCACCCTATAAAACAAGTCCAATGACCCTACAATATTATCGATCATATCATTAGTTATAAAATGCTTTTTTGAAGTTTCTTTATCAAGTTGGAAAATATTAATATCAACCCTTTTCATATTCTTCCTTGATGTCCTCATGTTTCTCTCAATCTTCACATCATGGAATAAAATTCTTCTAGTGTTTGAGGGTTCTAATCTCTAAGGCAATACCCCAACTTGACATCAAATGCACCATAGTACCACACTAAACACATGGACTCATTAGGCCTCAAATTTGGTGGTACCTTCATCATATTTATGATAAATCTATTATTAATTTCTAAAATAGTCTCATTAATACCTTTTATTATGGTTGTAAGTTCATGGGTTACAAAATTAGGGTCTAATCCTTCTCCATACTACAATCTAAATACCCTTGAACAAACTCATCCTAGGAATCTATACTATTATTCTTGGAAAGATTTTATATCTCTCTTGCACTCTCCTCTAAGGATTTGAAAAATAGATTTATGATGAAATCTCCATCATTAATTTAATAATCATTAGTAATGTTGATAAAATGCTTGAGGAATTTTCTTGAGATGACATTGTTATCTTGGAATTCGGGATTCTTCCTTCTATTCTCATTTGGCACTTCATTGGGATATTTAGGGATTATGTAGAAGCCTAATTATCTATACCTTTCCATTCATAATTGCTATCTTTATAGTGGAATACTTTGACTTTGTCACCTAAAAAGAGCTCTCACATTTGGAGGATTATTGACTTGTTGATTATTTTGATGATGATGCATCTTTTGATTAAGAACATGACTTGAATCTTAATTTTGTTGATAATAAATCTAAGCTAATTGGGATTGTTATTGAGATTTTTGAGAAAATTTAGCCACAATGAACACAATTTATACTTGTAATTTCTTATTTCTATCTTGAAGATGGTTACAAAGACCAATTCCTTCATTTATAATTCTTTCAATGCTGTTTTGATTTGGCTAGTTAAGTTCATGTGCATTTTGGAATGTAGTTTCGTGTTCTTGAGATAGAGTGGGGTATGTAAGATGTGAGTTGACATATGGAGGTCTTATAATGGGACTATGCATGCCTGAATATTGAATTTTTGAATCATGAGATTGTTTCCTATTTATTCCCCTTCCTCTTCTATACATATACCTTTGATCATCACAATCAAGTTAATGAGATCTTTCTCCAACTCTAATCATGATATCAATTGAGTCATTTGATGTTTACTAATATTGTTCTTTCAAATCTACAAATAATTTATCTATATTAGAAGTACAACATCTTGTTCTTTAGAAGGTTGAGCAAACTGGTATTTTTTGCTTTTCAAGTGGCTTGTTGCTTCTTTACTTGCACATCTAAATCTTTGAGCTCTTAGAAGTCTCTTAAAGTATTTCTTCTCTCCATTTTCAAGTCTTCACATAGATTTTCAATTGATTTCAATATAGAATAGTGTTGGTAAATAGGATTTCCAGTGCAGTGTTCATAAGAATCAATGTGACTTGCCTAATGGGAAACAATACATTCTCAAAATAGTTAGAGAAATTTTCATCAAATGAGTGATTTTCCATTCTATTTGAGAGGGAAAAATCTCTTGTATGGTGGATTTTTTGGATTTTCAAATACTTTTAACTAGAAAATACAAAAGAAAAGGAAGAGGAAAGATAATGAAAAGATAAAGAACAAAGGAACCTTGGATAGATCAAATATGGAAAACTATGTTGAGTATCCAGAATATTGAGAGGGGGTGAATCAGTATTCCATAAAACTAGTCAAGTAAAATTCATCTAAATATTATCACAATTTTGACTGAAATGGCAAGAGAGAAGATGGAAACAAGAAAATGCATCAACACACTTGAACACCAAGATTTTTACGTGGAAAAACCAAAAAGGAAAAAACCATAGTGAGGGTTAACTCACAATATAATATATCCAGATACAAGATATTACAGGGCTCACTATCAAGACTCGTTGTCCTTGAAAGGCTCACAGCCTGAATACAAAAGATGGATAACCACCAAGATACTAAAGTTATGGCTCACGGTCAAGAGTGTGAATTGATAGAATACACCTTCTTTGTGCAGGGTTTAGTTCCAATGAATCTCTGAATAAGAAGTATTGCTTCTCACAATAGTCACTCAACAATTATGTTTTGATCCTCAACTAATAAAGCATTTAGGCTTGGATCTTTGCATATCCCTTTATTCTCTTTGCACTTCACTACAACTCACCACATACCATCTTATCTCTACTTTCTCCTTCAAAGAATCTTATATATACTTGTATGTGTGTGTGTGTAGACACACACACACACATACAAGTATATCTCATTCATCAATTAGGTCAGTCTAATTATATGAAAGAAAAACAATCAAAAACACTCTTTTCGGCACCATATATGATTAAAGACAATTTTATCCATGTAATGCATCATATCAAGTTGGCATAGATCTATGAAAAACATCCACAAGGTATATCTATTCTTCTTAATGTGTGTCATATGTTAGGTCAACTAAGATTAGGACATAACCACAAAAACTCCAAACCAACATACAATCCTCAAAGTAAACACCTTCTCGATTTGATATTACATCAATTTATCATCACACTACCACCATAGAGACTACCATTAGAACCACATCATTAGAATGTTCTCCTTAAGAAAATTTGGAGTCTCCCACATTGATATGTAGAGCAGAGAAACACTTGTAGAGTATAGAGCTAAAATCTGTCAATGATAACTTTCTGCTCACAACACAAAACTTCCCAAGATCCAGGATATAGTTGTCTAAATGAGACATGATAACAAGGTTAAGAGATTAGAGTCATCATTTCTTGCAGTGATTTATGGACTCAAAAACCAACTCACTAATTCATCAGAAAAGAACACTTCCAATAGAGAACAACTTCTGATAAATTAAGTAGGCTTCCGTTACAATTGTCACCATGTTGACATCAATGACAACACAAGAATAACGAGATCAATCCACATACACTTAATGCTCATGTTGCAAGGCTCCATATTTCCAACAATCTATTCTAGGATTAATCAACACGAATGAGGAAAAACAAAAGGAGAAGAGCGTGCATTATTGAAAACATGATAGATTCAATTTCCACACACAATATTAACAAAAGAGGAGCGAAGATATGCAGATTTTTCAAATAGAATACAGATTTCAACAAATTTGTACAATAATGATTCCATAGAAATGAATATGTATAAACTTGAATCACTTTTCTAAATTGCAAAAAAGGACCCTAAAAACCAAAAAAAGCACAATCTAACATAAGAAAAGATAATACTCAACTAGCATATTAAAAATCAAAGTCCTACCTAGAGTTATATTATTCCTCAAATTTATTAAAAGCACAAATGTTTTTACATCTTGTACAATATTTTTCCTTCCTATAAAATTTGATGTGTTTGGCCAAAAATGCTAACCACTAGTAACCCTCAATTACCCCTATAAATACTTTTGTTTTACAAAAATAAATGAAACCTATTTACTTTTCTTGTATAACTATTTTCAACCTTTTTTTGAACTTTACAAAACATCTAAAATAATATTACAAAACTCTCAAATAAGCATACATCCCTTAAATCATTAAAACAAACATGTTTCAAACATCAGTAGACTCATTTTACAATAAAATAGTATTCCTCCATTTAAATTTAAAGTGTGAATGGTTGTCACAACATTTAATGAAACAACTCACATGCATTAGCTATGGAGGTACCTCTCTTCAAAGTATTTCATCAAACATCTCATGAGCAAACTCTATAGATGGAAAGTAAGGGTTATACAACAATTGGGCATCCCTAGCATAGTTTCCTTAGGTAGACCTCTACCTCTAACTCTCACCATATAAGATAATTTTTGGTTGAGTGATGTGAAAAATGGAGTATCTAGTGTTACCTCCACATTTATACTAGAGAGTGCAAGTATCATATGAAAAATGGAGTATCTAGTGTTACCTTCACATTTATACTAGAGAGTGCAATTATCATAGATCTGTATGTAGAATCTATAGATCATACATTACTCATTGTTCTAGGAAATTTAATAGAATATGGTATGCATGTCTTAGGAAAAAATATCATGGAAAGATAGTTGAATTGCTTCACTCCTCTAAGTTTGTTTCTAATTGTCCCCTCTTCTTTTAAGGTTACTTTTGCACTTCAATCTCACATTTTCCTCTTCTTGATGATGGATCACTAGATGTGATCCAAAACGTCAAACAAAAAACATACATAATTTAAACTAAAAGCTTGCTCTACATAATGAACTCTGAAAAACTCATACCAACTATTGAAGGAGCAATCAATATTGTCTCTTTGACGCTAAATGCGATGTTGTTGAGTTGTAACCTTAGCTGCACATCATGCTGATGTAAGCATTTGCACCTTTTATCATATGCATGCTCTCGGCCTGTAGTCTTCACAAAATCAATGAGGCCAAAACCATACCCAAATTCTACATCTTCGTTGTCATTGGGCTTATCATTCAAAGGATGAGCAGTGATCATGAGAGCAGACTCAATGGTAGAAAGAGACAGATCAGGGTGAAAATGCTTGATAAAAGGCTACATCTGTTGTGGCATGAGGGCATGCCATGAATGTTCTAGAAATTATGTTAAAATCTCCAAACTTTGTATCCCTTGAGTCACTTATGGATGGTACAACCTTGGACCAAGTAGCAAAGATACTCCCAGGACGGTGATGTCAGGCTTGAGTAGACTGTGTAACTGGACTTGGAACTCTGGATGAGAAATAAGCCACTCTGGGCACAACTGCATTTTTTGGGAGTAACAGTTTTTAATATTTTTGCAATGGATGAACTTATGGAGTTGATGTAGGACTTTATCTTATTTTTTTCTGTAGTTGAGAACACTTTTGCAAGGAGAACATTTATTTTTGTCTCCTTGATTTAATCTCAACAAGTTATGACACCAGCACCTCTAGCTCAGACTGCTGCTGAATCATCATCTAGTCTGTCACAAAGCACTATCCTTTCTATAACTCTGTTAAGATCCAAAGATTTTGGATAACATTATCTTGTCTCCCCTGAAGAGTAGCCCCAGAGATATTGGGGCAATTCCTTACATATATTAAAGGGTACCATTAATCTCCCATGCAAAAATGCATTTATAGCGATTCTTTGTTTGCAAGCCTTAAAATCTGATGTAGTTTGACATTTCCATTTCTATCCGGATTGAACAAGACTGAACCCAGTGTCATCAAAACTTTCTGACTCTAGCCATATCCTTTGAGTAGAAGTGCAACAATAACTTCCTGTTTGGAGGCTAAGTTTCTCTTGATATTCTGTTTAAAGTCTAAGAAATCCCATGATCTTCTTGGGCACAGCATATTTTCTTTATTTTCAAATACAGAGAGAATCCTCTCCATGCCCTAAATCTTTTCTGTCTCAGATGGGTTAAGCCAAGCCACAAATCCATTTCTTCCATGGCATTGCAGCCACAAAATCTGAGCAAAAAATCATTTTAATTATGCTTTCTGATGGATGTTATTACTCTGTTGCAGAACTGCCAATTGGGCAGTGGCAGAGGATTTTCTGGGGTGGTCGCGAAGTTGGGCTTTCGCTTGTCAACTTCATCAGCTCAAAAGTTTCTACCTTATCAACAAATCCATTTTGTTCATTTCCTTGTGCAATGTTCATGTGAAGTCATTGATCATGTTTACAATGTTTTTGGTATCTATTGTTTTGGTCAAACCATTTAGGGTTTTGCTCCTCTTTGCATATATATTGGAGGTGTGAGATAGTAGTTTGATATCATATTTCTAAAGGTACATGGGTGCTGTCATAATGCTATTAGAGTGTAGGTTGAAGTGTGTTGATATTTTATCTTGTTTATTGAAGAGTAATACATATTTGTCTTCTTTCTCTAGTGGAATTCTTTTCCGAGGGTTTCTCCATGCAAATTCTAAGTTGTGTTGCAAATTCATGGTTTACTGATTTTATTGTATTTTCTGATTTATCCTTCCACACATAACCTTTTATGGTAATCCAATGTTAAGAAATTATAATTTCATATTTGCATACATTTCAAACTTTAGTAGTTTCATCTTGTTTCTCAAGAAACTTTATGTAAATACCATTTAAATGTCATGAATGTAGATTAAATATTGTGATTCCATGTTTAAGCTTGATCATATGGTTTGATTATGTAAGTTTATGATTTATGCTTCCACACATAACCTTTTCTAGTAATCCAATGTTAAGAAATTAAATTTTCATATTTGCATACATTTAAAAAAAAATCATAGTAGTTTTACCTTGTTTCTCAACAAACTTTGTGTAAGTACCCTTTAAATGTCATGAATGCAGACTAAATGTTGTGATTTCGTATTTAAGTTTGATCAAATAATTTAAATTTTACAAATTCAATAAAATTGCAAGTTTGAAAATCAACTTGTGGCCACATAAAAATGACAAAGTTTAGAATGCAATTTCTAGAAGGTAAATTATAGATTGTACTTAAATTTTGTGACTTTACATCATTTACGAATTGTCTAACATTAAATGGGAAATAATGAGTTAAAATATTGTGATGATTCAGTTATGAAGCTTTCTGGGAAGCATATGTATTGTGTGATCCAACTATATGACCACTTTCATTCTTTTAAATAGTCAAAATTTCCACATGTAAATAAACTAAAATTGCAATTAGACTTGAAATTATTTGACACCGATATGTTTGAACCCTAAGAGCGTCCCTTAAAACCTATTCCCAAACCTTTTGAAACACCTTGGGACTTAATGAAATTATGAACTTGAAGGAGAATAAAGATGCTAAAATGTATAACAAGATGATATACCTGTAAAATTGCATTGAAAACCCATATTTTTCTATTGGGATTTGATCAAATTTTAATCATTTTTGTATAGATTGTGAAGTTGACAATATTTAATTACTCAACTTATGACATTTGCAACTATGACCAATGTTTGAAAATTTTCAATTGATAGACAATTTGACATTGTAAAATGATTGAGAACATTTACAAACAAGGTTATCTTCAACATTTATGACCATGATTATTGGCATAGTCATCAATACTTTTGACTTGACCAATTCAAAATGATGATGAAACTCTTACATGTGACTTGGAAAACTAATATGACATTCAAGATAATGATTCAATGATATAGGTTCTTTTAATGAGCATCAAATGTTTCAAAGTCCTCAAGGTAAAAGAATAAGGATAATAGTTGCTCTATTTCAGTACAAGAATCTTGTTAACATAGTAGAAAAACTAGTGTTTAATCCATAGGGCCATAGAGTCAAAAGTTAACATAGCACCATAGGAAATAAGAAAGGAATTATACACAAAAAAAAAATGAAATAAAAAAGACAAGACACCCACCAAAACTAAAACAAACACAAAAAAATTTACAAGGACACTTATGTGCATGGTAGGTAACAAACTACCTCAACCATTTCATGAATTTTATCCATATTCATTAGCTTGCTTAGAGAAATATGCACTCATTCAAAATCATGAACTATACCCATGACGTGTATGAAACAAATTTTAATTTCATATTTAATGATAGATTTATAGTTTTGTGCATGAAAATGTGCTCAAATGTGTGATTTAAACAATAAAAAAGAATTTAAAAAAAAAACACAAAACAAAACAAATACTCAAGATTAGGCTAAGAAAGCTCAAAGGGACATAATTGAGTAGATTTTCCCAAGATTGTTGATTGGATGTGTGCTCACTAGATATTATGGTAGCATAATGGCACTCCAAGTGAATATGAGATATTTTTGATAAATGGTTAAGATTTGGATATATAGGATGGGAGGAAAATAGATGAAAGGATAGGATTGCTTGATGGAGATCAAGGGTTGAGATGAGAGGTGATCTCTCAACTCATGAGATTGTGCCAAGTGTCACAATGAGAGAGCTTGAAAGGGAGATTGTACCCTTGTGGGTACAAGGCCCATGTGACATTGTACCAAGACCATGTCATGAAAGTACAAAGGTCCATGTACTTGATGTGATGGGAAGGGTTGATCCACTTAATCATTAAGTGTGTGCAAATGATTAGTAGGTAGGTTAGGTGAGGATTAGGATTAAGATTAGCTCAAGTGGGAGAGTTGGAGGATGTGGCATATGAGAGAGATTAAATAAATAAATATGATAGAAGGGTTAAGGTAGGATAGATTTAGATAAATAATTAAATCAAATTATTTATCTCAAGCTAAGACTTAGGAAAATAAATAATATTAATTAAATAATAAAATGTTATTTAATTAATGTAAATTATGGAGAAATTAGATGAAATGGGGATAAATTTACCAAATGTGGTCAATTTTAGGTGTCTACAATACTCTTTGAAATGCATAAGTTTCATGAGTAATGAATCATACTAAGATAGTCATTTTTCTCTATAAACTCAAAATATTGTTGAATGACTTCCATGTAATCATGCATATAACCAATCATATCTTCTTGAATTATACTAGATATGTCAATTTTCATCATTAAGATGTATTCTTGACCACTTAAATTTAATAAAAAAATATTTTTGAGTTGGATGGACTTTGTATAAGCTTTGAGCTAAGAAATATTTTACTAGTTTGTAATATGACTTCACTAATGCCAATTTTGAATAGCATAGGGTCCTCTACGAGTAAATTTATTTTTCCCCTCTTCACTGTAAGATAAAATTAGAAAATTATTTATCCAATGATGGTGAAACAAGAGAGGAGAATGATAAATTTGTACCCTTGGACTCAACAACAAAGATGTCTTTCTTCATCATGGGTAAAGGAGAGAGCATAACACGTCTACAATTAAATTCATAATTTGATGGTTGAAGGCACCAATTTAGAATAAATTATTCATATTACTAATTAAATTCCTAAACTTCATTTTGACTTATTACTCTTTATTTGTTTCCTTTAAATAATTTTGACTCGAATTTTCTCGATATAGTTTTTACAAATGCATTAAATTAATGGTTGATATATAGAGTTGTTTCCTTGCCAATCACTACATATAATTTCAATACATAATCTAATTTTGAAGCAACTATTTATTCATCCTCATATGTCTAAAATGTCTTGGTTGATGGAGGAAGATAAGATGAGATACCTAGTTTCTCATTGGTCCATGAAATGTCAAAAATTATTGTTGTACCTTCTTTAATAATAATATTATCGTACTTTTCATTACCTTCATTATTACACAAATAATATTTTCACAGTCTTCTTTATATTTATGCTCACTCATATGTACTAATGTTTTGTTTTCTTTATTAATAAAATATAACAATTGTTATCATGAGTGTGCATATAACTAAAAGAGGAATAAAAATTTATTCAAACTCAAGGGCAGGATCTTTCAGCTTTCAAGGGTGGGGTTGCTTGATGTCCAGTGGGAAAGGCCTTTGTTGTGTTCTTTTGTTGGATTATGGCAGAGCAACAAGTCTCTTACAGTTTGGTGGTGGCTGGTAGCAATGTGCCTCACAATGGCTCTTCTTCGGGTTTGAAAGCTTTGCAGTCATAATCGTTTTATATGGGGGAGGGCCCTAAATTGAAGAAAGTGTGCATGTAATTTCCTCCTTTAATGTGCATTTCACTTAGTAAACTAACATGAATAAAAATTAAGTGTTGTGATAAAGCTAGTAGAGCTTGCATAAAGAGATCCTAGAAAAAATTCAAAAAATATGATAATCTCTTTAACATCTTTTTGTGGATTTTCGCCTTTGTCATCCTCTTCAAGAATCTTGAACACTTCATCTCCCAGATACATTGTATTGAAAAAAAATGCCTGCTATTTCATCTACATGTTCTTTAGTTTTTACATGATCTTCGATCTTTCTTTTGACCACATTGTTCACCTACTATTCTTTAGTGGCTTCAAAATAAAAGGTTTCCATTTCAAGAGGAGAAAATAACATGAATGGAGAACCATTCTTACTTTTTAATCGTTGCAATACAATTAAAGGCAACTCATTTTAAATTCATACGTAATCTCCACCAATCAGCCTGGGAGAGCTTCTTTTATCGTATCAGCCCCTTTTTTTTCATCTCTACTGCTCTACTTTTGTTTTTATTTCTCCCGTTTTAAAACCGCGCCCCTTCAAATTCAACTGGCCTTGATTTTCAAAACAAATTCTTTCTTTTTCTGAACCCGCGACCCCTCATATTTTTCCCAAGATCCCACGTTGGTTTTGAAGCTAAAAAGGCACAAATAAAGTTTCAATTTCCAGATTCAATTTGAGTCCAAGACTCTTCAAGGTCTATGCTTCCACATTTGAATACATGTCAACTCGGGCAGTTTGCAATTACAACATTTGACAAAATCTTCATCAGCAATTTCATGTTGGTTCATATGGAGGCAGTTGATCAATCATATGCCCAGTCTATGCTTCCACGTTTTGTAGATCGTGAGAATGGTGGCAACAAAAAGTGAAGATCGGCTACTTAGTAGATGCTCTTGCACTAGACACACCCAGTAAAAAGTTTGTGAGCATAGGTTCACAAAACGGAGCTAATTAGTAGAACTATTCTTCCAAGTCATGAACAATTTGCTCGATTTAAGGTTGACCCAACAAAATGTGACAAATATCTATGGGTATTATATGACATACAATTTCATCATTATATCTTCTAATGTGAAAATTCACAATGCTTTGTTCACTTACCCAAATTTGATGACCTCCTTGCAACCAAGAGATATAGTATGGCTTAGGGTGATTCATCCTCTTCAAGTTCAACTTCTCAACCATTTCCAACCCAACCAAATTATCTCTACTATCATTGTCCACCGTCACTTTGTAGCATTTTCCACTAGACTTGCACATAGTTTGGAACAAATCACTCATTCGGATGGATTCTTGTTTCACCTTTTGTGGTTTCAAATATTCCTATTTCATCCACAAACTCTCTCCATGTCTCCACGATATTTTTCCAAACAATTATGGCACACTCTCAATCTGCAACCACAAACAAACTAGAGCCAACACTCGCTACCTTTGCAAGTCCCCTTGTAACAAAATTCTCACTATATCCTCTACCCAACAAGATTCTAGAAGATGCACTTTCAAGATCTCTTTTACCCACTTCCTCTCAGTGGAAGAGATTTGCACACCTTCTACGCAGCTTCATCTCTATTGAAGGACAACTAACATGATTCCCATAGAATCAATAGCCTCTTAGGGCTTCTTCACTCTTTACCAATTCTTCACCCACGGTCCTAGTGTAGACTACCTCACATTCGACACTCTTTCCACATGCTCAAGACCACTAGCTCTAATACAAATTGATGCAAGAGGCCTCCCCTCTGTCTCAACAAACACACAACTTCCAAAATACATCCACAACTAACCTATCCACAATCAAGCATTAATTTAATCTAACAAACTCATTTTCCAATTGAGTCTCCATGAGTTTTAACAATTAAATGGTTACCAATTCAAATGTCACTGGAATTAAACTTTATTGTCCTTCCAATTTAAACGCTATCAATAATTTAATCATGAATTAAACTTTATTGTCCTTCCAATTTAAACACTATCAAGAATTTAATCATTTAAATGATTAAATTCTTGATAGTGTTTAAATTGGAAGGACAATAAAGTTTAATTCATGTGACATTTGAATTGGTAATCATTTAATTGTTAAACCTCATGAAAACTCAACTGGAAAATGAGTTTGTTAGATTGAATTAATGCTTGACTGTGGATAGGTTAGTTGCGGATGTATTTTGGAAGTTGTGTGTTTGTTGAGATAGAGGGGAGGCCTCTTGCATCATGAAGTAATGTTGTTTTCCTCATTGTTCAAAGGGCTTGTCATTCATCACTATTTTCTTCACAATGAAAATTATATATTTCAACTTTTAATCCATCATGAGGTTTGATCAACAAATTTATCAAGTCATTCCTAAATAATTACTATTTACACAAAATTTTAAATTTGAAGCAATCATTTAAATTAGGTAGCAAATTTATCTGCCATTTTCTTTTCTTTTTTTTTGTACATAATTAGGATTCTCAGGCTAATGAATTTTACTATGTGATAGATATGTTTATTGGCTCATTCATTAAGATATACTTTTTAACTTGATTTTGTTTCAACATCCCAACTATAATCAAATCATCTTTGATATTATTTAGTTCTTTGTTTTGCAAATTCTAGATTACATATCTTATTTTGCTTCAAGAAAAATTTGGCTTCAAGATTTAGAGTAATGATGAAGATACAAATTTGATATATATAATTGAGTGATCAACATATGGAACTAGCTTCAAAGACTTGTTAAATTATTTCATAATCCCTTTATTGGTTCTCATTAGGGGAGAGGGGCCCATAGTGGAGCACCCTAACATTGTGTTTCCCAAAACCCTACATGGAAATTTCAAATCACTCCTAATTCTATACAATAGTTTATTTGGAAACTCATGTGCTTCTATATTTCATTTTAGGGCCACATCATCAAATATGATGCCACATCAACACACTTTTCGTTGAGGCATCCAAAAAGACTAAAAAAAAAGTGAGACCGATAGTGGTGCACTAAGTCATCTTTTGTTGGTGCACTGATGTGGCATCACATGATTTGTCATTTTGTGTACTTTATGGGTAAAAAGTGTTTTCCAATTAGATATTAAAATGCTCCACTATGGAGCCCACTGAGGACTACTTCTATCCCCACTATTGGACCTTACTCCATTATGGGCCCCTCTCCCCTAGTTCTTTTGGATTCTAAAAATATAAGACTAATGCATATGCATTAACTTTTGATTAGAATCTTTCAAGGAATTATCTTTAGGGTATCCTAGTTCATAATATATTCATCCTTCAAATGCTAAAAAAACTTAGCAAGAAGTACAACAAGGATTTCAATAAATAGCCTTATGAACACATTTTCTTCATTAACTCCCAAAATTACACAAGCTAGAGAAAATGCTTGAATTTGATTGTCCACATCTTATGAATATTTCTAATAAACTTCAATAATTTATCCTTCTATCTCAAAGTCAAGGTTGTATACTAAGGTAAATCTAGATAGCCAAAGTGACTTTCCCATGTTTTAGGTGAAATTAATGACATGATGTAAATGTGAAAAATAAAGGCAATGCTTATCTTAATTCAATGTGGCTTCTTTCATAATATTCATTAGTTTAGGTACATTTTTCTTATAAGAGCCAACAACCTCCATTATGGGGGAGGTACTTTCAATTTTCTTTTTAAGAAATAGCAACACTTCATTCTTCAATAGAGTCGCCTTTTTTTTTTTAAACAATTTTTCTATTGTAGTGATTAGTAGAAATCAATGTGACTCATCCAATGGGAAATCCATGTACTCACAATAATTGAAGAAATTTCCATTGAATGAGTGATTTTTCTCTACATCTAAGAGAGTAAACTCTCATATGGTGGGTGTTTTTATATTTTTGTGTACTTTTAACTAGAAAGTACAAAATAAAAAGAAGAGGAAAGATAATAAAAAAGTAGATAACAAAGAAACCCTACATACATCAAATATAGACAACCATCTAAAATTACTCAACATGATTGAGGAAAGAAGGAAAGAATAAGAGCATACAAAATTGAATAGAAAATATATTCAATTTCTACACACAATTTTGAAAAAGGAGTGGAGATGTTATGAAGATTTACAAAATAGAATTTAGAGTTCAATAAATCTACATAACAATTATTATATGGAAATTAATAAATAAACTTGAATCAAATTCACAAATACAAAATAAGGATCCTAAAAAACACTAAAATAAAAATCTAACATAAGAAAACCTATTATTCCTATCCAAAGTTGAATTATTCCTCAATTTTTTTTAAAAAACCTATTATTTTTCCTCCCTGTACAATTTGATATGTTTGACCAAGAATGGTAACTATTAGTAACCCTTTGTAAGCCCTATAAATTATTTTATTTTCCAATATATAGAGAGATTTTTACTTTTCCCATATAATCATTTTCAACCCCTCTTTTAAACTATAAAATATATAATATAAAAACTACAACGCTTTCAAATGACCCTACATCCTATAAATCATTAAAATAATTATTTTTCAAACATTAATAGCCTTACTTTATAATAAATTATTTTCATTAAAATTTGACATGTTAATGGTTGTCATAATTTTTTCGTCAAACAACTCAAACAAATTTCAATAGTTTGTCTTATTTAATTATCTTTCCTCTTATTAAATTTAAATTCCAAATTTAAATTTAGTCACATGTCTACAGCTTTTTCCCCCTTCCACCTCATCATGTGTCTCAACAAATTGAATATGTCAAATATTTAATTTAGCATTATCTTGAACAAATTCTTAAACAACTTTGGGACACTTGGCTCACTTCCTCCGTTTATTCTTCTAAACACTTGGAAAATTGTTTTCCTAAAGGGAACAATCTTCTTTATTCTCTCTAACTTCTTCATCCTCCACCCTTGATCTCTTCAGCTAAAATCCTAATCATTGGTTTCTACTACATCAGAATATGCCTTGGAAATCCTATAAATGCAACCTCATTCTACAGCAAAAAGATCCCACTATTGAGCAATCTTACTTCGCAAAATTTTCATTAGACCATTTGCGAGCATTTAGCATTTTTAGCATTTAGAATCATTTAGTATAATCATGGCTTTGTTATTAGTTGCATCTTAGTCTCTTTAGTTTCATCACATCATTTTCATACAACATCATTATCATAGCATCACTATCATATAGTTTATCAATCATGTAGGAATAGATTCCTTGCATTTTCTAGCATCTCGTTCTTCAAGTTGTCATTTGAACAGTCTTGTGCATACACAAAATTTGAGAGCCATAATGACTTGAGAAAATCCTTGAGGATATAGAACAATGCGATGATTTTAGAGAGTTTATTTGTTTCAATTTGATTAGATTGTTATTTGAATTCTCTCACACATAAATTGGTGCCCACCGTGGGGCCTAGCCCCATTTTTATTAACATTTTCTAGAAAGTTTGTTTATAGATTTGGACATGAACTTCTATGTAGTGCACCCATGGTTTCTTTTAGTGCATATGAAACATCTTTCAGCACATCCAGGCCTTGTTTCAGCCATCTAATTCACCTTTCAGTGCATCCAATTTGTCTTTTAACACATTGAGGGGTTCTTTTAGCACATATAGTGGTTATTTTAGAGCATTCAATAGTTATTTTGGCGCATTCAATAGTTCTTTTAGTGCATAGGTGTAATCTTTTAGTGCATATGGTTTCTATTTTAGCACATCTAGTTCTATTTGCATAAATTCAAAATTCTGAGAACTAATCCATATTTTCTATGTTGCAGGTACTCAAAAATGTTGTCAAAGACAATCATCTGAAACTACTAATGGTGTTTGTAGGGGCTAAAGTTATTTTTGCTTTCTTTTGATTAAATTAGGCATCTAGTTTAATTAAGAGGTTAATGAACACCCTATCTACTATGCTTGTAAAGTGATAGGCCTATGCTCTCCCCTGCACTGGGTGACCAAAATGCTAGACTCCCTCTTTCATGTTTTGATAACACCTTTAGAAGGCTTTCCATAGTGGGAAAAATTACTCACCCTACGAGAACGACCTAAGTGGGAACAACTAAAGCCAAGTTTTCCAACCCACTATAATCAAAAGTGAATTTGAGAAAACTCACAATTCAATGGTAGTGTGCAAGATAACCATCCCCAAAGCCTTTGTTTAAAGGTTGGGAAGTCTCCTGAGGGAGTTTATCATTTGTTGCACTAAACAGAAACCCTTACTATGAACTTTAAGTGTAGAAGCCAACCAAGTTAGTCTCTGAACATTTTTAATATTCAAAGTGCAAGGAGAGGGAAGAATCTGCCCCCAAGATACTCACCATATAACTATCAGGGATTACTGGCCAAAAATGGAGGATTTGACTTTGGTTAGGACCCAGGAAAGGAAAAAACACAAGCACCCTCTAGGGGGTGACACAACTGTGTGAGCTGACATAGTTCTAAGATGTGGACTGTGATATTATTAATGACCCTTGACATTAGGAGTGTCTGATCTGTTTTCTCTTGCTATATACCTATGGAAATCAAAGGAATCAGACTAGATTCTTGAACATACACTTAATGTTTAGTTCCTAGGTTTGAAACAACTGTTTTACAACTTGCTACTGTGTTTGAAATCATTATTCAAGAAGTCATCCATTTAAGAACACTTAATTCACATAATTCACAAATAGGAAAAAAGAAGTCAAAAATAATTGTTTAGAAGATTATCCCCTGAAAATAGTCAAATTCACTAATTCAAAGCAAGATAATCAAACAAACTTTCAAAATAGTGAAACACTTCCAGTTTAGCGCATACATTCCTTGTTTCAGCGCATTGAGCTCATTTTTTGGCGCATCTAAGTCATTTTCCAACGCATTTGACCAATTTTCTAGTGCATCTAGGTCCTTTTTTGGCACATTTGTTTCATCTTCCAACGCATTTGCAAATCTGTTTAGCACATTCACTTGATAATCCAGTAGAGTACCAAGTTGAATCATATTTAGGGGCAGTCTAGCACATCACTGGCTTGTTTTAGTGCATTTGATCCATTGTCTAGCGCATCTAAGTCATTTTCTAAAACTTTTGACTCATCTTCTAGTGCATATAGTCCATTTTCTAGTGCATTTGCATCATCTCTTAGCACATCAGGTTTCTATTTAAGCACATCTAGGGCATAGTTTAGTGCATCCAGGCCATCTTTTAGCGCATCCATTCCATCTTCTAGTGCATTTGTACCCTATTTTAGCGCATCTAGTTAATTCATAAATAGAGAGTTATTTTCACCATTTGTCCAACAATTGAAAGCACATCTAGGGATCCTTTTCAGGGCAGAACCATTCTTTAGTCACAACAATTTTTTAAACTTGAAGAAACTAGACTTTCCAAGTGAAATTCTATTAACTAAACTAATATCTAACACCTTAAAGTGCTTAATCATCAATCACATTTCTAATTGTTAAGCTAAGTTTAACCATTAGGATCTGTCATCCTTCATCACGAAACAACCCTATACAATCAGATTTAACTTAGTTTTATCAATAGGATTTCTCATCATATTTGAATTAGTTAATATCATTGACACTCTCCAACAAAGATCAAAGTTTAGTGAAACTATAACACTTGTATGCCTATTTTAACAAAATCCCGAAAATAAAAACTCAAGGAAAAAGAAATTGAAACTTAGAACACAATGGTTGAAGGTAAGGAAAATCCATTCCACAGATTCCACCAACTTGAAAAATGATGAAATCACTGAGGAAGACATTCAAATAGTTGAACAAGACCCCAAATTCCACAAGTTCATGGAATTTTTTTTTGAAAAAGATGGGGAAAAATACTTTTTAATGCTAGTTAATCAAGGTGTGAAAGTTCCACATGACTTTAATGTTAATCAACTGAAATGAGCTCCAAGAAGAATAGAAACTGATCCACCAAACACAGATCCAATGGTTGCCTTAACTAATCAAATGAAAAATCTGCAACAACTTCTTGACATGCAAAGAGGAACCACAAAAAGATATCTGCTGCAATACATTTTCCCATATCCTTTTGATCAAACTATCAACATGATTCCTTTTCCCAAGCATTGTGAATTTCCAAAGTATGATAAGTACAATGGTAAAACTGATCCTATAGATCATCTAAGGGAACTTTGAACCATGAGCTTGGAATTTGCAAATGAAGAGACTTATTTGATGAGATTGTTTCCATGAAGTTTGGGTGGACAATGTATGGAATGGTTCTCAAAACTTCCACCAGGTATCAAATCATTCAAAGAGTTGGTCAATAAGTTCATCACTCAATATTCCTATAACATCCAACACGAGATAACCATGAAAGACCTTTGCAACACAAAATAGAAAAAGGGTGAATCATTCCTTATATTTTTATAAAGATAGAGAAGTTTGTTTGCAAGATATGCTCATCTTGGACCTGAAAAGGAAAATATGGAAATATTCATTGACAATCTAAACGATGAGATGAGCTATAGACTCAAATTGCAATTCCCACCTACTTTTGAAAATATGATTGAAAATGGACTCGAAATCGAAGAAGCCTTGGTCAAAAGAGGAGTCTTAAAAATCTACAATGAAGGAAACAACTCAACAAACTCTTCTAATCATTATAATATCAATGATAAAACAAAATTTTCCCAAAGAAACAAAAATGCTAGTAATAGTGATGTTGCAGCTAATACACAAAATGCAAAACCAATTTTTAATCTATTAAGAATTACTCCCAAGACCAATCAAAACACCAACCAAAACACAAAGCAAAGTAGTAATCAAAACAATACTGAATCTAAACCACCACCATATTAAGTATCATCAAATTAAAAAATATTTACACCTTTAAGACAATCACTCAAATTAGCATTAAAAGAACTTATTGTAGCCAAGGTTATAACATTACCAGATGCACGAGATTGGGAACCAAGATTTAAACTTTCATGGTGGAATGATACACATTATTGTGACTTTCACATAAATAAGGGCCATAAAGTAAATAATTGCATGCAACTGAAACATTTGGTACAAGGTTTAATAGATAGAAAGGAAATATCAATAGAAGGACCCCAAACAAATGTTGATCATGGAGCATTCAAAAATCCTTTACCTAACTACAAAAAGGGGGAGTCATCTTCATCAAACACCAAAGGGAAAAATGTGAACTATGTTTATGATTATACCATTCTCCATATTGAGGTAGTTGATGATCAAATTAATGACATTAAAATCAATGACAAACAAGACCTTGTTGCAGCTAAGAATCAAATTAGTGACATTACAATTGAGTGTGAACAAGACATTTTTACAGCTGGTAATCAAAATAATGGCATTGTTATAGCTTAAAATCAACTCAAGGACATCAACATCAAATCAAACCAAATCAATGACATCGTGCCAATATTTTTTACGATAAAAATTGTTGCAACTGATAATCACATCAATGTCATTAAAATCAAAGATAAACAAAACAACATGTCGGTAAACACAAAAAGAAGAGCTTAGTCAAAGTATGTATTGAAGGAAAGTACTTCTAAAACAGCCACTGCCCCGCCGAATCAATACAACATTGTTGATCAATTGCAGAGAATCCCAGCTCAAATATCGATATTGGAACTTCTCAAAATTTCTCCAGCTCACAAAGAGATTCTAGAACAAGCTTTAGTGGCCACCATAGTACCAAATAATATAGAAGTTTTTCAATTCCAAGCTATGGTGGGACACTTGACCACACCTCATTGCCTATCATTTTTTGAAAACGATGATGTATCACTCACCCATCCACACAATGTTGCCCCCCACATTGAGGTTTTAATTCATAAACATTGGGTAAAACATGTTCTAATAGATGGTGGAGCTGGCCTAAATATCTACACTTTAAAAATTATTTGTGCATTGGGATATTCAAAAAATGCAATTGATGCTAGAAGAAAAATCACTATAAAATCCTATGATGATGAAGAGAGATCCTCCCAAGGATTGATAGTGTTACCAATTCAAGTGGGACCGGTTGTAAAAGAAATAATCTACCAAGTGTTAGACAAGGATTTTACATATAATATACTCTTGGAATGTCCTTGGATCCATGAGATGCAAGCAGTTTCGTCAATGTATCATTAATATTTGAAATTTCCTTTGAATGGACAAGAGATTACCATTTCAGTTGATTCCAACAATCCTCAATGCTACAATAATCTTAAGATGGTCCAAGATACTTTTGTACCACACAACAGGGAAGCCCTCACTCCTAGTTCATCAAACAATTAAGGTCAAATTAGTTCTTTCTCAAATCAATTAGAGAAAAAGGTTCAGTCAAAGGATAAAGGCATTGATCATTCCACATCCTCAAGCAATGAAAGTCAACTAAATTCTTTATCAAAATTGTTTGAGAAAAAAGTTCAGCTAAAAGACAACGACATGGGGGAACATTCTTTTGAGCAATCATTATGTCTATCAAAACTCTTACCTTCTCCAAAATCCTATGGAAAACCATCAACCTCAAGACAACAATCCTCACAACCAACCACGCTCTTTGATGGTATGTTTGTAAAAGTAGTCACCCTAGTGGATGAACCTGAAGACAAGGATGTGTTAAATTGGTTGTACAAAGATGAAGAAGCATCACACGCATCAACTTCCAATGTGCTAACTGAACCATATGGTAAAGGGTTTAAAATCCTAGAGAAGATGGGATATTAAGAAAAAGGTCATGTTGGCAAAAGAAAAGAAGGCATTGTGGAACTGATACAACCTATCATAACTAGTGCAAAGGACAAGACAAGACCAGGATACAGAGAAGAGTCAAAAGAAGAAACCAAGCAATAGATTTTTGAATGAATCCTTTAATTGTGAGATGGTCCTAAAATAGATTCTAATGAATATGAATGGGACTCGCTCTTTGAAGAATATTGTCAAGACAAAAAAATTAATGTGATACAAAGGGATGCACCAACACGTATGGAGGGACAAAGTTCAGGGTCTAGACCTCTTGAATTTGGATCATAGCATATTGATGACTCTAGTGAAGATGATCAAACATCGAGTGATATAAATCATTCAGAAGAGAGTAACATCATAGACCTTGACATTGCTATTGAACACTTTGAAGACGTTGCCATCATGACACTCACCCCTTTTGACCTTAACCAATCCAATGATTTTTTACCATTGGTAATCCCAAACTAATTAACTAGGACCAAACATAGCTACTTGATATCCCCATCTTTCCAAATGATGATTCCATTGTTAACTTCCTTTGCTCTAATAATCCTAAACATGTTCCACCAATGAATCTCATAACGAAGCTTCAGACAAGGGGAGTGCCAAATCTCTCAACTGCAAAATGAATATCAAAAATCAATCTGGAAACCATTTAATGGCAGTATTAGATCAAGAAAAAGTAAAAATACAGAGTGCATATAACAATGAAAACCTCTTTGAGGCATCAAAATATGGGAGATTTGACACTCTTCCCAAGCATTATCATGAGAGATCTTCAGTACTGGTTGAACCTACACAATCCATCAACATTGGTACAGCTAAAACATTCAAGACTCCACATCTAGCAACATCCAAGACAAAGGAAGAAAAACTAAGCTTCACCAAATTCTTTGAAGAGAGACAAGTCATCTTTGCTTAGTCCTATGCTGACATGCTAGGTACATATCCAAATCTTATAATGCATCATTTATCACTACCACCTGGAATAAGACCAGTGAAGCAAAAATTGAGAAAAATGCATCTGCACCTCGCTCTCTTAGTGAAAGTTGAATTGAAGAAACTATTAGATGGAGGATTCATCTGACCTATTGATTATGTTGAAAGGATCTCAAACATTGTACCAGTTTCTAAACTAGATAACAGTATCAAGATATGTACAAATTTCAAAGATCTTAATAGGGCTTATCCAAAAGATGATTTTCCTTTTCCTAACATTGACATCATTGTGGATTTGAGAGCAGGTCATGCTATGTTATCACTTATGGATGGATTTTTAGGCTACAATCAAATCAAAATAGCACTAGAAGATCAAGAGTAAACAACATTCACATGTCCATGGGGTACATTATGTTGGAACATCATGCCTTTTGGATTAAAGAATGTTGGGGCTACTTATCAACGTGCGATGACCACTATCTTTCATGACATGATGCACACCTTTATGGAGGACTATGTGGATGAATTTTTATCTAAATCATTCACTAGGGAAGGACATCTTGAAATCCTAGATAAAATTTTCACTTGATTGGAGAAATTCAATTTGTGGTTAAATCCCAAGAAGTGTGTATTTGGAGTGACATCAGCTAAAATTTTAGGATATATAGTATTAGCTAAAGGCATTGAGGTGGATCCTATGAAAGTCAAAGTCATCATGGAGATGCCTCCTCCCAAGAATATTAGACAACTTAGATCTTTACAGGGATGATTCCAATCTATCAGGACGTTTGTCACACAACTGGTAAATAAAACTCATCCTTTTAATCATTTACTACACAATAATGTTTCTTTTAAATGGGATGAAAAATGTGAAGCAAATTTTAATCAACTGAAGCAGTATCTGATGTCTCCACCTATATCGGTACCACCAATGGAAGGAAACCCCCTATTACTCTACATAGCAACAACTGAGGTATCTTTGGGTGCTTTGTTGGCACAGGAAAATTCTGTGAGAAAAGAAAGGGATATTTATTACATCAGTAGAACATTGGATGACTATGAAATCAACTACACACTCATTGAAAAATCTTGTTTGGTGGTTGTGTTTTAAACTCAACAACTATGGCATTACATGTTAATACATACCATCAAATTGATAGCCAAGATAGATCCATTGAAATATTTACTCAGCAAAGCCAATATAACTAGAAGACTAGCAAAATGGTTAATGATATTGAGTGATTTGACATCCAATATGTGGATTAAAAATCAATCAAGGGCCAATCAATCATAGACCAGCTAGCTGAAGCACCATTACAAGATGATCATCCCATGCACATTGAGTTTCCAAATGTAGATGCTCTCACAATGTCAACACAACAATGGATGTTATATTTTGATAGATCTTACATGCAACATGGATTAGGTGCAAGAATTCTATTTGTCATGCCTCAAGAACACACCATTCCAAAGTCCTACAGGTTGATGTTTCCTTGCACTAACAACACAACTAAGTATGAGGAATTGATCATTGGTATCAAGGTAGTAGTGGAGTGGAAAATCATAGAGTTACAAGTCTATGGAGATTCTTAGCTAGTCATAAATCAGGTTAATGATGATTACCAGACAAAAGATGACAAATTGATGCCATATAATAGAATGGTGGATGATTTCAAGAAGTACTTTGTTGAAATAAAATTTGAACAAGTTCCAAGAGTGGAAAACAAAGTTGTAGATTCCATGGAAACCATTGCCTCTCTTCTATAGATACCAGAGAAACAAGCTTGTTATGAATTCATGGTAGAACAACTGTTTAATCCCGCCTATGATAACCTTGAATCCCAAGTCATATACCATCTAGTTGAAGTTGACTCTTCTATCTATGGGAAGATCGACACCTATCTAAAACATAATACCCTACCACCAAATCTAGCCTGAAACTAAAAGAACTTCATCTGACAAGCAACTCGGCATACCCTGATAGCTGATGTACTTTATTGATGAGGTCTTGATGGTACTCTCCTTCAGTTTCTTGAATGTAACGAATCTGAAAACACTTTTCGAGAGGTTCATGAAGGTATCTATGGAACTCATTCAAGTGGTCTAACTCTCGCTAAGAAACTCCTACACTTGGGTATTACTGGCCGAACATGGAGAAGGAGTCTTTTCAATTTGTTAAGAAATTCCAAAAATGTCAAGTCCATGGTAACCTCATGCATGCACCAGCACAGGAGCTACAACCATTCACATCAACATGGCCTTTCTGTCAATGGGGACTTGACCTTGTAGGTAAAATTCATCCATGTTCATCCAATGGGAACAAGTTCATAATCACAACCACATAGTACTTTACAAAGTGGATTGAAGTTGTTCCCATAACCACAATCACTGGAAAAAAAATTGTATCCTTCATCCTAAATTACATTATCTGTTGGTATGGTATTCCTCAGTCCATTGTCACTAACAATGGTAGAACTTTCAAGAATCAGGATGTCCAAGAGCTTTGTGAAAGGTTTCATATCTAGCATCAATTTTCCACACCTTACTATCCTCAAGGAAATGGCCAAGTAGAGGCCTCAAACAAAACCATTCTAAAAATCTTGAAGAAAACTGTCAACAATGTTGGATATGATTGGCATGTTCAATTAAACCCTGCTCTATAGGCTTACCGTACCAACATCTGCACCCTGATAGGAGCCATGCCATAAGCTCTTGTCTATGGATCAAAGACCATTTTTCCTATTGAGGTTGAGCTACCATCACTCTGGTTGTCTTTGAAGGGAATCATTTCAAAGGAAGATTATCGATTATCTAGAATACAAGAGTTGGAATTGTTGGATGAACATCGTCAGCATGCGGTGGATCATTTGAAATCCTATCAATAGAGGATTTCAAGAAGTTATAATCACGGAATAAAACCAAGAACATTTCAATTTGGTGACTTGGTCTTAAAAGAGAATCCTCGAAATCAACAAGATCGAGAAAAGAAGGGGAAGTTTGAACCAAACTGATTAGGCCCTTTTGTTGTTTTATCAATCTATGGATCTGGAGCTTATCAGTTGTCTACACCTGAAGGGGATCTATTCGAGGAACCTATAAAAAGTCTTCATCTCAAAAATTTCTACACCTAACTCCTACTGCATGGTAAAAAGTCCTAAAAAAATACAAAAAAATGAGAAAAAGTTTTGAACAAATGGTCACCCTGATGAAAACCTGGCAAATAGGCATCTTGGTGACAACAAAAAAAGACCAAAAAAATAAAAAAATTAGAAAAAGTGCAATAAAAACAAATAGTAAAAACTTGGCAACAGGTGCTATTTGTGATAGATTAGCTTTTCCATCTATTTGAGTGTGTTTTGACCATTTTCTTTTGCCATCATTTTTCCTATCCATCGAAGAGCCTCATGTACATATCTTGGCATTGTGGTCATGTCTCACCCTGGACTGGGGGAAAAATCTTGAACTCACTAGGGGCAATAAACTTTGAGCTTAAACCAATAGACAAACAATAGTTAGACAATGTAGCAAACACAATAATCACGATAAAAACTCAATATTGAACATTGATCAAAATTTTTGAAAATCAACCATCCATATCAAACAACTAAATCAATCACCCAAAACAAATTTAAATGGATGATGTTCTTTCTAAATAATGGTTTTATCACTTTGGCATGAATGTTCAATTGTTGTATCTTGTTTTTGTTATTATTTCTCTAGAGCAACTCAAGGATGTCATGAACTAGGGAAGCTATGATCAAGAATGATATTTTCTCTATCTGTTGTCTCTGAGTTAATCATTACTACTGTGCAAATTGTCGTGGGACATGCTCTACAAAGTATCATTGATGACATTCCGAATTTGCATAGGAAAAGGATTAATTCTTGTTTGTTTACGCAAGCAATACTCAGGTCATCTCGGTTCAATTATGCCTAGATGCTTGTGTTAATTTGCAATATCAAAAATCATGGAAGTAGTACTTAGATCATCATGGTATAATTATACCATCGATGTTTGTACTAACTTTCAACATCTTAAAGGCTCAATGATGATACCAAGCACAACAAATTGACTAACAAAATGACAACTTTGCATATTAGTTTTGCATGGTTAGGATAGATTGCATCCATATTGGTTTTGCATCTACATTTTGGGTCTCTCCAAGGCAGGAAAAATTTCAAAATGATGGTGTCTTTCTCATCAATGAATTAAGTACATTTGACATTAACAAAAACAAGTTCATTTACATATATAGTTGCATAGGAATTATCATAAGCATATCATACATGCATTGGAATCATCATAAGATTCATCTCATATAGCAATTAAATCATATATTTGCAATAGAAAATACAAAAATAACATACATTACATCTCATTTGCATAATCCATCTCATATAGCCTAAAAGCATCATGCATAAAACATATAGAATCATAAATCACGCATCATCATTTCATCATTCCATAATTATAGGAATCACATAGCATATAGAACAAAAATAAAAGGAATCCATCATACAAGCATATAGACATCATATAGATTGATAATATTGGCTACATCTCATATATAATCTCAAAATAAATGTCAAAGTGTACAATGATATTGTAAAGCATGGAGAGATACATCATGAAAAATGTGGCAAAATAATCATAATGTCTCAGTTGAATCAAAGTGTATACATCATCAAATATCAATACATCAAATGTCAACATTGGAGCTATGTGTTGCTTCCTCCAAAAAATGGTGGCCCCACTGCACTGCCTATTCCACCACCTGATGGCCTTGTACCTAGATCTCTACGAAGTGGCTCTGTCACACTTTCGCTAGTAGTCTGAGAGTGGTTGCGACTTGATCTAGCACTGGCTAACTATACATAACTCACATACTTGCTTTGTAGGCACTACCTCATGACATCACAACTAATAATACTCAGCCTCCTTGGTGGAGCTTGTACCTCTCTAAGGTAATATGTTATCGTTGTACCCTCGACAACTCTTTGTAATCTCTTTGACAAGGCCTTTGTCTGCTCACATCGTTATCTCAAAGTATCTCTCTCCGTTGTGAGAGAGGTGATATGTGCCTGTGTCTGTGCTTGGGCCTGAGTTAGTTGTCCCTGTAGTGTTGGTACCTATTCCCATAAAGCAACTATTTGAGCCTACTACTGATGGGAGGGTAAATGAATGTGAATCTATTATAGTCCTAAAGATATCATGGATCTCCTCCTCTGAGTCACTCTCACCTCCAATATCAGCCATGCACCTCCATCACCTCCACCCACATCCCCATCTCTGCCATCACCACCACCTCCACCATCCCCATCTCCATCATCTCCATCATCACCTCCTCCACCCATCCTCTGTCTTGGTGCCTAATCATCATCTAATGAAGGTACTAGTTTTTCTGGACTAGATATCCTCGGGAAAGGATGTGCAAAGAAATAATGTGCATGCTCCTGTGATACTACAGCCTCTATGATCTCTAGATGATACTCCCATGTAACTTCATGTAACCCAAGGTACTCCTAACATGCTGCATCATATGATAGTGATGGTCCCCACTCTAGTACATCCCATCATCTGCTTGCATATAGTGCAACTCCTTGGGGCATACCCTACACTCGCTTGTACTATCGCAACACTCTCATGAGAAGGAATCTCTCTATAACAAATAGTGTCCTCCCAATCAGGTACCTCACAGTGCACACATATGACATCTCTATATCATCATATGACCAATCCTCATAGTCTAAATAGGATCTCTAGGTAACCAAATCCAAATCATCTAACACTTGTCTCCAATACTCTAGTTTTCCTAGCTTATGTTGGACAACTAGAATTGTGTAGCCAAAAAAGTATAGTCGACCAACTAGACATTGTCTATCTATAACAGGCCAAGTGACAGCTATGTGCTCCCACACCCATATATGTAGTAGTGTCACCCCAGCTAACAAACTACCCCCTCTAAGATATACTACCTGATAAAGATTGTGATACAAGTGTGCCAGCATGTAGGATCCCCAAGCATATTGAGTCCTCTAACTAATCATGTACTCTCCAAAATCTAGCCCCATCCAACTGACAGTCCCTTCAATCTACGGTTGGGACATAGGAAACCTCCAATAAATCCAGCAAGAACACATGGTAGTGGAACATAAGAATCAACCATCTCTCGCCATGGAATCTCATATCCGCAAATCTCATCATCAACAAAAATCCTTTGCAATGCATCAGTGCCTCCCTACTCTGTGTGATTGTAAACCATGAGCTCACCAACAACAAGAATCCTCATAATCCAATAAAAATCCTCCTGTGTGATTGTCATATCACCAGTGGCTAAATGAAAGGTGTTGTGGTCACTATGCCACCTCTCAACCAAAGCAGTCAAAAGTCCCCTACAGATCCTATATTGGGGCATATTAATCAAATAAGTCAATCTACATCATCCAATCACATCTAAATCAGCATACACCAGTTGTGGAATCATATCCCAAGTCTTCAGGAATCACTCCCAAGATTGAAGGGTCCTCGACGGCTCCTATCATCATAACATATTGCAAATCAACAATCTTATCAATCAACATAAATCAGCCTATCAATCTAATCAGCTCTAATGAGATTTCAATCAAATCTCATGAGTGTCTATTATTGATCCTCACCTATCATGAGGTCAATCGTCATCATTCTATCATTGATCTTCACCTATCATGAGGTCAATCATCATCATTCTATCATTGATCCTCGCCTATCATGAGGTCAATCATCATAATCTTATCATTGATTCCCACCCATCATGAGATTAATCATCATCTACTCTATCAACTGTGAACCAATATCCTATACCTACAAGAACACAACAAATGAACACATTAATAAGATCAAATGCAAGTTAGAATAGAGATTCCCCATAAAATCCATTACCATCATTTGAAATAGGAAATGAAAGCAAGAAATGCAATGAAAAGCAATAAAAGAGATTAATCCTATTCAAATAATGCAAACTCTTGATCCTATGGGGGAGTTGGTGCAAATTTGATGTGGAAATTGGCCCTTTCCCAACTCCTTTGCAAGCTTTGATGATTAATGGTGATAGTGATCCACTTTGCTGAAGATTCAAGTGTGCTCCATGATGAAAAACCTACATAACCTAGCTACCATTGATGAATTTGATGAATCTTACAAATGCTTTGAAGATGTATTTGAGTATAGTAAGCTTACTCAAATGGTGGATGATGAAAATGAAGGATGAGCTCTCTATTTATAGAAAGAAAGAGTTGAATATTGAAAAATAGGATGAATGTGGGATAAAAGATAAACCAATGACATGATGCCACTTGTCAACATGTGAGAGGATGAAGGTTGAGCACATTTTGATCAATGTGCAAGTTTGAAATTTGAATTTGAAGAAGTGACATGTTTAGGGGGGATGAAAGAACAGAGTTAAATACCACTTGGCTCAAGGAAAGGACATGTAAGAGGAATTGAATGCCTTGTTGGAAGGGACAAGTCCTTTTGGAGGGACTTTTTGAATTTGAAGAATATTCCATCCTTTGATGCCTTTTTTAATGAAATAGAAGAATTTAATAAGTCAAATAAATTGATTTATTGTGCAAGTGGGAAAAGCTAGAGGATGTGACATGCAATTAGATTAAACTAATCAAGTTTTGATCAATTTAAGAGGAGTTTAGGTGATTTGAGTAATTGATTTAGATTTGTGGGTTGAAATAAATCAAAAAGAGATAAAAATGATTAAGACCTAGTTAAATAAATATTTTGATTTATTTAACCAAAGGGGGTGATGTTTGATTAAATTAGATAAATGTTTGATTTATTTAATTTAATAGAGGAACTATAGAGATTTAATTAAATAAAATAAATTATTTAATTAAAACAGAGATTTAGGAATTAATTAAATAAAATGGTTTATTTAATTAACAAGAGATAATGACTTAACAAGATAAAATTGATTTATTTAATTAAGAGATGAAATGTGATGAATTTAATCAAATAAAGGTTATTCAATTAAATGTTTAGAAAAGGGGATGATTCAGGATGAACCAGTGTTAGTAGATAAATATTGGATGTGTGATATCTATTAGTATGTTTTCTATGTCTTCATTTTGCCCCTCTTTGAAGCAACATACTTGATGCATTGGTTCAAAGAATAACCACACCATGATCAAAAGTCAAAAATTCTTTTTATTTTGGATGCCCCACTATTGCCCTAGTGAGAAGAATTACAATGGCATACTACCCCCTCGAGAGATCGAGTGGAAATGCTAATTTTTGATTGAGATCACGATAAAATGTGAGAGGAGTGGTTCTATTGATTATAGGAGGAAAGAAAATTCTTTAGAAAGATTAGATATTTGATGTAGACAATTTTGATGATGTATAGACAGTCATCGACCATGGGTAGCCTTATGTATATTTTGAGATATCAGACAAATTTGGATAGAAATGTTAGTAAAGATAGAAGAATAAGATGGATGGAAGAGAGTATCCAACAAGTCTATGATCTGATGGGACTTTATTGGAGATGATGATGATGATGCAGATGATGTTCACTTGTCGAGAGTTGGGATTTTCAAAGGGCCAATTACCTTATGTTTGATAACACACATAGGCATGATGCATCAAGGTATAAAGAACTAGGATGGCGTTGCCCCTAGTGTGATGGACTTTGACTCGACAAATAGATAGGAGTATTCTTATTCAAACCTAACATACGAAAACCTTGTTAGGATGCATTTCTAAAGTTTCAACCATCTCGAACCAAAACATGGAAAGGTATAACCCATCAATGCAATAGTCAACAAGCTACCCAAAACACCTTCCATACACACCTAACAAAGAAAGTATTTGCCAAGGTTATATTACAAGAACATCCAACAAGCACAACAAACAAAAGATAATGATCTTTGCCCCATTCCTTTCTCTCTAAATTGTTTTGATTAGACATCATTGAGAGGTAAGTGGAATGAGCGCGATAAGATAAATCAATAGAAAAGTTCAAGTAAACAAACAATTAAATGTTCTTCATACTTACAGCCAAAGGGATGTGTTTTGATAGGATAAGAATCCAAGGTGATATCCAAAATGATGCCCATTGTCGGAATGATATATCCTAGGACATGCATTGTATAGGATGATGATGGGTTGATAAGTTGTTTGATAAGCTATTGATATAAAGTCAATTGACATGTTTGAAAATGATCAAGAGTTTGATTTTACATTTTAAAATTTTGTTGTTTGCTTTTGAATTTACGATTGAAGTTTGCTCTTGCTAATTGTTGTGATTGTTTCTATTTGTGTTGCCAAAGGATGAAGGTGATGATTGATTAACTATGGATGAGATTATTGCAAGTGAAAGCAAAATGAGACAAATGAATTTTTTGAGTTTTTTGAATGTTTTTTATCTTTTTGATATGTTTTGAGGCTGTTTTTGGTACTTTTGAAGATTTTGCAAATGTTTTAATTTTCCAAATTTTTAAAAAAAATTCGGTTTTGTGAGATTTTATGAATGTTTTTGGATTTTGATGTTTTTTGAATGTTTTTGGATTTTGATGTCTCGGGGGTTGATCAAAGATTAGCCTTTCCTATGTTTAAGCTCAAAGACGACACAGTTTGGATGACCAAGTTTTTGATTTGTTTTGGGATTTTTTTGGCACAATTTTGACATTTTGGATATGGATGTGCGTGATGATATCAGTGCTTTATTTTGGGATTTTTTTGAAAACTAAGCTAAGGTTGATTGATCAGATTGATGGATTGATGATGATAACATTGTTGAGGATACACAACAATGCAAGGTCAGTGTTAAGCAACATGAGGATTTAGGATGGATATCCCAAGATGATGTGGGATTGATGATGATAACATTGTTTAGGATACAAAACAATGCAAGGATAGTGTTAAGAAACACAAGGATTAGGATGGATATCCCAAGATGATGATGGATTGATTGGATTTGATTTTATCAAGATTGATGAAACTTGGTTTGGAACAAAAGATGTTTTGGATGATTTGATGTGACATTGAAGCACACATTAGATGCAACTGATAGTGATTGTTTGGATTTGTTTGATGAAATATGAAGATTGATAAGGAATGTCTTCTCATAAAAATATGCCATGGGCTAGTGATTTGGATTTTTTTTCTCACAAGTGGTTTGACAAATTTGATTTCATGTTTTCCAATGTTTGGATCACCACATAAGTTGGAATATATAGATCAAGATTTATTCCCAAAGCAATATATAAATATCCACCCCCAGTGTCTAGCAATGTATGAATTCCATGGGTGGATGCTTGGATAGGTGTGTGGATAGATGGATATCGTAAGCACGCAAAGGATGCCAAAGATTATCTTGCAATAAGATAAGGTGTTTGAATAGAGTATGCTAATTTGGATAATGCTTCATGGCTCATATAATGTTAAGTAGGATAGGATCAATGAAAATGACCCATGTCAAGATGTTTACCATAAGCAAGTGTAAAGTGTGCACCAAAGTTTATCAAGATCAAGATAGCTCAGACTATGGATATAGATACATGCGAATGGATTGGATAAATGGTTCATGGATGAATGGATTTATTATGGCTAAGATGGATGGAATGTAGGATTTATTATGGATGGGATGAGATACTTCCACCTGAACTGGCACACGTAGATGCTAGATTCTACACATCACGCCTGTTTGCTAGGTTTTCATCATGGTACCTATCCAAAGTGCCACCATAGTGGTTTTCACTAGAGGACAATTTTTTTCTTTACTACTTTCAATCCTTTTTCTAATTATTTATTTATTTTTGATTTTTTGATTTTTTGATTTTTTGAAAGAATTTAAGCTCATGCTGAACCACCTGGTGGTGTCAATGTAGATGCTTCTATCATAATGTGTCATTGATATCTTGCTTGAAGAAGCTGCTTTTCCAAGATACATGCACTTGAATACAACTTTTGAGATTCCTGATCAGTTTTGTTGATACCAGAGTTAACATTGTCTTTGTGTGCACATCGTGATAGAGTGCCTTCTGAATCCTTATGATGAAGGGTCGATGCCAATACATGGTCAATGTGAGAATTAGATATCATGTGTGGAGGCATGGATAGAGTGTGTTTAGGGATAAAAGATGGATTGGTTGATAGTTTAGAACCTTTGACTCTCCAAACTTGGGAAGATGAGCAATGATGGGTGGATATGGAAGTGTGCATGGAATTAGGACCAACTGCTTGATAGACTTTGTACATCACTTGAGAAGCCTTCTTTTTCTTTTGTGGATATCTTTGATGGATAATTTCCCTTTTTAATTTTTCCCCATAGTTTCTTTGACTGATGGAGTTTGATAAGGATAATCTTTCTTTGTATTTTTTGGTATCCACTTGTATTTGATTTTTTTGATATGCTTCTTAGCTTCTTTTTCTTTGATAACATTTTGTGTGCTTTGATTCAAAACCTTCTTTTGATGTTGGTCCCAATTCGTGGATGGGGTGATGGGTGGATGAAGATTCATGATGTGGCTGGTTGTAGTATTGGCATTGGTTTTATCATAAGGATTCTTCATGTGCCCTATGTTGATGTTTGCTTGAGACAAAATTGCCCCCAGTATGGTGGTAGTGGCACCTTTGTTCCTTGATTCTGCTTGTTTTTAGATGTGTTGTTTAGTAAGCATGCTCTGATAAAGGACCACTACAAATGACGCTATTTCCATTGGCTACTTTGCTAACTCTGGAATGTCCTATTCTATCTGACATGTTTCCTTGAGTGGATAATGTTGGATATCTTCATACATGATGTCCTCATTCTAAATTTGGGATATATTTGATCCTGATGTTGACAACTCAGTTTAACTGTAGGAATCAATAATCTACTCTTTTTGTGTAATAGAATCCTACTCTAAATGAAGATCATCTATGTGTCCATCCATAGAAAGCATCTCATGGGTAGATGGAGGAGTATGTGCTATGTGGATATAATCATCTTGTGTAGATAGGAGAGTATCCATTAGATTATTGTAGTAACTTGGGGATACAAATTCTTGATCTTGAATGATTTTGGAATTGCTTTCGACATGCTTTAGATCTTGACATGGGTCAATTTCAAAGGATGGATTTCTTACAAAGGGTTCTTGGATATCTTCATTGGGCATAGGAAGTGGCTCAATATCCTCTTGATCTTTGAGTGAATTTGGATCAAGTGTTGAGTTGAATATTCCTTCAATATCGGCAAATCATGAGGTTGAAGGATGTCAATATGTCTTGGAAAGGACCATTGCTAGACTTTGGTGAGAGATGTTGATCATGCTTTAGAATAAATTTTTGAGATATGTCCTCTAACTCATTAGGTGATATAGAGATATTTTCAACATGGTTATTGGTCGATGGATTGTTGATTACAGGATCAAATAATGTTAACACTCCTTGAAATAGATCATTGTCAGATATTGTTGAGGGATTCTTATCATGATCAAAAAGTGACTCTTGATGTATGTTGATTTGATCTTCGGATGAGGTAAAAACATATTCCATGTGTTCATTGATGGATATGTCTTGATCATGTGATCATTGACTTGGATCGATATATGGAGTTGTTAACATGTTGTTGGTATTTTGAACAACATTTGATTGGTGGGCTTGGTATTCGGATTGAGCTTGCACTTGCACTTGAGCTTGGGCTTGTACAACTTGCTAAGCAGTTAGTTGTACAGCTTGTCAGTTTTGGCTTTATTGGAGCACCTTTTAATAAGCAGCCTGCTAAGCGGCTTGCAATGCAATGCTATATTGGTTTCATGTGTTTGGGTTGGGTGGTGGTGGTGGCAGAGGTGGTTTTGGAATAGTGCTTGTTGTGGTGATAAGAGGTATCATCATATTAATGATTGGGATTTGAGTGGTGGATGGTGTGATCGATATGGTTGGTCCTTGAGAGACCATGTTTTGAGGGATGACAAATGATGTTTTGGTTGCTTGTGTTATAGGGATGGTTTCCATTTGTTGTTGTGATATCGACTGCAAGGGGGGAGGATTTGGTATGATGCCTTGATTGATGGTTGGGGGGATGTTTTGGATGAACGGTGGTAGTGAAGGTATCCCAAAACCAAGAGGTGATATGGATGTTAATGGAAAGGGTGGGAGTGGTGGGAAAGTGAGTGGCATGCTCCCTTGGGGAAATGATGATGTTTGATAAAAAAATGCCCCCTGGTCCAAATAGGTCACCTTCTCCTTGTGAGGTCGTAGGGAGAGAGGCTTGAGGGGTTGCATGAAATGATGATGATGGGTCATTAGGATTATGAAAGGTGAGGGGGACATATGGGTGTGTGGATTTTGAACAAAATTCATGTGATTTTCAAACATATATAACCAAAAGTTTACCAAGTGTGGATTTGAAATGTTCATGTTTGGTATAGTTGTACTTGGTATATTCATATTTTTCATGTATGGATTTGATGGGATAATGTTGTTTTGTTGAAGACTTGTGCACTAAGTATTTGGTTGATAGATTTGTAAGTTTGGACTTGGATTTAAATCCACCATCGAAAAAGGTGTTTCAAAATTTAGATTGGGTATATTCACATTTGTTGTACCATTGAGGTTTGTAGGAGATAATGATCCCATGTATGGATTGTATAAATGTGAGTTTTGAAAATCAATTAGCATTGTAAGGCTTTGATAGTTTGGTTGAATTGCTTTACTCATGATATATGGAGCAAGTTTATATTCCATGTTATTCTTGTGTTTTGACCTTGTTGTAAAAGTGGCCTCTAAGGTGTTTAGGACCAATGATGAGATGAAGGATAAAAGGGGTGAATGATATGGGTGTTGAGTTTTTAGGAACTTTGGATCAATGCTAGACTTTAGGATTTGATTTTGATTAGTTTTGATTGGATAGTGAACTTGTAAACCCTAAGATGTTGGATGTGATCTTAGGATGAGAAAGGATGCATTCCCATACTTGTAATTATAAAGGTGATTTTGATTTGGTTTAAGGATGTACCCAAGTCTAGATAATGATGTTTCCAAAGCTCTAAAGTTTCTTGGGGAATGGGATGAAAAATGTTTGAAATGAAGGAACTATTTGATTTGATCCTAAATGAACCTTACAAGGACCTTCTTTACAAGACCAAGATATTGAAGAACATACTTTTCTCTAAGAGTAGTTCAAAACCAAAAGACCAATGTTTGCATGAAAACCATATGACCAAAAGATGCTTGACCCCACTAGCTCCCCTCCACGACACTCACTTATAAGGGGCAGCCAAGCATCAGTACCCATGAAACTCCCATGGCATACTTTCCATTTCTACTAAAAAACATAAAAGTATGGGGCGGCTTTAGAATGACCACTCTTACACAAACAAATAGATAAGGATTTTGGCATTTCTACAATAAGGGTTTTAGTTCAAACTTTCTATTCATAGGAGTTGACCCAACATGGTGAGAGACCATTGATGCCCTTCTTGTTGGAGCCAACCACATGATATTGGTGTTTGTTCGAGTACCCACTTTTATATCTCGATTGGAAATTCTCTTGGTTTTAGAGTGTTACCAGTTGAGTCATTCCCTTGGGTGAGTACTTTTTCCCCAAGGTAGGCCCTCTAAGATATAGTGAGCAAACATATTTGTAACTCGATTGATCTTTGTTGAGAAACAAAGAGAGAATACATAGGTTTGGCTCACACTCGCAAGATATTTTGTTCAATTTTAGTTCCAAAATGAAGTGTGGAGGCAATTACTTTATCCCAGCCTAAGACCACCAAAAAGCCTTTTGATTCTCAAGATCATCGTGAGGCACAAGAGAAGCGCATACATATTTTCAACGGTGTTAGTTTGAGTAACCAATTACAAAACAAAGTAGCGCATGTTCTTTTTAAACCCACAAAGCAATGATTTGATTCTTTTTAGTGCACCAAAATGAAATATGGAAATTGTTTATTCAATTGTCAACCTTAAACAAAATCTATTAAGTTTTCCTAAAGTTATTTTTAACCTTTTCTCTAAAGTTCTTTTTAACCTTTTGTCTTGTTCATTTTAAACCCAAATTGAAATTTATTGAGTCCTAAGAGCTTGAAGGGGTAAAATCCTTAGAAGTGGGATTATAATTGCTCCCCAAAGTGTTCAAAAACACTTGATACAATGATGTGATAATTAAATTATTTTTCTTTGACTTCCATGCTCCATGATCCTTTAAAACCTTAAATACAATCTCCAAATGTTATATGACATCAAGAAACAAGAAGATATGAGGGTTAGATAAATGATTAAGCATAAAAACCCTAAAATTTAGACCAAGTTTCATTGTGATTTGACATTAAGTGAAAATTTAAAAAATTTAACTCTATAAAAGTTGATAATAACCTACACCATTGGATAGCTTATGAAATTCTACCCCATTTAAAAAAAAAAAATCTTTGAAAAGGACCAAAAAATGACCAAGATACGACCATTTTAAGTTTGCACGAAAAAGCAAGAATTTCCAGCGGTTATGTCAACAATGACGATGTTGTTTGGAGTTTGTAGCAGCACTATATAGCGATGTTGGAGTGCCAACAGTGGAGGTTGAAGTTTGGAGCAGTGCAGTTTGGAATTTGGAGTGGTGCAATTTGGCACCGCTGGACTATGAGCAGGTTTGTTTCTTGTAAACACCAAAAACATAAAAAACCATGAATTTTTTTCAAAAAACATGATTTGATCTTCTGGTAGGCCCTCCTTCTAGCACCAAAATGTGAACCAATATCCTATACTTGCAAGAAAACAACAAATGAACACACTAATAAGATCAAATGCAAGTTAGAATAGAGATTCCCCATAAAATCCATTAACATGATTCAAAATAGGAAATGAAAGCAAGAAATGCAATGAAAAGCAACAAAAGAGATTAATCGTATTCAAATAATGCAAACTCTTGATCCTATGGGGGAGTTGGTGCAAATTTGATGTGGAAATTGGCCCTTTCCCAATTCTTTTGTAAGCTTTGATGACAAATGGTGATAGTGATCCATTTTTGTTGAAGATTCAAGTGTGCTCCATGATGAAAAACCTACATAACCTAGCTACCATTGATGAATTTGATGAATCTTGCAAATGATTTGAAGATGTATTTGAGTATAGTAAGCTTACACAAATGGTGGATGATGAAAATGAAGGATGAGCTCTCTATTTATAGAAAGAAAGAGTTGAAGATTGAAAGATAGGATGAATGTGGGATAAAAGATAAACCAATGACATGATGTCACTTGTCAACATGTGAGAGGATGAAGGTTGAGCACATTTTGATCAATGTGCAAGTTTGAAATTTGAATTTAAAGAAGTGGCATGTTTAGGGGGGATGAAAGAATAGAGTTAAATGCCACTTGGCTCAAGGCAAGGACATGTAAGAGGAATTGAAGTCCTTGTTGGAAGGGACAAGTCCTTTTGGAGGGAATTTTTGAATTTGAAGAATATTCCATCCTTTGATGCCTTTTTGAATGAAATAAAAAAATTTAATAAGTCAAATAAATTGATTTATTGTGCAAGTGGGAAAAGCTAGAGGATGTGACATGCAATTAGATTAAACTAATCAAGTTTTGATCAATTTAAGAGGAGTTTAGGTGATTTGAGTAATTGATTTAGATTTGTGGGTTGAAATAAATCAAAAAGAGATGAAAATGATTAAGACCTAGTTAAATAAATATTTTGATTTATTTAACCAAAAGGGGTGATGTTTGATTAAACTAGATAAATGTTTGATTTATTTAATTTAATAGAGGAACTATACAGATTTAATTAAATAAAATAAATTATTTAATTAAAACAGAGATTTAGGAATTAATTAAATAAAACAGTTTATTTAATTAATGAGAGATAATGACTTAACAAGATAAAATTGATTTATTTAATTAAGAGATGAAATGTGATGAATTTAATCAAATAAAGATTATTCAATTAAATGTTTAGAAAATGGGATGATTCAGGACAAACCAGTGTTAGTACATGAAGATTGGATGTGTGATATCAATCAATATATTTTATGTCTACATCAACATCATCAAACAACATCAAAACATTGGCTGACACGATCAACAATCATCAAAATCAAGGAGTTTGATCAACGTTTCATCAATCTGGTGTGGATGCACTAAAATAGTTTATCTATACGCTAAAAACATGTATGCGCTAGAAAATTTCATAGATGTACTAACACAATGCCTCAATGCACTAAATCTATGGATGTGCCATTAAAATCCATCCATGCACCATTTCACAACATCAGTGTGCTAAAAGACCTCCATGAGTTAGTGGAGTTGGTCTAAGTCTGAGCTTTGCTCCCCAAGGTCTTGGGTTTGACTCCCTGGCCCGTGACTTACCCCGTCACGCATACATAGGGTGTGTGTTGGTTACCGCATGACCCTAGGGGACTAGTCTCACCTCCAAGCTCACCCTATAAAGGGAATCCGTTGGGCTAGAGTTGCTAAGGATACCCCTATGGATAACAAAAAAATCAATGTGCTAAAACATTTACTAAATGTGCTACAAAAGTTTATGAATGTGCTAATTTCCTATATGTGCTAAAACCTACAATCTATGCACTAGAACTTGACATTAATGCACTATTCTACCCTATGCACTAGAATAGTAGCTAGATGCGCTATATCGAACTCTATATGTGCTAAAACGTGAAAAACTAAATATCAAACATTAAAACGTGCCAAAAACCAATTCAAAATTCACAAGGATGTTTCTTGGGGTACGTTTTTGAGGTCTATACACGGTCAAGCAATTGTGGTATCAAACTCGCTCAAAATAGTGGGTTTGGATTGGAATCACCATCTTGCACAAAGTTTCTCAATCACTCTAATATCTCAAAATGAAAATGACACAAATGAGCTCTTTTCACATATTTTTAACCTTTTAAAGGGGGTTTATGTGGGATTCATTTTACTTTTCAAAAAGGGCCTTAATTAATCAGCTAATCACCTGGTAGGTTCAATATTATTTTTTGAGAGATAAATTGTTGAGACATCATAAAATTTGAAAATCATCATCAAATCATGAATTTTTTTGAAAATTTCCAAAAAAATCCTAAAAATTCAAAATTCCCCCATTTATCTCTCGAGAGGGCATATATCCATCATCATTTGAAATACCAATGTCTAGGGCATATCGAAAAAAATTTGTCAGCATCATCATCAAAATTTTGCTTTGAAGCAATGTGTAAACACATCACTTCAAAGAAGGGAAAAATGACCTAAAATCGGTCTAGATAATTAATTAATTAAATACAAGTTATTTAATTAATTGATCTTTTAATTAGTCTACTTATAAATAAATTCTAAATTTATTTATATTGTTCATTTTCTAATTCTTCTATCTTAAATCATATTCTTCTAATCTTAATTAAATAAACAAATTTAAATAGTTTGTCTTATTTAATTATCTTTCCTCTTATTAAATTTAAATTTAGTCACATGTCTACAGCGTTTTCCTCCTTCCACCTCATCATGTTTCTCAATAAATTGATTATGTCAAATATTTAATTTAGCATTATCTTCAACAAATTCTGAAACAACTTTGGGACACTTGGCTCTCTTCCTCCATTTATTCTTCTAAACACTTGGCAAATTATTTTCCTAAAGGGAACAATATCCTTTATTCATTCTAACTTCTTCATCCTCCACCCTCGATCTCTCCAACTAAAATCCTACCTGTTGGTTGTTGCCACATTAGAATATGCCTTGGAAATCCTATAACTGCAACCTCATTCTACATCAAAAGGATCCCACCCTTGAGCAAACTTACTTTGCAAAATTTTCATTAGAGCAATTTGTAAGCATTTAGTATTTTTAGCATTTATAATCATTTAGTATAATCATGGCTTTGTTGTTAGCTGCATCTTACTCTCCTTAGTTTCATCACATCATTATCATAGTATAACCTTCATTTTCATACAACATAATTATCATAGCATCACTATCATATAGTTTATCAATCATGTAGGAATAGATTCCTTGCAGTTTCCAGCATCTCATTCTTCAAGTTGTCATTTGACAAGTCTTGTGAATAGACAAAATCTGATAGCCATAATGACTTGAGCAAATCCTTGAGGATAGAGAACAATGGGACGATTTTAGAGAGTTTATTTGTTTCAATTCGATTAGATTGTTATTTGAATTCTCTCTAATATAATGTATCACTAATTGTGTTGTTTTATTACTAATTCACATATTTTACTCACTCAACTATAGATGTACATCTCTTTAAATTATTTCATTAATTGTTTTACAAGAAAAGTTTATAGATGGTCATTAGGAGTTATACAACAATTAGGCTTCTCACATTATAATTTTCACAGTTAGTATATTTTCTAGCATATATTTCTTAGGTACATCTCTATCTCTAACTTTCACCATATAAGATATTTTTTCTTTAGGGATGTGAAAAAAATGTATTTGGTGCTACCTCCACATTTATCCTAGAGACTATAGAGTTATCATAAAACTATATGTAGAATTTACAAATTTGACATGAGTCACTATTCTAGGAAAAATAAAAAAATATGGTGTCTTGTCTTAGGAAAAACCATCATTCAAGGATAATTGATTTACTTCACACTAAATTTGTTCCTAGTTACCTTGGAGGAGAAATAACTATTATCTCCTACCACTAAATGCAATGTTGCAATTTTGTAATCTTAGTTTCACATCATGTTGATGTAAGAATTCACTAAATCAATGAGTCTAGAGACATATACAAATATTGTATCTTTATTTATATTAATACTATGATTCAAAGGAAATGAAATTATCATTAGAGTAGACTCAATAATAGCAAGAGAAAAATAGGATGAAAGAGCTTGACATAGGCTACAACTACTATACTATGAAGTTATTCCATGGATGTTCTAGAACTTATATTAAACTCTACAAGCCTTGTATCCCCTAATTCACTTATGGGTGGTATGAAATTTTACCATGTAGCTAACATACTCACTCCTAGGGTGGTGATATCAGGCTTGATTAGACTTAGTGTAATTGGACTTGGAACTCTAGATGAGAAATAAGGCACTCTAGGCACAACTACATAATTAGGAGTAATAATTATTCATATTTTTATAAGGGATGAGATTATACAATTGATGTATAAATTTATATTTATTTTTATTATTTGAGAACATTTTTCTAGGAAGAACTCATTTTTTTATTTAACCTCAACTAATTATGATAGTACCATCTCCAATTGAGACCACTATTGAGTTATCGTTTGGTATTATCACAAAATAATATCTTCCATTCAACTATGTTGAGATCCAAATAATGTAGAAAACATTATACATTATTTACTAGAGAGTATCCCTAGAGATATTGGGGGCATTCTTGACCTATATTAAATAGTGCTATTTTTCTCCCATGGAATTTTTTTATAGCTATTCTTTGTTGTAATTCTTAAAATTATATTATGTAGTTTGAAATTTTATTTTCTATCTAAATGGAATTAGATAAAATTTAGTGTCATAAAATTATTAGAAATACATAAATTTGAGTCTAAGAAATATGTTTTTGAGTTGTCCTTCATTCCTACCTAACATCTCTTGGATGCAACGACATCCCATCCTAAGACATCTACCAAAATTCAATTATTATTGGAGGTTTAGTTTCTAGTGCTCATATATGAGTCATTTTTTGAATAAATATATTTTTTGGGGGGAAATTAATTATTGGTAGGTTGAAATTGAAAAGGGAAGAGTAGATAAGTTGTTGTGAGAGAAAAAATTAGAGTTGAAATATAGAAATAGATATAAAAATAACACTACAAAAAATCCAAAATGTATACACAAAGCAACAACTCTAGAAAGGTGAATATGCCCACTAGCTCTAGAGAGAGCATACATAGTGAAAAATCTAGATAAAGTATACACAATAGAAAATCTAGAGAGTATGCACAACATCAAGTAAAATTGTTTGTATAAATTTTATATTATTTGTAAATATTTTGCACAAGATATCTTTGATATAAATAGATCATAATATTTTATTTGAATTTAAGAGTTGTCTCCTTTTGTCTACTCTCTATTGTCTTTGTTCTAACATATGGTATTAGAGAAGTACTCTTTGTAGTAATTTTATTTTTCCAATAGAGTGGTATTAGAACCAAAATTATATATTATATTAAGCATTCAAGTTTTGGAAACTAGAGTCTTAATTTTAAGTTTCTAGGATGGCTGGAATAGACATTAAAATATGAAAATAACCACCCTTTTTTTATGGAAGAAACTATGATTTTTGGTTGAAAATGAGAGCTATTTGAGTGGCTAATGATTTATGGGAACTATTTATGAATGGATTCGTAGATGTAGTAAAACCAAAAACATATGCAGTCCTCACAAATATCCAAAATGGCCCAACTAAAGGAGACTAAAAGGAAGGATGCATAATCCCTAAGAATTGTTGAAGAAGTGATTTCCCCCATAATAGTAGTAGCTAACCAGTCAAAGGAGGCATGCGAGGTTATTCAAAACTCCTATAAAAGGATTGAAAAAGTAAAGTTAGTTAGATTATAGCTTTTTATGAGAGAATTTGAAACCCTTTAGATGGAGGACATTGAGTCCATTTCAAAATTTTATACAAAATTCTATAGTTTAACAAATTAGCTAAAATTAATGATAAATATATTAAATATTATAAGATCATTGAAAAATCCTTAGGATCCTTCACATAATATTTCACCCTATAGTCATTACAATAGAAGAGGCCAAAAATATATCATAAATGAGAGTGGATGAGTTAGTGGGTTTACTTCAAACCCATGAGCAATGTTTGAATAGGTCTATCCTATCTTTCCAAAAAATAATTTAAACCTCAATCCAATGTGAAAGGTAGGGGAGAGGAAGAATTCAATCTAAAAGAAAATTTGGAGGTAGATGAAGAAGTAATTATAGAATATGAAAATTGTAAAGAACAAAAAATCAAGAGGGAGATAGTGGCTCACACCTACACTCTAGAAAAAATAAAAATAGTAACAACTCAAAATAGAGGTATAATAAAAATAATATTTAATTTTATTATTACTACAAGTATGGCAACTTTTTAAGTGAATTTAGTGAAAGGTAATGTGACCAATCAAAGAAAAGTGCAAATGCATATAATGAAAAGGAGGTTGAAATTCAACAATAAAAAATGTTTATCATGTGCAACATTGCTAAGTAGAGTAGTGTTAAATGTCGGTACCTAGATAGCGAATGTAGTAACCACATGAGTGTAAAAAAAAAGTATTTCCCTTCATTTGTAAGAATGACTAGTCTAAGATAAAAAAATATGGAACAATTAAATAGTTCCAATAGTGGTAGAGGGTATGTTATGATCCACACAAAGCATGGTAGCAAAATAGAAATAGAAAATGTTTATTATATACCAAGCATAAAACATAATCTCTTGAGTGTTAGATAGTTCGTTCAAAAATGCTATAGAGTTTTGATAGAAATTAGAAAATGGATCATCTTTAACAAAAATGGAAGAAACAACAAGCTTGTAGTAGTCCAAATGAAAAACAATTCGATATTTCCTTAACGAATGCAAATTGATTTCTTAGCATAGTTTGTAGCTACTCCTCCCAAGCACATAAAGAGTACAACTACATCAAAACAAAAATCCTTCAAGTCAATCATTAACCACCCCTCTAGGCTTTGGAATTTAAGTTACAGAAATTTAAGCTATTTTGGACTTAGTCTTTTGTCTAAGAAGGATATGGTTAGGGGATTACCAACCATAGTAAATCTCAATTAAAAAAATGGAAATATTGCATTTTAGGAATAAATATAGGCAACCCTTTCAATCAAAGAAGTCTAGGAGGAAAAATCACCATTAGAGTTAATGCATTTAGATTTATTTGGCCCCATGAAAAATCTTACCCTCGGAAAAAAAAAATATTTAATGGCCTTCATTGCTTACTACAACATAAATACATGGGTCTACTTCTTTAAGCACAAATTTGAATCCTTTGAGAAGTTTAAAGAGCTTAAGGCCCTAACCAAGAAATAATGTGAATGCTTATCAAAGTCCTTGGATTAGATAGAGGAGGAGAGTAAGCCTCTGAATAATTTTTTAAATTTCTATAGGAATGAAGGCATTAAGATAGAGTTTACAACTAACTATACTCGATAGAAAAATGGAGTTGTAGTGAGAAAGAATAGGATTTTTTGGAGCGTTCTAGTTTTTCTATTGAGATACTTAGGGATTTAGTATTTCTAGTTTGTAAGGGTCTTTATGTCTTTTTTCTAAAAACCTACTCTTTATGATTTATGGTCCTTTAGCTGCATTGTTACTATAATCTTCTATTTTAATGTTGATTAAGTTTTTAGGTTTATTCACTTAAGTTTACATCATAATCCCCTTGAATGACATATTTTTGTTGGCCCTTTGATTTTAATAACTGATATTTTCTTGCACATGTATTACCATTGATTTTCTAATCGTAGTCATGTTGCAACTTTAAATACCCATTGGTGTTCCATGTGTTGATTTTCTATTACATCAAAAAGATCCTTCATATTGTGGTTTCTATTTGAAGTATTTTTCTAAAATATTAAGCTAGCAATTTTATGCCACGTTTCCTTGAGTTTGAAGTCAAACCTACTAGTTCATGCAATATTGTGTTATCCTCATGATGAATTGATGGATTAGGATTGGTCCATTAATTCTTGTGTACACTACATGGAGTAAGTGTAAAAGACTAGTCAATTTATGGAAGGGGGTGGAATCCAATTGCATCAAGATCCCTTCACATAATAGTTTTGAATATGAGATCTACTATCATTCTTATGATGCATGATAGATTTATATTTCGTATTGGTATACAGTTTGGGTTCCAACTTGAAAAAATTTTATGTGGTGGAAAAAAATAGGAAATTTTCTATTGCATAGCATAACTCCCTCACATATTATTTTTTATTTGAATTCTTATGTTAAAACAATAAAATAGTGATATCATTTCATATGCTATTAAGTTATATTTTACTGACCTGTTTTTGTAGTGTTGTTTTGTCACCATGCCAAGTTGGTAGTTTATGATTGGCATGTTAATACTTTTGACATTGCACTTCATGAAGTAAAAATTTTATGTTAGCTTGGGACAATTGGTGACATCTCATTGTATCATGTTTTTGATTCTAGATCCCACTTCCATATCCATGATGCATGATGACTTTGTCTTTTCTAGGAGGAAATGTTCATGTGGTTTCTAGTTTGGTAGTATTAAATGTGGTGGGAGACAAATGGAAAATTATTATTGCATCATGGAGGCTTGTTACATCATGGTTTTGAATTTGGACCCCACCTTCATATGCATGTTGCACAATAGGAAATAAAGGTGAAATGTTACTATGTACAATGCCTTAGTTGTTGGTGCACATGACAAGATGATGTGATGTTATTTGTGGCATATTAATCACTCCAAAAAATGCAATGCTTCAATTGGTAAAAGTGTATAATATGTCTCTTAGGTGGTGCCAAGTGTAAAATCATGAGCATAAATTTCATTCCTAGGTCTTTTCCATTGCCAAGGCCCTTGACATCATAGTTTTAAGGAAATTTACTATAGATGAGACTACAATGTGTGATATCCATTGATCTTATTCACTTAAATGTATCAATGAATAGCATTTAAGAAAAAAATAAAAGATTTAATGACCACACCATTAATTTTTAAAAAATAAGCGTAGATAAGGGTACAATAAGAATATTTAATATTCCTCACCACTCCTACATAGCCAAAGCACCATTAATGATCCATTGAGGGATTGCAACTACTCAATCAAAATATTTCCACCCAAAATTAAAAGATCATCATAAAGGCATGAATTTACATGGAGCACTAAAATAGGAAAATGAACCATGCAATAATTAATACAACATGGTCTTCACAACCTCCATTACAACATATCTCACATGCTTTTTCTTGGAAATTTACATAGGAGGCTAGCCATTTTTCTAACAATTATTCTTGTGATAGTTGTCACCCATCTATAGGAATTTCCTCTCTATTTTTTTTATAATAGGGATAAAAAAGTTTATTCATAAGGAGCCCAAAAGTAAGGAAAAAAATCATATGTATTGATTAACACACTTATTTGAAGAAACATCAATATTTCAACATTCTTTGTCAATTTTTCCATGACATTGATGGTTTCTTTATATGAAAGATGATTTGGTTGCATAATTATCTCCTTTTTCTTATTGTTTGTTCTTGAAGAGTACACCTTCAAAGAGGTAATAAATATTTTCTTATAAATTTTTTATATAATTTTTTGTTCTAGTTAGTACACTTTTAAGGAGAGTTAGAAATATTTCCAGAAAGCAAGTAGGGTTTGCAATATTGATAAGAGATTAGAATTTTGTAGTCAAACTATATTTGTAGGTTCATGTTATTGTAAGGTAATAATAATCATTATAAGGTAGTGGTACATGTTTAGAATCACTGGAAATATTGCTAATAATGTAAAGTGGTGACAATACTTGGTGAATTTGTATTTCCCTAGATAGGTATTGAGCAGCTCATTGGAAACCACCCTATCTACTCATACTTAAATAATGAAAATGATTAGATAAATAATTTATTTTTATAGTTTTTATTATTCATACCTAAGCATTAAGGGTACAAGTTGTATACATGAATGTACAATATTTTGGTAACTGCATGGAATGGAGGACTAAAAGGGTGTCAAAAGTGGCCTCCTTTTTTTCAAATATCAGAAAAACTTAAACTTGGATGAGTAATTTGAGATGCATGCACTCAAAATTTGAAGATATGACAAAAATTGTAGCACTCCAAATATAGTTTCTAAACAACTTTTTTTCTAAAATGGTTGATATTAAGAGGGTCAAATTTTTTGCACACACAAAATTATTATTATTTTCCTTACTCAAATATAATATAGTTTTTGATGTACACCCCCTAATTTTTTTCTTAAGCATTCAATATTTTTAATTTTTTTGGTAGAAATATAGTTAAGAGTGAGTACTAGAAGTTGTGCATTTCTTTTGATTTGTAATATGCAACCAAGGCTACATGGATTATATTGATATCAAAAATGAAATTTACATCATTTCAACCCACAAAATTTATAGGGTGGAGAAAGATTATCATGCTATACCTCCCCTAGAGTCAAATACAAATTGTTTAAGTCCAACCCCCAAAACATTATCTACCAAAGACTATACAAAGTAAAATCCATGTTGGTTCATCGTTGACCTCAGAGCCTGAGAAAAAAATTCTACCACTCACCCCCATCCATCAGTCCCCTTCATCTTAGAACCTAGTTGATTTCACCAGCTCCACAAAATCATGACACCACTAGATGCCTACAACCTCGTGCAGCCCTAGTCTATGGCAAAGGAAGTTGTAATTGATGATTACCTAGTGCCTATGTCACTCCAAGCCATCAACATCTAGATTGAGGATGAAGGGGTGCCACTCTACCTACAATCCTTGCAAGAACATTTTTTCAATGTCGGTTGGCCAAGGGATCCCAACACCCAGTTGCACCATTGCAACTACATCTATATCATTGACCAAGATTGTTGCTTTGAACACCATTCTGATTAGCAGCAAGTAATGGAGCTTAGGGAGATTCAAGTATAGGAGAGAGGTAAGAAAGAGTGAGGAAATTTCTATGTTTTCCCTCATTCGGTTGGTAGAGAAACAAAATTTCTTCTTGAGCACCATCTGCACCACTTCGAGACGTAGAATGTCTTTGTTGAGGCAAATCTTCTTCAGCCTCTGGTTAGTGATGAAGCCTAGGAACGCTAACTATATTTTAGAGCTCCTCAACCTGGTCAAACTGTCCATTTTTGTTGGACGCTATTGCCATCCTCCTTGCTAGATATAGAGTGTTTTCCATTGAGCACCACAACTAGCCAACTTGGCTTTATTAAATTATTGTGTACCCACTCCCACTATTGATCAACTCCATATGACCAACTGAAGGTGGTAATAAATCTACCATGGGTGACAATATTGTGGGATCCAAGTGTTTACTTGAGGAAACATTTTGATTGTATATTGTTATCATTAACTAGTCCTTTCTCGCTTATCTCCCATGCCAAACTCACATACCAATGTCAACTAATCCTTTATCTGATCATTACAATGACCAAGTAGGGTGGTTATTAATGTTTGAATCAAACTTTGTAGATATTTCCATTGTTCGATCGATTTTCCTCCTATTCCAATATAGAGTGATGTCACCCTCGTGTCAAATCAATATACTCTCCTTACATTGAAACTTGATGCACACATGCGAATGGATTTCCCTAGTGATGCGAATGATTTATTAGTCAATGTCACACCCTCCAAATGGGAATGCCCATGTGCTCGATCTGGCCATATGAGGCTTAGACTATGCCACCCAATTAGCACATGGGCATAAGTTGTGCATTTTTTATTAAATATTTTTTTTGTGACTTTTCAAAAGTGGATGCATCCTAAAAATTGTATCACCGAGTAACTAAAAAATAATAATTTAAAGAAATGGGTAATGAATGCGACATAGAATAGACCTATAGTTTTTTCAAATTTTATGAGTGGATCAAAAGTTATAAAGAAAATTCAATATTTATATATCTAAGGAATATAAAAGCCTTAGTAAAAGAAAATTAAAGTAAATATGCTAAAGTATTAAATGATTAGAAATATAAGAAGATGTGTTACATTTTAGTGGCATTTTTGTTAAATATTATTATATAGTGAGTAAATATGATGACATTGAAGTTAAGTAATGTCATTGAAGATTTTTTAAAAATATGTCTAATGGGGGTAAATTAGATGCCTAACCCTTTAGGATCATTAGGGTATATGTTACATTTGGTGAAATATTCTTAGGTTATATGTATCCATTCCAACTATTTGTGGTTGGTTACAATTACTTATGCAGGGTAGAACATAGAGGATAACTAATTTTTTTCTTTATGATACTATAGCTTGTAAAGGGAAAACTAGAATGGTTACACATATTTGCAAAGAAAAATACCCCTCTACAACTATCTAATTATCAATCTTTACTTTGATAGAATATTAGACTTTCTCAATTCCCTTTCTCTTAGTGCTAGTAATCATATAATAAGGGAAGAAATTTTTTCTAGGACCTTCTTACATAATTGAACTTCATACATAATGTTTCTTCTTAAAGAAAGAAAAAGATAAAATACCTAGAGGTGTAGTGCAATTGTCACAATTTTTTTTATCTTTGATTGGAAGCTTAGTAATTGATGTAGGAGCATCCTTGGTTTTAAAGCAATCTTGTATCAACCAAAAAACAATCTTTTCTCATAGATTAGTCTATATTTGTCTCAACAATTTCTTCCACCTTTTACCGCATTGTCATTTCTCAGCTCGCAAAGCAGGATATAGAATCTACACAAGGCCATCTATAACATATCCAGATTTTAGTTCATTTGCAGAAATTTATCACTCTTAGAATTGCACTGACAATTCATTTTCAGGGAATTGAGGGCCTATCTAGATTAGGCTTGTTGTGCAGACCTTTTCTAGAATGTGTAGAGATTAATGGAACATCATTCACACATTTTAGGTCCAAGGAGGAACTTTCTTGGAGATCCACAATACATTCCATTTATCGATGGGTTATCTTTCATATTCTTGTCTGACCTACATGTTTGATCTTGCATTGGGTTTGTAAACCCTTGAGGCTGATGTGGATCATAATTGGAGATGGAGATTCATATTTGAGATAATTTGTGATCCATTAGGAAGAAGTGAGAGTTTGGTAATCAATATGTAACTTGAATATCTCCTAGATAGTTTTGATAGTTATAATAAGGTCTTGTGCCGATTATAATATCTTGTAATGCCATTGTGGTAGCCTGTGGGCCCTAGTTATTCTATATATGAGGTATATGATGCATGTAAGACTGTAAGTTATTGAATCAATTATTATTCATGTTCACTGAGAATTTCTTGTGTTATTTTTGTTGTGTTGCACTCTAGGTTGCATGGTTGGAAATTATTTTCTAGACCCTCCATCCATGACTTCACCAAGTGGTATCAAAGTGAGTTTTTGAGTTTGAGAAGGAATTCCTTGTGGTGTTCATATTCCAACTTGAGGAAAATTGCAAGTTTTTTCAACTGAGCAACGACTGTAAGGAAATAAAGACCTTGTAGCTAGATTGTCAAATTGAGGTAGTTGCATCAGATCCAAGAGGAGACATGTAATCAAGGAGAATGAGTATTATGATAAATATTGTTGGATGAATGGATGAAATGTTGGAGATTATGAGAGCAATGAGAGTTTGATTGGATGTTGTAGAAGAAGATAGAAGAATATACCTAAACCCTGGACATGAGACTGAAAGTGATGATGAATTAGATCATGCTTCAAATTGAAATGAAGAAAAACTAGAAGAGAAAGACGATTCAAATCACACAAAGATGTTGAAATCTATTTCCAGTATTGGTAAGAGATATAGAATTGAAATTCAAAATTATGCAGGAAATTTAAACCCTAGGGAATTGATTGATTGGATTGATGATATGAAAGAATACTTTGAGTATGAAGAAATTGAAGATTTGAAAAGAGTGAGATTTTTAAAAACTAAGTTAAAAGGACATGTTGCTATATGGTGGAAAGAAGTTCAATTGGATAGGAATAGAAGGGGAAAAGAGAAAATCACAAAATGGGATAGGATGGTGAAAAATTTGAAGAATCAATTCATATCAATTGATTATGAGCTTGAATTGTTGAAAATATTGCAGAACTTAAGGAAAATGGAAAATTTTATGAAGTATACTAAAGAATTTTACAAAATCATCATTAGAGCTAGAGATAGTGAAGCAAGCAAAGAGAAGGTTGTATGGCACATCAATGGACTAAGGAAAAACATCCAAGAAGAGTTGAGTTTGGTAAAAAATGACAACAGTTGAAGAAGCATACCAATTTGCACTGAAGGTAGAGGAAAAGTTGAATAAGAAGTTTGAACAAAGACAAAGAAGTGAAAAAGGAAGATTCCAAAGAAGTGGATCATAATCTGGAGAGAGGAGATCATATGTAGAGAAAAACAAGGATGGGAAACCCTACCACAATGAAGAGGACAACAATTCATAGCGTAGATGAAGATAAGAAAAAAAATTCTACCGCTATGCAGAAGAGGTCATAATTCCCACCACAATGATGGATATAGGAGAGATGAAGGAAGATCTAGGAAGAGACCATTTAGAGGAACCTGTTTCAAGTGTGGATGTGAAAGACATAGAGCATTTGAATGTCATTAGAGAAGTACCAGTAAGAAGATTGAGAATATCAGAAGAAGAGATTATGTGGATGAAGAACTTGTTGGATCCCCTAGTTTAGTTGGGAAACCAGAGAAAGGCGAGTCATTAGTAATGAGAAGAGCTTTGATAAATGAATAATTGACTAAGGAACCACCGCAAAGGAAGAATTTTTTAGGACAAGATGTAAATCTGGAGGAAAGTTATGCAAAGTTATCATTGATAGTGGTAGTACCAATAATTTAGTTTCAAAAGAGATGGTAACAAAGTTGAATTTGAAAATATTGAAACATCCAAAGCCCTACAAGATAGCATGGATTCGGGATAAATATAAAATCTTGGTAAGTGAGTAGTGTTTGGTGAAATTTCATATAGGGTCATATAATGATGAAGTGTTGTGTGATATTATTCCCATGGATGCATGCTATTTATTGTTAGGAATACCATGGTAATATGATAGAAAATTAATTCATGATAGAAGGAAGAAAACCTATACTGTGACTTCAAATGGAAAAAGAAGTGTATTGATACCTTTGGGAGATGAGGAAAAAAGTGAAGCTTGTGGCACTGGCAGACTATGTTTGGTAGATGGAAGGAAGTTCCTTGAAGGATTGAGGCATGAAAATGTATGTTTTTCATTTATTACAAAGAAGTGTAGTAATCAGGAGGTAGAGAATCCTACCGCAAATGGAGAAGATCCACCTCAAATTGAAGTAACAAAACTATTGATAGAATATGGGGACATCATATTAGAGAATGTACTAGATGGACTACCATCGGTATGGAGCATCAATCATCATATAGATCTAATGCTAAGAGATTTTTTTCCAAACAAAGAAGAGCATAGGATGATACCTATAGAAAATGTGGATCTAAATAGATAAATACAAGAATTGTTGAAGAAAGGATTGATCAAAGAGAGCTTAAGCCCATGTGTGATACATGTTGTACTTGTACCAAAGAAAGATGGAGAGTGGAGTATGTGTACAGAATTGAGAAATCAATAGGGTCACAGTCAAGTATAGATTCCCATTTCCAAGAATGGAGGACATTATGGACTGTTTGAGTGGAGTAAAGTATTTCACAAAGATTGACCTAAAGAGTGGATACCATCAAATCAAAATCAAAGAAGGAGAGGAATGGAAGACTAAATTTAAGAATAATGAAGGATTTTATGAGTGGTTAGTGATGTCTTTTGGATTGGCCAATGCACCTAGCACTTTCATGAGGTTGATGAAAAATTTATTGAATTAATTCTTGGGTAAGTTTGTTATTATCTATTTGGATGATATTCTAATTTTAATTAAGACTAGAGAAGAAAATTTGTGGAATATCAAATAAGTATTGCAGGGGTTGAGGGAGGAGAATTTTTTGATAAACATTAAGAAGTGTAGATATATGAATACAGAGTTGGTGTACTCGTGTTTTTTCATTTCTGTTGAAGGATTCAAGATGGACCCTAAGAAGGTTAAAGCAATTATTGAGTGGCCTACACCTATGAACATTGGAGAGGTAAGATCATTCCATGGATTGGAAAGTTTCTATTGGAAATTCATTAGGATATTTAGTAGCATTTGCACACCTATGACAAAAAAAATGAGAGGAGATAGGAAATATTTTCAGTGGACATCTAGAGCACAAGTTGATTGTGATGCTAGTGGAAATGCAATAGGAAAAGTGTTGATTCAAGAAGGAAGACCCATAGATTATTTTAGTGAGAAGTTGAATGATTCCAAAAGGAGATATTCAATTTATGATCAAAAGTTCTCTACTATAATTCAATCCTTGAAGAAGTGGAGACATGATTTGTTGACTAAGGAGTTTGTGTTGTATACTGATCATCAAGCCTCAATGTAGTTTTTGAAAAATCAGGGTAAGTTGAACCAAAGACATATGAGATGGGTATGCCAAATAAAGTTGTAGATGCATTGAATAGGATAAATAATCTATTGAAAATAATGAAGATAAAACTATTGGGTTCTGAAGAACTAAAACACATGTATGAGGATGATCCTAATTTTTTTGAAGCCTTCCATGCATGTAAGGAACCAATAGTGGTGGATGATTTAATGGCTAGATTATTTTATTTAGGAAGATATGTTTTTCAAGGGAAGTTAGTTGTGCATTCCAAGGAGTTCAACGAGGGAGAATTTGATTAAGGAAAAACATAGTGGAGGACTAGCAGGACACTTTGGGGTAGATAAGACAATAGCTTTGGCGAATGAGCACTATTTTTTACCACAAATATATAAGGATGTTAGGAAGCATGTTCAAAGTTGTAGAATTTGTTAAGTAGAAAAAGGGAGTAGTTAGAATATTGGATTGTATAAACCTTTGACAATACCAAAGAGACCTTGGGGAAATATAATCATGGATGTCATATTGGGATTACCAAGAACACATAGAGGATATGATTCTATAATGGTGGTAATGGAAATTTTTTCTAAAATGGCATATTTCATTCCTTGCAAGAAAATTAATGATGTTGTGCATGTTGCTAGCCTATTTTTCAAGAGATTGTAAGATTCCATGGACTACCAAGAGTATAATTTTAGACAAGGACACCAAGTTCATTGGATACTTTTGGAGGACATTGTGGAAGAAGATGAAGATGGACCTAAAATTTAGTTTAGCATATCACCTAAAAATGAATGGAAAAATAAAGGTAGTAAACAAGAGTTTGGTTAACTTATTAAAATGTTTGGTTGCAGATAAGTTGGGAAATTGGGACATAGTTCTACTGCTAGAAGAGTTTTCATACAACAATTCAATAATCTGGAGCACAAGGAAGACACCATTTGAAATTATGATAGGGATACATCCCAAAGGAGTTACAGAGCTCAAAGACATAAATATGGAGAATAAGAAGAGTGTAGAAGTAGAATAATTTGTAGGATTAATGGAAACATTGCATAGTCATATTTTTTTCTATGTAAGGTAACAAGCAGTTATGGAGAGCTCTTTGGGTGATGGCGATGGCAGTGAAGGATTTTCAAATTTTGAAAAGGAGAGATTTCTTGATGATGTTGTAGGCATTAATGGTGGGCAGTTTGTTGATGGGAGAGTGATGTTAGGTGGGTCCTTTATGGTAGGTAAGCATTGTGGGTCCCCTTTAGTTGATAATGTTTTTTCTGTTGTGAAAGGGGCATTGCTGGTGGTGTGTCCTATGCATTCCCCAGTGTCCTCTAAAAAAGAGATTCTTGGGACTAAAAATTTAGGGCCAAACCTATCTTCTGGTGGTAGTGATGGGACTTTTGATGTGGCTAGCCTTGGGATTGATAAGACCAAGTTTGACTTCCTGTCAAGCTATGCTCTTAAGTGGAAGAATTTTTTTGGAGTGAAGCCTAAAGGTAAAAGTACTTCTCCTCCAGTGCAATTTACCGCTAATGCAAAAACTAGAGAGTACTCTATCTTTGTTTCAAATTGTATTGTTGAAAAAAGTATGCCTAATATGGATATGGATCTATTGGGTAAATTTGTTGGTCCTCAACCTTATATTGAGTTGGTGTGCAAGTTTTCATTGAATCATTGGAAACCTAAGGGATAGATTGATGTTGTGGCTATGGCCAAAGGTTTCTGTTGATGATGTTTTTTGCACAGCAACAACTCAAACAAAATATGAAATCCTATCTCTCTTGAAAGGTGAATCTCTATCAGTAAGCCTCAAGAGATAACCCCAAGGTCTCTAATGTCAGGTCTTGACAATGCATAAACAACTCAGTGATAAATGTGAAAATGCTAGTAATCACAAAGGGACCTTACTACAAGCAAAGACTGAATCTTGAATTTATCAAATCTGACAATGTAATGATACTTCAATCCTATACTAATCCAAATAGAAAAATAAATAGCAAAAGACAAGGGTTTCAAAGAGATTACTAAACTAACACTATGCTAAGATTCACAATGCATATGATGGAATATTTGAAATGGACCAATCCCACATAAACCAATTCCTACTTAACCTAGATGAATCTACAATTTCACAAGAACAGTGCAATCTTCTAAGGTAGTTAGATTTTTAGATCATGAAAATTCATCCAATGTAACCCTAAGGCAACTGAAATGAAAAAATCTTCACAATTGCACCAAGCACAGTAAATATAGTCTAGGCTAACTTTGCAAGGCAACTAACAGTCAGCTAGCCACAAAAAGTATGGACTTGGGATCACTGCAACACTTCAAACATCAAACTATAGACATCATTAAGTTAACTCTAATGCTAAACACTTAAATATTAGATTCCCTCAATGCAATTCTAAAGATAGAATAACTAGAACCATGCAAGATAAAGGGACACGAGTATGGCACCAAATCAAAATGTCATTACTTGCATTAGATTATCCACTGTAGCAATAATTCCAGCTTTCTGTTACACTATTTGCTTGAGAGAACAATTTTCTAACTTCTAATCTGCTTCAATATTTGCTATCTCTATTTCTATTTCTTATCTATGTCTCCTAGCTTCTTACAAATGAGGCAAAATGCCATATTTATAGAACCCCCAAAACATGTCGGCCTAGATAGGATTTTTACAATAATAATTAGGCACAACAAGTTAGCCAAGAGAAATTCAAAATAAGATAAATGATGCATTAAATGTATGAGCTCCATCTAGGTCGGTCTGGGATTTCCAATGCAGCTAGGACTAATGCATGCCAAGATAATAGGGAAGCACAAATCTCCATGTAGCCCAATCATTAACTTCCATCCCCTTTGTATTTTTTCCAATCCAACATTTCATGAACCTTCAACAACACTCTATCCAAGTTGGCCACAGGTGGCAAAGGAAAAACCCTAAGTCACCTTTCAATTGATGCAATTTCTTCCCTGGATTGTTTCACTGACTTATCCCAATCCACCTTATATGCCAGATATTTTTCAATGACAGCAAGGTAAGTAGCTGCATCATCTAGCTGGTGTTTAGTAATAGATTCATCACTAACTGGAGCATAATCATCTTTCCACCAGCCTCTTAATTGCTCTAAACTCAAATACTTAGGGGCAATCTTCCTTCTTCCTGTCATTATTTCAAAGAAATTAATGCATCCATTGTACACACCAGTCAAGATATCATCAATATGCCTCCTCTGTTTGTAGATCTTTTTCAGAACCTTTTGCCTAATTTTCAAGGCTTCAAACCACTCCCAAGGTTCAGCAACTCTGGAGGAAGGGAGGATCTTGTCACTTACTAACTTATCCATGGTGTACTCCATGATTGTTTTGGTTTTCTGGAGCAGAAGATTTGTATTAGTTTGTACCCCTTGCAGCCAGTTTGCAGTGGCAAGAGTGGAAGCTTTTATCTTTTCAAGCTTGGTGATGGTTTCTTGAGGTAAAGGTTTTGCAGCAGAGGTGGAGGGGTTAATGGACTGCAAAGGTTTCATCAAATCTTCTAGGCATTTCATAAGCCTCTCATTTTCTTTCTTTATCTCATGCTTACTTTGAGCCTCCTTTCTCAATCTTCCCAAAATCATGGCACTAGAACCCTAGTAGTCTTCAATATCTTGTTCCATGGAGGTAGGTCCAAGGTTGATGGTTTGAAAATTATAATCACTTCCAGTCACCTCATCTCATTTTTTATTAGGGATAGGAGTTGCAATATGAACTACCCTATTATTTTCCTCATCCCTTTCAATCCTCGAGATGACCCTAGCTTTCTTCTTTCCTTTATCCTTGCCAATATTGGCTAGGAGCTCATCCCAGTTAGGTGAAGTGTCCTCTACTATAACCTATTTTCTCTTTATTTCTCTGTCTAGCCACTCTGGAACAATGGGCTCTAATTGCACTTGGATTTGTCCTATTTCCTCTTGTTGATCTTTAGGTACTTCTTCACCCAAATTATGCTTTTCAAGAACCTCCCCAACTTTGTTTTTTTCCTTCTTGACATGCTCCTCTTGGTGATCAAGTGATGGAACTTTGACTGTCTCTTCTTCTCTTGGAGGACAGCTGACCTCTTCAGTCCTTATAGGAGAATCCTCATAAGCCACCAAAGGGGATTGTATTATCTTTTCTACTCTTGCTTCTGCATTGTAAAGGTCTCCTTCATGAAACTCTTCTCCCTCTATATCTAGATGTTCTTCAAATTTCTCAGGTTCAGTTGGTTTGCCTTGAGCTTCATGGGTGGAAGGAACATCATCATGTTTCTCTTCATGAGAAATAACTAGAGGAAGGTTTGCTTTAGGCATACTATCCTTGGGAGTAGGATTTCTAGACCTCCTTGTATACACTTGTGCCTTCTCTTTTAAGCTTTCAAAATTTACCACTGGTGGGGAAAATTTTACTTGTTCCTTAAAGCCTTCCTTTTCTGACAATTTTATGACCCTTCTCCTTTTTTGCATAGGAACATCAGCCTCAAGGCTCTGCTTTTCAGTTTCTTCCTTGCTAGATTTCTTAGTTCTCATCCTCTTCTTAGCAATTGGCTTTCTTTATTTTCCCATTTCTTGGACTTCTTCTATCTAAGCACTCTTGATCTTAATTTTGAAAGGAGAATGCACCTTACCTTTTCCTTTAGGATCTTCCTGCTCAGTCGATTCCTCATAAGTGGAATGAGGATCCAAATCTCCCATTAGGTCATAAGTGCATTTCACTCCCTCATTCTCTAACTCCCACAGTTCGTACCTTAGCCACATCTTAGTGAACTTGATAACTGGATTCATTATTTGTCCCAACTCGGTCTTTTCTTCCTCTAACCAATCCATGTCTCCAATGGGCTTATCTTTCACTGCCTCATAGGCATGATCCTAAATCAAGTTTCCATCATCTTCAAGTTGATCAGGCACTGCCTTCACATTATATAAACAAAATGATTCAATTGGAAGTTGAGAAAACTTCTTCTTCTTGACCTCATATTCATCACTACAATTGGCCTAGTAGTCCTCCAAATCAACCTTATGACTATACTCTCTACTAGCCTTCTTTTGGGCTTCACCCGTGATATCAAACCTGGACCTCTTGGAATGGAAAGATAAGCTAAGAGTACTCATTTCTTCTTTTGAAGCCTGGGAAGAAATAATGGAAGGACACGCCTCTCCAGTGCCAATCCTCAAGGGGAAATCCCCACCAAAACTAGTCTTATGTTTATCTCTTTTAACAATGGCATCAAAGTCACAAATCTGTCTAGTTACTTCCAAAAGTATGATATGATCAGTGGGATACCTTGGAAGCCTGTATGGACCCTTTGGAAACCATCAACCTAAATGTATGAGAAGGTTGGAATTGAATAAACCAAGCACCATACTTCTTTACAAGCTCCTTGGCCTGGTCCAATATCCTCACATGCTCTACTCCCTGAAGCAATCTAGTAATGTGAATGGTCAATGCATCATTCACCCTTTTGTAGCTTGGATCTCCCAAATGCAATTGAGGATAGACCTCATAGATAACATCTTGTCCAAAGACACCCCTGGTACTCAATCCCTTGTATGGATGAAACCTTGCAAGTGCATAAACCAAATATGAAGTCATCATGAAGGTCTTGGTCTGCAACACGTTAGATAGCTGCTCATGAATCACCCTGCTAATCAAACTAGCCAAATGATAGTCAATTAGCTCTTGTTCCATCTTACAATAGCATGACACATCCAATTCTCAAACACACCAACATTCCTTAATCTAACCACCCTACCGAGTAATGTGATGGCATCATAGTATTCCTTCTTAATTTTTTCCCTGAATAACTGCTTGGGTAGTTTGGAGTAGTGTGACTTAGGCTTCTCTAGCCAAGAATTGATGAGTTGTTGAGATTTAATAGTTTTCTCTTCATAGAAACCCTTGGCTAACTCCATGTTAAATCCCACCACATGAGATCTGTCTGGCATGTCGAAAGTTTGAGCGATGGAAACAAGGTTGAGATTTTGCTACCACTCTCCCTTGTGGACCAATGATTCTTTCTATACCCTAGTCATATTGTCTTGCACACTTGAGGACAAGCTCATAGCACTAGACCATGGAAGGAAAACCTACTACATGTGATAAACCTGATTCCTTCATTCTTCTAGCCACCAAGGGGAGATCCTTGGCTACCATTCTTCCTTTGAATTCCTCATAGTCCCACAGTCTGACATTAGTATCTGTCACCTCTGACTAAATGGATGTGATCTTACTCTCAGGTATCCTACTTTTGGTGTCCATCTTAATCCTTTCCACTTCAGCAAAGGAGAATCCTTTCGTTGCCTTACTAGATTCATCCTACACTCATGAAAGGAAACAAAGTAAAAACCACAAAAAAATAATGTTAATCCATCAAAACATCATTAGAATGAACCTCATACAATCAAGGTTATTAAATCTCATGTAAGATGATCATAACAAATTTTGGGTTTCACGACCATCCACAGAATCTGGTCTAGAGAGGAATTTCGAGTGGAAGTTCCAGTTCAGACGGATTCCAGCGAAATAATCGAGAAACACCTACTAGCAATTAAATCCGATCATTATCAATCAGTAAACAACACGTGAGATCCAAAGATAACATGAATAAATCATAAAATGCATAATCATCCATTAACAAATATGCTATTTCAATCTCCTTCATACTTCATCAGACTCCGAGAAAATCCATTGGAGATGAATTTCCATGAAGACAGAGACACCTTGCAAATCTAGAAAAAATAGGGAGAGAAGGACTTTGGGAAAACCCTGTGTCAACGGAAATCCACAGAATATAGGAAACTCCAAAAATGGCAGTGGATTCCAGAAAGACAAAAGAGATCAGGAAAATCCACCATAGGTGGAAAATCCCGAGGTGACAGAAAATCCTGGACTACAAACGAAACCCGAATTGTGGCGTTAAATCATGATTCTACCCAGACCATCAAATCAATCATGAATTTTGAGGAGTTAGGCTTAGGACAAGTTTAGTATGGACCTTCTATGGATTTTCTCATGATTCAAGGCCAGTTTTAAAAGTGATGCAGGGTTAAATGGTGATTCCCTAAACACTGAATCCTACACGTCTGCCATTAATACACAGGCAAGCTCAAAATTAAAACATTTCAACTACCAATTCATTACTAGGGTTTACTCACGACTTATCAAGCAAGATACATTAAAATATAAATAAACAAGGGATCTTAGTACTTCACCTAGGAGACCATAAATCAAACCCTGTTACGCAACCCTAACCCTGAAAAATGCTCAAATAATGTAGAGAATTAAACCCCATATGAACAAGAAATGCCAAGGAAATGCTAATCATTTATCAATCAAGAGCAAGGCAGTCAAACACATACCATTGTGAAGAGGGAAATGATCTCAGAAAAAGCAAGTGCGAATCAAATGGCATCCATGAAATAGTGGCAAGAACGCACTAGAAATCACCACTTAAATCGAACAATTCAAACTCAACATCTCAAATCCAATCGAACACTTGCAAGAATGCACTCTGCAACTCAATCGATAGCAAACAACAAAGCGCAATGGAAAAAAATACTTCAAAAACCATTAAATACACTACTTCCTAGCTTGTACGAAGGCATTCAATGCAAGCGACAAGATAGTCAAGAAAATTTAGAAACCCGATGACAAAACGGATTTCAGGGAAATCTGACCTACGCAAAATTCTGCGAAGAGTGAAAATCTCCGAATGACTATGCCCAACTGGAGTCTAAGCAAAATCTAGGAAAATCCGGCCTGAACGGAAAGTCCCGAACTTCAATGAAAACCTAGACTTAGCTCAAAATTAAAGATCTTCAAAGGAATAACCTGGGAAATTACTTGGGCAATCAAAATAAAAATTCAAGCACATGCCAAGGCAAGAAGAAACCTCAAAATCAAAGGTCCAAGACACCAAAACCAAAGCAAAAGAGGGTCCTTGCCTTTAGCGGGGTGTATGTGTGAAAATTGCACAATAGTTTCTTTTCTTTCACCTTTAACTATGAAGATGATTTGGTTTCAGTGCTGACTAGTGGCCCATGGTTTATTGGAAAGTCATCTTTGATGCTTAAAAAGTGGGAACCAGGATTTAACCTAAACTTGTGTTCTTTCTCGGCTGCTCCTATTTGGATTCGTCTTCTAGGCCTCCCAATGGAATTAGGGATGAGGAAGTGTTCAAAGGGATAGCAAGCACCTTTGGTTGTCTAATATCAATTAACTAGATGATGGCCTCTAGGAAGATGTTGGCTTATGCCATATTTTATGTAAATGTGGAGCAATTAGCTGATTTTCATTGTCATAAAGATAAACTCTAAATTTGGGGTTTGGGAGAAAGCAATTGAATTTGAATTGAATCCCTTTGTGTGCTTCCATTGTAAAAAAGTTGGCCATTGGGCCAAAAAGTGTCCTCTTGAGGTGCCTAAGTAGATGACTAAGCAATGGAGAGAGAAGGAGAAAGACACATAATAGGTGGTGGAGCCTGTGGAGAAGGGGGATTTGGATCTATGTGAGAATGTGGAGGTTGAACATTCTAAAAAGGACCCTATATTGGAGGATAAGGATGCTATCCCGGAAGGGCAAGAAATTTTGGGAAATGAGAACAAGGCTTTGGGTCAGGGTGTTGAGGTTAAGTCTCCCCCTACTAGTGATTCAGTAGAATTTATGGAAGTAGTTAGGTTAGAGGCTACTCAAGTTAATATGTTCTATGTTTGTGATGAGGTTAGATCATCACCCTTAGGGGTGGTGCATGAAGATGGTTTGAAGGATGAGGGATTGGAGGTAATGCCTGAATTTAAGGATTTTGGGGAACAGGAGGATCTAGATAATCCTCCATATATTTAGGTTTGTGGGTGCAACAGGAAAAAACATTCTCCATCTCTAGGAGTTGTGACAAGGAACCAACAAAGGTCAAATTATGGATCTAAGCCACACGAAAGAGGTAGGCCTCCTACTAACGTTACTAGGGAAAAGAAGAGCCAAATGAAAATTGTTGAGGGGACGCAGAGAAACCTATTGGATATGTGCTCAAAGAGCACAACCAATAAGTTATTATGAAGATAATCTCCTAGAATATGAGGGGATTAAATCACCCTCACAAGCATGATCTTGTTGCTAATTTGGTAAGAGATCATCGCCTTGGTATTGTGTTAATTCAAGAAACTAAAATGGGAGTGGATAAATTGTCTAAGTTGAAGAATAAGCTCTTTATGGATTGTTGAATGCATTGTTGTGATGCGGTTGGGGCATCAAGGGGGATTTTTACTTCTTGGAATCTTAGAGTGATCCAAGGAGCTGAGTTTTTTAAAGATTGTAATCATGTGGCTACTTCCTTTACTCACCTGCATGATAGATTATCTTGGACTTTGTCTAATATATATGCTCTGAATTGTAAGAGTGCTAAAAAAGGCTATGGGAGAAATTGTCCTCTTTCAAAGTTATGAAGCATATTGAGAATTGGTTGGTTATGGGAGACTTTAACACTACTTTGCATGATGCTAAAAAGTTGAGTGGCTCGTAGATGGTGTATGAGAGCAGATATGATCTTATGAATCTCATTAATGACTCTGTGCTCCTTCAATTGGACTTGAAAGGTGTGTATTTTACTTGGTCGAACAAGAGAGTGGGGAATGCCCTGATCCAAGTTAAGCTTGATCAAGCTCTCATCTCCCCTGAGTGGTTGGTTCATTATTATTGCTCACTTTCTACTCTCACTAGACTAGGTTCCGATCACTTCCCTCTAGCTTTGTCAGTGGATTTTTTGGGGGCAAGAAAAGTTTTCCATTTAGATTTGAAAAAATTTGGATGTGTCACCCTAACTTGGGGAATTTGATTAATGAGTGGTGGAACATCCATGTGGATGGTTTGGCTATGTTTAGAGTTGCTAAAAATCTTGCCAATGTTAAGGATAATGTTAGAAAGTGGAATCGCACCTCCTTTGGTCATATTTTTATGGAAAAAGAGGGAGTGACTAAGGAACTTTAGGATGTGCAACACTTAATCCAAGTGTCCAAGTATGATCAGGCTATGATGCAGAAGGAAAATATCTTACTTTCCAAATTCCACAACATTGTGGCTAAGGAGGAGGAATTCTAGAAACAACAGTCAAGGATAATGTGGTTTAAAAGTGGGGACAAGAATACCAAGTTGTTTTACCTTTCTACTCTGAAACACAAGGCTAATAACTTAATTAACTTGATCAACTTCAATAATAAAGTGTTGGAGAAGGATGTTGATTTTCAGCTTCTTGCTTCTTATTTTTCTTAGCTATTGTCAATGGAGGGTGAGCTTGATTTGGCTTTCCAAGAGGATCTCTTAAGGGATATCCCTCAAATTGTGGATGATGATATAAATAGATAGTTGGTTTGCATTCCATTAGTGAATGAATTTTGGAGTGTTTTTTTTTTCTTTTGAAGGGAATAAGGCTCTGAACCTGGATGGTTTCCCAATGTTCTTCTTTCAAGACTTTTGGGAAATTATTGCTAAAGATATTGTTGCAGCTATTAGGATTTTTTTAGGTTTGGATCCCTTCTCAAGGAATTGAACTCCTCTTTTATTGTCTTGGTCCCTAAGAAGCATGGTGCTTCTTCTTTTGATGATTTATGTCCTCTAAACTTATATAACTTGGTTTATAAGATATTTTCCAAGGTCCTAGAGATCTTCTTGCAAATAATTTTTCCTCTTATCATATCACCTCAACAAAATGGGTTTTTGGCTAGAAGGAAAATCATGGATTCAATCCTTTTTGTTCATGAGAATATCCGCTCTCTGTATATTAATAAGAAAGCTAGTTTTATTCTAAAACTTGACTTACTTAAAGCTTATGATAGAGTTCACTGGGGGTTTCTCTCAAATATTTTAACTGCTTTTGGCATTTGGGAGAATGGGGTGGCCCTTGTGCTTCAGCTTATTTCTACTCTGAGATTTTATGTTCTCATCAATGGGTCCCCATCTCCTCTTTTTTATTGTTTGAAAGGTTTGCAACAGGGGGATCCTGTCTCTTCATTTCCATTTATTATAATGGTGGAATCCTTGGGTCATCTCATTCAAAGATCTATCAATTATGGGGTTATGTCTAGACTTTCCCATTCTTCTAGTAACCTTATTTGCTCTCATTAGCAATTTTTGGATGATTATCTAATGCTCAGGTAGTCATCCATTAAGGAGGCTAAGGTTGTCAAGTCGATCTTACAGAGGTATGAAGCTACTTCAAAGTAGAAGGTTAGCTTGCCTAAGAGTGTTATTTTATTTTTTAACACTTTGATCCATAGACAAACTAAAATTGCTAGAATTCTGCAGTGTCAAATTGGGGAACTTCCTACTTCTTAGGTTTTTCCACGTGCTCCAAAGTTCTTGATTCTTTTTGGAGGGGTATGATTGATAGATTCAACTCTAAATTGGCTAGTTGGAAGGGTGCTCCATTGATCTAGGCTCAGAAAGTTTAGTTGATTAAATCTACTTTTTCATAATCTTCCTATTTATGCTCTTAGTCTTATTCATATGCCTAGGAAGTTTGTGGATACTTTGGAAAATATTCATAAAAATTTCATTTGGTTTGGTGTGGAGGACAAGAGAAGGATTCACTTGGTTTCTTGGGATGATGTTTGCATACCTAAGAAGGCTGGTGGGCTAGGGATCCATAAAATCAGAGCTTTTAATATTTCCCTCCTTGGAAAGAAAATGTGGAACCTATTATTGGTGAAAAGTGAATGGGTGAAAATTGCTTGGAGTAAATACTTACACAAGGTTAATGGTATAAGGGGCCTGTTTTCTCAAGAATTTAATCCCCCATCTAGTTCTGCTCTTTGGAATTGCATTGTTAAGGCTCATAGGCCTATGGCCAAGGGTCTCTTTTGGCAACTAGGGGATGGTAGAGATTGTAGACACCTAAATTTGGACACTTAATTTATCCAAATTTATCCACTTTTGTCTAAGCATCCCCTTATTTACATTAATTAAGTAATATAGCTATTATTTAATTAGTATCATTAATTCTACCAAATCCCTAGGGTATTTAATTAATAAATAAATACCTTATCTCTTTAATCCTCCTTTTCATCAAATGAATTAAATAAATATGACATTTATTTAATTCCTCATATGTCACATCCTCCATCATTTTTACCTAATCCTAATCCATCTTCTAATCTCATCATTAGATATGTGCACATGCTTAATCCTTGATTAGGATGTGTTACATCCTCCAACTTTTGCAAGTTGGCCTCTAATCTCTCTTAGCCACCTAACCCTCCTCTAATCCTTCATTAACTAGCCTAATCAACCTCTCAAGGAATTTTTAATTCTTTTTATCCTTCCAAGGAATATTAAATTCATTTTTCTCTTCCCCATGTGATCTTTGACTTGTCACATCAAGTCACATGTGAACTCTTCCTAATCCCCCACTTCCCTCTAATCTATCATTAATTTGTCTAGTTAGGTACTTGCACAACCTTAATCACTTAATTAGGACAACTTGATCCCCATATCATTTATGTAATGTGTCACAAGTCAACCCTATTAAAGTCTTTCTCCTTTTGTAGATTCCCCATGTGAATTTTTAATTCACATTTAATCCCCCAATGCATTCCAAAGAATTTCAAATATTTTCTTTCATTCTCATGTGAATATTTGAGAAATTAAAAATTTCTCACATGTCCTTTCACCCACATGGGGATAAGGACCTCATTTATGAGGAGATCTTGTCCCAATCCCAAGATACTAAATAGTACCTCCATGTCATGTACTCTCCTTCCAACTCATGTCCACATCATCCTTTTCAAGCCACTTCACATGCCACATGTCAAGATGTGAGGGCTTGTGAGTTCTCAACTCACCATATCCCTATATCTTGGCCTTGTTGATTTAATCCCAACCATCCATTTCCCTAGAGAACTCCAAAATCTCTATAAATACCCGCTCTTTTCTCTCATTTTGGGGGGAGATCATTTTATGCTAGCCAAACTCTTGCAAAATTTTCTCTTGGGCCATACTTAGCAAAATTCTTCAATTTGCATCCATTCTCACCTATTTTCCATCCCCATTGCATCTCACAAATTGCATATTTTGCCATCAAAGGAGCATACAACATCAAATATCGAAGGGCCAACCAAAGGATCGATTCAAGACAAGGTGAATCAACTTCTTTTGTTATCTTTGCTTTATTTTTGAATCCAACTAGGCCAATCTTGAGGTGTAGGGTGTTTATAGTTGTTGTTTGCACTCTTTAGTTTGTTTCTCATTTTCTAACAAGTATTTTACCTTGTTCACAGAGATATCTTGCTCTAGTATGATAATTGGTTTGGAAATAGGCCCCTCAAAGATGAGCAATGGGCTCAACCTTTCATGGATCTTTGTGTGCGACAGTTTGGCAGATGAGTTGCTAACTATATTGAAGGAGGTTGCTGGAAGAAGTTGCATGAGTTTGACCCTATTTTGGAGATTGTATATAAGGCTATATCTCTGGTAAATATTCCCTCCTGCCCTTCTCTTAATAAGTTTGTTTGGAAGCTTTCTTCTAATGGTATATATTTTGTGGCTTTGATTTTTCATTCTAATGACTCCTTTGTTGGCCTAGCCCCATTTTGGGCTTCTATGTGGTCCTCTAAATTGATTCCTAAGGTCAATATTTTCTTTTTTCTCTTCTGCTAGAATAAAATATTAACTACTAAAAACTTGGTCAAAATATGTTTAGTGATTCCTAACAGGTGTTTTCTATGTGAAGAAGAGGTTGAAAATGCTTGTCATTTAATGATTAGGTGTAGTTTTGTTAGAATGGTTTGGGCCCATGTGCTATCTCTTTGGAACTTAAGTTGGGTGTTCCTTGGATCTATTAAAGATTTGTGGTCTCAATGGATTGTACCTTCATCCAACCCTGGTCTTCAATTTTTATGGTCTCTCTCTCTTCCTCATATTGCTTGGGGAGTCTAGATTGAACAAAACAATAAAATCTTCAGGAATTCATCCCTCCCTATTATCTATGTGGGTTACAAAATTTGTGATGCCATTAAAGAAAACTTTCAGGCTAGGATAAATTTTCATAATGGTCCAAAAATAAATCTAAGCCCCTATGACATCTCTATTTCTCATAAGTGGAAGTTGTCTTGTGATATTTCCCTCTCGGTTACTAAAGGAAAAACTTCTAGAGAAGATGTTGTTTGGAAATTTCCTCTAGAAGGTTGGGTGAAGATTAACTTTCATGGGGCTGGGAAAGGAAATATGGGGCCTATTGGTTGTGGGGGAGTGATTAAAAACACAAATGGTAGGCTCATTTTTGTTGTGGCGCTCCCTTTGGGAACCCAGAAAAATGACTATGCACAAGCAGTTGCAGCCTATCATGGTCTCAAATTGGCTCAAACTAAAGGTTATAAAAAAATTTGGTTGGAGGGAGATTCTTTGAATATCATAAACAATTTGAAAAATTTCACTCCACCCTCTTGGACTATTGAGTCCTTGATAAGGGATTTGATAGATATTTTGAATTCCTTTGATGAGTTTTATATTTCACATATCCTAAGAGAAGGTAATGGGCTAGTGGATATTTTCACTAACATTAGCATCAAATATTTTAGGGAGTGGGGTATGAATGACCCTCTTCCTATAGAGGCTATTGCAACTATGAATAATGAGTGTTGATTTTAATTGGTTTTAAGTTTATTTATGGTTGGAAACGTGCATGCTCTTCATCACATGGTAGGTTATTATGAGTGAATATGGAGTACAAGATTTGAATCAAGCGAGTTTTATGGGAGAAGGTTGTCATAGGAAACATAAAACTTTGATCTTTATTTTTTCTCATCCCAACTCTAGCCTCACACATATTTTGGGTAGTTTTGGCAATGTTTTCCAAAGCCTTCTTTGTTTTGTGTTTGTTGTTTGTAAGCTAGATTGTGGCAAGATGGGTGGTGAGAAGAATCGTGTCAAACCTAAATTGTGTGATGTTGTGAAGGAAAGGGAGGAGATCTAGCAGGTTCTGGTGAAGGGAGGGTTAACACCCTATTTGGAGAAACTTCATGGAAATGATCCCCAAGATACTAACCTTTTTCTGAAAGGATGGAATGACAGAGTGCTTAAGCTTTATGGGACTGAGTTTGAGGTTAATGAAAAATTCATTACTAATATTATTGGCCTGGCTATGGATAGAATGAAAGTCTTTAGGGATAAAAAGAAGGCTCAAACGACAATGAATATTTTCTTCAAAGATAATGAAGAGAAAGATTTAAGGATTGATAAGAGTGATGGATATTATTGAAGTTCCCTAAAGGATTTTATGGGGGAATGTAGCAGAGGAATTAATGTGATATATTACCCTAGATTGTCATTTTTGGTGGTGAATGCATATCATTTCATTTTTTTGAACCACTTTTGACATAAGAGGAGGGTTTCTTTCCCATTTTATCTTCTTATGTCTCTTGAATCTGGTATTAAGGATCACAAAAAGAACCTGAAAAATATTGTATTGCATGTTGGGTTGATTATCCTTATCTCTAATTATGTGAAGACTTTGAGATTATATGAAGAATTTTGAGGTTCCCAAACCTATGGTCACCCTGAAGGGTAAACAACCCAAACTTGTTGAAGTGTATGAAACAACCTCCAGAGATGAACCAGTTAGAAAAAAGGCCAAGAAGAAGGAAGTTGATTTTGGAGAAAGAGGATGAGTTGGATGACGATGTGGAATTTTTTCCTGACTCTCTTTCCTCTCTAGAAGGGTGTCCACATTGCCCATCTGTACTAGTGGAGGTTATTTAACTTGTAGTGAAGAAGTTGTTGTGGTGCTAAATAGGGGTCCGAAGGTGAAGAATGAACTATATGGGGAGGCTTCCTCGCTTCCCTTGGCTTCCAAGAATAAGGATTTTGGGGAAACGAGTGGGAAGAAAAGGGTCCTACGGTCTATGAGCCAAATTTTGGAGCAGGGCCATCCTCTTACAATTGCGGGCGGCCTCCTTGTTGATGACTCCCCAAGTGTCAAGCCAATTTTGCAAGTGAAGGATAAGGATGGGGATGATGTTTTTGCATTGGAGATATAGGATGTGGACTTGGAGAGGATTAAGAAGAGAAAGGAAGTGGTAGAGGAAATTGCAAGCTCCAATCGCAAGCTTAATTCTCCTGATGCTGTGGAAAAAGGTAAGGAATCCCTTGCTGATAAGGATAGGATTAGTTCTTATGAGGAGGAGGATGCCCTAGGAAAAGGTTTTTTTAAGAGTGATAGAGATTAGTTTTTTGGTGTGCTTAGAACTGTGCATGAAGAGTCCATTGTTTTGTTTAAGCATTTTAAATGGTTTTTTCCATGAACTCAATAAAACAAATGTCAGAGTCAAGGGAATGATTAACAAGGTTGAGGGGTCCTCTATTTAGAATCAGATAGATGAGTTGTTTGACTCCTTAAATACTATGGTGGACATTGTTGTGGAGGAAACCCTCAAAATGAAGCAGAATATGGAAGGAATAATCCTCATTCTTAAGGATCAAATGGGGAAAATTTGGGATTTTGTGATGAGAGGAGGGGAGGGCTATAAAATTGCTAGTAAATATGAGTCTACTACTGTTACTTCTCCTATGGCTAGCGCTAAAAAATGAAAAGATAGTGCCCATGATGTTGAGATTGTTGCTGCTAGTAATTAGATGGGGGAGGATGTTGTTGTTGGGAAGGGAGGTGAGAAAGGTATCGTTTTGATTTATGAGGTAAAAATGGATGGTCCTAGAGCTAGGACTAGGAACAAAACTAAATCTCAGGGTGGGTGTAGACATGGAAAATATATCGATTGGCATTGCGCATCTGATTTCGATTACTAATACCATTCCATCCTAAATTATCTCTCGGTCTAACCATTTAATCAAATTTCCTTATTTGATTAAATTCATCAATTTCCTTCCCTTAATTAAATAAATCATTTTATCTAATTAAGTCTCTTTTTTGTTAATTAAATCAATCAATCTGATCTAATTATCCTCATTTAATTAAATAGTCAATTTTATTTAATTAAATCTCTAAAGTTTGCCTATTAAATTAAATAAATTAAAACCTTAATCTAACAGTCATCTCTTTTAATTAAATAAATCAAAATCTTTATTTAATTAATCTCTTATCACATTCCTCTCATATTTGATTTAAATAAATCCACAAATTTAAGTCAAACAGGTCACATCATCTAATCCCCTTCATTAAATTAATTACCTTTGATTAATTTAATCTCCTATCATGTCCCATCCTCTAGCATTTACCACTTGCACATGAAAATATACTTATTTGATTTATTAAATCTCTATTTTCCTCAACAAGGCATCTTTTGGAATATTCTCCAAGTTTGAATTCAAAAATCCAAGTTGACATGTACATCCAACAAGGCATTTACTCTCTTTTACATGTCCTTTGCCTTGAGCCAAGTGGCATTCAATGCACCTTCTTTCCCTCTTACATTTCATTTCAACAAATTCAAAATTCAAAAATATGCATTTATTGGCACAATCATCAAAACTTGCATATCCTCCATCCACTCACAAGTTGACAAGTGGCATTTTGCCATTGGCTAATTCTTAGTCCCACATTGCTCTATTTTGGGCATTCCTTCATCAATCTCATCTATAAATAAGAGGGTAATCTCCTCATTCTATCATCCACAATTTGAGCAAACTTACTATACTCAAATACATCCTCAAGCTTTAGCATTTTATCTTATTCGTAGCTAGGTTATGCAGGTTTTTCATCATGGAGCACATTTTAATCTGCAACAAAGTGGATCACTCTTCATCAATCTTCAGCATTGCATCATAGGAGTTGGGAAAGGGCCAATTTTCAGATCAAATTGGCACCAATTCCCCCATGGGATCAAGAGTTTGATTGTTTTAATAAGATTTAATCTATTTCATTATGTTCTTCATTCTTCTTTCATATTTTTAAGCATTGCAAATGGATTTCATGGGGAACCTAGATTCTAACTTGCATTTCAATTTTATAATGTGTTTATCTCTTGTGTTTTGCAGGTTTTAGAGGGATCTTGGTTCACAGTGGGGCTTCTGGGAAGGATAGTTTTGATGTTTGTGAAGATGCATAGAAAGCTATAGATTGCGACGTGGAGGCGGCAGATATTCTAAAAAGTATGTAGTGTTGTTGATTGGTCCTCCTTTTTGGTTGGTTTTTTGTTGATGGGTCACTGATGTTGGTTTGTTTTTTGGCTTAATGTTGTTATCTTTTATTTCAGCTACTTTCTATTATAAAGGGTTTTGGGCCCCTTCAAAACCCGTTTTTAACCTCTAATTAAAAACATTGCATAGTCAAGTTTGGAAGCACTTGAAGGACATGAACAATAAGTATAAGGAGAAGGTAGATGAGAAATGGTGACATAATGAATTTTTTGTTGGGTATGAAGTTATGGTATATCATAGGAAGGAAATGTTTATAGTATGAACATACAATAAGTTGAAGATGAGGAAGATTGGACCATGTAATATTCTCAAAAATTTTGATTCAGGATACACATATGAAGTGGAATTACCAAAGGAACTTGGTATATCACCAATTTTCAATGTTGTAGACATTTATGAGTACCATGAAAAAAAATAAAGTGGGAGTAACAAAAAAGTAGGATTAGAGGAGTAGTCACCACATCAACCACTAGAGTAGATTGAGCAGATCTTGAATACCAGAATTGAAGGAACACTAGGAACAAGTAGTACAAGGAGTATCTAGTAAAGTGGAAAGATAGACCAATAGAGGATTCATGATAGATTTCTCAAGCTAAGGTGGACCATTTTTTTTCCTCTTTCCCTTGGAAAGTGAGGGACTTCCAACCTTGGGTGTTTGATGTAGGAGCATCCCTGGATGTAAAGCAATCTTCTATCAACGAAAAACATGTCTTTTCTTGTAGTTTATTCTACAGTTGTCTCAATAATTTATTCCACATTTTACTATATTATCATTTCTCAACTCGTAGAGCATGATATAGAGTATACACAAGGTCATCTACGTCATATCCAATTTTTAGGGTACTTGCATTCATTTGCAAAAGGTTTTCTCTCTCATAATTTCATTATCAATTCACTTTCAAGGCATCCAGGTCCTATTTGGCTCATGCTTGTTGTGCATACCTTTTTTAGAATGCCTAGAGCTTAATGGAACATCATTCAAGAATTTTAAGTCCAAGGGGGAACATTCTTGGAGATCCACAATATATTCCATTTCTCGATGGGTTATCTTTCATGTTCTTATTCAACCTACACATTTGATCTTGCATTAGGTTTGTAACCCTTGAGGCTAATGTAGATCATAATTGGAGCTAGAGATTCATATTTAAGATCATTTGTAATCCATTAGAAAGCAGTGAGAGTTTGGTAATCAAGATGTAATTCAGATATCTTCTAGATAGTTCTAATAATTGTAATAATGTCTTGTGCCAATTGTAATATATTGTAATGCCCTTGCGGTAGGCTTGTGGTCCCTAGTTATTATGTATATGAGGAATATGATGTATGTAAGATTGTAAGTTATTTAATCAATGATTCTTCATGTTCATTGAGTATTTCTTATGTTATTTTTATTGTGTTGAGCTCTAGATTGCATGGTTGGACAATCCTTTCTAGACCCTCCATCCATGACTTCACCAGTAATCCTAAGCTCTTCTTCAACATTCATCAGGTTCATTCAAGGAGTTGCCACCTCTCATCATAGGATAAGATCTTTCAAGAAACAAAAAGATTCTCAAAGATCAAGTTCATTTTGGATTCACTCCACCAATAGAGAAACTTTTTAAATTCTTCATACATGCTACAACAAAGGTAATTGTAGTTATCATCTTAGCCTATCTCTCTTTGTGGATACATTTCATTCTCATCTCTACCACCCTAAGTTGATCCCTATCATTGTCCTTGTTTGGTCACTCCTCTGAGCACTCAATGAGATATATCATTAACAGACCTCAAATTTTTTAAGCCCATACCATAAATAGACTTGCATATAAATATTGAAAAATTATTGAGTATAATCAACATGAGCTACATAGTTAACTGAATATTCTCCCAAACCAAATATGATATAAAATTGTCTAGACATGTTAATTTATGCCTTAATTCATATCACACAAAATTTAGGCATGTCAAAATACCTTAATGCATATCACACATCCTAAATCACATTTTTCCATCATTGACATCATTTTCATCATCGTCCTTGCATTTCACTTTATTTGCATCATAATCCTCTATTAACATCATTTTCAGCAATTAACCCTATTTCCCTTTATTAATTAAATGATCTTGAATTTTTTAATTAATTCATCCATTTCATCATTAATTTCTCTTTCATTTACCCTAATGGAATCATCCTAATTATTTAATTAGTATCACCTATATTTCTTCTAATCCCATCATGATTAAATAATCTTGATTATTTAATTAGCCTATCCTAATCTTCTTGTCACATGAATTAAATAATTCCTAAATAATTATCCTATTTTCCCTCTACAAAGGATATTCCTTTGGAATATTCCATTTCAAAATGTCTCAACCAACTTGTCTCAACCATTCCTGACCCTTGATCTTGAAATCAATCCTTATCCATTGATCTTAAATATCTCAACCATTTTCCTAAAATGGTGGAGCAATCTTGAGTTCTAACTAATCTCCTTCATCCATCCTCCTTGATTCACTCTCATTTATGAGTTTTTTTTATCAATCTCAACCCTTCTTTGTGGGGTTTCTAACTCAATCCAATTTCATCAAATCTACAAAAGAACCCTCACCTCTCTCATAATTCATCTAGATAATTTGTGAAGAGATCATATCCAAATGAGTTGAGAAAATTTGAACATTCACCATTGCATTCTAGATCATTACCAAGCTTTTGCAATCATGGAGGCTTTGTGTTGAAAGGCAATCCAACATATCATCATCAACACAAATACACTCCACCATTGGATGGTAAGATTGTTATGTTCTAAATTCATTTGTATTTCAATTTCATTGTGCTAACCCTTGTTGTTTAAATTCATAGCTATGGCAATTGTATTTTATGAGTAGGTGGGTTCTAATCCTTGTTTTGGTTTCATTTTGATTGAATTCATTGATCTAATCCATGTACATTTTCTCCCATTACAAAGATCAAGTGAATTGTTGAGAAAAACAATCTTGAAGACCTATTTTAAACTCAACAATGGTGGATATATTATCACCGTAGCCTTTTCGTGCTCCAAACTTGAGTAAAATAGATATGCATATAAATATTGAAAAATTGTTAAGCATAAGCAACATGAACTGCAAAGTTAGCTAAGTATTCTCTCAAACCAAATATGATGCAAGATTAAGAATCACTACTTATGAATTATGTGGATGCATTACCATCATAACTTCATCGTACTCATAATACAATGGTGGATGTATTCATCTAAATTGCTTGAAAATATACGTTTGTTCTCCAAAGAAACCTACATTTTTATATACAAGTGAATTTTTATATGTACTTTTAATCCAGTACATAGAAAAACATGATTCTAACTAAGATAAAAAAATATCATACCTATCCCATAGAAAAAATATATTTGCTACTCAAGTGTGCCTGAGGGGTCATCTTTTCTCTTTAGAGTACCAATATTGGTTCATATCAATAATTAGTACTCATCCATAGTTATTTTGTTCTTGGTTTTGCATGATGCTTCAATAACTTAAAATTTGATGCTACAACTAGGTGTGAATACATGAGTATGGTTTTGTGCTTCTCAAATTCCTCAAATGCAGGAATTCCATTATTTCTAATCATATATGTCTACAACTAAGTTTCAATAGTAAATACTAATTTTGTAGGATATGTGAACTAATCATCATTTGTCATAGGTTATGTTAGTTTTTTTTTTCCCAGAACACATCGTTCCAACTAGTAGTCTAATCTCTCTTTAGTCACATATGGTGCAACAATTGCATAAACATGTCCTCGTTGTACAAGGTCTAAAATATGGTCATAGTCAAATGAAATTTCCATTTCACTAAGTAAAGATGAAGGAGCTTCATATAAAGGGGTTAGATATTTTAGAATCCATGTATCTACCCACTCACTTGACTTGTAACTATCCCACTCGCATTTAATACAACTCTAACAAGTGCAAGCTAAATATTGTGTCCAAATAGTTTGTGTACTTGCATTTGAGGTTCGAAATGAATGCATCTTTGATGATTCCTTGATTGTCTAATAATCCAATCTCTCTCCCACTATCACTTCACTAACCAACTAGAAGAACTTTCACACTTTTGAATTAAGTGCCCCTCTTTGTGACAATACATGTAGTTACACCACTCAACAATTGAACTTGTCTCACTAAATGTAGCACCACCTTCAATCTAGTTTCTATTTAAGTAGAGCTCTCTTTACACATGAAACTACTCCATCATGTTCCCCTTTTACATGCCCAACTTAAAAAAAAATCCAAATATGAGGTATACCCCTCTCTACATGCATTCTAATCAACCAATAAAATATACAAGTATTCTTGAATTGACTAGTCTAATTATCTGACCAAATGAGATGTTGAACCATTGTAATATATTTTTTCCTACAAGAACTCAAAAAAATGAAAACAATATTGAACATAATAGAATGAATGAGATCGATCATCACTCATGTGAAGATGGTACTCCCTGAATATCTTATTATTCTTTTATGTACTATTAGGGGCATGCATGTATGTGATGTGAAAAAAAATAGAAATCTAAATTGAATTGTAATATTAAGGTTGGAATTTATTTTTTGGTAGCAATGTGTAGTTTTTTGCAAAATCAACTATAGAGATAATAGTTCCAATTAGGAAAGATCCTTACACATCTTGAAATATTGATCTAGTAAAATCGGTAACACTTCTCTTGTAACCAACTCACATATAAAACCTTCACCTTCTCTCTTCAAATTGTATTTCACTATCTCAAATATCTTTTTCTCAACCATTTTATTTCCAAAATCATGCTCTCTATCCTCATGAATTCATGTATAAACTTTGATAACCCACTACATTTCAAACACTTTTCATTTAAACAATCATTTTGATAAAAAAAATTTAACCATCATCTCTAGCACATACAAATAAATCTAATAAGTCCCTCGATGACCTTGGTTGTTGCATTGCACCACACTCTCGTAGCATCTCAGTAGTATGCAAAGTAGAATGAATATTGCACAATAGTTCATGATACATAGAAAACTCCATATGGTATTTTCAACATGCTTTACAAATTTTAAGAGGCGCACAATAAAATGGCTTACAAGATTTGAATGCCCTTTGTGATATTTTCAAATTTGGATGTGTTTAACAAAATAGTTTGTACAATGTTGTTTGGCTATGTTCTAAGAAATTTTTAGGATGTGGTGTGTGGTCTTGATCATCAATTCTTAATTTTAAAACATCTTTTATATTTGGTGATACTTTAGAGTTGGAGTTCCAAAATTATTGAATTTCATCCTTTGTCTAGTATTAGTTAGCTTCTTCTCAACTCATGGAAGCCTACCACTAAAATACCAAGTATCATTTTGAATAGGACTATATAGTCTTGATCTTATTGCTAGTGCTTTTGACAATGTTTTATGATTTAGACTTAATTCAACACATATTTTCCTCAATAATTGAGTCTTTCTTAATTAATTGATTACTAAAGATGTTGCTATTACTCTATGAGAAAATCTCTTATATTTATCCTTACTAGTCTTTCAAGTAGAATTGAATGCATTAAAAATATTTTTAACAATAATGTTTTTGATTAGGGAAAAAACATTTTTTGATGGGACCTAAAACCCATTACATAATGCTTTTGAAGGGACCTGCAACCCTATCAAAGAAGTTAATGTTGCATCAAAGATAGACCATATACCATCAGCAGCCAATCAATAGTAGCACTAAGAATATAGCAGGACAACACAAGCTGCACCAAGGAGAAGCAAGGGCCAAAAGCCCTTAACCAAATACAATCAAGTTTTACTTGGGACCTTAAACCCAAAGGTTTTTAAGGGACCTTAAACCATCAACTAGGTTTTTCAAGGACCTTGAACCCAAGAGAGAACCATCATTAGGTTTTGGTAGGGACCTTAAACCCAAGAACACAAATGACTGAAGAGTAGTAGCACTCTTGCAACTCCATCCAAACTGAAACACCATCCCACAATCCACCTCCATAAGATAGGGCCCCCCTTTATAGGGGAGGAAGACATGAGAGCTCAATCCACCAAACTAGCCCAACTCTTGCTCATACCAGCTCCAACTCAAAAGGAGCCAACTCCACCTCAAAAAGAAAAATCACCAGAGAAGAGGTCATTCCATTGAACCAATAGATAACTCTACCTCAACAGGAGTGGGCTCTACCTCAACAAAAGCAAACTTCACCTCTAGAGAAGAAACCATCTATAGAGTCTAGCCAAAATAAACCACTCCAGTAGGACAAGCACTCGTAGCAACCTTAGGCTTTAGAAGAGATGGAAAAAAATAAACCAGACTTAAAGATCAAGTCATCCCACAACATACATTCTAGATGCAACAAGATAATCAGCTCCAAAGGCATCAACCATAACCCAAAAAAAAAATCCCCCAACAAATCTCAACAACAACAAATTTTGGAAGGGAGACCATAAAAAATGCCTAAACACAACAACCTCCAAGAAAATATGAGCAGTAGACTCTTGATGGGAAATCCCTTGTAAAAAAAAACAACAAAAAAACCTAGCAAGGGAATGACACGAAACAAGGAGAATCTCCTTTAACAAGCCAGGAAGAGTTCACCCCAAGCCAAAGGAACAATCTATACAATTGGGTTTTGAAGAAAAAAATTAGAAGTGACCCAGACAACTGAGAGTGCTCAAGTCTAGCACCAACAAAGGACCTAGTGTCCAGCCAGAAAGAAATCAAAACAAAAGCCTCCATAGAAACTCCAACAACACCAACCCTACAAGAAGAACCAACAGAAGCCAACCCAAAAGGACAGAACTGCAACTCTTCCAGTAGCAAACCCTTGAAGCCCAAGAATAGAGGGATCTCAAGACCAAGGGGTAAACCAACCCCAAGAGGTAACTGAAGAACAACACCTAGAGCCCTCATCCAGTAGGAACCCACAACTAGAGTGAGCAACAACACATAGTAGCCGAAAGGGAAATCCAAAGCAACCCACAACCAGGAAAGCACAAAGAAGCAAGAGGGACCCAAGATGAAAGGATCCAATGAATGGACCATCATGATAAGAACACAAGCCACCCTAACATGTTTTTTAGAGCCAGAAAAAGGCCAATCCAAAGGCAGAGCTACCACAAAATCCCCAGAGCAACAAAGAAACTCTCGTGCTACAACAGAAGCAATGAGATCCCCCAAAAAACCACTGCAAAAAACTTACATGGACTAGGAGAAAGCAAAAAATCCAAGGCATCCCACACTGCAAGAGAAGAATGTTGAGAATCCTCCAAAAGATAACTAACCAGACCGAGCAGGGACTCGATAGAATCACCGACAAAAGTTGAAGACAGCCAAGGAAACGCATGAAGAAAAAGAGGGGAAACACCAACAAAAATTTCAAAGCCCACGCACCCTCCAACAACAACAACCTCCCAACCAACACCCTTAATGGCGCAACCTCCAACAATAGAATTCCACCACTCATCATCCTCATCATCTACATTGTCACCTTCCCCAACTGATTCAAAATTAAAACCTATAGACTGCACACTCCCACTTTTGCACTCCATAAATTACACACAAGTGGTTCTTTTAACAATAATGTTATTTGAATTAGACTTTTTATTTACACAAATCTCCAATTTCTTTAATAATAGTCTCATTTTGTATGGCTTTAGCAATTGTACAAAAAATTGACATTGTTCGGTTAATATCTTATTGGAAGAGTATTGATTAAAAATTTGGATAGCCCACAATCGAACGGTTTGTGATGACCTTTTTCCTTCATTTTTTCTATTATGTTCTCATCTATTTCAACTAACCATTTTGGGGTTCTTGATTTTCTTGCAATTATACTAGAATAATTATAAAAAGATGGATTTAGGATTTCATTTTCTTCTTCACAAAGGTTCTTTCTTAAATAGTTTGGAGATACATTGACTTTCATTGTTTCATGTGTGTTATTGATTTCATCAATGTTGTGAACGAGTGGATTATGGAGTGCAATATCAATTTCATGAGGTTCATATCCACATTTGTGAAACAAATCTTGATGTATTGCTTCTTTTTTTTCTATGATGTCACTCTTATCAATAGGTGTTCCATCACATTTTGCAATATTTTTAATTTCATGTTCAACTTTTTCAAATTGAATTTCATGTTCAACATTTTCATTTTCAATTTCATGTTCAACTTTTTCATTTTCAATTTCATCTTCAACATTTTCAAATTCAATATCATATTCACTTTTAATGTCATTTAGGGGTAAAAATATATACTTCTCCTTGAAGAGTATTTGACAAACCTTTTATTTCCATCTTCTTCCTTGATCTATCTTTGTCCCTACTTCCTTCAATTTCCTTTACTTGAAATTTCCTCTTCCTTTTGGCTTTGCAACAGCTACTACTTCCCATTAAACAAACAAAAACAAGTACCTTGATGATTGATAGAATAAAACTATGTGTAAGAGAATGTATAAAAGTAAAAATTTTCTTTTTATTGGACATAAATCATGACATTCCCAATAGTAGAGAGCATGTGAGGATCATTGGAATGCCCAAAATGGAAAATGGTACTATTTTTTCCACTCAAACAAAATAGATATCCGTTTTCTAAAGAAAAATGGGTACTCGTTTTCAACAAAATGGATAGCCATTATATTAATCAAAAATTGAATTTATAGAAATCAAATATAATACATATAATCTATCATATTATAATATTTATATGATTTAATATTATAATATTATATGTGATATTATATATTAATATATTATAATATATATTATACTAATATAAAAA
>VDFB02000017.1:243345102-243366249 GCA_007258455.2 Sequoia sempervirens
AGAGAGAGTGAGGGGAGATAGAGAGAAGTAGAGAGGTAACGGGGGACATAGGTAGAAGGAGGGGGTAAGTTGGGAGGGAGGGAGAGTTAGGTATAAAGAGAGGTAGAGTGGGAGGGATTGAGGTAAAGGTAGGTAGAGAGGGAGAGAGTGACTGGAGATAGAGAGAAGTAGAGAAGGAAGGAGAGGGAGAGAGGGAAGGAGATAGAGAGGGGGAGTTGGAGGGATGGAGGGAGAGCTAGGATATAAAGAGAAGTAGAGAGGGATGGAGGTAGGGAGAGAGAGAGAGAGGGATGGAGGGATGGAGGGAGAGGGGATATAGAGAGAAGTAGAGAGGGATGGAGGTAGGGAGGGAAAGGTAGAGAGAGAGAGAGAGGTAAGTTGGGAGGGATAGAGGGAGAGGTACATAGAGAGATAGATTGAGGGGAGATAGAGGGAATTATATGGGGAAGGGAGAGATAGGTAGAGAGAGGGGGGAGGAGGGACAAAGGGAGGGAAAGGTAGGTTAGGAGCGATGGTGGGAGATGAGAGATAGAGATAATTGGAGAGGGATGGGGGAGAGAGAGAGAGGTAGAGAGAGGGGTCATAAGTTTGGAGATATATTGAGGGGAGATAGCGAGGAGTGGATGGGGAAGGCGAGAGAGAGGTAGAGAGAGGGAGAAGGAGGGGAAAAGGGAGGGAGAGGTAGGTTAGGAGGGATGGTGGGATAGGAGACATAGAGAGAAGTAGAGAGGGATGGCAGAGGAAGGGAGAGATAGATAGGTAGGGTGGGAGGGATAGAGAGAGGGATGGAGAGAGGGAAGGAGGGAGATAGGGAGAGGTACGTAGAGACAGCTAAGGTAGAAGGAATAAAGGGAGAGGTACGTAGAGAGTGTGAGGGGAGATAAAGAGAAATCGAGAAGGGGAGAGAGAGATGGGGGGATGTGGGGGAAGATGGGAGGGAGGGAGAGGTAGGTAGAGAGGTATGGTGGGAGGGATTGAGGGAAATGTACATAGAGAGGGAGTGGGTGAGTAGAGATAGAGAGAAGTAGAGAGGGAATGTGTGTGAGAGAGAGATGTGTATATTACTCTTAGCTCCTTGTGGTTTCATTATAATAAAAATGATATTTAAAACTCCCTTGTAGCAATCCATCATATAATTTTTTTATAATATATTATATTATTATATACAATATTATATTTATGTATTATATATAATATTTATATTATATAATGTATATTATATTAATATTAGTATATTCTAGTATATATATATATATATATATATATATATATATATATATATATATCAATATTTTAAATATATATAATATTTATATTATAACATGTTACATATACTCAACCAAAAAAAATAATTCTTAGGTAAAGAAATAGATATATGTTTCTTAAGTTTAAAAAAATAGATATCCGTTATTAATAGATATCTATTTTTTCTAACATTTTTTTTTGCCTCAGTTATTGCCTTAGGATTGCTTTGGGATTTGGCTTAGGGGTGTCAAACCTAAAAATTCAACTGCCCCAACATTTTTAGAAGGGTTATGGTGGTTTTTCAGACTTCACCCTTTGTGCTAACGACATAATTTTTTAATCCAAATTTGATGAAACAAAAAGGGTATATTCAATAAATTTTCAATATTCTACCAATATAAAATATGCTTTATTTTGAATTTAAGAGATAATCATTATTGATTTTCTACATGTACTATGTGTAAAGTCCTAATTGATAAGCTGATTGAAAAACATTTATAAATTTTAATTAGTTACACATTTTTTAATCCAAAAGATGCATCACACACTATGCTTCACAAACTATAGTTTAAAAAAATCATAAATATTTGACCAATTTAGAGTGGCCAAACAAATAGTTTTTAATATTTAAAAAAAATTCTACTAAAAAATATGTAACTAATTATTTACTTGGAAAAAAATTATTAAAGAAATATCAGTCACATCCACGCATGTGTCTCCTCTTATATTGAAATATTAAAAATATATATATTTATTTTTTCTCATACTTAGGTTAGCTAGACAATCACCTGCTTTAAAAAAAAAAAAAAAAATACTACTACAATGAAATTTTAAATTTTCACCAATTAAAATTACTTTTTTCCAAAAAAAAGCCTAGTAGCCTACAAACTACATTTGATTTTCTACAAATTCTATTCCTACATATTTTCCAACTTATGTTAATAACCTATTCAAATTCTTATGTGAAGTTGCTTAAGTCTATTTTTTTGTATTTTCATTGCCACTTAAGGGCCCTATTTGGGCCATCATGATCTTGCACTAACCCACTAGACTTCTTTAGTGGGTGTATGGTTTAGGTTGTTTCTAATGTGATATTACTTTATCTATTTGAGGTATATTTTGTATGTTTAGCTTTGGAGTAGGTTGAGCATAATTAGAATATTTTGTAGTCATTGTGTTGGCTTCATGACTGGTATATAATTAGAGTTAAGGTGGTCATAGAATATAAGTCTTTTTTCTTCACCACTTTTTGAGCCTTGTATGGAGGTTTTATTTAGATTGGAACACAATCTCTCAACATGATCATGTAATTGTCTTGCTCATGTCATAACCCCAAGCAAGCCATCTACCTAATCCTTTCTTATTATAAATATAGTAGGAGAGGAATCTTAGCCCTAATGTGATGTATCAATACATAACAACTACTTAAATATAATTTAACAAATAAACTAATATAGACTCAAATAAATAGAACTCCAAACTTGGGATGCAAGGCAATTCAAGATATTGAATTAATTGTGTTGGTGGTGAGATAGTCCTTAGGGAGCTAATTATTTAGTATTCATCTTCACCAAGCTACAAACACTCTTCTTAAATAAAAGAAAGGTTAAAATCTCAAACAATGGGATTAGGAAAAACAAAATAAAATAAAGAATATTGTCATGGCTGATTGTGAAGTTTTTGAGTTAATAGTAATAGTGATTTGGAGAGTCTACAAGATTTGTGAAATTGGTGTTGTAAGAAAACTAAAAAAAAATTGGACTCTTGATGCAATTCTCCCTGATGAGCGACTAGACCTTGTATTATGTGTATGTGAAGAGAGGTAAGAACAAAAATCGTAAAAAATAAAGACCAAAAAAATGCTTGTAAAATTTTTGTACAATCTATTAACATTAGATCCATAATTGTTGGAGTTTGATAGTAGACCCTGACAACCCAATAGATCCTACAAAATAAAGTTAAGCTACCTACAAGAGATTTCAAATAAGGCAAAAAAATGCAACATAGTCATACAATATAATTTGTGAATAAAAAAATCTTATAATTACATATGATCCCCTTGAATATATAGAATAGGGGTAAGACGAAAAGGTAGGTGTGGACTCTAACCTCCTCTATGAGTGAAGAACATGTGTCCATGATGTGTCATGTGCATGGGACAAGTGTGATAAAGATGTCATATGCACATGCTATAGGTGTCTCAAAAGGTGAGTGCCTGTGTCTTAACCACATGAATTGAGACAAAAAATAAGAGTCTCTAAGAGGAGACTTAAGTAGTGTGAATAGGACTCTCCTAGGTTGGCTAAATACTAATTAGTTTGATAATATCATTACTTACACTATCAACAATTAGTGAAGGAAATTGAAGTTTTCCTATGCTAGATGCATTCAAAGAAAAATCGATCAAGATTTCTCAAGTCAAAATTAGTACAAAATGATACGTGCAAAAATTCATTTGAGAAAAAATAACAAGGGTTACTAATTTTATATGTATTAGAATCATCGAGGCAATTGTGCATTGTTAAGCTAGTTACACACTCAATAAAGGGGTGATCCACTATAAAAGGAGCAATCCTATCAATTAATATCTGAAAAGCATATTTTTTACAGGTGACAAGGTACAAGTGCACATAGAAAACAACTAATAATCATAGAATAAAAAGTGAAAGAAATCTTATGAGTCAACTTAACATTTCATCAAGTTTGAATTAATTAGAATAATGATTTATTCATATCACAGAGGTCATGTGCTGAACCTTCAAGATGCTTGTCATAAATACTTATATATTTCTAGACACTTACATCTAAACCATCACTCTAACATCATCTATTGACCCACTATGACTTACTATTTATTTTTAAATGATTGAAAACATGAAAAAAAATTTAAATGTTTACAATATTGTAAACTTCTACACAAACAACTACTTGAAATAAAGATAGACAATGATAACAATTGATACATTTTACCTTGACAAGTGTTTTTTTCAAATAATATTCTTATGACAAGACATTTCCTTTTTTAAAAAACAAAATATTCATATCAAATACAGTAGTTGGTGATCAATACAAGCAAACACCAAAAACAAACAAAAGCAACACGACTCTTTCTGTCATTCATCAGGTAATGGTAATGTCACCATTAAAACTGGTCAAGAACGTAACGTGAGCAGGACGTAAGGATATCTACTGGTCAATATTATCGTCGCCATTAGCATCTGTGAAGTATATACAGTGAGAATATCCCTTCTGGGTCGTATTCATGAAGACTATATACATAAGACAAGCCGACCTCCTGCAACTTTCTAGTCCAAAGCCCGAATTTCATTTGTCGCTTATTATAAGAAGGAAACATACCCATAGTTGGTATCCATCAATTCAATTCAAAGGGGAATGATTGTAAAGGAAGATCTGGTTGATCAGGATTCTCATCTCTTTTTCATATTGACTTAAAGCTTGATGATAGAAAAGAGTACATCAGAGAAGACTGATTCAGATCAGAGAGTAAACAGTTAAAATAGCACACCATGGTTCTGATTTCCTGATGTGCATTGACTTCACATCAAAGCATTACGTTTGTAGACTGTTTACTAACAAATCAGAGAAGACTGATTCAGATCAGAGGGCGTAACAGTCAAATGATACACCATAGTTCTGATTTCCTGAAGAGCCTTGACTTCACATCAAGGCATTACGTTGGGTTTTTCTTGGCATAGATGAGATATAAAATTGTTATTAACTATTTGACTATTCAACATGATGATGTTTAATTCGAGCAATTGGAAGGTTATGTTAAAAAAAACAAAGGGTTTTGTTATATGTAAATTTAGTTGATATTATTTTAATATACATATTGTTGTTGTAATGGTGAAACTTGCATATCTTATATTTCTTCTTTGTTTTGGGTTTATGTTGATCCACTTATTCTTTGTGCAATGACAAGTGTACAATTGGTATGATTTCTATTGGAATTTAGTATACATAATTTAAATCTTGTTTGTCTCTATTTGCACTGATTCTTAGGGTTTGGTCATAATCCTCAATTTTGTCCATTTCCTACTTAAGGTTAAATTTATCACTGTGCAGATCACCTAAAATAAATATAGTGAGTTAGGGTGGGGGCTTTGGTTTGATTGGCTAAAGCATCATGTTGCAGGCAAGAGGTCACAAGGTTTTGTCTCCCCGTCCCCATGATATTGGAGGGCGTGTCGCAGCACCATCACCGGTCACATGAAAAAAGTTTACTAGATGTGCATTGTAGTTTATAAGGGAGGCTACCCAATTCCTATATTTATGTGTGTGTGTGTGTATGTATATACATTTATGTGTGTGTGTGTATACATTTATGTGTGTGTGTGTGTATGTGTGTATAAAGAGAGTGAGAGAGAGATGCACAAATTATCCCTTAGCTTCTAATTGTTATGTGCTAGCTCAAACTGCAAAACATTTCATATGTGTCTTTTGGAGTTGTATTTAAGAACTTATCATAGGTTAGTTTTAGATACATAGTGGATCCTAGAAATCATATAATGAGAGCTATCAAGATACATTTGTTGCATAATTAGAGCATTTATTATTACATTAGTCATTTGCATCAACATCTAGGACATCTACTACATATTTTCTTATTGGCCATTTATAATTACTATGATTGACTCAACATCCTTAGAAGGTTTGACACAAGATATAAACTATCCCCATCACATGCAAGCCCCTAACCACACAACCAGGTTTTTATGTGGAAACGAGTGCAAATATTGAAGACAATCTAAAGATGAAAATTTATAGATTTATGAAGATCAAATTTGTCTATCCAATTAGATGCATACTTGTGCATGTCACATGAACATATGTGCTCAACTAATCCAATAGTTGCATGCAATAGTGACCCAAAATGACAATAAATGGTTTTATAGATTCTAAGGCATTAGTCTAAGCATCAATAATTTTTCTTGCACATCAACAAATCATTTGTAAGCATTTGTCATAGCACATCTACTTCAAATGTCCAGTTGACTACCATAATTTTCTAAACATTTATTTCAACACATCAATTATTGACTCCACAACAATTTTTATTTTCTTGCAACATTTTTATTATTGCTTAATGATTTTATCTTAATTTTTTTATAAAAAACAATCAATTTTATCTTTTTTTTCATTTTGGTGAACTTGGCTAATCTTACTCCCCCCTTAAAGCTTTTCTTTTGACTTGTATGAATATTATTTTCAATATAAAATTGATTGCATTCTTCAAATTCATATTCATAGCTACATGTAAGATATCATTGATTATCTTTCTAAGGTTAAATCATGCCAAAAACTAGTCAAAACACTAATTTACCTTTATAAAAGATTGTTCATCTAAATCTTTATGTGACCTTTCAATACACTAAGCACAAAATTCCCATTAAGACTAATCATTATGAGAAATCTAATTTTGACAATGTGAATAAGAAAGATCTAAATCTCTCACTAGGAAATTATGTAAGATCTAGATTTTTCACTAGGTAGTTATGTTGTTGCTTGCATAAAACACCTAAATTTATTTAGAAAACTAGAGCTTTGTTATTTAATTGCATATGATTTTAGATGATAGACTTTGATATTTGATAATACTTCTATTTTCTTAACATTTTATAATACTACATAAATCACCATTACATTCTTCTTTATTACTATATCCTATAACTTAAAATCACCTAGAAAAAGATAAAATGGATAGAAATATAAGTTAATTTTGTTCACTAACAAATTGTTCATAATTCTACCATTCTATAGCATGATAAAAATTCAACAAAACAACTAAAAAATGAATGGAATGGCTAATATATGTAATGTGGTTGTTGTTGCAAACATTATTCAGCCCCAATTATTTAAGGAATAGCCACATGTCTTGAAGAATCTACATATTTTTAATGTTTTGTTATAATCATTATTCATTTTTTGACCATATTATTTTATTGTTGTCTTTATAGACGTCGTGGGCCTAACAAACATTATAGATATTTAGCAAATTGTTATTTGTCATTTTTTATATAAATGCTTAAATGAATGGCATGATGAAATATGTGTATGTATTTTTTATATGAAAATAATAAAGTGCTTCTATATTGAAGATGAAAGGTGTCACTTTTATGGTGTTAAAAGTTATAAAAGTGTAATCATATGAGCTAAACAAATATCTATTTATTGCTATGTAGTTTAATAAAATTTATTGTATAGTTCATATGAATTAATATATTAATATAATTATAAAAAAGTTATTGGTTTTGATATTCATAAGTGATTTATTATTAGTTATCTAATTATTTTATGAGTTATTTATGTAATCATTTTTATCGATAATATTTTTTATAGTTATTTTTGTAGTAAGTTTTTTTAAGTTAGTTTTGTTGTTACAATTTCTATAATATTTATTGTTTTATGCAACATAATATAAATTATTTTTTGTAGCTAGAGTTTAAAATATAACACTACTCCTATTCATATTTCCTCTCTAAGATAGATGCATACATATCACAATTTACCCCACTATCTACATCCCTTGCACATATTGTCAATATGTATTTTATAAGTTTATAACCCTTGGATTGACAAGGGATTAAACTGAACTTTATTCATTTGAACCCATTGAAGCTGAATTTAAATATATATAGGATCATCCATAAATTAGTCTCATAACCAACTCAATTTCAATATATCAATTGTCTTCCTATTTTAATTTCAAAAAATAAAATTTTGGAAACCTTTTCCCTTAATATTCTAAAAACTCCATAAGATACATAATTTCTAGGAGCTCCAAAAACCCTAACTTCATAATTCCTAAAGATTACTATCTAATGTGAGCCACACAAATGCACCTGAGCCTAAAAATGCTATGGAAGTTTATAAGGAAAAGTTAAAACCCATTATACTATAAATGCATATTTCATTAGAATAAACTATTTCTTAATAATACATGCTCTTGAAGCATGAAATTTACAACTAGTACTAATCTCCAAAACTTTAAAAGGTCTAGGGCATCAATAATTCAAGAATTGTTTTTCCTTTGAAGTGTAGTTTTGAGCTTAATTTACCTCTACACAAATTAGAAAAAGTCACATGTCTTGTCACTTAAATAATTAGTACAATCAAATTATTTGATCATGAAAATTTAATTAAAATTATGGTTTATGTTCCATCACTCAATATTTTGTGATTGTAATTATAAATTTCCTATATGGTAATTTAGAAAAATTTAAATTAAAATTTGTATTATGTTTCTATTAATAATCCAAATTATTTTTTAATTATTTTATGCACATAAGATGTTGTTATGGTCTAATTCAATATTACATTTATTTTTGAAATTGTATAGAAGATTCAAAGAAACATATCGTTATCAAAGAAATGGTGAATAATATTAGAGAAACAAAGAGGAATTTTACAATATTTTAGTTTCAAGGTACCAAAGCACTCTATCCCATGGTTAAATAAGAAGTTCAAATCATTCCCAAGAGAATGAATAGGTTGGGATATAGGAATAAACAACCATATAATGTAGATAAGAAGAATTTTAATGGCTTATACCATTGTTTCAAAAATTACAAAAAGGGTATAAGATAAAAGGATATCTAGGTACACAAGATCATCGAATAATACTTGCATTGGAGTACCAATAAATTCAATGTTTTCCTTGGATAGACCTATTAATGTGTTTTTTTATCACTACAACCTAAATGATAAAATTTCCCCAAAATTTGAGGAAGATCCCATCATGGTTATTTCAAGGATTGCATTCAAATAGATGCTTCAATTACCTAAACTAGCTTAAGCATATTATGCCAACTTAGCCAAGAAATAGCTTTAAAAAAATTATCCTAATGAGGCTCTAGAGGATAATTGGAATAGGTAGAATGTAGATGTACCTCATTGAACGAACATATCTAAATATACAATCATTGGCTTCCCAAAGTTCATGTGAGAGGAAACGATCCTAATTTGTAAATTATTAGGAAACAAAGATTCCAACCTCTTGTATATTTCATGGATTCCTTTATTTTTTATGATTGTAGAGAAGGAAAAAACCCAAAATCTAGGAGAAACTACAAAAGAAATTTCTTGGAGCCCAAGTAGGTGAGGATTTATATATGGCTTCCTCTTTGATTAATGCAATTTGTGCCTCAATAATATTTACTCCTCAGTTACTAAATTGTAGGGTAACTTCTAGGAGACCTGTGCACATGGTTTGTAAGAGCTTCATGATTATAATAATTATGAACATTGTATTAATTTTATGTTGGATAATTTATATACTACTATGTATGAAAATTTCATAAAGATCCCATGCCTAGGGTGCCCAAGATTTTAATTGAAAATAATATCTTTGCTACATGGTGGAACCTCTTCCTTTATTGTATGGGTATGTTCACAAAGATGAGGAGCCAAAAAGTGGTCAAATAATATTTTTGACTTAAAATAATGAATAATATGGTTACATTAAGGTTTAGTTGTGACAATCCTAAGGCTTGATCACTACCAAGCCTAAATGTGAGACTACTATAATGTTCTCACACTTTAAACTACAAAAAAGTAGTTGCAAGTCATTTTTATCATTTTTTCATAGTTACACAATTATGTTTTGTGTGAGTACATTTTGGGCAATTTGGAGCTATATGATTGAAGGAATCATGTTTCCATGACATGCAAGAGATAAGTTCATTCATTTTTTTAGAATTTTGAGTTAAAATGAAATAATTTTGATTTTCATGTTTTGATTCATTTATCTTTATTTTTTAGTAAATCCAAACCCCTCAACACCTCCATACCCTCATCCACCTAATGAATTATGTAATGAAGCTCCTATTGAAGAGAAAGTATAAAATAATCACCCTCAAACTCTTCCATCAATTCTAACATGATACCTAAGAAAATATTTTAGGGAAAATTGAACACAATGAAAAGGAGATTCAAACATTAATAAAAACCTTGAAGAACCCAAATCAATAAGAATTCATCAACAAGCTATTACAACATTGTCCCAGAGTCTATAATATTGCACTTAGATATAGTCAATGGGAAAATAAATACACATGGACAAATTTTAGAGAAAATAATTTTATGTATGTGTTATTTGTAGACCCTAGAACTAATTATCATATGCATATAAGTTATAAAATATTCATTATTCATTATTTTTAATATATTAAGAAGTAAAATAAACATCTTAGACTATGTAAATTATGTAGAAATGATCAAAATGCTACCAAAGTAGTAAGAGATTAAAAAAAAAAAGAGAACACTTAAGCAATTCTAAAAATAAACACAATAAATGTTCAAATAGAAGAAATTAAACCATAGAGGCTTATCAAAGCACCCCATTCATCAAATAGAAAATTCAACTATCATCCCACTCATCAATTTCTCTATAGCAACTCCAACGTCATCTTCCACCTTTTTTTATTTTATCTTTTTATTAGAATGCTCTATTTTGTCTTCAATTTTTCGTCTTTATTTTTTAAAGTCCATCTTGAAGGAGCACTATATTGGTAGTAGAACAACACATCATCTCTTTTCTTAGGTTGAAATTTGTGGTCACATAATCTTCTAGCTTGATTATTTTTTGTTGAATGATACCCACTTGTTTACTTATATCAACCCATTTTTCATCACATATAGAACTACATTTATTAGTATTCCTTCATTAGGAGTATCGTAGTTTTCTAAATTTTCTTCATTATTAGTAGAAAGAGAATCCCCTTCATCAAAATTTGAATGTTCATAAAGTAAAATTTGGATTGGTATCAATTTCATCACCCAAGAAGGATGGATCAACAATAACATACCCAGTTTTACAATATATGGAAAACTCTTAAATAATAAAATTTATCTCCATGTATTTTCCCTCCTTTAGATTTAATTTTTCCTTCTTGCCCTACTAAATATTACTAATAATTGCAATGTTGGCTAACCTTTGACTACGTTTTGGTGTCTTATCAACTATTTTCCAATGCTTCCCTTTCATACTATCCTTCTCTTCATCAAGAACTTAAAAAGGAGCATTAATTTACATTTTAGCAGCATTTGATTTAATCTTAATGTTCTTGTAAGAACCCCCTCTTTTATCTTTATTAGGTTTTGATGGTTGAGTAAGAACTTCAACCTTATCAATATACCTACTAGTTAGCCTATGAGGGGATTTTTGAATGGGAATGAACCTAGAATTCTTGAATGGTTTTTTTATTTTAGACAATTTATAAATATTTTATTTGGAATTAGAAGGGGAAAGATAGGATTCTTTAAGAAAATTGGTTTCATTTGGAGGCAAGGTAAATTCTTGAATGTGCTAACTTACAATTATTATAGGTGTCTAGTAAAGATTAAACTAATATAAATAGTGGATTAAACCCTACTTTATAGGAAAATTATCTCCACTTAAAATAGACTAAAGTCGGGATAGAAAAAAAGAAGAGTAGTGGATAATATTTTGATGCCTCAAATGATCTATTAAAGGGAAATTACCTCTTCCCATAGAAAAGGGATATTCTCTCATGTATAACCATTCTAAAATTTGGTAAGATTCTCTCCCTCTTCCAAAGAAAAAGTTGATAATTTTTTTATGTTTGTTTCTCCCAAGCCTCTTAAATTTTATGATCATTCCAACTGACACTTGTGGCTTAGCTTATCGTTTCTTTAGAAAAATCAAACCTTATTCGACCTATGTCAATATTTCTTTATTTCCAAGAAAGGGTGGATTGATGAGATAACACTTTGGCATGACCTCATATTGCTTGAAAATAAGGTGTCATACCACCCTTCTAAAACATTTCCCATAACTTATTTTCACTGTATAATTGGCACAAGAAGAAGGTTCTACTCAAGCCCCTTCTCCCAATGTTATTTCAACAAGAATATTTCCATGACTTCAATTTTTAAAAAATGAATCACATATGTCAAGCTTAAATAAAATGGGAGAAAATTTGTATCCTTACATAGAACGTTCCAAAAATGGTGGCATGCATCCTTATTATTACTAAACTCCATATCAAAAAAATAAAATTATATTCTCCACGTGACCTCTCTTCATAATAAAGATAAAAAAAATGATTTTCTCTCATGAGAATGATAGTAATATTTAATGAGTGATAAATAGGACCTTTACACATGTTATTACTACAACCCCTATGTATCCCTTTATTATTACACTACAATATAGAGGGGAGAAGTTCCTTGTTGTTATTAATTAGAAGCAATGACACTTCATGTATAAAGTGGCCTCTATTTCTAAATTTTTAATTAGAAGAAATATTATTATAATCTTCAAAACCACTATCATGTCATTCAAAGACCAATCAACATAGGATAAATATATAGTATCAATACGTGTCATTTCTTAATATATTATGAATGGGATGAGTTAGCTCATAGAAAATACCCAATCTAATAAACCTAAGAAAAAATTAGGTAATGTATATACAACTTTGTTCCATTCTTGATACACATGTTTAATTGAAATTTGTTAAAAAAAATTGAGCATTTCCCTTATCTCTAGAATATGGTCATTGATTATCCAAGATGGATTACATTTACCCTTGACTAAATCAATAATTATTTTAGAATCTTGTTCTATCTTAATTTTTTGGATAACTCTTAAAGTAACCCTCTTCACTCCCCACCAAGTACAAATAGCCTCCACTTCATTATTGGATCTTAATCCAAAAGAAGTATAATACCCCTCAATTAGTTCATCTTTATCATCTCTAAATATACCTTCTCTTTTAACAAGACATGGAGTCCCCTTTGAAACCCCGTCAAAATTAAAATTAATCCATCCACTAGGTGGACATTTCAAAAAAAAATGTTCCTTCTAATAATAGCCTTTCTCAAATCTACATTGAAAAGGTCTTTAGAAATGCCCCAACTTCTCACTATTCTATTTTCTTGATATGAAGGAGAAGCTTTAGTATTTTTTATTTTAGCAATATTGGCATTCTCAAAAATCACTTACAATATTATACAATATATTATCCATAGCTATATAAGCATTATTTAAGTATTCCAACTTATATTGGTTTTATGTTGTTTCATATAACCTTCCAAGAAGTTTCTAGAAATATTTGAAATATATTGTTTCAACTCATAAAAATGCCAATGAGAAGAAATAGGGTTATAATTCATCTAATGATCCTCCCAAAATTTGATCTTATCTCCAATTCTAATTTTCCATTGGATATATTTTTTGCAAAAGCCTCCTAGTCTTAAGGATATTATTCCAAATAATAAATCCTTTTGGATGACTCGAAGAATTATAAAAATGAGAAAAATATCTACCTTGAAAATATTTAGCTTTCATTGTGCTAGTCTAATCTGTATAGTTTGTAACCACAACCCAACCCATTTTGTTTTAGAGGCTTATTGATCATCTTTTTTTCTTAATCACAAACCTTCTTTACTTTTTGGTTTGCAAACAGCATCCCAACTAACCAAAACTAATCATTTTTCTCCATCCCAGTCCATAGGAACCTTCTTGGATTTATTTAATTTTTTTAACTATATAAAATACAATATTTTAAAAGAGACAATAAACAGATAAGGATCGTCTTCAAAGAGGCCTATAGAAATTAAAACTTACCAATTTGGCTTAACAATTTTCCTTTCTATCCTACCAATTTTCATTGCTAAATATTGGCAATTATGTGTTTGCTCCCTAATCTCCAACTCCTTTTGCATTCAAAAAACAAAATGATATATTAGTATATCATAAAATTACTACTAAATAATAGAGATATCAGATTATATAGTTATTTTTGTTTAGATTAATCTTGTAAAAACCATGTTAGTTTTGTGAGTTAGATCCACATATACCACTTAGAATTGTAGATCACTTTCAAAGTAATGAATAGTTCATGCATGGAAGGGATGAGTTTTATGGAAAGTTGGTCAAATCCATGAAGAATAAAAAATTAAAGAAAATAATTTTCCTATGTATTTTAACACATTCTGAACAAAATTTGAAAGTAAAAATTTTCTTAGAAAATTTATCATTTATTGAGACAAGGAGCTCCTCACCAACCACTATGCTTGTGCTATGTCCATTTGGTGTGTGATGTGGCTCCTATGTTGTACCATGAAGTCTCTCCTAGATAGGTATCTCTCAAGGGTCACATGAAAATTAATTACCCTTTTACCCATTTATATATTGTAGAGTAGGGGGATTCATCACCCCCAAGGAATGAACTTCCCTAAACTACCTCAAGTTGACTAATAGGGAATGACTAGTGTTTTCAAAAATTAGGTGAGAAAACTACAAGGGTCTCATACTATGACTCAGAAAAATATTTGTCTGAGGACAACAACACGCGAATTAGACTTTAGTGTATCACGCTTGAATCTTAGGGACATTTTGGCATCTTGTATAGATAGTGAATCGAATAATAGTCAAAGACACTCAAGGTCTACTTACAACCCGAATAACAAAGTTTTATAGTTTGATAGTTTGATGTGAAAAAGCGGAAATAAACAGTATAACAAGACTTGAATACTAGAGAGAGAATTATTCTAATGACGAAAATGACAAGGAAAGAGTAGGAAAAGATACCTTTCACGTGGTTCAATTATTTGGTTGGCTTCGAACGAACGAACCTATGCCTACACACATGAAAGTAGGAAAAATGTTAGGTTGTGTTTTGAGTTATGCCACAGTTAGACCCCTATTTTGGTGTTCTCACCTCTACGAACAACCAAGATGCCACAATATATAGAAAATCGATAAATATATAATGGAAAAGACACTATCAAATAAAGTGCAAAGATAGCCTGAATGCTACTCTATAAGACACACTGATGCAAGTAAATAAAAAGAGCAATATCACATTCCCTTTTGCTAGCACTCAAGGTTGAGAGGAGAAGACAATGAGATATGATGCCTTTCCAAGAGAATGGAGCATTTTAGACCTTGAAAAAAAATGGTGTTGCAACAAGAAAGTGTTGTAGAGTCCAAGAAGAGAGCTTGTAGTAGCAAGAAAAGGAAAGAATGACCAAGAAGAGAGAAAGAGAGTGGGAATTAGCAAGAGAGATCAATGGATTGAATAGAGAGCATGAAAGAATGAGTTTGAATGGGTAAAATAGAGGAAAAGGGATGGTTCTCATCATTCAAGAGTTGATAGAGGATGTTACATTTATGGCCAACCAGAAACATAACACGTCTGTAGATTCTAGAGGTAGGAATCCTATGAAGATGATAGTGCGACACATGGACATCCATATGGCTTGCACATGTCCTCAACAAATTTTCCTCCACCAACACAAAAAGACAAGGGTATGTGGAAGGAATGAGATGACAATGACAGACATCACATCATCAAACTTATGAATTCTAAAGTAATGATAAATAAATGGGAAATTTTCCTAGGGTGTAAATTTACGTCATTACATTTTTCCCCCACTTTGGTGAGCATATGTGTCAATACAAATGTGAGATAAAGTAGAAATATATTGAAGAGAATATACCAATAATATTGAGGAAGCAGATCTTTAATCCAACATACCTAGATGTGAAATAAGGGGGCTCCATAGGTTCTTGGTCCTACAAAGCTAGCTATGATCTCACCATAAACATATTAGGCTGCAAAAAAAACTTGTTAGGTGAAAAAGCTAATCATAATAAACCCACATTCAAGAAGACACAAGAAGACACAAGCTGACATGATAAGACACAGTGTGATTAGATAGATAGCATACACACACTAATCAGATAAGCATGCGATTGTTGAAAACTATGTTGTAGGATAGTCATAGAAAAGATGGGTCTAATCAATTTTCCCCCAAGCTAGACATGAGGATATACGATGGCTGACACCAAGACATAGCGACATCAAATATTAAATAAAAGACACATAGTGCAAGAAACCCAAAATTTTATTTAGAAAAACTTTCAAAGGGTGTTCCTTCGACAGGGAACCCTTCAAGACTCCAAGGGATCCATTCAAAGGAATAATCCAATTGAAAGACACCAAATTTTTTGCAAGTTATTTTTTCATCAACGTATCCTTTTGAAATATCTTTCATCAAGGAATCCATTGGAAATAATGATCCTTGTTAAAGGAAAAATTTTAGACTCTTTCGCATACAAGATACTTTTCGAAAGAAAATTTCATTTAGGAGCCTTGAGAGAATATAATGCATTTTGAAAAATGGGATATTTTAATAAGGAATCATTTCATCAAGGAATTCATTTTATAAGAAGGAATCCTTTTCAAAAGAATTCACCTTATTCCTTAGGATGGTGTGTGCTACGCAAAGGAGCACATGACGTCCTAAGGAGAGAAAGGAGAGACAAATATGTGGCATGAGATACATGGTGAAATGTATTTGTGGTATGTTTTCACACATGTGAGGGACAACACATAAGAACCTCAACATCAAGAAGCAGGCAGAGACAAAGAAATCAAGAGATAAGGGGATTTGAGAACTCATGGTCAAATCTATTCATAGATACAAATAGATAGAATATAGTGTATGAAAAAACGGTCATCAATCCCCAAAGTTCTTAGAACATAAAGAATGTCACATGAAGACAAAGTGAAAATAAAAATTGGGTCAACATGGAAGGAGGCATAAATGCCCCCAATGCTTTGCATCATCCCCAATATTGAAAAGAAAATTCACAACACATAGAAGAATGATGATATAAATAGAAGAAGTATATAAAAATATATATCTAAGCACCTAAAAGGGTAGAAAGGGTCCTCCAAATAGGATCCCAAACACAAAAAGACAAGCACAGGGGAGAACAACAACACAAACAAATCTATGCTATAGATAAAGAAGAGGTACCACCCTAGTCCTCATCAACTAGCAGGTCATCCTACTCCCAATCTAGATCATTTTAAGGTAGGGGAGAGATAGCGAGGGAAGTACCCTCTAACTCACCTGCAACAAGGGCCAAGGAAGAAGGCTCCTCAAGGTCTTCTTCACAGAGACCTTGTGAAGAAAAATTCATCAATCTTGTAAAGATCAAGGACAAAGTTGATATATCATCTATCGAATTGAACATGCACTTTATAGGAGTGCCATGTGTCAATTAGGTACGAGAAGAATGAGACACTCGAGAGTCATTGCCAACCTCATCAAGAGGATTAGTGACAAACTCTGGAGTAGAAGGGGCCACCTCCATCATGAGGACAACACAAGCTAAGATAGAATCAACTTCCAAAGAAGGTGAACCCTTCTTCTAACCTCCACTTGCAGTGAGGTCATCCTCTAGCTTGCGCTTCAACGTAGGATATGGAATCCCCATAGAAGAAGTAGAAGTGGAGGAGGAACAAGACAAAGTTTCACTAGACACCACCATTGTATTCGACATGTCTATGGGTTGATAGAAAGGAGGGATGTTTGGAAGGGACATCAAGAGAGGGGGCTCCATGGAGGGAGTCATAAAAACTTGCACCCTTTTGGGGTGAGCATCATTAGGACCCGCTAGAGGAGCTAGAAGCAAAATGAAGTCAATGGGAACCGAGGAAGAAACAACAAAAGAAAGCAGAAGAGAAAAGAGGATACAACAACAAGGGCAACTGGCCTCTCCCTCTGTCTTCTGCAAGGCAACGTGTTTAGCGACCAAATCTTTTCTCCTACGCTTTCCCTAATGTGCAAGTCGATTACGTCGACTATGATCATTGGAAGATGTAGTCTAAGAAGGGACTAGAGGTTGTTGCTCAGCCACAAGAGCATCCTTCACAACCGTCATTAATGGAAGGGTACTCTCCTAGACAAGAGAAGGAGGAGGAAGCATAGGAGTAGAAACAACCACATGAGGAAAAGCATGCTTAGGAGCCTTGGAAGTAGGCCTCTTCCTATTCGTTTCCCTAGGGGCAAGTGGAAGAGCGGTAGGAGGCCGTAGAGGCTAAGACATAGGAGTAGCCCCACAAGAACTCTTCCCCTTTCCATGCACAACGGGTGGAGGAATTGTGGGAAAAATAGGAAGCTCAAAAACTTATCACTTCACTTTTCACCATGCGGGCAACATCTCACTCCCCATGGGTGATCCCACAATACTAGTTTACAATTTTTGGCCAAACTAGACACTAAAATATTTTTTTCTAATTAAATATTCACTTTCGGGCACATATAGCGGCTAAACCATGAGGAATTTGAAGATGATGCAAACTAGTGATTTGTGAAATTTTGTCTGTAGATTTCTAAATATATTTTTTTCAAAAATTTTGGAATCAGGTTGCACTTCTTTTTCCATCTCCTTCGAAAACTAGTTTTTTTGGTAAACAACATTTTTAAGGAGTGACACCGTATAATGCATAACTTTTTTCCATGAAGGATAAAATTCTATTTTTCAAATTTAGATTTTTAACTATGATATCTAGTGCTTCCAATTGGTTTCATAGTGTTTTATTGAATTTTTTTCCTTAATCAAGTTTTGAAGTCAAACCAATTACAATTCAAACATAGGCGGACCATATAATGCGTAACTTTTTTTATATGTATCAAAATTCAATTTTTTTTTGTTGGACCAAGAACTTCAATATCTGGTGCACTCATATTTTTCAATTTTTTTTTTATAATCTGCTATTTTCCACATGTGTAGAACAAAGAGCTTGATTTTCGATGAAAAACCTATGTTTAATAAAACTAAACAAACAAATACATAATAAAACCAAAACATATTAAAATTATATTCGTTAGATAGCTCGTTCTGAGGACTACCATCATCCAGTTGGGTCTATGAAGTCTCCTCCATTTTCATCCTCAACCCAAGCTTCAAAGGGAAAAATTTTGGAGAAATTTTGTACCAGAGGGTGAGAAGGTGGGAAAAGGGGGGTTTGGGTGAACCAAGGTTCATTCGAACCCTATTTCGATCGAACCCCCTTTCAAAAAAGGTTTTCTTTGTTTTTTTTGCAAGAATGGTGGGACCTTGCATTTAATGGGTTTGCTTGAACCAAGGTTCTAGCGAACCCTCTTTTGGTTCGCTCGAACCAAGAAGTTTGTTTGAACCCCAAAAGCCAATTATTTTTGCATGGGGTCATTTTTTGCAACTTTCCTTCCTCACTCGAATTGTAAACCACTTTTGTGGGTTTAACCCCATGCAAGGCACGAGAGTGGGAGTCAAAGGTGCCACAACAGGGTGGGAAGCAGAAGTAGGTGGAGTAGAAGACATAGAAGAAGGATATTGAGCATAAGTAGGCTTCCCCTTCCCCTTTGGTAAGGAAAAGGAGGGAGCTTGCTATTGCACTATCATAGATGCTTTTATGGAGATGGCATAAGGCGAAACTAGATAACTAACTTTTGGTGTAGTTCCCCCAGTCTTATATTGAACAAAATCTTGGTATAACAAATCTCTCCTAGGAGTGAGAGGTCCAACTAGAGCAGGCCAAAAGTGATCCGGTGAGAAGCCCCCATGTGACACTAACAATTTATAGCTAGTGTGATGCACCATGTGCATAGTTCTTTTGTGAGGGAATTTTAAACATTTGTGGATGATAGAAGCAACACCATCCATAGAGAATAGCCATGGAATGCCTAGCCTTACTTTGAACATGTTAGATTCTAAGATCATGACAAATGGTACATCAATAGATTTGGGTCCAACAGAGACTGATAAAGAAATAGAGCCCAAAGGGGTGATAAAAAGTCCATCATGTGTATGGAGAGTGGTCTACAACTCCTCGTATCTCTCCTTATGTAAGTTGATTATAAACAAAGTCTCCTCCATTATGACACTAACCTAACTCGTCAAATCAACTAAGACACACTACTGAATTTGACACCATTTTCTGACGGTCGTTCGTCGGTCACTCGACAAATATTTGTCGTAATAGCGGCGAAATTGTGAAAATATTTTTGTCGCTATTTTTTCGTCAAACGTCGGACGACGAATTAAACATCAAAGTAACGGTGAAGAATCGTTGGTGGATGGCATTGTGAAATGCCTTGAACAATCATTGGAATATCGACGAACACTCTGTGTTTCGACTAATGAATTACATCAGAAGTTCGTCACTGATTCGACAAAATGGGCAAGGAGTAGTGTCGAAACAACACCAAGCGTTCATCGACTTTGCGACTAAATTAGCAAGGATTAGCGTCGGAAGAACACCAAACGTTTGTCACACTTGCGATGAAATTAGCAAGGATTATCGTCGGAAGAACACCAAACGTTCGTCGCACTTGCAACGCAATTAGCAAGGATTCGCGTCGGAAGAACACCAAACATTCATCGCAATTGCGATGAAATGGGCAAAGAGTGGCGTGGTGGTAATGTCGAAAGATCGTCGAAATGGCGACGAAAGTCGCAAGGAGTTACAATGAAATCTTCGTCGCAACTATAGCAACTTCCTCGAACCTTTATGTTGATTGGTTGGTGTTTTTCATCTACGGGTGTCGTTGAAATTGCGACGAAGAAGCAAATTTAAAAAAAAAAAAAAAATTATTCATGGAAATGTACCATTGTGGAGGCTAATGACTGATCATACATACAAACTACATATTGGTTTGATGCTTCAAACGATGCATTTCTTATATTAAAAAGTTCATTACCTTATTGAGTTTCTCTTTGTTTCAAAAATAGTTTAATATTCTCTACTTAACAGGGCCAACCACGTGATGGTGGAAGCTCATTTGGCCCATCCCCCCCTGACATCACTCTCAATTCCCCATACCCAATCATATAACATTAATCATTCATTCATCCATTAATAACATATAACATTCATTCATTAACATATAACATTCATTAATTAACATATTCACATTCATTCATTAACATATAATATTCATTCTTTCAGTTTTTACATACTATCAAAAATATGGTTGTCATGATATGAGTACAATCACTTTTTTTTTGTTTCTTTTTGAAAGCTACATAAAGCTGAAGTGGAGTATCATTTTCTAAATCAATATCTTTCTCCCCTT
>VDFB02000017.1:243376079-243566504 GCA_007258455.2 Sequoia sempervirens
CTCTCAAAAATAATATGAAGGTTTTTCACATGATCTTGACAGGTTATAGATTTCACCAAGATATCGTCAACATAATCTTCTAGAATTTTATGGATGAAATCATGAAATATTAGGGTCATCACCCACTGGTAAGTTGCTCCTGCATTCTTTAACCCAAATGGCATGACCACATAACAAAAGGTACCCCAAGGGGTAGTGAAGGTTGTCTTATACTAATTTTCTGGGTTAATATGGATCTGATTGTAACCTAAGAAACTATCCATGAAAGATAACAAGGCATGGCCAACAATCGATTCCACAAACATGTCTACATTAGGTAACAAAAAATTATCCTTAAGAGAAGGCTTATAAAGATCACAAAATTCAATGCATATATGAATACGGCCATCAAGTTTACTAACAACAACAATATTCAAGATCCAAGGGGAGTAGTCGATTGGATGGATAAAACCTGCCTTCAACAGCTTCTCTATCTCAATCTTAACCAACAACGCGACCTTGGGATTAATCTTTTAGATTTTCTTCTTAACCATCCTGGTGTCAAGAGATAAGACGATATTGTGAACCACTATACTCATCAATGTCAGGCATGTCCTCATACATCCAAGCAAAGATATCAGGGTGAGAATGTAGATCATAATGTTCCTTAGCTTCTTCTAAAGAAAGGCACTTCCCAATCTTAATCACCCTTTCAGAAGACTTAGGATCCATAGAGATTTGAATAGTATATCCCTCGAGGAGGGAACTATGATCCCAAAGATGTGATATTGGGACACCATCCTCAACATTAGTTAGAGGATCCTCCTCATCAACACTCAAGATAGATTCTCCAAAATATTCCCATTCATTCAGGAAATATGGGAATCGTCTTTTATGATGGAAAGGAGGAAAAGGGGAGTAGGAACCTAAGAATTCCTCAAGTGCTTCATCCGAAGAGAAAACATCTAAAGGGACTTTTTTGACCTGCACCCCATCCTAAATTAGTTCAGGATGGACCAAACTAAGTGGTTCAACTGAAATCATGTTAACACTCCACCAAGGTTTCTACTTAGATTGTTCAATAGAGCACCCCAAACCTAGATAGCACTTACGAGGCTTGAACTAGATAAGGACTTGGATTTCTTGCTCAATACATCTAATTCCTTTTCACCCATAGCCATATTAAGAAGCGAGTCTATATCTGAAACCATAACGAGTTTTTAAAACCTCATAAGGTGGTGATTCCACGTAGAGAGCTTCATTCCACCAGTGAACATCGAATGCATCTATGAGAGCACAACCATCTCCTTTACTCGATTCACAAATTTATTAACCTCCTTTGCAGGAGTAGAACCATCCTCCTTAGTAGGGGGAAGACTGGTCTCCTGAATAGGATTACAGTTTTCCTCCTCAATGGGAGTGTCATCTACTTTTTCATCAGAGGCATTTGAGGTTATTGAAAGTTTTAGATGAGTGGGACTCACTTTGTATTCTCCAATAAAAAATTTAGAGAATTCCAAGGACCTTGAATTATCACCAAGCAATGCATTTGATTAAGAAGAAGTAGACAGGGAGGACTTAGGACTTGCTACTTTAAGTGGTTCATCTTTAACGATGTTCACTTCGGGGACAACCTCCACAGAGGGTATCGCCAAGGAAATTTTCATAGCATTAGAAGTTAAAGATGGAATACAATTCTTAAGAGTGGAGACAACTGAAGCCCGACTAGCAACAGCTAACTCACAAAGGTGAACAACTTTTGGGTCAACTTTCACTGTGACCACTCGATTATTTGCAACAAACTTTAGAGAACAATGTAGAGTGGAAGTCACGACACCCATAGCATGAATCCAGGGTCTCCCCAAAAGAATATTGTAAGGTAAAGGGTCAGGCTTCACATAAACCAAAGTGGGTAAGGTAATGGGGCCTATCTGCAAAGGCAATATTATTGTGCCTAGAGCCTAACGACCAACATTATCGAACCCATGAATGTACAAAGAAGAAGCAGCTAAAGAAGAAGAATCAACTTTAATCTTGGGTAATATATCGATACCACAAACGTTGAGAGTTGAACCAATGTCAATGAGGGTACGCCTAATACCAATAGTATTAACATTAACTATAATCATCAAAGGATCTACTTATTTCTGCACATCCGAAGGTGGGAGTTCTTGTAGATAGAATGTGATATTTAGTGAATCCGCATGAATATGATCCATTAGCACATTAACATCTGTTGGCCTGGTGGAAGCAAGCAAGAGAATCTTTTGTAAGGATTCCTAAAGCATTTCTTGATAAATTGGAGTGGTCTAAAGCAAATCCCAAAGTGAGATCTTAGCCAGAGTAACACAAAGTTGCTCGACAAGATCATAATCACCTAGTGCTTTAGTCACAGGTTTAGGTGTTGAAGGAAGACTTGGTTGAGAAGGTGGTAAAGAAGTAGGAATTTGAGTAGGTTGTTCTATGTAGGAACAGAAGGTTGTTGATCCAAATTCTATTTGTTTCTTCTTGTATGATATGTGTGCCCAACAACATTATAAGAGGTAGAGTCTATAGCTTTTACAAACCTTGAATACAAATTTGGTGAATCATCATGATACAAAATTCCACACATAGAATGATCCTTCTTAGGAGAAGGGCTAGCCAGAGTCAAGTAGATGATAGGTTTTTGAGGGCTTTGAGAAGCCACAGAGACCACCACAACATTTACCGAATCTTCAGCCTACAAGGAAGAGATTTGTTCAGAAGATTTACAAATAGAGGAAGATACTTCTAAGAAATCATCTAGAGCATCATCCAACATGTCAAAATTTTCCTTAGAAAAAGCATGATCATAGACATTAAAACATTGTAGGAATAGATCCGACATGTTTCACGTTGGGTTCACCAAAATGTGAGATAAGGGGGATTTGTTGCTCATAAGTCTCTTCGTTCTCAAGAGAATCCTAGGGAACGAACTACCCTTATCCACCTCAACATAAGCTGAATGAAGAAATCACAAAGATAGTGTATATAGATTAATTATCAGAAAAGACTAATTTAGATCCCGAAAGAAGAAAGCTTATAGATTTTTTCCTTCGACCGAGGAACCTTCGGCCAAAGGACAATAGCGTAGATTCAGGACACCAACACGACTCACTGGAGTCCAAATGGCACGCTGGCGTCCCAAGCAACAGAGTGCTCAAAAATTCAAATGGGAAAACCAAAGCTTCACCTTCTAACCCAAATCTGAGGTTTGTGTAACAGAACACCTAGATAAAGAACATAAACTATGAGAAAACACAAGGAGAGCTTGGAGAGAACTTACTAACAACCAGACGTCTGAATCTTCACTCCAAGCTCTGCTTTAACACCCTACACACAAGGAAAACGAGGAAAAATGTTGGGGGCTATATAGGGGTTTGCCTCATTCAAACCCTCACTTTGGTGTTCCCACCTCCACAAACAGCTAGATAGAAAGGGAGTGTAACCAAAATGGACAAAAGGAGTGGTGAAAGCAAACCTTGCTTTAGGAGGAGAACCCACACCAAGTAACCAATAAACAAGAGATCTAATCTATTCTCAAATAGAGAAGAGTGAGAGAGTGTCACCAATAGGCCTCAACCCCCTTGTGAACACACAGACACACCGTTGAATGCTTGCTAGAGAGCTTTGGCTATTGGAGGGACCTCAATCCAACAAAGCTTCGCTTGTAGAAGAGTTGTTAAGAGTGAAAGAGATTGAGGAGTGAAGTTGAAGAGAGAAGCTTAAGTGAATGAATGAACCCCCAAAATGAGAGAAAATGAGGGGTTTTGTTGCATACAAGGGTGGCAAAGAGTTGTTACATCTAAAAACCTGATTGTTGGGACATGTGTCAAGAGCCAAGATTCAAGATTCCTCATTTCAAACTCGAAAAACTATCAGGACACTAGCACACCGCGTATGTGTCCAAGGTACAAGTTTTTGGGAAACATGTCATTGGGTTGTTGTTGCTTCGCCATTGGACCACATGGAGCTAGAATTGTGAAATTTTAACCCATGGGATTTTTTCCATCAATGCGTTTAGGTGTCATAAATGCTAGGAAAAGTGCTAAAATGTGGAATTGCCCCTAGGTGCAATTATGTGACATTACAGATCCATCTTCTTTATGATGTAAAAAATTAGCCAACATAACATTCTTAACAACACCACCATATGAGAACTTATAATATCAAAAAATAAAAGATATCATCACCATAAGATAATAGCAAAGAGGCACAAATCAACAACATAAACACATCACATGACACATGATTTATATGGAGAAACCCTTGAGAGAATAAGAATCCACCAAGAATGTCTTATCTTTAAAATAAGATTACCATTTGTCATACTTCCATTCTCCTCTTTGGCTCCAATATGACAACACCTTGTATTTGTGAACAACCTCTTTGTGCTCCAACCTACTCCTTCTTGGGTTCTTGTATCTATAGTATAACTCTACTTTCAATTGTTCCACACACTTTCCACATTTAAGGAGTTGAATTTATAGAGTTGTAAAGAGATCTTATTCACCAAACTTGGCACCCAAAGATGACTCTTCATTCCAAATGTCTCATCCTTTGATTTTCCTCCTAAGAATGTGTAAGGACATAGGTTTTGGCTCTAAAAAATTTCCCTCCAACTTAAGTGCCCAAACTTGGAAATGAAACATCACATGAAATGTCACAAACAAAGGAATATCAAGAGACATGTGTTGCCTCTTTCCAAGCACCCACTCAGAGAAGCCCAATAGTCACATTTTGTACTCTTCACTTGTTTTTACCATCCCATTCTAGGAACTCACATTTGGGACAAAATCAATTAAATATTTATGTGCACAAGTCACCTTTACCACTGCTATTGGAACATTTCATCCTTTATGAATGTATTACAATGGTGGGAATAAAATATTACAAATTATTTTCCCAATACACCTTAAGTGCCTAAGGACACTTTCCAAATATGCTAGAACCATGCAATATGACACAAGATTTACAATGTAGATGACACCTTAATTCTAACACTCTTCACCCATCATACCTTGCTCCCTATCTTCTCTTCCATCCCCACCACTTTTGGTCATAATTTTTGCCTTAGAAAGGGGCTCTTCTTAATCTCTTGTCTATCATAATAATATTTATGAAAAATGTCAACAATATATAATTAAGCACATTTAGATAGTGAGATATTTGGTTATCTTTTATGGTCTTGCATATTCATAAGAGATTGGCATTCAATCATTTTACTTCAACCTTATTTTTAGGGTGAATCTCGCTCACCTTTGAGAGGATACTTTCCAAATCAAACTCATTTTAATCTTCCCAAACAAATCACTAGTATTTAAGTTCAACTAAAGATCTTGAAAAGAATTGAGGATTGATTATCGGACTTGACAACCTACCTAAGACTCCACTATACATAATGAAAGCTAGCTTATTCATGTCAACTACAAGAAATGACTAGTTTATTCATCCAATTATTATATAATTGTACCAATGTAAAATTAATACTTAACACTCCCCCAGTTAAATAGTTCAAACTTCAAGTGGTAGAACACTCTAAGAATTAATACCACCACTCCAATGAAGTTTGAATGGTAAAACACTACAAATTTATAATTAATTGTATTTTTTTCTACATTTTTATTTTACCAAATATATTGTTTAATTATTAATTATTATCTCTAAACTTTACCAATTTCTTTTAAGACAGCTGTATAATCTCTTTCAACAACTTTTTCAATAAAAAATATAAAAAAACAATTATTTTAAATCCTTAGTCACACCTTCATCATGTTGAATTCCGTACCCTAAATTTTCCAATTGCACATATTTTTTAGATGAAGCAACATCCACCTTATAGATGGTCACTGCTATTGTGTGGTACTGCAAACAAATGCAGGAGAACAGCCGAACAAATACAGTTATAAAAACTGACGCTCGAGAATCATGTATACACCGTATACAGCCTTCTCTTGAAGACATCGGCTTTCAAATGGGCATCCAGAATCAACGCAGACCTACAAAGAAAAAACCTCCCATTAAAAACAGGGGAAAAATATATTATAACCTTGTATACTGTAAATGGTCAAAGCCCTGCTTTCATCTGCTTTCTTGAACGGGAGTTGGCTCAAAACTGGAGCACTGTTGTTCACTATTATTATAATTTTTCGTAGCACGGAATTTGTTAAACTACTGTGTGCACGTCTGCTATGTACCAAACGGTAAACCCTCTTTCGGCAGGTCTCTTTGTAAAAAACCTTAAAAAAATAGTTTAAAATTGCATCCGGCGGACATGCCAAAAATAAATTGCTGTAAAGCTGCATATACAACAAGCATGCCAAGAGGGGATATTCGTCAAGACATTCCAACAAATTTTACAGACACGCGTAAAGCATATACTCTCTCTCTCCATTAAAGTTAGCAGAAGAAACGGAAAATAAACTGATTTTCTTGCCGTGACAGGTAGAAAGAACAAACTTGCATTCTCTATCGAGATCATTCCTCAAAAACACACAGATCGTTTGATCTTCAAAGTATACATTGAAACCCCTATAGAGTCGAAATTTACAGCAGTAATAATATACAGCGATTGGATCTGCATTCCATAAAAAAGGAAGAAATCTCTTCATTTACAGAAAATCCATGGAAGTCCTAACTAAATTAGTAAGAAAGAATCTCGGAAAGGTCGCGTAGGCTTAGATTTTGAACAACGGGATCATCGTTGTTGAGAAGACAGATTATGTGCTCGAAAAGCACTACATCGCAGGGGATCTTGAGGCCACCTTTCTGCTCGTAACCATATTCCTGCGCAGATTTTTGCAGAAGCTCGGCAAAAATCGGATGATTGAGAAACCGCGCGTTGATGACGAATCTGGTGAGGTCTTTTCCCACATACACAGGCAGAAATCCTTCCGGCACATCCACACGAAACCCTCGCTCTCTGCTCTTTCTATTACGGCAGCATTTCTGCTTTTCCTCGTCCGCCAGCAAGGGGCGCTGCAATTGCACGGAAGTACAAGGAGGATTCGCCACTCTCTGCAGCTTTCGAATCAACTGACGCATTGTAACACAAAATCAAAGCAAAGCTTCTAAAAATGGCGGAGAAAGGCAGTCTTTATAGCCGCACAATAGATATAGACTGAAAAAGGAAAAACTAAAACCCTAATCTTAGGGATTCGAACCCCTAATCTATAGGAAACTACAATAAAGCAGCAATGAAGAACGAGAAACGGGATCAGCTTTTACAGAAGCGAAATGATTCTCCCCACGCAAAGATGAAGGCGCGTCACGCACACATTGCAGGGCGACATTGAACCTACATTATAACTTATAAAGTCACGGGCAGGGTAGAGGGTATAATTTTTCCTGGAGAATAGAAATATTATATAATATTTGGTGTATAAAATATTATTTTTAAAACTTAGAGTCAAGATTTGAAAAGTATTATTTATCAAAGGCTTGTATTTCAATTGGTAGAGTAAAATATGTGAGGGTGATATATTCTTTGATTAGTCATCCATCAAGTTTGAAAATTTCGGATGTATGATATAATAGATTGTTGAGATTGTACCTTAGACGACTTTGGTGGGATGAATACTCCTTAGTGCTTCGCTCTTAACCAAAGAGCCATAAGAATAGGCACGCCATCCACCAAGGTTCAAAATTCCAGATGTATGATATAAGGGGTGAGGTTGAGATTGTACCCTAGATGACTTTGGTGAGATGGATACACTTTAGTGCTTAGCTCTTAATCGAAGATACATAAGAAATAGGCACACTGTCCACCAAAGTTCAAAATTCTGGATGTATGATATAAGGGATGAGGTTGAGATCATACCCTAGACGACTTTGGTGGGATGGATAACCCTTAGTGTTTAGCTCTTAACCGAAGAAACATAAGAATAAGTACGACATCCACCCAGGTTCAAAATTCTAGATGCATGATATAAGGGATGAGTTTGAGATTGTACCCTAGATGATTATGGTGGGATGGATACCTTGTAGTGCTTAGCTCTTAACCGAGAAGACATAAGAATAGATAGTTCCATATGAGGTAGCAAAACGGTGGGTGATATAAAATCTTGCTTTAAAAAAAAAAAGGTTTCTACATTTGATTAGTGAAAAGTATTATTTATCAAAGACTTATATTTCAATTGGTTAAGTACAATTGGTGAAGGTAATGATACGTTTCTTGATTACATCATTCACCAAGGTTCAAAATTCTTGATGTATGATATAAGGGATGAAGCTCCTAAGCGACTTTGGTGGGATGGATACCCCTCAATGCTCAACTCTTAGCCAAAGAGATATAAGAATAAGCTCATGCTTTCGTATCAAGTAACAAAATGGTGGATGATATAAAATCCTCTTTTGAAAAAAAAAAAGTTTTTAGATTTAATTAGAGGAATTGTTTCCCCATTTTTATATTTTCTCTTCTCATACTATTTACTTTCTTCATCATGATCTAAGATCATGAAGTGTGATGTGAATCACGGAAGAAAAAAAAACTCATAGAATCAAATGCTAAAACATTTTTTCCAAATCAAAATACAACTATTTAACATTTATTAAAACTTTCAAATCCTAAATTTGACGATGAAGCTTACCTATCAATTTAATCTTATATTAAATAAACTAAATATATATCAAAAAGCATATTTTAGGACCAAATATCTAGATACGGCCATCAAATTTAGGCCCCTCAAGTTGCAGGGAATTTAATTTGTTATGTGGAGAGGCGGAGGGGCCTCCGCCTAGTGGGGCGATAAAAACTAAGGAATTTGGTGGTTACGGAATGGTACAAAGGAAGTACAGGGAGGTACAAGTCCAGGTGTCAGAAAAATCAAAAGCGGGTGACGTAACATCGAAGAACGTGAAATCCTTACTGTCCTTTGTTTGGCACTTTCCGTAGTGTTTTGGTACAAAATTCTTTTCACTCGTGTCGTCACGTTCCACTAACAAAGTCGTTGAAGGGTATTTTAAAATTAAAGTTGGTCTTGCCTAGTCTAATGATAATCGCTTTTAATTTTTAGTAATGTTTGAGAGCACGCTGTCTAGGCTTAGTGGGGGTGGCATGTCCTTTTCTGTCCCCTTTCGTGCTTGGTGCCGTTTGTTTCTGTCAATACACGTGAACCTATGTCCTGGTGGGGGCCACCCAAATTTCATCGCAATTTAAGACGATAACGCTATAAAACTATTGACTCGATATAATATTGATATTTAAAGGAAGTGGTCAATATTCAAAGGTAATGGTTTATGAGTAAGTGTGTCTAGATTTGTGTGAAAGCTGGCAGAAGTTTCCTTCTGAACTTTTCTCTTGTTTTTTTCAAAGGATTGATAAGAATATTAGGTTAAAGAAAGTTGAAAGTTTTTGGATGAAACTTAGTTTTTTGTATTATTGTTATTGTTTTTCTATCATTTTATGAATTAATTTGGAAGTGTTTGGATTAAAATTGTATAAAAAGTTTTGTATTTAGGGAAAATGATCTAGTAGTGGTTCACATATCAATCTATATACCAATAACTTTTAAGAGTTTTGTATTTATTATTTTTCAATTATTTTATGGAATTAATTTGAAAGTTTTTGGATTAAAATTGTATAAAAAAATTTGTATTTAAGGGGAAGGATCTAGTAGTCATTCACATACCAATTCACATATCAATAATTGTTCAACAACACATGATTATTAAAAGTCCACTAAAAAATTCTACATGTACTAATAGTGGTCCACTTGTATACTCGTAGTTAAAATTTGAATATTTAATTGGAGGAGTTATGCAACTTTACTGGGACTCATAGAGCACAATTACTAGGACATTTGTGGATAGATATTGGTCAAAATGTTTATTAGAAGAATATGTATTGGATCAATTGTACATTTTTTTAGTGGTTGTAGCACAGCTATTAGGGTGTCTATGAATAGGTATCCAACATTGCTTCTAAATGAACATGTTTTTTACCTTTGTGCATAGAGAAAGTCCTCCCACATTTGTCATAACTACCCAAAAGTTGAAACAAGAGTTTTAAACTCTTAAGTCACATAACAAGAAACCAAAAAAAATTGTGGAAATTTGTTGTATGGTTTAAGAGCTTAAGATGCATGAAGTTAGGGTGGGTGACAACTGGATCTTTTACTCTATATTTTTTCAATTATTTTATAAATTAATTTAAATTTTTTGGGATTAAAAGTGTAAGAGTTTTTGTATTATTTATTTTTTATTATTTTATTAACTTGAAATTTTTTGAATTAAAAATGTATATAGCTTTTATATTATTTTTATTATTTTATGATTTGTAAAGATAAATTATAGAATGTGATCTAAAATGATATGAAAAAGATTTTACTATTTTAATGAGAGTGAGAGTGAGCTCAAAAGACAAGGAAAAAAGTATGGGTATGCAAATTTTGAAATGTGAATAGATCCAACATATACGTTAGAATTTGTTGTGTTAATTCATATTTAAATCATCTTATTCAATGTTTAAGAACCATCCATTAAATTTGACAATTCAAATGAGAGTGCATTTGTTGCATGTTAATACTTGTTGTTTTACAACTTAAGGGTTAATAAAGTAGAAAAGGAAAATGAAGGTTTTATTGAACCACAAACAATTTCAAGATACACAATTTAAAAAAATAATTAATTGTAATAAAAGACCTAAAGATTAGAAAAATTATCCTTTTAGTATAAATAGAATTTTTAAATATTTCATATAAATAAATAAATATCTATACCTACTACATTATATTGAAATTAATATTTTGGAGTTCTACTTAATTAAATTCAAAAAATTATTTAGTTAGATGAATAATTGCATATGCATTCTCTTTTTTTTATGTTCTTGTCTACTTTAATTAAGAGTGTCTTAAATGCAATAACTAGCTTACAATAGGCATATTCATTTGTAGATTTGAGTAATGATATTGCAAAAATTATTCCCCTTTATCACTATTCTCATATTTACATTTTTTACCCCTAGATTTATGTTTTCTCACCCTAGATAAGATTCTGGGCCACTTCTACAATTGTGGATTTAAACCCCAAACTTTTAAGATCCAAAATTCAAATTGTCTTGCCAACCATTTCACTATCCATTGTGAGCTAACCTAGCAAATATTTTTGTTGATTTGTGGACTCAATTGTTGTATTTCAAGACATTATGTCATTCATTTGAAAATCATATAGGAATCTATTGAGCACATCTAGAATTTATTTTGTCAAATGGATAAATTGAATGTAGTAAATTAGCATATTGTTACTTTATAGTACATAATTCTACCCACATTGCACGCTTACTTGTTGCCTTTGATCTTACTCTCAAAGCCATAAAGTTAGACTATTAAGGATCTAACCAAGGAGAGCTTAGCCCTCATAATTTAGTAGATTCTCTAAATTCATTGTGTAACACCATCCATCCTTACACATATTCAAACAACAAAAATCAAGGCCAGTGAATCCTAAAAGTCCACATTCAACTATATTATATTTGTCGAATTCTAAAAAATCCACATTCAACTAGATCATATTTTCCTAGATCACATTAGACACAAGTTCAAACCCGCTCACATAGAGTAATTTTGCCCTCACATAAATAATCTAAAACAAAACATAGACATTTTGCAAAATATGAAATCTTCATTTAAACCAATCATAAAATTTCAAAACATCACAACACTTCTTCATTCCTAAAATTCAAACTTGTAATCCCATTAATTTATTTCAATTATACAATTAATTTAATTTCAATAATCTTATGACCCATTTCAATAATACTATATAAATTAATAAATTTAAAAACATTTAAACCGTCAAACCAACTTTTATTTGAGTCATGGTTAGTTTGAACTCAAAGCCTGGAAGTGCGTAAGGTACACGACCTGACCTGTACAATACTTATTTGTACTATATACAAAATTCTAAACAGGTACGGAAGGTGCGGACTGTAGTGCAAATTTCAAAATGACGGACCACTTGGTACACTATCCGTACAAATGAAATCTTTTCGCAATCTCCGCTCCGTTTCGTGTGGCTGAAATTAAGGTCCACGAGAGAAGTACCTAATTAATTCTTACCCTTAGCTCACATAAACTTCTAGATGTTTTACTTATAAATTTTTTAATGATAACAAGTAGTGGTTCCCATTAACTTCCGAAACTAAACTTCATTTTTTTAATAATAAGGATAGTTGTTTTTTATTAAAAAATAATTAGGATAGTTGTTTTATTTTTTTAATAATAAGGGCAACAATTTAGTTGTTTTGCGCACAAAGTTATAAAAATATTGTTTATACTTTTAATAAATTATTTTAAATTTATATGAAAAAATTTTATAATGTGATTTGTTAAAAAGTTATTGAGAAATGTTTAAATTGTGTTGGAGTGTAGAGAATCTTTGATTTTTAATGTGACTTACAAATCAATTTTTGTAATTATTTAATTCAAAATATATATAAAGAAGGGGTAACCAAGCGATCAATAATTATTGGTATTAGTCGTTTTTGCATGTCTAGCAGTCTATGAATATGTAAAAGTAGATTTTCAAGGCAAAGGAGGTTGCAAGGTAGTTTTAAATGTTCAAGTTTGTGCTAACACAGTATTAAGATAGATACATTTAAAGCATGTAATCACTTCCCCCACTACGACCTTTGATTCATGCACTTGATGGAGAGTTATTTTCAAGTATGAACTTTCAAACCAAGAGTGTCTTTAGTCATGCAAGGTGATGGAGTAATGGGCCACTCCTACATGTCTCAATTTCCTAACCACCTCCTAATTTGAATCATTCATGCATTTTTTCTTGTATAATTTATATATTTTTCATTTTATAATCTAATTGCCTCCTAATTTGAATTGTCCATGCATTTTTCCTTGTATAATTAAGATTTGTGGGCTCATTTTCTAGGTAAGACTTGGATATGTGGACTTGTGCTTTTAAAAGCCTTATATGTAGACCTTTATCATGTTTTCACATGTAAAATCTAGGGTAGCCTTAATTTATGGGTCCAAAATTCTACTAACCTTTGTAGTATGCAATTGTGTAAAACTTCAAATTAATCAAATGAAATGATTGCTCAATTTTATTTGTCCTTTCCTATTATGATTAATAAGTATATTCACCTTTTACATTGTGACAATTGTGTTTATTTAGATTTATGTCAACTAATGAATTTTATGCTAAGAATCCATGTGCTAGTGGAAGAATAATCTATTTTATTTTACATTATGACAATTATGTTTATTTAAATTTATGTTGACTAATGAGTTTCATGCTAAGAATCCATGTGTAAGTGGAAGAATAATCTATTTTGGTGCATTGCTCATGTTTCACTTCAATCATTTACTTTTAGTTCTTTGTCTCTTTTTATTCAATTAGATTTAGTTGGAATAAAGAAGGAACCAACCTTTTGAACTTGGAGATTTTCTTGCATTGTAAGGTCCCAAACATGTAGGATTTCCCATGTCGGTTCATTGTAGAGGTGTTGATATTAGACACATGTATGAGTATAAACACACATATATTTATGTTAAGTAAGTTGAAGGGTTTCTTAAGACATAGGTGGATAGTAATAGATTGATCTTACATCGGCAAGGTAAGACAAATATGTCTTATAAAGTGTAACATGATCCAAAAACTTTACCAATGATTTAATCAAAATAAAGGATAATGTGACTAGTGGATTATGCTATCTAGTTACAAGCCTACTACAATAAAAGATGAAGACTAGGATAAAATTATCTATAAGGCTAGGTCCACCATTGACTTATTCCTTTCAAACTTTGTGAGCTCTTTAATGTCTTCAATGGAGATTCAACTAAGAAGTTATGGGATGATATAGTTACTTTCTATTAGATAAAATTTCTTGTTAATAAATTATTCCAATGGAAGAATTTGTATTCTTTGAAGATGGGAGATCAAGATTTAGTGATTGAGCATTTGAATGAGTTCAATATTTTTATCAATTAGTTATCATATGTTGATGTCAAGTTGGATGAGGAGGAATAATGTGTTACCTTGTTTTGTTTATTTCTAGATTCATGGATCATCCTTGTGATGGTGATTAATAGTATCATCTCCAAGTTGAATCTTGAGGAGGTGGTTGGAGGATTTTTATTAGAAGAAATGAGGCAATAAATTTTTAAATATATTAAGCATTATTAGAAGGGGTTATTTGAAGGAAAAATGTAAGTACAAGTTTAAATGTATATCTAAATCTTATATAAGATCCAAGGTGAAGTTTTGGAGCTATGAGAATATTTTGACACATTAGAAGAGATTACATGAATAAAAAGGATGGAAAAAAGAAATAAAATAAATTTGATGAGAATCCTTGTATGGAATCGAATTCCTCCAATGAAGAAGGTGAAGACATGTTTTTGTCATCATCATGTATGCATGTATACATTTATTCATGTTTGATTGACTTAGTAATTTCTTGTCACATGAATGGTCACACATAGTGCTTATCTAAATATGAGAATTTTGACCAAAGTGATTTATTCTAAAGGGATAAATCTACTCATAAGATCATAGGTTGAGATAAGGTCAATATGGTGTTTAGGGATAGGAGAGTGAAGTAAATATTTGTAATATTGGATATTCTAGGGCTAACTATAACTTTAATTTTTGTTTTTCAAGATTAATGATGTACATGTACATGTAGCTTTTGTGAAGAAGAGTTACACATTTTTTGGAATTTTTTTGTGCATCTTCTATATGGAAATATCTTTTATTTTTAATGTTGTAGTCCATGTCTATGTGGAATGTTACACATTAGAATTGCAAAAAATTCTTCTTCTAAGTGGCATTACAAATATATTTAATATGAGTGGCACATTAGGGGATCATGGTTTAGTGATCACATGGTTAGCTAAGATCATTGAGGAAATGCATTTAATGATTTGGGATAATTGTAAAATATATTTAATAGTGTAAAAAGTGTTTATTGCTTGGAATAATGTGTACAAGTATAACTTGGGCATGATGTTTGGAGGGAACTAAGGGGTTGCTTTAGAAAATATGCACTCAAATGATGTAGTAGAAAACTTGGATGCCCAACTTTTTACATTGATTTTTTTGCTTGGGGAGTTAATTATTTGTGGCAAAGTGATTTAAGAAGATTCTAGTAAGTATTTTTCTCATTTTTGGTCCCTTTCCTATAAATATGAGGCTTGGGATGGATTTATCCATCACTTGATTAGCTTCTACTTATTCATTGTGAGTGGAACTTGGTATAAGCACATCATTACTTGAATCACTTGTTGAGAAGATCTTGAGGAGCATGGAGTGCGATATGTTGCTATCGTGTGCTATTGGATCAACCTCATAGGATAGAAATAATTATTTCTCACTCCTATAGAATAAGGTCGCATCTTGCATAGTTCCTTCCTTAATTGATAGTGTTGATCTCTCTATCAAAGTTTGGAGCTTGATATTGTATTGTAAATACTTTATTATTGGAAATATATTTTTTGTGCTACTTTAGAGGCTAAGTTTTTCTATAAATAATTTTCCCATTGTATATTGGTCTTTCCATCTTTCTCTCTTATGTGGCTATTCTTTATTCCATTCTTATTATGTGTGGTTTATGTGAGAATCCTACTAGAATTTGTATAGATCAAATAGACTATGACATATCTTCTCATATGGTTAATGTAAGAAACTATCTATATTTCCTTTTATTTTGATATTATAGCTTTTAATATTAATTTTGGTACTAGTGGTATAGGTGAATTTCCTTATAAAAATTTGTAGAGGTGGGAAATAAGAGTACCAAATGAGACTTTGTACAAGTTGGACACTAGTACAATGGTTGGTCATGATTTTCCTATTGAAACTTTTTTTTTGGTCACTAATGAATATCTCAAATCAAGTATCAAATTTGAGGGTTTTGAGATGTGAACTTTGTTGCAATGGGAAGCTCTAGTTACATCTAAAGAGGAATAGTGATGGAATTATCACCATATTGTTCTTAGATAGTGAATGATGTCTTTCTTGACAAGAGTTTGTTGCTTCTAGAAGAAGAATAAAACATGAGAAATCATGATTGTACTTATAATCATATTATATTGGTAATACAATGAATGATGTTGTATTTTATTTCTTGTAGTATTAATAGAATTGGAGTATTTTGGTAGAGAGAGGGTTACTTGTGTATTTTCTCAATTTAGATATGTGTTTCAAGGTGAGCTCAAGGATCTCCTCTTTGTTGGATATGGAGAGTCCATTAGTATTTTTCTAATAGTTTTTAACTATTTATTAGTGGTTTATTAGCAATCCATTCTAGTGGTACTTCATTAATGGATTTGTAGTATTTCAAAACTCTATTAGAAACTTAAGGGTATTGTTTGTTAGGGAGGATGCAATCTGAACATGAAATTAGATATACATAGGTTTGCTGATATAGATTTGGCAAGAGATGTGGATAAGAAAACATCTACTAGTGGTTATATTTTACCTTGTTTGGTAGTGTATAATTGTTGGCTATTGGTAGTTTAGTTCAACTTTTTTGGAACCTCTTGTGCTCTTTCACAATGTATACAACAAGTGGGAAAATTTAAGGACTAGATCTTGTAAACATTGCAAGTCATTATGAACATTTAATATTTTGTGTTGTAATTTATGATCCCTCATGAAATGGGGTGCCACCCTTGGAGGAATATTTAGATTCCTTATATGACATACTATGCTATATGTAAGTTGTATTATAATACAATTTTATGACATACAAGAGAGAATCTATGTCATGTAATTCTTATAAGAATGTCTATAACATTAAATATAAGATGTGTGCAATATTACATAATGACATGTGTAGGAGCACACAAGGATATTTTAATATAGGTTACATAGTGGATTAGGAAAATTGTCTTTGATTGACCAATAATAGTTGTGTGAGAGATGTATGTATACTTAGTGCTCCTACATGGAGCACTTGGGAGTTAGACTAGACACCCTTGGTCATAAGATTCAAAGGTCTTAATGAGGAGATACATTTTATTCCAAGAGGAGTTACTCTTGAATGTGGATGCATGTATCCAACTTAGACTAGTTAGACTAGGACTTGGCACATGGTTGGAGCCCATAGTTTTGGGAAAATCATTTATGGTTTTTAGATTTTTTGTGGTATATATATTGTAGGCTTGAGATGGATATTATATAATAGTTCCATTGTAGGTTTAGAGTGAAGTTATGTTGTTGGATTTTCTCTAGAAGATAGAGCTAAATATCTCTTCTCTCTAATATTGAAAGCACTTCTACTCTATTATATATTGCAATATTTTATTCAAATAATATAACTCGAGTATGATTTGGAGTTTGGGTTTTATTGTAAGATTTTCCCAAAGTATATCTTGTCTTGTGTGTCATTACTCTCCCATTTTTTGTAAAGTATTATAACTTACTCAAGAATAATTTCTCTCATGGTGTTATCTATTTCCTTTTGGGATATTTTTTTATTTACTTTGACCTTTTAGTTAATTCTTGTATGTCATGCTCTTATTTTCACTTTCAACCTTCTCTTTATCTCTTTGACATTCAAGGAAATTGACATTTACACATACCAAATTTCTTATCTTTCCCACTTAGGGACATATGTGGACACTATAAGCCAAGTAGTTCCTTGTTATGCTTTTGGATAACAAACACATGTCTCTTGATTATAGATTGTCTTTATATGCTTAAATTCTACATGGAATACTATGTCATTTCTCTACAAGTTGATAGTAATGTTAATAACATTTATCTTGTTTTACTTATATGCTATCTAACATATTATGCTTATGTCATACTACATACTTAAATTTTACATGACATGCTTATTACACTTAAAAGATCACATTTGGCATATGGAAATGTTGCATGTCTCTTACTTGTATTCACATTTGTGGGTAACATTGGGGTTAAATATCTTGTCCTCCTGCACATTGGCTATCACATTTCTACCATTGATTCAAAAACTAGGGCCAACACATTTATATTTTTGAAATCACACTCTTTCCTCTCCTCAAATTGAATACACCATGATGTACATGTCACATTTGTGGGGAAACATATTACGTATTTTATCCTATTAGATTTTACATGATTTCATTGTTGCATATATTGAGGTTTCATATCATTTCCAACTCCTCAACAACCCTTTGCTTCATGATCTCATCTTGAACTTTTACAAGACTTCATGCTTATGTAGATTGAAAGGTCTACACCAATTCTAAATCCTCAACAATATTACACATCATGTTGTCATTTGTCAACACATTTTTGCATATATTGAAGGGACACATTGGTTTCAATTCCTTAACAAATCCAAATCTTGTTGTTAGTTAGGGTCATATTTATAAATATTGAGGGATTGACATAAGTTATAAATCCTAAAAAATATACAATATGATGCCTTTCCCTTTTCTCAACTTTATATTTAGTTTCATGGGGGTCAACTCAATCACAACACCATGAATTCATTTTCCTAAAATCACACTTCCCATTCCTTTGTCTTTTTACAACTGGATATTATACTTACAAATTACAAAATATTGATGATTATGATTATATGCTACTAATATTTTGATACATGTACTACTCATGATTTATGTGTGTATTTTGGGAGATATTACTCTAGCAATAGCACAAAGAAAGCATGAACCATCATCCATACACATATCCTTGAATTTGTTGCTTATTTTAATCACTTTCTTCATTACTTTAACATGCATGATTCATGTAGTTCACATACATGTCAAAGTGGGGGGAAATGTAGAGGAGAAAAGTGCATACCTTTTTCTTAAATTATTTGATACTCACTTTGGCATTGCCATAAATGTATCGTGTTGACACTCAATTTACTATATTTTGTGAATAAGACACAAATCTTGAAGCCTATCATCCATCAATCTACCTTTGTCACTAATAGTCTGGACCGACTCTCACTTTAACTATTCACACAATATGGACATGATTAGAGGTGCAAATATGTCCACTAGACACAATCACATCCATGGCCATGTCCTAATTCAAACACATTTTATCCCTTTCTCAAGTCAACCCTTTTAAATATTATGGCCATTACCTATTGAATTACAAGCCAAATATTTTGAATTGAGTGCCCAAGATCTTTTATTTAAGAAAAAATAGGACATTCTAAGTGATCAATTGGAGAGCATCATCTAGAACCAAATTTTTTGTAACATGCCCATTATTTTACACAAAAGTTTTTCTATGTTTTAACCTCAAGTAAATAAACTATGCTACCAACATTTAAGTAATAGTTTTTTTCTTTTCAAATATAAAGATAACATGCACATTTGAAATAAACATCATCATTCCAAACTTTCCCATTGTATATAACAAAATATTATAACTTTCCAAATTATTGTTTTCACATTTCATAATCTCAAAATAACATTTCCCATTTTTCAATCTTCCATAGAAATGGATATAAGAATACATACATAGCTCTTTTGAGCTTCATTGGAAATAGATATACAAATGGTCCAAGTGCCCTACCTCAAATCTTGGTCACCAAATGATGAGGAGAAGCATCACTCAAGTGCTTTTCCACCAACCACAAACTTACTACGGTCCCTTGCACATCTACCTAACTGGTAAAATGGCTCTCCCTTCGATGAAGAGATTGGTATGGTAACCTCATAACAAATAACCTTCCTGAGCTTAGTGTTGTGTCTTACATACTAGAACTTCCATACAGTGGCTACAACCTACATATATGAAAATCCTGACCTAGTATGCTAAACTAGATCACGATGAACTGACAGTGTAAACAATGGAAACTTACACTACTTTGGCCAAATAATTCATTATAAATGAGAGTCATCTATTTCACACACTTTCCTAGCTCGATTTGGATTTGACCATTCATATACTATGCATAGGCTATCCCCTCCATTAGATTATCTAACCCCAAGAATAACCTATTATCATTTCATGTTTATCATGACATTTCTACTAAATTAATTCACATGCATAGGCTATCCCATTCATTGATTTATCTAACCCCAAGAATAACCTATGAACTCCTTATGACTCAACTTTACAAATAACTTCATGATAAACAACTTTATAAACTATAGTATAATTATATATAAGCTTCACCTTAACATAGCACATAATAAATACTTAATCACTTATTCTTGTGTACAACTTCATATTCCAAATTTCACAAACAATATCAACAATACAAGACTCCATTCCAAGGTATATCTCAATAATAAACTATTCTCATCAAAAGTATAATCTCATCAATAAATGACCTCAATCAATTTAAGAAATATCGTACCAATAAATGACTCATCAAAAGTATGGTCTCAACAATAAATCGACTCCAATTGAAAGTATAATCAACAATCAAATGATCATCTAGATCATATAGGTTATTCTCAACCTATTTGCCTCAATCAATAATCAAATAAGCTACCCTACAAAATAGGTTATTCCCAACCTAGGGTTTCCAACAAAAATAAAGTAATGATCAAGTGATCACCAAAATAACCTCTCAAGTTCAATTTATCACAAATATTCTCATGTTACTACATTTGTATATCAACTCAGAGGATGTTATCAATTTGTGAGGAGTTGGTGCATCTATACCCATAGTCCTCTCACAATATGATTTTGGGTTACCGAAACGTGAGTCCTCTTATAGAGTTATGTGAACAAGAAAAGAGTCTCAATCAAAATAAGAAAATAACATAACCATAAAATACATTTTATCAACCATATTGTTGAATAACAATATAACCACTAATTTTATACCCTAACCTAAGAGTCAAGTTTCTTTTCCTACTTTCTAGGAGGAATAAGTAATCAATCAAGTTTTGCTTAACATCACAACCTAACTATGATGGCATTTCTATCATGCCACGTTTCCTGTTGTATTACTAATCTCATCATACACCAAGGTTTACTTAGCATTATAAGCTAACAACTTAAACACTCATAAACTATTACATAGAGTATATGCATACACTCAAACAACAGAATCCCCTATCCTAGATACATCAAGAATCCTTCACTTTCATACAAAGAAGAAAATAACCATTTCATAATAAACAACTGAGCATATTTCCCATTCAAGGAAAACAAAGACACATAATCCTTTCAAAACATAAAATGGACAATAGAGTAGAAATCAACATGCCTATATATGTAAAGCTCCAAATGATCAAACTAGATTCATAGCTTAGCCTTCACCAAAATTAGCTTGCAACTTCTCAACTCTCTCTCACAAACCTCTCATAAACTCTCAAAAATTAGAAATACAAAATAATAAAAACTCAAGAAATTAGTAGCAAGAGTGCATAATGCACCCCCTTTGAGGTAGATAACACCTCTATTTATACACAAATGCGAGAAATTGTAGGCTAGAAACTAGCTCTCAAACATGCCACTTCTCAATCGCAAGGTTCAACTCAACAAGAAGAAGAAAAGGTGGCAGCTAAAAACATTGATCAGTAAACACATACACAACCAACTTATACCACAAAGAATGAGTTTCCCATCTTAAAGGACAACATGAATATCATTCAAAAATACAAGGTTATTGTTTACATAGTTTGACTTATTTTAGCTAGCTATCATTTTGACTATTTCTCTCATTCATACTTTTGCCTCCTACATTGGATATTGTTCTTAGAACAAACTTCTAAAAGGTATGCACTTATTCATAAACTGGAGCCACATTAAACATCATGCACCCTATTAGTTTGGAAATACCAAGTCAAAGTTCTTTGAAACATTTGATATTTACTTGCCTTCAAAAAATGACTAAGTCTTGTAAATTATTCTCATACAATGTTTTGCTTTATTCCCCCACACACTTCTTTATAGCATTTCCTATGTTTATGTTATTCAACATTTAACATCTATATGAAATGCTATTCATTTATGCGCTACCTCAAAATGTTGCACAATTCCTTTTAATTTTGTGCTTATACATTATTGTATATGATGCGCTTTTTATTTGTTTATTTATTTTTTAACCCGGGGTGTCCCTATGACCCGACCTTGTGACCCCCTTGATGGAGTAGTGGGCGAGCTGGGGCGAGACTAGTCCCTGGAGATGCGCACAACCACCCGCAAACCATACGCATCAGGTGAGCCTGAGCCTCCAAGTCAAACTCGAGACCTTGGGGAGCAAACCCAAGACTCAAGCCAACTTGGCTACCCGTGCACATCATATCAACTTACAAGATCATAAAATACATCATTCGATATTCAAATGCATATACTCATATTTACATATTCTATAAAATAATAAAGCAAACATATATATACATATGTATATATATATATTAATATACTTGTATGGACGTTTCCATTTATGTTGATACATACGTGCACATTAATATATATATTATATATATATATATTCATATATTATGTATATAATTTCCTCCCCAATTAAACACATATATTTGCAACCATATCGACTGACATATATACATACATACATAAATGTATACATATAACCTTGTCCATTTGATATTCCCATACATATGGGTAATCCATCCATGAGCATGCGTAGATACATCTATCTATGTATACTCATGCATGTATTTACTCACGTGTATGAGTTTATTATAGACACACACACACACACACATATATATATATACATTTTATGTATATATCTCAATGATTAGATATAAACTCATAAAGAAGAACTCACATATGTCAAAGAAACTCAAACACTTAACCCCAAATCAAGAACGCTCACAAATAAAACCATAACCTCTTATAATTCATGCACAAACATGACTAAGGTAACTTACCATTTTCCTGAAACTACTGACTCGACCCGACCAAACTAAAAGTGAGTGTGTGAAAGCTCAGTTAGGTCTTATTAAGGGTTACCAAACCAAGTTCTTCTCTTGAGTGATACTTCCCCTCTCTTCTGGAGGCTTGAAATTGTTCTTGCATCCAACTTAATACATTGCATAGGTAGTTAGTCATTCACATTAAATCCATTTGCATCATAAAACATTTACATCGACAAAGCATTAAAATATCCACATTGCAATACATATTATTTTATTGCATTTCATCAATATAAAACATATTCATTCCTTTAAAGCAATATCATCTTAATGTATATTCCAGTATTTCTTTCACCTAGTAAACATATTAAAGTCACAATTTGTATTTATCATAATATTTACTCATAAAGGTGAAAGTAACTTGATAACTATGAGATGGGGTGTAACAATTTTGATCAATAAGAGCAATATAGAGTGTATCAAAAAGTATTTTCAAATCATATATGCACTCCTATATCAACATCCACAACTTCTACATTATACATTTGCATTTTCTATCCAAGTGTCTTCAATCATTATAAACTAACAAAAAGGTTTAATTCACTATCAAAGAAGTTTCATGCTACCCTCTGCATGTAACGAATCCCCAAGTGCTTCTCATCACCCCATTTATCCTAGAGGCAAGTACAATCAAATACAAACAAATTCTTAAAAACATATCAACAAAAGAAAAAACCATGTAGAAAAAAAAACGTGAAAAGACTAAATTGCAAGCATAACATAATTTCAAGCAACCTTTATGAAAAAAGTTTCATACTATCCTCTGCATGTAACAAATCCCCAAATGTTTCTCATCACCCCATTAATCCTAGAGGCAAATACAATCAAAGACAAACAAATTCTTAACATATCAACAAAAGAAAAAAAACCATGTAAAAAAAGTATAAAAAACTAAATTGTGAGCATAACATAATTCCAAGCAAGCTTTATCAAAGAAGTTCCATACTACCCTCTATATGTAACAAATCCCCAAGTGCTTCACATCACCCTATTTATCCTAGAGGCATGTACAATGAAAGACAAACAAATTCATAAAAACATATCAACAAAAGAAAAAATCATGTAGAAAAAGGACATAAAAAGAATAAATTGCGAGCATAACATAATTTCAAGCAAGCTTTATCAAAGAAGTTTCATACTATCCTTTGCACGTAACAAATCCCCACTCATCACTCCATAAATTCTAGAAGCAAGTACAATCAAAGACAAACACATTCTTAAGAACATATGAACAAAAGAAAAAAACCATATCGAAAAAAAAACATAAAAAGACTAAATAACGAACATAACACAATTCTGAACAAACTTAGATTCACAAAACAAATTCATCACAATCTAATAGATATTGATGTAATTTCAAAATTTAAAATTTGATCCAAACTTTAAAACTGATCCAAAATTTAAAATTTGATCCAAAATCTCTATTATCAACAACCTTAACTTGGAATTTTTTTGATCCAAAATCTCTGTTATCAGCAACCTTAACTTGGAAAGCATCTCCATCTTGAACGTCATGAGTAGTTTAGTTCACCAAACAAAATCATGTTTAAGTTAATCCGCCATGTGAATGACTTTAGAAGCTTCCAATGACGTGGTGGGGCCATTTAAGAGTTGTTTTCCTTATCCATAGGGGTAGGTAAATTGTACCTATGTTTCTTCAACTTAGGGTTTTGAAACATACATCTCACCTTCCCATGAAAAGCAGTGTCTTCTAGATTCTGGATTAGTTAAGGACAACCTTGCACGAAAACAAATGATTTTTATTTCTTAATCTTCTTTCCTTTTCATTTTCTACTAAGTAGGTAAACCATCTAGAAAGTTTTCTCTACTTTGCCTAGTGAAAAGGATTAATGACTACAAGGGAATAATAAAATATTTGGTACATCAATCCTAACAATATTGTTTAACTAATATTTTAAAATATAAGTTGGGATTAATAAATATTAAATTAAATTATTCAAAATTTAAATAATAAAATAATGTGTTTTGTTTTTAGTGTATCATGGAATCAAACTTTGTTAAATGCGTTAAAAATGTATTTAAAAATGTTGGATGCATTAGTCAAATATATTGGAATAAGTAAGTTTTTATTTTTTCTATTTAAATTATTTCAATAGATGTGGATATGTTTACTGTAGTTGTAGAATTGATCTTGCAATTGCAAAACAAACCTTCTTATGTAAATTGGATATTTTTTTATTTAAAAAATTGGGTTTGAAACTCATTTGCCTCACTTTATGAACCTACATAAAAATTTGATTGTGTAGTGAGTTGCATGTAATAGACATAGTTCCTCTCTTATATCAAACTCAAAAAGAATATTAAGAATCAATAACTTTGAATAATGATTGAAGACAACAATTAATCCTACAATATGCCATCAAATGTTTATGCCCTAGATTGTTGATTGAATCACAAACATGAGTACATAGGGTTCGCATAAGATCATGAGATGTGATTGCACCAAGTTTAGAGGATCTTGTAATAATAAATTGATGCCTTTTTTTATTGAGATTTTGCACTTGTAAAATACCCTCAAAAGATATGTTAGAATAAGAAGTGACAAAAAATTAATGACAAATATACTCAAAATAATAATTGCTAGAATAAAATTCCCATGTAAGTATAGTGTATCAATGTACTATTTAAGGATATGTCATATGCAATAATGTGGTAAATGTACTCTATTAAAAAAAATCCTTTAATTAATAATATAGGTAGATGGGCTACCTTGGTCATGGAAAAATAATGTCACATGTTATGTGACAAGCATATAAATCATCATGTCATGTATTGCATGTCAATTGTTGAGAAAAATATGAGAAGGTGTAAAACTTTGTATAACTCTATTGTATATGAAATGGCGTAAATTTGCACCCTAGAAAAAATTCCCATTTATTTACCCTTACTTTAGAAGTCATAAGTTCGATGATGTGAAGTTTGTCACCATCATCTCATTCCTTCCACATAGCCTTGTCTTTATGTGTCAGTGGAGGAATTTTTGTCAGGGATGCACACACACTGCATGGATGTCTGTGCGCCAAACTGTTGTCCATACAAGATTCCTGCCTCTAGAATCTACAAAGGCATTATGTTTCTGGTTGACCATAAATGTAACATTCTCTGTCAACTCTTGATGGATAAAAATCGTCCCTTTGCCTCAATTTTACCCATTCAAACTCATTCTTTCACACTCTCTATTCACTCTCTTAATCTCTCTTGCTCTCTTCTTGATCATTCTTTCCTTTTCTTGCTGCTACAAGCTCTCTTCTTGGACTCTACAACACTTTCTTATTGTAACACCATTGTTTTTGCAGGGTCTACAAAGCTCCATTCTCTTGGAAAGGTGTCATCTCTCATCGTCTTCTCCTCATAGCCATGAGTGCTAGTAGAAGGGAAGGTGATATTGCTATTTTTATTTACTTGAATCATTATGTCTTATAGATTATCATTCAAGTTGTCTTTTCACTCTATTTGATAGTGTCTTTTCCATTCTATCTTTATCAATTTCCCCTATATCATGGCATCTTGGCTATCCATGGAGGTGGGAACACCAAAATAGGGGTTTGACTGTGGAAGACCTCAAAACACACCCCAACATTTTTCCTATTTTCGTGTGTGTAGGCATAGGTTCATCCGTTCGAAGCCAACCAAAGAATTGAACCACATGAAATGTATCTTTTCCTACTCTTTCCTTCTCGTTTTGTCATTAGAATAATTCTCTCTCTAGTATTATTCTTGTTGTATTGTTTATTTCCATATTTTCACATCAAATTATCAAACTGTAAAACTCTATTATTTGGCTTGTAAGTAGACCTTGAGTGTCTTTGACTGCTATTCAACTCACCTGATTTCTGAAAACACCTATCATTACCTATTAGTCAACTTGAGATAGGTTATGGAAGTTCATTCCTTGGGGCTCTCCTATGACCTAGAGCCTTAAGGGTGACAAATCCCCCTCTACATTTTTGGTGAACTTGATGTGAACACCCTTGTTTTGTTTCTTGGTATCGGGGATCTTTCTCTCATGTCCTAGGTGCATTGTAGATTCATGCATCGTAAGGCATGTAGATTTGCAACTTAGTCTATGACCCCTAGATATGTAGCTAGAAGGACTCTTGGATATTCGAAAACAAAATCTAGGTAGGTCACTATCTGCTAAACATAATCTTCTACATATTTTGAGTTAGTTCCATCAAAATACGTGAACATGGTCTCATTCATGCATATCCCTCCTTCTAAAAATGTGAGTGCAACACTTGATATAAATTTTACTTCACATGATGTACCTCTTAATAATGAGCTTTCCCTGCTATGCATTCCTACCTGGATCAATGGAAACACCACAACTCTAGTGTCTTAGTTGATCTGACGAGTTAGGTTAATGTCATAATGGAGGAGACTTTTTTTATAAACAACTTACATAAGGAGAGATACGAGGAGTTGTAGATCACTCTCCATACACATGATGGAATTTTTATCACCCCTTTGGGCTCTATTTCTTTATTAGTCTCTGTTGGACCCAAATCTGTTGATGTACCATTTTTCGTGATCTTAGAATCTGACATGTTCAAAGTAAGGCTAGGCATTCCATGGCTAGCCTCTATGAATGGTGTTGATTCTATCATCCAAAAATGTTTAAAATTCCCTCACAAAATCACTGTGCACATGGTGCATCACACTAGCTATAAATTGTTAGTGTAGCATGGGGGCTTCTCACCAGATCACTTTTGGCTTGATCTAGTTGGACCTCTCACTCCTAGGATAGATTTGTTATACCAAGCTTTTGTTCGATATAAGACTGGGGGAACTGCACTAAAATTTATTTATCTAGTTTCACCTTATGCCTTCTCTGTAAAAGCCTCTATGATAGTGCAATAACAAGCTCCCTCCTTTGCCTTACCAAAGGGGAAGGGGAAGCCTACTCATGCTCAATATCCTTCTTCTTCTATGTCTTCTACTCCACCTACTTCTACTTCCCGCCCTACTGTGGCACCTTCATCTCCCACTCTCATGCCTAGCATGGGGGTAAACCCACAAAAGTGGTTTACAATTCGAGTGAGGAAGGAAAAGTTGCAAAAAATGACCCCATACAAAAAAAATTGGTTTTTGGGGTTCAAACGAACTTCTTGGTTTGAGCAAACCAAAAGAGGGTTCGCTAGAACCCTGGTTCAAGCGAACCCATTAAATGCAAGGTCCCACCATTCCTACAAAAAAACACAAAGAAAACCTTTTTTGAAAGGGGGTTCGATCGAACTAGGGTTTGAGTCACCCTGGTTCACCCAAACCCCCCTTTTCCCACCTTCTCACCCTCTGGCACAAAATTTCTCCAAATTTTTCCCTTTGAAGCTCAAGTTGAGGATGAAAATGGAGGAGACTTCATAGACCCAACTGGATGATGCTAATCCTTGGAATGAGCTATCCAACAAATACAATTTTAATATGTTTTGGTTTTATTATGTATTTGTTTTTTTAGTTTTATTAAACATAGGTTTTTCACCAAAAATCAAGCTCTTTGTTTTGCACATGGAAAAATAGCAAATTATCAATTTTTTTTTGAAAAAAATGAGTGCACCAAATATTGAAGTTCTTGATCCAACAAAAAAAATTTGAATTTTGATACATATAAAAAAAGTTACGTGTTATACGGTTCGCCTATGTTTGAATTGTAATTGGTTTGACTTCAAAAATTGATTAAGGGAAAAAAATTCAATAAAACACTATGAAACCAATTGGAAGCATTAGATATCATAGTTACAAATCTAAATTTGAAAAAAATAGAATTTTATCCTCCATGGAAAAAAATTTATGCGTTATATGGTGAGTGCCACTCCTTAAAAATGTTGTTTACTAAAAAAACTAGTTTTCAAAGGAGATGGAAAAAGAAGTGCAATTTGATTCCAAATTTTTTGAAAAAAATATATTTAGAATCTACAGACAAAATGTCACAAATCACTAGTTTGCATCATCTTCAAATTCCTCATGGTTTAGCCACTATATGTGCTTGAAAGTGAAGATTTAATTAGAAAAATATATTTTAGTGTCCAGTTTGGCCAAAAATTGTAAACCAGTGTTGTGGGATCACCCATGGTGAGTGAGATGGTGCCCGCATGGTGAAAAGTGAAGTGATGAGTTTTTGAGCTTCCTATTTTTCCCACAATTCCTCCACCCGTTGTCCATGGAAAGGGGAAGAGTTCTTGTGGGGCTACTCCTATGTCTTAGCCTCTATGGCCTCCTACCGCTCTTCCACTTGCCCCTAGGGAAAAAAATAGGAAGAGGCCTACTGCCAAGGCTCCTAAGCATGCTTTTCCTCCTGTGGTTGTTTCTACTCTTATGCTTCCTCCTCCTCTTGTCTAGGAGAGTACCCTTTCATTAATGATGGTTGTGAAGGATGCTCTTATGGCTGAGCAACAGCCTCTGGTCCCTTCTCAGAATACATCTTCCAATGCTCATAGCCGATGTAATCGACTTGCACATGAGGGCAAGCGTAGGAGAAAAGCTTTGGTCGCTAAACATGCTACCTTGTAGAAGAAAGAGGGGGATCCAGTTGCCCTTGTTGTTGCATCCTCTTTTGCTCTTTTGCTTTCTTTTGTTGTTTCTTCCTCAGTTCCCATCGCCTTCATTTTTCTTCTAGCTCCTCTGGTGGGTCTTGATGACACTCACCCAAAAAGGGTGTAAGTTTTCATGACTCCCTCCATGAAGCCCCCTCTCTTGATGTCCCTTCCAAACATCCCTCCTTTCTATCAAACCATAGACATGTTGAATACAATGGTGGTGTCTAGTGCAACTTTGTCTTCTTCCTCCTCCACTTCTACTTCTTTTGTGGAGATTCCACATCCTTTGTTGAAGCACAAGCTAGAGGATGACCTCATTGCAAGTGGAGGTCAGAAGAAGGGTTCACCTTCTTTGGAAGTTGATTCTATCTTGGCTTGTGTTGTCTTCATGATGGAGGTGGCCCCTTCTACTTCAGAGTTTGTCACGACCCCTCTTGATGAGGTTGGCAATGACTCATGAGTGTCTTATTCTTCTCCCACCTAATTGACACATGACACTCCTATAAAGTGCATGTTCAATTCGGTGGATGATATCTCAACATTGTCCTTGATCTTTGCAAGATCGATGAATTTTTCTTCACAATATCTTAGTGAAGAAGACCTTGAGGAGCCTTCTTCCTTGGCCCTTGTTCTAGGTGAGTTAGAGGGTATTGCCCTCACTGTCTCACCACTACAGGCTTGTCTTCCCTACCCTATATTGATCTAGATTGGGAGTAGGATGACCTGCTGGTTGATGAGGACTAGGGTGGTACCTCTTCTTTATCTATAGCATATATTTGTTTGTGTTTTTGTTCTCCTCCATGCTTGTCTTTTTGTGTTTGTGATCCTGTTTGGAGGACCCTTTCTACCCTTGTAGGTGCTTAGATATAGGAATGTTTTTTTTTTGGTATACTTCTTCTATTTATATCATCATTCTTCTATGTGTTGTGGATTTTCTTTCCAATATTGGGGATGATGCAAAGCATTGGGGGCATTTATGCCTCCTTCCATGTTAACCCAATTTTTATTTTCACTTTGTCTTCATGTGCCATTCTTCATGTTCTAAGAACTTTGGGGATTGATGACCATTTGTTCATACACTATATTTTATCTATTTGTATCTATGAATAGATTTGACCCCGAGTTCTCAAATCCCCTTATCTCTTGATTTATGTCTCTATTTGCTTCTTGATGTTGATGTTCTTATGTGTTGTCCCTCACATGTGTGACAACATATCACAAATACATCTCACCATGTATCTCGTGCCACAACATCTTTTCCTCTCATTTCTCTCCTTAGGATGTCATGTGCTCCTTTGTGTAGCACACACCATCCTAAGGAATAAGGTGAATTCTTTTGAAAAGGATTCCTTCTTTTAAAATGAATTCCTTAACGAAATGATTCCTTATTAAAATATCCCATTTTCCAAAATACATTATATTCTCTCAAGGCTCCTAAATGAAATTTTCTTTCGAAAAGGATCTTGTATGTGAAAGAGTGAAAATTATCCTTTGACAAGGAGCATTATTTCCAATGTATTCCTTGATAAAAGATATTTCAAAAGGATACATTGATGAAAAAATAACTTGCAAAAAATTTGGTGTCTTTCAGTTGGAGCATTCCTTTGAATGGATCCCTTGGAGTCTTGAAGTGTTCCTTGTCGAATGAACCCCCTTTGAAAGTTTTTCTAAATAATTTTTTTGGTTTCATGTAATGTGTGTCTTTTATCTGATATTTGATGTCGCTATGTATTGGTGTCAACCATCATATATCCTCATGTCTAGCTTGGGGGACAATTGATTAGACCTGTCTTTTCTATGACTATCCTACAACGTAGTTTGCAACAACTGCATGCTTATCTGATCAGTGTGTGTCTGTTGTCTATTTGATCATGTCGTGTCTTGTCATGTTAGTTTGTGTCTTCTTGAATGTGGGTCTATTATGATTAGCTTTTTCACCTAACAAGTTTTTTTTGCAACCTAAGATGTTTATGGTGAGATCATAGCTAGCTTTGTAGGACCAAGAACCTATGGAGCCCCCTTATTTCACATCTAGGTATGTAGGATCAGAGATCTGCTTCCTCAATATTATTGGTATATTCTCTTCAATCTCTTTCTACTTTAGCTCACATTTGCATTGACACATATGCTCACTAAAGTGGGGGGAAAATGTAATGGCGTAAATTTACACCCTGGGAAAATTTCCCATTTATTTACCATTACTTTAGAATTCATAAGTCTGATGATATGATGTATGTCGCCTTCATCCCATTCCTTCCACATAGCCTTGTCTTTTTGTGTCAGTGGAGGAAAATTTGTTGAGGACATGCGCAAGCCGTGTGGATTTCCACATGTCACACTATCATCTTCATAGGATTCGTGCCTCTAGGATCTATAGACATGTTACATTTTTGGTTGGCCATAAATGTAACATCCTCTGTTAACTCTTGACTGAAAAAAATCATCCCTTTTCCTCCATTTTACCCATTCGAACTCATTCTTTCATGCTCTCTATTCACTCCATTGATCTCTCTTGCTAATTCTCACTCTCCTTCTCTCTTCTTGATCATTCTTCCCTTTTCTTGCTGCTACAAGCTCTCTTCTTGGACTCTACAACACTTTCTTGTTGCAACACCATTTTTTTTTCAAGGTCTACGAAGCTCCATTCTCCTAACAAGGCATCATCTCTCATCGTCTTCTCCTCTCAACCTTGAGTTCTAGCAAAAGGGAATGTGATATTGCTCTTTTTATTTACTTGCATCAGTGTGTCTTATGGAGTAGCATTTAGGTTGTCTTTGCACTTTATTTGATAGTGTCTTTTCCATTTTATATTTATCTATTTTCTCTATATCATGGCATCTTGGTTGTTCATGGAGGTGAGCACCAAAACGGGGGTCTAACTGTGGCATAACTCAAAACACAACCCAACATTTTTCCTACTTTCATGTGTGTAGGCATAGGTTCGTTCGTTCGAATCCAACCAAAGAATTGAACCACATGAAAGATATCTTTTCCTCTCTTTCCTTCTCATTTTTGTCATTAGAATAATTGTCTCTCTAGTATTCAAGTCTTGTTATACTGTTTATTTCCACTTTTTCACATCAAACTATCAAACTATAAAAATTTGTTATTCAGGTTGTAAGTAGACCTTGAGTGTCTTTGACTATTATTAGACTCGCTATCTGTACAGGATGCCAACATGTCCCTGAGATTCAAGTGTGATACACTAACGTTTGATTTCTATGTTTCCATCCTCATATAAAGATTTGTCTGAGTCGCAGTACGAGACCCTTGTAGTTTGCTCACCTAATTTTTTTAAACACTTGTCATTACCTATTAGTCAACTTGAGGTAGTTTAGGGAAGTTCATTCCTTGGGGGTGATGAATCCCCCTACTCTACAATATATAAAGGGGTAAAAGGGTAATTAATTTTCATGTGACCCTTGAGAGATACCTATCTAGGAGAGACTTCATGGTACAACATAGGAGCCACGTCACACACCAAATGGACATAGTACAAGCATAGTGGTTGGTGAGGAGCTCCTTGTCTCAATAAATGATAAATTTTCTAAGAAAAAATTTACTTTCAAATTTTGTTTAGAATGTGTTAAAATACATAGGAAAATTATTTTCTTTATTTTTTTATTCTTCATGGATTTGACCAACTTTCCATAAAACTCATCCCTTCCATGCATGTGCTATTCATTACTTTGAAAGTGATCTACAATTCTAAGTGGTATATGTGGATCTAACTCATAAAACTAACATTATTTTTACAAGATTAATCTAAACAAAAATAACTATATAATTTGATATCTCTATTATTTAGTAGTAATTTTATGATATACTAATCTATCATATTTTTTTTCTGAATGCAAAAGGAGTTGGAGATTAGGGAGCATACACATAATTTCCAATATTTAGAAATGAAAATTGGTAGGATAGAAAGGAAAATTGTTAAGCCAAATTGGTAAGTTTTAATTTCTATAGGCCTCTTTGAAGAGGATCCTTATCTTTTTATTGTCTCTTTTAAAATATTGCATTTTATATAGCTAAAAAAATTGAATAAATCCAAGAAGGTTCCTATGGACTAGGATGGATAAAAAAAAGATTAGTTTTGGTTAGTTGGGATGTTGTTTGCAAACCAAAAAGTAAAGAAGGTTTGGGATTAAGAAAAAAAGATGATCAATAAGCCTCTAAAAAAAAATGGGTTGGGTTGTGGTTACAAACTATAAAGATTAGACTAGCACAATGAGAGCTAAATATTTTCAAGGTAGAGATTTTTCTCATTTTTAAAATTCTTCGAGTCATCGAAAGGGATTTATTATTTGGAATAATATCCTTAAGACTAGGAGGCTTTTGCAAAAATATATCTAATGAAAAATTAGAATTGGAGATAAGATCAAATTTTGGGAGGATCATTGGATGGATTATAACCCTATTTCTTCTCATTGACATTTTTCTCAGTTGAAACAATACATTTCAAATATTTCTAGAAACTTCTTGGAAGGTTATATGAGACAACATAAAACCAATATAAGTTGGAATACTTAAATAATGCTTATATAGCTATGGATAATACATTGTATAATATTGCAAGTGATTTTTAGAACCACCTCCATTCTTTTCACTTATCAATTCAAAAAAGGTAAGATGATTTATTTTAGGCTTGTAATCCCACTAAGAGTTATCATGTGGCCACTAGTTACTACTTTCTTATCAATTCTCTTGTCCATGAACTAAGATGGAATGAAATTTAGAATCATACTTTAATTATAAAAAAACTATCCCTATGGTGGACTATTGCTCATAACAAGATCCTAACTCAAGAAAATCTTTTGAAAAGAGGCTTTCAATTCCTGAATAAGTGTTTCTTATCTTATTCTTAGGAAGAAAATGTGAATCATATGTTTTATTATTGTAACTATTTAAGAAATATTTGGGAAGAGGTTTTTCCCAAAATTGAAATTAATTAGATGATGCTCATTCTGATATAAATACCTTTGTTGACACTTGGAATTTTCCTTTTAAGCACCCAACTATGATTTAGTTATGGTTTAAAATACCCCTTAATGTGATTTGGGGAATCTAGAGGGAAAGGAGCAACCATATTTTAGAGACAAAGATAAGAACCATGAAAAAATATAAATTTCATTCAAATTGATAATCTATTTATGAGAATGCCAATATTGCTAAAATAAAAAATACTAAAGCTTCTCCTTCATATCAATAAATTAGAATAGTGAGAAGTTGGGGCATTTTTGAAGACCTTTTCAATGTAGATTTGAGAAAGGCTATTATTAGAAGGAGCATTTTTTTTGGAAATGTCCATCTAGTGGATGGATTAAGTTTAATTTTGACGGGGTTTCAAAGGGGACTCCATGTCTTGTTAAAAGAGAAGGTATATTTAGAGATGATAAAGATCAACTAATTGATGGGTATTATTCTTCTATTAGATTAAGATCCAACAATGAAGTGGAGGCTATTTGTACTTGGTGGGGAGTGAAGAGGGTTATTTTAAGAGTTATCCAAAAAATTCAGATAGAACAAGATTCTAAAATAATTATTGATTTAGTTAAGGGTTAATGTAATCCATCTTGGATAATCAGTGACCATATTCTAGAGATAAGGGAAATGCTCAATTTGTTTTAACAAATTTCAATTAAACATGTGTATCAAGAATGAAACAAAGTTGTAGATAAATTACCTAATGTTTGCTTAGGTTTATTAGATTGGATATTTTCTATGAGCTAACTCATCCCATTCATAATATATTAAGAAATGATGCACATTGATACTATATATTTATCCTATGTTGATTGGTCTTTGAATGACATGATAGTGCTTTTGAAGATTATAATAATATTTTTTTCTAATTAAAAATTTAGAAATAGAGGTCACTTTATACATGAAGTGTCATTACTTCTAATTAATAACAATAATGCACTTCTCCCATCTAGATTGTAGTGTAATAATAAAGGGATACATAGGGTTTGTAGTAATAGCATGTGTAAAGGTCCTATTTATCACTCATTAAATAATACTATCATTCTCATGAGAGAAAATCATTTTTTTTAATCTTTATTATGAAGAGAGGTCACATGGAGAATATAATTTTATGTTTTTGATATGGAGTTTAGTAATAATCATGATGTATGCCACCATTTCTAGAACGTTCTATGTAAGGATACAAATTTTCTCCCATTTTATTTAAGCTTGATTTATGTGATTCATTTTTTATAGAATTGAAGTCATGGAAATATTCAAGCGTTGAAATAATGTTGGGAGAAGGGGCTTGAGTAGAACCTTCTTCTTGTGCCAATTATACAGTGAAAAGAAGTTATGGGAAATATTTTAGAAGGGTGGTATGACGCCTTATTTTCAAGCAATGTGAGGTCATGCCAAAGTGTTATCTCATCAATCCACCCTTTTTTGGAAATAAAGAAATATTGATATAGGTGGAATAAGATTTATTTTTTCTAAAGAAACGATAAGCCAAGCCACAAGTGGTAGTTGGAATGGTCATAAAATTAAGAGGCTTGGGAGAAACAAACATAAAAAATTTGTCAACTTTTTCTTTGGAAGAGGGAGAGAATCTTACCAAATTTTAGAATGGTTATACATGAGAGAATCTCCCTTTTCTATGGGAAGAGGTAATTTCCCTTTATGAGATCATTTTAGGCATCAAAATATTATCCACTACTCTTATTTTTTCTATCCTGACTTTACTCTATTTTAAGTGGAGAGAATTCTCCTATAAAGTAGGGTTTAATCCACTATTTATATTAGTTTAATCTTTACTAGACACCTATAATAACTATAAGTTAGCACATTCAAGAATTTACCTTACCTCCAAATGAAACCAATTTTCCTAAAGAAACCTATCTTTCCCCTTCTAATTCCAAATAAAATATTTATAAGTTGTCTAAAATAAAAAACCATTCAAGAATTCTAGGTTCATTCCAATTCAAAAATCCCCTCATAGGCTAACTAGTAGGTATCTTGATAAGGTTGAAGCTCTTACTCAACCATCAAACCCTAATAAAGATAAAAATGGGGGTTCTTATAAGAACATTAAGATTAAATCAAATGCTGCTAAAATGTAAATTAATGCTCCTTTTTAAGTTCTTGATGAAGAGAAGGATAGTATGAAAGGGAAGCATTGGAAAATAGTTGATAAGACACCAAAACGTAGTCAAAGGTTAGCCAACATTGTAATTATTAGTAATGTTTAGTAGGGAAAGAAGGAAAAAGTAAATCTGAAGGAGGGAAAATAGATGGAGAGAAATTTTATTATTTAAGAGGTTTCCATATATTGTGAAGCTGGGCATGTTATTGTTGATCCATCCTTCTTGGGTGATGAAATTGATACCAATCCAAATTTACTTTATAAGCATTCAAATTTTGATGACGAGGATTCTCTTTCTACTAATAATGAAGAAAATTTAGAAAACTACAATACTCCCAATGAAGGAATACTGATAAATGTAGTTCTATATGTGATGAAAAATGGGTTGGTATATAAGTAAGCAAGTGGGTATCATTCAACAAAAAATAACCAAGATAGAAGATTATGTGACCACAAATTTCAACTTAAGAAAATAGATGATGTGTTGTTCTACTACCAATATAGTGCTCCTTCAAGATGGACTTTAAAAAATAAAGAAGAAAATTGAAGACAAAATAGAGCATTCTAATAAAAAGATAAAATAAAAAAAAGGTGGAAGATGATGTTGGAGTTTCTATTGAGAAATTGATGAGTGCCTATGATAGTTGAATTTTCTATTTGATGAATGAGGTGCTTTGATAAGCCTCTATGGTTTAATTTCTTCTATTTGAACATTTTTTGTGTTTATTTTTAGAATTGCTTAAGTATTATTTTATTGTTTTTTTATCTCTTACTATGGTAGCATTTTGATCATTTCTACATAATGTACATAGTCTAAGATGTTTATTTTACTTCTTAATATATCAAAATAATGAATAATGAATAATTTATAACTTATATGCATAGGATAATTAGTTCTAGGGTCTACAAATAACACATGTAAAATTATTTTCTCTAAAATTTGTCCATGTGTATTTATTTTCCCATTGACTATATCTAAGTGCAATATTATAGACTTTGGGACAATGTTGTAATAGCTTGTTGATGAATTCTTATTGATTTGGGTTCTTCAAGGTTTTTATTAATGTTTGAATCTCCTTTTCATTGTGCTTAATTTTCCCTAAAATATTTGCTTGGGTATCATGTTAGAATTGATGGAAGAGTTTGAGGGTGATTATTTTATACTTTCTCTTCAATAAGAGCTTCATTACATATTTCATTAGGTGGATGAGGGTATGGAGGTGTTGAAGGGTTTGGATTTACTAAAAAATAAAGATAAATGAATCAAAACTATTTCATTTTAACTCAAAATTCTAAAAAAATGAATGAACTTATCTCTTGCATGTCATGGAAACATGATTCCTTCAATCATATTGCTCCAAATTGCCCAAAATGTACTCACACAATAACATAATTGTGTAACTATGAAAAAATGATAAAAATGACTTGCAACTACTTTTTTTTAGTTTAAAGTGTGAGAACATTATAGTAGTCTCACATTTAAGCTTAGTAGTGATCAAGCCTTAGGATCATCATGACTAAACCTTAATGTAATCATATTATTCATTATTTTAAGTCAAAAATATTATTTGATCACTTTTTGGCTCCTCATCTTTGTGAACATACCTAGTACAATAAAGGAAGAAGTTCCACCATGTAGCAAAGATATTATTTTCAATTAAAATCTTGGACACCCTAGGCATGGGATCTTTATGAAATTTTCATACATAGTAGGATATAAATTATCTAACATAAACTTAATACATGTTCATAATTATTATAATCATGAAGCTCTTACAAACCATGTGCATGGGTCTCCTAGAAGTTACCCTACAATTTAGTAATTGAGGAGTAAATATTATTGAGGCACAAATTGCATTAATCAAAGAGGAAGCCATATATAAATCCTCACCTACTTGGGCTCCAAGAAATTTCTTTTGTAGTTTCTCCTAGATTTTGGGTTTTTTCCTTCTCTACAATCATAAAAAATAAAGGAATCCATGAAATATACAAGAGGTTGGAATCTTTGTTTCCTAATAATTTACAAATTAGGATCATTGCCTCTCAAATGAACTTTGGGAAGCCAATGATTGTATATTTAGATATGTTCGTTCAATGAGGTACATGTACATTCTACTACTCCAATTATTCTCTAGAGCCTCATTAGGATAATTTTTTTAAAGCTATTTCTTGGTTAAGTTGGCATATATGCTTAAGCTAGTTTAGGTAATTGAATCATCTATTTGAATGCAATCCTTGAAATAACCATGATGAGATCTTCCTCAAATTTTGGGGAAATTTTATCATTTAGGTTGTAGTGATAAAAAAAAACACATTAATAGGTCTATGCAAGGAAAACATTGAATTTACTGATACTCCAATGCAAGTATGACTCGATGATCTTGTGTACCTAGATATCCTTTTATCTTATACCCTTTTTGTAATTTTTGAAACAATGGTATAAGCCATTAAAGTTCTTCTTATCTACATCACATGGTTGTTTATTCCTATATCCCAACCTATTCATTCTCCTAGGAATGATTTGAACTTCTTATTTAACCATGGGATAAAGTGCTTTGGTACCTTGAAACTAAAATCTTGCAAAATTCCTCTTCTTTTCTCTAATATTATTCACCATTTCTTTGATAAGGATATGTTTCCTTGAATCTTCTATACAGTTTCAAAAATAAATGTAGTATTGAATTAGACCATGACAACATCTTATATGCATAAAATAATTAAAAAATAATTTGGATTATTAATAGAAACATAATAAATATTTTAATTTTGATTTTTTCTAAATTATCATAAAGGAAATTTATAATTATAATCACAAAATATTGATTGATGGAACATAAACCATAATTTTAATTAAATTTTCATGATCAAATAATTTGATTGTACTAATTATTTAAATGACAAGACGTGACCTTTTCTAATTTGTGTAGAGGTAAATTAAGCTCAAAACTACACTTCAAAGCACACACAATTCTTGAATTATTGGTGCCCTAGACCTTTTAATGTTTTGAAGATTAGTACTAGTTGTAAAAAATTTCATGCTTCAAGAGCATGTATTATTAAAAAATAGTTTATTCTAATGAAATATGCATTTATAGTATAATGGGTTTTAACTTTTCCTTATAAACTTCCATAGCATTTTTAGGCTTAGGTGCATTTTTTTAGCTCACATTAGAGAGTAATATTTAGGAATTATGAAGTTAGGGTTTTTGGAGTTCCTAGAGATTATGGATCTTATGGAGTTTTTAGAATATTAGGGGAAAAGGTTTTCAAAATTTTATTTTTTGAAATTAAAATAGGAAGACAATTGATATATTGAAATTGAGTTGGTTATGAGGCTAATTTATGGAATAGATCTTATATTTAAATTCAGCTTCAATGCATTCAAATGAATAAAGTTTAGTTAATCCCATGTCAATCCAAGGGTTATAAACTTATAAAATACATATTGACGACATGTGCAAGGGATGTAGATAGTGAGGTAAATTGTGATATGTATGCATCTATCTTAGAAAGGAAATTGGAATAGGAGTAGTGTTATATTTTAAACTCTAGCTACAATTTTTTTTTATATTATATTACATAAAACAATAAATATTATAGAAATTGTAACAACAAAACTTACTACAAAATAACTATAAAAAATATTATTGATAAAAATGATTACATAAATAACTCATAAAATAATTAGATAACTAATAATAAATCACTCATGAATATCAAACCAATAACTTTTTTATAATATTAATATAAATTAATTCATATGAACTATACAATAAATTGAATTAAACTACATAGCAGTAAATAGATATTTGTTTAGCTCATATGATTGCACTTTTATAACTTTTAACACCATAAAAGTGACACCTTTCATCTGAACAATATAGAAGCACTTTATTATTTTCATATAAAAAATACATACACATATTTCATCATGCCATTCATTTAAGCATTTATGCCATTCATTTAAGCATTTATATAAAAAATGACAAATCTATAATGTTTGTTAGGCCCACGACCTCTATAAAGACAACAATAAAACAATATGGTCAAAAAATGAATAATGATTATAACAAAACATTAAAAATATGTAGATTCTTCAAGACGTGGCTATTCCTTAAATAATTGGGGCTGAATAATGTTTGCAACAACATCCACATTACATTTATTAGCCATTCCTTTCATTTTTTAGTTGTTTTGTTGAATTTTTATCATGCTATAGAATGGTAGAATTATGAACAATTTGTTAGTGAGCAAATCAACCTATATTTCTATCCATTTTATCTTAAATTATAATTATATATTTTCCAGGCAATTTTAAGTTATAGGATATAGTAATAAAAAAAAATGTAATGGTGATTTATGTAGTATTATAAAATTTAAGAACATAGAAGTATTATCAAATATCAACTCTATCATCCAAAATCATATGCAATTAAATAACAAAACTCTAGTTTTCTAAATAAATTTAGGTGTTTTATCCAAGCAACAACATTACCTAGTGAAAGATCTAGATCTTACATAATTTCCTAGTGAGAGATTTAGATATTTCTTATTCACATGGTCAAAATTAGATTTCTCATAATGATTGGTCTTAATGAGAATTTTGTGCTTAGTGTATTGAAAGGTCATATACAAGATTTAGATGAACAAGTTTTTATAAAGGTAAATTAGGGTTTTGACTAGTTTTTGGCATGATTTAACCTTGGAAAGATAATCAATGGTATCTTACATGTAGCTATGAATATGAATTTGAAGAATGCAATCAATTTTATATTGAAAATAATATTAATACAAGTCAAAAGAAAAGCTTTAAGGGGGGTGTAAGATTAGCCAGGTTCACCAAAATGAAAAAAAAGATTAAATTGATTGTTTTTCACAAAAAAATTAAGATAAAATCATTAAGCAATAATAAAAATATTGCAAGAAAATAAAAATTGTTGTGGAGTCAATAATTGATATATGTGTTGAAATAAATGTTTAGAAAATTATGGTAGTCAACTAGACATTTGAAGTAGATGTGCTATGACAAATGCTTACAAATGATTTGTTGATGTGCAAGAAAAATTATTGATGCTTAAACTAATGCCTTAGAATCTATAAAACCATTCATTGTCATTTTGGGTCACTATTGCATGCAACTATTGGATTAGTTGAGCACATATGTTCATGTGACATGCACAAGTATGCATCTAATTGGATAGACAAATTTGATCTTCATAAATCTATAAATTTTCATCTTTAGATTGTCTTCAATATTTGCACTCGTTTCCACATAAAAACTTGGTTGTGTGGTTAGGGGCTTGCATGTGATGGGGATAGTTTATATCTTGTGTCAAACCTTCTAAGGATGTTGAGTCAATCATAGTAATTATAAATGGCCAATAAGAAAATATGTAGTAGATGTCCTAGATGTTGATGCAAATGACTAATGTAATAATAAATGCTCTAATTATGCCAACAAATGTATCTTGATAGCTCTCATTATATGATTTCTAGGATCCACTATGTATCTAAAACTAACCTATGATAAGTTCTTAAATACAACTCCAAAAGACACATATGAAACGTTTTGTAGTTTGAGCTAGCACATAACAATTAGAAGCTAAGGGATAATTTGTGCATCTCTCTCTCACTCTCTTTATACACACATACACACACACACACATAAATGTATACACACACACACACACAAATATAGGAATTGGGTAGCCTCCCTTATAAACTACAATGCATCTAGTAAACTTTTTTCATGTGACCGGTGATGGTGCTGCGACACGCCCTCAAATATCATGGGGACAGGGAGACAAAACCTCGTGACCTCTTGCTTGCAACATGATGCTTTAGCCAATCAAACCAAGGCCCCCACCCTAACTATATTTATTTTAGGTGATCTGCACAGTGATAAATTTAACCTTGAGTAGGAAATGGACAAAATTGAGGATTATGACCAATCCCTAAGAATCAGTGCAAATAGAGACAAGCAAGATTTAAATTATGTATACTAAATTCCAATACAAATCATACCACTTGTACACTTGTCATTGCACAAAGAATAAGTGGATCAACATAAACCTAAAACAAAGAAGAAATATAAGATATGCAAGTTTCACCATTACAACAATATGTATATTAAAATAATATCAACTAAATTTACATATAACAAAACCCTTTTTTTTTTTTTTTAACATAACCTTCCAATTGCTCGACTTAAACATCATCATGTTAAATAGTCAAATAGTTAATAACAATTTTATATCTCATCTACGCCAAAAAAAAACACAACATAATGCCTTGATGTGAAGTCAAGGCACCTCAGGAAATCAGAACTATGGTGTATTATTTGACTGTTATGCCCTCTGATCTGAATCAGTCTTCTCTGATATGTTAGCAAACAGTCTACAAACGTAATGCTTTGATGTGAAGTCAATGCACATCAGGAAATCAGAACCATGGTGTGTTATTTGACTGTTATACTCTCTGATCTGAATCAGTCTTCTCTGATGTACTCTTTTCTATCATCAAGCTTTAAGTCAATATGAAAAAGAGATGAGAATCCTGATCAACCAGATCTTCCTTTACAATCATTCCCCTTTGAATTGAATTGATGGATACCAACCATGGGTATGTTTCCTTCTTATAATAAGCGACAAATGAAATTCGGGCTTTGGACTAGAAAGTTGCAGGAGGTCGGCTTGTCTTATGTATATAGTCTTCATGAATACGACCCAGAAGGGATATTCTCACTGTATATACTTCACAGATGCTAATGGCGACGATAATATTGACCAGTAGATATCCTTACGTCCTGCTCACGTTACGTTCTTGACCAGTTTTAATGGTGACATTACCATTAACTGATGAATGACAGAAAGAGTCGTGTTGCTTTTGTTTGTTTTTGGTGTTTGCTTGTATTGATCACCAACTACTGTATTTGATATGAATATTTTGTTTTTAAAAAAAAGGAAATGTCTTGTCATAAGAATATTATTTGAAAAAAACACTTGTCAAGGTAAAATGTATCAATTGTTATCATTGTCTATCTTTATTTCAAGTAGTTGTTTGTGTAGAAGTTTACAATATTGTAAAAGTTTTTTCATGTTTTCAATCATTTAAAAATAAATAGTAAGTCATAGTGGGTCAATAGATGATGTTAGCGTAGATGGTTTAGATGTAAGTGTCTAGAAATATATAAGCATTTATGACAAGCATCTTGAAGGTTCAGTACATGACATTTGTGATATGAATAAATCATTATTCTAATTAATTCAAACTTGATGAAATGTTAAGTTGACCCATAAGACTTCTTTCATTTTTTATTCTATGATTATTAGTTGTTTTCTATGTGCACTTGTACCTTATCACCTGTGAAAAATTTGCTTTTTAGATATTAATTGATAGGATTGCTCTTTTTATAGTGGATCACCCCTTTATTGAGTGTGTAAGTAGCTTAACAATGCACAATTGCTCGATGATTCTATTATTGATAAAATTTGCAATCCTTCTTGTTATTTATGCTCAAATTAGTTTTTGCATGTGCCTTTTTGGTACTAATTTTGACTTGAGAAATCTTGATCAATTTGTCTCTAAATGCATCTACCATAGGAAAAATTTAATTCCCTTCAAGCTCTTAGCCTACCTAGGAGAGTCCTTTTCGTGCACTACTTAAGTCTCCTATTAGGGACTTTTACTTTTTTGTTTCACTTCAACATGGTTAAAACACATGTACTCACCTTTTGAGACACCTATCTCATGTGCATATGACACCTTTAAATTACACTTGTACTATGCACATGACACATCATGGACACATGTTCTACACTCATGGACGAGGTTAGAATCCACACCTACTTTCTCATTTCACCCCTATTCTATATATTCAAGAGGATCATATGCAATTATAAGGTTTTTGGATTCACATTTATTGTAAGAATATATTGCATATATGTTCCTTATTTGAAATCTCTTGTAGAAGGAAACTTAACATTATTTTGTAGGATCTATTGGGCTATGAGCGTCAAATATCCAACTCAAACAATTACAGATCTACTGTTAATATGTTGTACAAAAGCTTTACAAGTGTCTTTTTGGTCTTTCTTTTTAAATTTTTTTATGCTTACTGTTATCTCTCAAATCTACACCCTTGCTAAGTTGCAGAACTTAGCAATTTGGAGCAACATGGGAACACTCCTAGGCTGTGGGTCACCTAAACTTGGACTGGACCTCTAAATAAGACTAGCTCCTAAATGGTGTCACCTAAACTACTGCTAAACTAATGATTTTATGAGGAAAGAGTAAGAAAGAAACATGAAAATGAAACTTAACTGAAAGCTTTAAAAGGTGATGCACCAAATCACTAACTAAAACTTGTAAAACAACTTGCATACACAGGTTTTTAACTGTAAGCTTGATGAAAAAAACTCAATATTGATATGTTTTGCATCAGTATTTTGTAAGAAGGCTACAATGCACACTCCTCAAAGGAAAGAAAACTTTCACGGCTAAAACATTCTGCTACACAACACAACTTACAATTTGCAACTACATATACTTTATGTTTAAAGATGCCATTAATGAGACAAAAAACTAGGAATGATAAAATTCACAAGTAGTTGCATCAAATCATCCAAATACATACAATGAAATAGAAAAATGAGAAGGTCAAACTGCTTATCTCCATTAAACATCAAGGTATGAACTGCTATACAAGTATGTAACAGAGTTACAATACTGATTCTACTGAAAGAAACTCCAAGAATGAGTTACAATATTGTTGGAAAGAAAGAACTAACTTCAAAACCTCTGTTTGAAGTTACTTATGCATTTTTGAAAAAACTGCCCCATACATATCCTTCTAGAAGCTTATGGTCGGATGCAATAGAAAAGCCAAATAAAGATTCTTCCAAAACCTCTCCAAAAGGTCACCAAAGTGAAGAAAAGTCAAGCTATGACCCTACCCATACTAAAAGCATGAGAAAACTGCCTCCAAATGGTCTCATTCCCTCCAAAACCTAGTCAAAACAACCTTCACACCTTCCACACGTTGGTCAATATTCCTCCAAATTGCTTTGACTCATACTTGGTACCAAGTCATTTAATCTTCAAAGTGCCTCCTATATGCTTGCATAACATAAATTTTAACCATAACCCCTCCTTGACTAAAACCTTGATTACAAACCTATCTCTTAACTTGCAGTACATACATTCAATAAAGTGATTTATAAATACATCACTTTAATAATGTTTACATTTTAATTTTGTGCAAGGAAGAAATGGTTGATCATGTTTGCAAAAATAATTGACCAAGTCTTTGCAAGTTAAAAGCATGAACACAAAGTATATTTGATGCAAGGTAAATAGTTTCATGTTTAAAGTTTTTAAAAAAAGGAAAAAATGCTTATTGTTTGGTTGGGGTATTAATTCATGTTGAAAAGTTAAAAAAAAAGGAAAAAATACCTTAGTTGTGTCGACATATTTTAGGGTAAAGAGAAACCCTAATACTAAGTTGTGGGAAAACATTTTATAGTTTTATTTACACTTCACTTTCACTTTGCGTTCTCTGGAGACTTTGAGCCACCAAGGGTTTGCATTTTGGAGCATCTCCAAAGGTTTTCTTGCATAATGAATGCATGGGTAAGCTATCTTATTGCATTAAAACGTTGGAATCTTTCCATTTTGTGCATAGAAATGCTATCATCTTCTTCTTTTTGTACAAAAGAATCTATTCATGCTCTGTAGATAATGAAACAATGAAAACCCTTCTTTTATCTGTGATATTTCTTGAAAACTCCATGGGTTTGCCATACTTCGAGTAGGCCATGGCTCAACCTCTTGTTTTTCCCATTTCACTTTTTCATGGTCGTGGCTTCTCTATTTTTTTGTTGATTCCTTTCATAGGCATCTTCATTTGCCCAGTGTTGCCATGTAATAGCGGCCAATAGTGTCAAAATCCCCTTTGCTATGATAAGCTCATGCAAGATCATAATATGAATGAGATTTCATGAGAGAGTGGGCAATTGAAACAAGAGCTATCTCAACCAATTGTTCCACAAGAAAATGTTGCCCCGTGAAGGAAAAATGGCCTGTTGCCCTATCAAAACTTCTCATGAAGATACCAAGTAGCAGATTCACTAGTTCTTCAAGAAGTGAATCAGACTTGATGAATGCTTTGCTTTTTTTCCTCATTTTGGTCACATGTATGCCACCAAATAAACATAAATTCCTCTCACAGCTTGCATAAAAGAATAAAGCATTCATCCTCGACAACATTGATGACAATAAATAATAACAATGTAGCCATTGGAGCCATATATATGAGAAAATCATAAGGTTAGGATTCCTTATCCCAAATGTAAGCAAAACCCCTTTGAACTCCATGATCTACCTATAGACTATGCATATACCAAATGCATCCATTTACATTGAAGGTCCAAACCCCCCTTTGCATGACTGCCAAGACTACATGCAAGTTGTTATCTTATTTAACTGTCCATGATAACCACTGCTAGACTTTTGTAGCATTGTCTTATATTTTCCAGCACCAAATCTACCTAAGCCTCATTGTGATCACCATATATAAGAATATGATTGCTTCTTCAATGCATTGTCCTACTCCTATAGACCTTCAACTTTTATTTTATGTTTATCTTTGAGGTTTGCCATAGGGTTCTTTCATTTCTTCTATCCATGTTAACTCCCCTCATGACTGTATATAGGCTTGTATATTTTCTCTATCTTTTTATGCATACAATATGACTATCCATCTGTCTTAATGAGTCTACCATACCTCTATGGTGTTCCATCATCCTTGACATGACTGTGCATAATTGACATGACCGTCACACATCTTTTGTTGTACTATGTAAATTCATATTACTAGTTTCATGAGATGCCATTCTATATCTTCTAAATGAACTTGCAGCCCCACTGGCTCCTTCTATTATTGAATTGCTTCTAGCATCTTCAACATACATTGAAATTTCCTTTGTGACAGTCCTATGTAGCAAGGTTGTTGTCTTCTACCCACAGTCATAAATAAACTTTATCACAACCCTTGACATCCTTTAAAGTTTGATGTACCACTGCCTTATTTGTGCTTCATAGTGTAAAATAATAAAGGTTTGTATAAAATTATCTTGTTGCAAATGATCCTGCTACTTTGTGAGATTGCTCTTTTTTCTCTCATGATGCACTTTAGCAGCCTGTACTCCCTTGCTATCATAATAACTTGCAATGTAATGACAACCATGGCATCTTACCTGTTACCTCTAACTTATGCTCAACACAAACTTCCAAGTTGTCCTCAGAGCATTACAAGTCTGAAACTGTCTTCTTTGTTCTCATTGCACACTACATATTTTCCAATTGACTATTATTCTTGATTGTCCAACATGAACAATACATAGCTTTGTACTCCTTTTCATGCTATTCTTTCACATAGCCTTGCATATTACCTTTTGTGATGATCATGCTGCCCATTTTCACTGTACATGGCTGCTCCATGTAGCTTATGATAGCTCATGATGTCACTTGATAGCTTTTGTTGTCTCACAAACATGACCCCTTTGTATTTGTGAATTTAAAACTACAAACATCATGGAAATATTGTAGGCCAGTTTTGTACTATGTTCTTATTGATTAGGATTGACCATATTAATAGGAGACAACTCTTATCGATAAGGTATTTATTCTTAATCAATATCACCATGGTGAATGAAACTTGTTTCCAAGAATTACATTGGTGATATGAAATGTGACTATCCCTCTCTAATTAAACCTGAGGGTAGCATGCTGGGCTCAACCCTCGTAGGAGCCACATTTTACTCCACATTTTGTAACCAGATGAAATAAAAAAACAACAAAGATTTTACCTATACCTGCACAATGAGAAAACATGTTAGATAAAACAAAGCATATGATAAATGTCTTTGATAACACTTTTGTTTTCCTAGACATATGTGGTATGCAAAATATTTTGATGTTTATGAGGATCAGGCTATATGTTTATGGATGTTTGCATATGTATTGATTGGTGATCCTTCATTTCTCTAACCAACTCTCTCTTACACATGTAGGAAAACTTGGAGTAGTAGGGGGAAACCAACAACTGGAGGCTAGATAAGCAGGAGGGTTGAAGCTGATGCAAAGGCAACTCAACTGGGATTTGTCATTCAGGAAATGATGGGTCTCCCTTCCCTACATATGTATTTTTCTTTCTTGTATCCATAAATGTATAGTTTTTTTCCTTATTCGCATTAAAATAGTCAGTCCCTCAGCTTGTGAGGGACACTATACACTTATGATTACCAATACAGATTACCTTTGCAATAAATGTTGACTCTCTTTTACACATGCAATTACATAATCTAATAATGTAGTCTTTTGATAATTTCTTTATGCATATGGATGAAACTTAGCAGAAAATGATATGTACATTTCATCTTTAGTTTGCAAATGCTATCTCAGCTCTACTTGATCGAGCTGGAAGCAAAATTAGGTAACACTTACCTCTCTTCACATACACATAGAACTAGGTCTAATTTCTCATTAGGGAGAACTACATCAAGATTCCATTTTTTTCCGAGTTTTCTTACAACACCAATCTCATAGAGCCTCTAGAATCTCCAAATCACTATTGTCATTAATTCAAAAACTTCACTATTAGCCACATAAACATTCTTTATTTTATTTTATTTTCCCTTAATCCCATTGTTTGAGTTTTTAACCTTCCTTCCATCAAGAGGAGTGTTTATAGTTGGGTGAAGATGAATACTAAATAATTAGCTCCCTAAGGACTATCTCACCAACAACACAATTAATTCAACATCTTGAATTGTGTTGCATCCCATGTGTGGATTTTTATTTATTTGATTTTATATTAGTTTATTTGTTAAATTATATTTACGTAGTTGTTAATTTTGATACATTAAGTGAGGGCTAAGGGTCCTCTCATATTATATTTATAATAAAAAGGATTAGATAGGTGGATTTCTTGGGGTTATGGTAGGAGAAATACAATTACATCATATTGAGAAATTGTGTTCCAATCTAAAAAAACCTCCATCAACGCCCAAAATTTGTGAAGGAAAAATAAACTTATATTCTATGACCACATAAACTCTAATTATATACTAGTCATGAAGCCAAAACAATGATTATAAAATATTCTAATTATGCTCAACCTACTCCAAAGCTACACATACAAAATATAAAGTCTTAGATAGAGAAGGTAATATCACAATGACCACAACTTAAAACATACACCCACTAAAGAAGTAGATAGTTATTTTCTATACTAATTAAGGTGGATTATATATGTATGTTTATATATAAACACACAAACATATATGTATACATATACACATATATGTATACATACATACATACACACATAGATATATACATAGAAGATAGTAAATAATAAAAAAAATAAAAATTGAGGGAAGTCATATAGGTAAACTTAGAATTTCTATCAAGTTTGGATTAATAGTATAAGGATTTATTTATGCCACATGGTTCATGTGCTAGGGAATTAGATCAACATCAAACTTTCACATGTATACCTACCCATGTATATGAACTTAAATATTTTACCCCTTAGGAAATACAATGTACACTAATGAGTACATGTCACTTCCTGAAATATATGTGTTGAACTTTAACACTTACCTAAAATTGCCTTGATGTCCCACATATAGACTTGGAAAATAAAAAGAATCATGTGCAAAATAAGATCATATCAAAATAAAAAATTTAGACTAAAAATATGAACAAAAATACTCACCATTCACATAGGGTTTGAGAATACTACTTCAACCATAAGCTCTTTTTTCCCATCTAAAACCTATTAGAAAAACAAGAAAACATGACCCAAGTGTATTTTGAATAGTAAATTATTTGATATTTGCTAAAAATATAGATATGATGATGTGTTGTGTGTTTGATGTTGTAGAGTATACATGTGTTTCCTATCGAGATCACTTGAAAATTAAACCATACTTTAATATGAAGAATGAACCCTAAGGTATATGTTATAAATTATGGTTTTTAAGAGTCGTTTACATTCTAGTTGTTTGAGATGCTTGAGCTCTATATTGACTATGGTAGATTAAAACAAAATTTCCATAATTAAAGAAGTAGCAACATGAGCTTCAACATTATGATTGGGGATTAGTCTCAACTAGATATATATGGGTGTAATTCACTAAAAATTATTTGTGGCCTAGATTTAATTTTTATTAGATTTGTAAGTTTAAGGCCATGAAATTTAGGTTCATTAAGGTTAATTATAGATATGGAAATCAAGAATGCATAAACATTTATTTTTTCTTAATTTAAATTTTTGATATTTTTGGTTAACTTTATTTTTTGGTCATCAACAAATGGGATTGCAAATGGGATTGCTAGTTTGGCATGTGATCCCTAGTTCTACCAACTAATGAATTAACTCAATGATCATAGAATCATCACAATACTTTTCAAACCACTTTTTTGAACCTAGTATTTCCATTTCTCAAAAGTGGTATTTGTTGATAGAGAGCTAATTTATTTTTTGGGTGAATTTATTAATTTTTCCTTTTTTGTGTATTTTTTGATGTGTTTTATAATTTTTGGAGTTTTTTTGAGAGAGTTTGAATCAAACTAAAAAATGTTCTTACCTCTCATGTTTAAATAATAGGGATAAATATTGGCTTTCTAGGATTTTGTATGATTTCTTAGATAAATATTGAGCAATACAATAATGACATAGACTAGATATGGTGGCATGGATTCCACTTTTGTGCCCTTAATTTAGGATATATGGTGATATTGTGATATACTGGGATGTGAAATATCTAGCACCTTTTAGTTTCTTGGCATATTGGGTGACGAGGATATCACCCTTTATAACATATATTAGATTATAGATCTTCATCCATGGAGACTACCTTCTTGTAGATGATTAGAATTACAATGTGTAGAAGTGTGTATGGGCTATTTATATTGGATATGAGGCATAATATTAACTTATGTACTATATTTATATATCTTACCTTTTGAGAAGGTAATTATTGTCTTAATTAGTTCCATATCATTTGGAGATAAGAAGGCATGAATTATTGTATATGTTTAGGGACCCATCATCCAATTGGTGGAGTAGGGTAGATTTATTTCTTGGAGTGGGGATAATTTGACACATATTTAGCATAATGTTTATAGGATTGTGAGATATATATACTAGTTATTCAATCACCATTCATTGATGATGGGTTGGATATTTTAGCATATAGTGTCTTGTCAAAGGCTCCTACCTATTTTGGATTGAGAAAATTTTAGGGAGTGAGATAGGGTAACATGGGTCACTTTTATCCCTATACATATATTTTAGTAAGTTCGACTAATGATAAAATCATCATGGAGTCATATTTGGATAGATCCTTAGAAATGATATTTTACATATTTTTTGTCACAACGAGACTTCCTAATGGGAAAGAGAAAGGTAGTTAATGTAATGATGAGGAGTATGATATTAATTCTAAGGAGTGGGCCATCCATAACAAAGATACGAGGAGACGCCATAGTAGGATGCAACAACACAAAAAGATTCCATTTAGCATATTGATCCCTTCACCTAATAGAAAAATGAGTGGACCATGAGAGATGGTAATCACTCAGACTAGTAGTCAAGATGTTAGAGTTGGCTAAGGAGATACCCAAGATCTAGAGGCCAAGTGGAAATAACAAATAGATCAATATGCAATGCTCAAGATTTCAATGGAATTGATTATCTAAAAAGATTGATTTACAAATAAGAACCCCTTGGTTATATAGCCAAGGTGAGACATAAGATGTCAGAAGATTATGACAAGTGTCTTAATCTTATGATATGAGACAAGTTACCATAACTACCTAGGAAAAGATAAAATATATACATGACAACTAAGTCTTCTGGAAATATTCCTAGGACCTAAGTAAACTTAACATCTGAATATGTCCCTTAAGTCCCTATTAAGTAAATTAACTAGGTACAAGACATTTATTCATGCCAACACAAGAGATCTTCATGAGTTATTTTCTTTTAGTTATTTTTCAATTCTCTTTAACATCCAATTTCAAATTATTCATGATAATTTATCTTGTTTATTGATTATGCTCTTGATGTGGATCTAACATTATTTTTCTTACTTTTCCCTTAGTGATGAAAAAACATCAAATGAAAAATGGATCTAATCAGGACCTCATTCAAAAATATATTTGGGATCATTAGAGGGGGTTATGAAGAGATATTAATTGATGTGTAGTTGCCTATAATTATAAGAAGGTACATAATATATTCACTCCCACTCACCATGGAGGAAAAATATTGTGGCTTAGTGATACATGATTGACCCACTAGACGTAAAATTTAGAACTCCAAGAGGATTGGTGGGAATAAGAGATAGATTGCATCATTATGAACCTTTCTAGTCACAAGCTAGGATACCTTTCTACTGTTGACCACATGGATAGAGGAAGATGGCTCTATCTAGGTAAAAGATAATAGAGGGTTGTCTTAGGGTTGATTATATACTTTATTTATTTTGATTTTTCTTACACTTGAATTTACTGTTGCAAGGGGATATTTATGTAAAAAATATATGCTTTTGATTCTCAAGTCTCCCATGATTGAGCCTTTATGCCTAGATATTGATATTATACATTGCATAGAATTTTTCAAATTATTTTGATTATAATTGACTCATATCTTGTTATAATTGACTTCATATGCATTAATTTCTCTTTATGCATATATATAGCTTATATTTTCTCTTACATTAACTATAGACATGTACATGTGTATACATTCTATGTTTATTTTTTTATTTTTTTATTTTTTAGCTTTATGGTGTATGCATGATGTAGATGTATATGGATGTAGAGTACGTAGATGATGGATTCACATTCTTATAAATTTCATGTAAATGGATACATTTTTCTATGATTTTATTTTATGTATGAAATAAATATTCTATGGACAATATGATTAATCTTCAAGGAATCTATGACTTAGTGGATTGTGATTTGACTAACATATGTGTTTCTCACTAGACTTCTATGAGGAAAGATATTCAAGGAATCAAGTAGGAATAAGAAAAATGAAATGAGTGATCTAAGATAGTTTTCTAAAGGAAAATATTGATCTAAAACTAAAATAACCATTGAATTAATCTTAGACATCATTAATTTATAATTATTTCCTAGAGTTAGATCAAGGATGACCAATAGGAAAAGTTTAGGGTAAATGAAAGCGTTCCCAACAAGGATTTCCTTTCAAAGACAAGAAATATCTTAGTTTTTTCACCAAACTGGTGCATGCGTGTTATTCTTTATGTAATCACTATAGTTTTTAATGGATGTTACCCTTTTATCTTCAATTGAGGTCTACACCAAAGAGTATGAATATTTTATAATGATTTTTTATCATATATTTTTTTACTCTTTATTTTTGCTTTTGGAGTGTTTTATCCCCTTATACTAATCCCATGATATATAGGAGAGGTGAGAGATCATCATAAAATATTAGGTAAGGTAAATAAGGGTTTATATGCAAGAAAATAGGTACCTACTAGCTTTCAATACTTCCCCCTTGTCAAGGAGAATCAGGGAGGTTCATTTGCTAGCTTCTAGGTATGACTATATGCCAAATTACTTGATGTGTATAGAACTATCAAATGACAATGACCAAGATAAACATTGATTAAATATACAAATATTTTATTTATATCTATGGGAATGGAATAGGAATAATATTATTTTGTGATTTGGAATGATTGTGATGTAGTAGAGACACCATGCATATCAGTAACCTATGAATCCTAATGGGATGAAAATAAAAAAAAGGGAAATCATTAGGGTGAGATGAATATAATGCAATGATTTTTTTAATTTTCTAAAATATAATATTTATTAAGGTGGAAGGAATTGACAATTATTTCCAAAATTTTCACCTTCCATAGAGCAAAAGATGTAATCATCATTCCTAACATCTTCCTTAATTAAATATAGAACCACCCAAATTAGATTGCTAGTTCTAAGAAAGAGGTCTCCAACCTTAATGGGTATACTAGAAAATTTCTTATTGTACTATTAACTAACCCAAGCTAATTAGGCTTCTCGAATTTAGATAAATTGTATTTACTTTTCATCTTATATGGTAGGTTCAAATAATTTGGTGGCTTAATATTCCTCATGGTCAAGAAATTCACAAAATGAGATAGAAATTAGGGGTATATAGTTTCAAATATAAAAATACCTTTGATCCAAATGTGATAGAAAATAGAGCAGCCCCAATGGGTGTTCACACACTATTTTTATAGGCCCAAATAGAAACGTATAGCTGTAAGAGTTAGATCCAATTTGAATCCTTGAAAAATTAGGCTAGTATAACATTTAGTGTTTGTTTTGTGGTTTCTTCTCTCCTAATAACTTGGTGTTATATACCAAAGGAAAGTTGTTGGTTATATAGAACTACTCACCTAGTTACCACATTTATAGATGCTTGTGTTGTGAAGCATTACCTATAATGATGAATTGTGGGCTCCCAAATCTAAAAATATTAGTGAGAATTACATACTTTGATGTCATGATGTACATTCATTTCTTTCTAAAAGGAATATTGTTTAGTTGGAAAAGTGATCCTAGTGTTTAACTAGGATTAGCTTATTTTCACTTACAAAACATTAGAATTCAGATAAAAAAGGGTATCAGATTAGCTTGCAACCTAGAAGGTGAGTTAGTCAACCTTGGATTTGAATTTCTTTTGGGGGTTTGAAATTTATTTTTGATGAAATGCAATGATGCAACTACTTAACTATGAAATTACAATTTTCTGTCATGAATTATGGTAAACTAGAAACTAATAGACAAATTTGGGTTCCAAAAAGGAAAAAGGTAGATACAAAGGTACATACCTTATAAATTTAAGATACAATTTGCGAGAAAAGGGTGCATAGGATGCCCTTGTCTGGAGATCTAAAACTAAAATTTGATTTCATAGACCTCAAGTTGCCAGTCTAAGGCTTCTTCATTTTGGATCTTGTTGTTGGATATTTTTTGGTTGCTGAGATAATTGAGTTTTCGTATCTTGTCAAGTTTTAGGGTTTGAATGCACCAATGAAAAAATTATCTTCAATCTTCCTCCAATATTCTTCAAATCTGTAACTTGCACATTGAAAGAGAGAGGAAGGTTTTGAACACTTTCAAAGACTGAGAGGGAGGATGGGTGAATCATTCTTATCAAACAGAGGTTGTTGAGATAATTGAGTTTTTATATCTTACCAAGTTGTAAGGTTTGAATGCACCAATGAATAAATTATCTTCAATCTTCCTCAAATCTTCTTTAGATTTTTAACTTGCACATTCAAAGAGAGAGGAAGATGTTGAACACTTTTGAAGACTGAGAGGGGGGTGAATCAGTCTTATCAAAACTTAAGCCCTTATGAAACTTAATTCTTTCAACACAAGACTGTTGCAAGTATGAGCAGATTGGTGTTGTCATTGATGTCAACAAGCTTGTGTTGTCATTGGTGTCAACATTATGATAAGGAAGAAGATCATTATTGAGGGAAATTGTTTCATTGATGATGTTTTGATTTGTTACATTATGTTGCAATTAGTAAGCTACTGATGCCAACCTCTAGTGTTGCTTTGATAAGCTTTTGTCTATGGTTGAGGAAATGTTGTAGGTGATGAGAATGTCTCTTATGATTGGTTTTCAAGTGCTTTTGAGAAAATTTAATAAAAAGAGGAAATAATGCATTACAGTGTTGTTCTGAGTAGCATTTTGGTAGTGCTATGCATTTATTCTAGGTTGAAGATCTTCCTATGTATTTCAAATATTTTGAGCAGAGGTTTTTAGAGGTGCTGTATTCAATATTTGGTGTGTTGGATCATGGTGCATAAGAAGTTGTGTTCACCAGTGTGTGAACAATGCATTGTAGAGGTGTTTGGGAGAAATGTCTTTGCTCCATGTTTCTCCTTAGAGTGGTTTTAGGTCTTGTGGATCTAAAGGAGTGTTTCTAGTGTTTTTATCTTTGTTAGGTTAATGTGGTTTGAGGTTTGGTGCTTCAGAAGTTAGTTTCTTGAGTAACAATGTATGATAGAGTTGTTTGAGTGCAGTAGGTGTGCCCTTTTTTTAGGTGGAAGTTTTTGTGAAGGAGTTTGTTGGATTTCAAAGTGTTTGAAATATTCTAGATCATGTTCAAGCATGGTGTGTGGTTTACAAGTCATCTTTGGATCAAATGAAGCATGTACTTAAAATTTTAATGGTGTTTACATGGGCAATGATTGACCTAGTGTTTACTTTTTTTTATTCAAGGGGTTAACACTTTTGACCGGAGCTATGAACCGGATACAACCATTCAACAATACCACCCCAACGGGGTTTGAACCTTGGTGGCAAGAACAACAATGCCACCTAAAAACCATCACACCATGCCAATACCGACATCGACCTAGTGTTTACACTAATTATGATGGACAATAATTATTTATACAGTCCTATGATTGATTGGTATTATATTTTTGGGTCCCAAATAAGGAATGGTGTGGTCCTCTTTCACTTCTATCCACCACGAAAGTCTCTTGGTGTTGACCTAATTTGAATTTGCATGGTTGATGTGAATAGTCGACCTTGGAGAAGGGTTTCAAGGTTGAGGATGGTATAAATAAGAGTTGAGTTGTTGAGGGATGATGATATAGACAAGAGAGATGTGAATGATGCAAAACCTAAAGTGTTAGATTGTGAATTTGAGAAGTGCAGTGTGATCTTTCATGTGTTAGACGGTTGGATGTAGTGAGTAGAATATGTCTACAATTCTTCCATCATGTTGCGAAGGTGTTGATAATATTGCGTAGTGGATTTCTTTGTTGCATTCAAATGGATTTCTTTATGTAATATTCTTCTCTATCTTCTTTTCTATTCTTGTAGTGAACCTTTCTTTCTTTGGGCAGTGAGCCCTCTGGTAGTAAGCCCTATTGTAATTGGTATTGAAGTTACTTTATATTGTGAGTTAATCCTCATCGTGGTTTTTTCCATCTTGGGTTTTCCATATAAATCTGATATTTTCTTGTGTGGTGTTGTTTTTTTAGTTTATATTATTTTCCTTTCATGCTAAATCATTATAATAGATCAAGGGTTAATTAAGTTAATGTGGATCTGAATGTGTATGAGGGTTTTGAAGATTTTAAGGTACAACTGATTCACCCCCCCACTCTTAGTTGTCTTGTGCATTCAACAAAGACAATATTCTTTATCAAATCAGAAACCATTAAATAGAATAATAATAGAGAATAATATAGCAATTTGAATCTTCAACAACTTCAGTACACTTTAAGCAATGAAAGATATAGCAATTCTACTTCTAACTAGGTCAACAATAGTGAGAAAAAAATAGAGAAAATACATATGCACAAGGAGAAAACCATATTTACATATAAAATCTAATGAGGCAAAAACCACGATGAGAGTTAACTCATAATATAAGGCTCACTACCAAAAAGACTTGCAAGAAGGCCCACTGCCTTAGAGAAAGATACAAAGGACTTGATGAATTGAATAAAACACAACTTTAGGAGAAAGATACAAAGGACCTGATGAGATTCACTATCTCAGATTAGGATACAATATGATTTAGAGATAATTAAAATGGTTTCCAACACAACACTCTATTGACTGAGGCGTTAAATCACAATTGATCTTTTCTTTCACAATATTTAGCACTATCTCTACTGGATATTTAATACAATTCACACACACTTATTTTCACTTGTACACAACTACCTTCAGTTGCATCTGAAATGATCTTACATTTATATCCACCACAACACTTCAAAACATCAATTAATTTGGCCAAGAAAAGGGTAAACAATGAATTCAGCTAGTCAGCCACCAAAAACATAATGTGATCCTATCTAGAAGATAAAGAAGACCCAAAAACAATCTTACCACTTCATTCAGTGTAATAAAAAATGATTTAAATGCAGACACACATCAACCTAAGTCGGCATCATGAAAACGTGGATGAAACGTGAAGCACATAACTAGTCGGCCCAAAAAGACTCTTCCAATTGAATTAACTTGATGCAATCCCAAATAGGATAGTTCAGGACCCAAATCAATTATAACACATTTTCCATTATTGGCGTAGACCCCCAAGCACATGGTGCAAGCAAAGGAACAAGACCTGTCAACTAGATATCCATAAATAACCCATAAAGCCAACACAAGACCTGATGTGGCACCAAAGTGGCCAATTAGAAACATGCGGATCACATAGGGATGTTCCTTGAACATTCAACATTACTTCCATACACTTCTTTCATACTTTCATGCCATTAACATCCACCACAGATCAACCAAGTACATAATACTTTATTCAAGAATACAAAGTACATAACCAGATGATGTAGCATTAGTAGAACAACTTATAGACCACTTCAACACTTGAAATTGAAATTGAGAAACTACATAGACATCAAGAGCACATTCACTAGCCTACAGGACTAGAGACATCAATGTGAAGAAATGTGGAGTATTTCTTGGACCAGTCTAGACAACCAACAATACTACCAACCATTTTCAATTCATAAAACTTTCCTCGACAACATAGGTGACTTGAAAAGATACGAGTACAATATCCACAAAGCACTAATATTGAATCCCAAATTACAAGAATAGGAATTCAATAGGGAAGGAATGCAAAGCATTCTCAATGATATACTTCAATGCAACTTCTTGAACCAAAATCATTTAAGCAACTTGCAAAGACCAGAACTTTATTTCAGCAACCCATACATTATCAAGGACATTAGGAGAGAGCATAAGACATACTTTATGCCTTCAAAAATATCTCTCCACTATTAGTCATTCTTCTAATCTTTATATTAATGCTTCTAATCCTCATCTAAATATTTAATTATAAAATCAACTTTGTACAATACAACTTTCCTTGACATGGAATAGGACATGACATCCAACCATAAACATAAATTCTTCTTAGATAAGGAATGAAATCTAACCATGAACTTCAAAAACTCTTCTTATATAAGGCATGGCATCCAACCATGAACTTCAACAACTCTCCTTAAATAGAGTATGACATCCAACCATGAACTTCAACAACTCTTCATATATATAACAGTGAAAGCACAAGTTAAAAGTTGTCAAACAATGACAACCAATAATCATTATTGACGACAATTACCAACAATCTCCTCTAGTGTTGACATTAATGGAAACTAACCATCAGTGATATCAATGAAAACTAGCCATCATTGTTGATATCAATGACAACATTAAGGAAAAAGGGCCAAATACATTTGTATAAAACAAACAACATTTAGCCGACTTTGGGGACAAAGGGAAAAAATATCTTCTATTGAAACAACAATACATGCTCCCCCTTTGACCAACAACACTTTTTCTTCAAACAACTATACATGAAAAACAATCGCACAACTATTTTAGGACTCCCCCTTACTACCAACCCCCCCTAAGGGGTAGCACTCATCAATCTAGGAGAAAAGTATGACATGAATTTCTCCTCCTTGAAAGATGCACCATCTATGCATCTAGTGAGAATAAGGAGGGGCAATAAGCCCTAGCTTCTATTACAAATACTCTAAAGTATCCTTTAAAATTTCCTTTGTAAAAATGTCTATAATATAATCCTTCATAGGCAGATACTCCATTCTAACTTCTTGTTTTGCAATCTTCTCTCTCAAAAAATGGTATCAGATTGAAATGTATTTTTTTCTTAAATGCATTACCATATTCTTAGAAATTTTAATAACACTTGTATTGTCACACAATATAGGGATAGGATCATCATAAACTACCATCAAATCATTTAAGGTCCGCTTCATCTAAAGAATATGAGTGCAACAAGATGCTACAACAATATATTTTACTTCTGCTATAGACAAAGACACTAAATCGTACTTTTTTTTGAACCATGAGACCAATTTGTCTCCCAAAAATAAAGAAATTCTACTTGTACTTCTCTAGTCATCAACACAAGTTGCCCAATTAACATTAGTATAAGCACTCAGAGAGAAATATAAATCCTTTTTATACCATGGACCATAGTCAGGAGTACTCTTCAATTATCTAAAAATCCTTTTCATAGCTTTTTTATGAGATTTTTTAGGATTGGCTTGATATATGGCCACCAAACATACCACATGCATAACAAACCTAACAACTACACCAACTCATATAATTGAACTATTTGGAACAAGTACCCAAAAATATGTTATGTAGAATAGATAGGAATTGTAGTATACTTTTGTTTGAAAATAGAGCTTTGTGGCATGCCAAATCATCTCATACATATTGGACATGTCCATAGATCTATATTAAAAAAAATTACTTCTGGAGGAATGCAAACCATTCCAACAAGCTTTCAACATCACTTCACTAAGCTAGACTAGAACACTATCATTGATATCTTTAACATTAGAAGGTATAAAGACGTGAAAAATTGGATATGATACCTTCACATTATGATCAACTTGAATTCTAGACCACAAGGGAAAAAAACCCGTAGAGAGATGTAGACCAAAATACCTTGAATTTTCCAAAGAGAATGCATTTGGAATGCCTTGGTAAACCTCTGCAACTTACTTTTTTGAAACTTTATCTTTATGTGTAGTACACCAAAATAGAATGTCATCAATAAGAATAAAAGTGTACCAACCTTCTGACACCATCAACCTTCACCAACAAATTCAATCTAGGTCCATTCATGCACACCATATCTACACATAGATTGATCTAATTCAATTCTTCTTTCATGCTGATATCTTTAACACCTTTTTCTTTTTAGGAAAAAAAAAGGTTCTACAAGTGAAATATCCCCCTAAGATAATTCTCTATCTTAGTTTGTCTTAGAATCTTGTGCAATGTGCACAAGAGTAGAGTCATCCTTCTTCTCATGTTCTTCTTTCCAGACCTTTTCATTTCCCTTCTTTTGTTGATTATGGGATTCAACCTTTTTTTAAACTGGTGGCTTAGTAAATCCACTCCTGCAATAGTTTGTCTTATGTCCCATATTATTGAATTTGTAGCACACAACATTGTGTTGTGGACCAAAATTGTTCCTCTTCACCTTAGATCTACACTCAGCAGCCTTGTGACCATAATTTTTGCAAGTATAGCAATATCCATGAAATACGATAATATTGTTTCTTTGAGGTGTTGTCATAGAAGTGTGAACCCTTTGCTGAGATAAAGAAATCACTCAACCACCTCATGAAACATGGGATGATCTCCCTGAGTGTGGGCTTAGATTGTGGAGATCAACCTCCAAAGAGGTCTGGTTCCTTCAAACTTCACCTAATTAAACCTATGCTACTGCTTTTCTAAGGAAAGAGTAAGGACTAACTTGAAAATGAACCTACTTATTTCTAAGTTGATGCATCAAATATTTTTTCAAAGTCTATACTACTATTTGGACTCAAAATAATTGACAATTTAAACCCAACATAGACACAACTCAGTATTTTATACATGTTTACAAGAGTTTTTCATAACAAGGCTTGGTATGTTAAAAATAGTGTTTAGAAGGAGCTATACATGCTATCACAACACAAACTCTAATCTTAACTAGTTAACAAAAGTTATGACCTGCAAAAATACATACTTTCTGCTCAAAGACAAGGAAAATAGGACAAAAATCAAGGGGTAAGATATCACCACAATATTACTCATCAACTATCTAAAAAATTTGCACAATAAACAACAAATGAGAAGGTAAAAATAACTTATTTTATTGATCAAAAGTGTTACATACAACTGTGTACAAGCTTGAAAATTGAGTTATAATACTATCTTAGCTTGAAAGAACTCAAGAAAAAGTTACAATACACTAGCTAGAAGAGAAATAAGTAACTTAAAACTACTCCTAAAGCTTCCTTATATGCTGCTCAACAGTTGCATAATGATAGGAACATGTGCTACCTTAGTTGGCTAGGTCAAAGTTTCCTTTGGTCATCAAAAAATGATATGCCTACTTTGCAACACTCAAAACTACTCCAAAAAGGTGTTGGAGTGGTGAAAAATCCTTCCCTTGACTTATTCTACCCTCAAGGCTCCTAAACAACTCCTAGATGCCTGGGAAAGCTTCAAACTTGGTCAAAAAATCCTCCTAAGTTCCCTCCATTAGTTACACATTTCAACAAACTACTAGATATCTACCAACTATTCATAACTATTTAGGAAGAGGTTATGAATGCTTATATAGAGCATGTGGAATATTCTTAGAAATGATTAAATGCTAAGGAATAACACATGTAACATGTCTAAGAAATTCTTTATTCCTTAGTGTCACTATTCTTTAATCTTCAGTCCACTTGTCTTTTGTACCATCTTCTATCTTGGCTGCAAAATTTCCTTGTCTTTTATAGGTCTAATGTTCAGACCGGGGACCCCCTCTTTTTGTTTTTTCCTCGTCGGGTCATTTTCAATTTTGCCTCATTTTGCATGCCCCTATTTCTGAGCCTAAATTGGTCACATTCCTTAAAATTTTCAAAATATCTTGGCCTAGTTCACCTATCCAAATTTCACAAGGTTTTAAGCCTTTGTAGAACTTGCACTATGGACTTCTATCTGCCTGTGGCCGCTGCGTCTATCACCCCTGGTGGACCTGTATCTGTGGGTCACCCCTAGAAGATTGTCGTGCATGCCTTGTCATTCCTTGCATCCACCAGGTCGTATCCACCTACACGAAAAGCTTCACAATCATCTTTACTTCCTGGGTCTCTATCAAACGTCTCTCATGGTGTGGGTTTTCGCAATTTCACCTACCCAGTTCCTATCGTATTGATAATTAATAATACACATTAATGGCGGATGGTCTATATAAATCCCCCTACCTGACTGTCATTTTCACCCTACATTTTCAAATTTTAAAGGTAAAGTTGGATACTGCACATGTGAAACATCTCAAGGATTCAATTTGAATTTTCCTCAATCTTCTGCACGATTTCAAGGTAAGCAATCCTCCCCTCCCCCATTTGTTTTTGCATCTTCATAGAGTAGTGGGATTTGTTCCTAGGGCTTCCAAACTATTTTAAAATTAAACCCTGAGTCGTCTATCCCCTGCAAATTCCAAAGGTCAAACTTCATCACGTGTTTTGTTACATGGGAAGCCCATTAACATGTGTCATCCAAGGTGGTTACTACCCTTGTCTCATTAGCCTATGTTTAAACATCCAAATCAATTGACTAGGCGAAGGAAAACTGATAAATGGTTAAATGGTTTTTGGGGTCCCGCTTGCAGGAGTTTGTCTCCCCACGGCTGTCACTTAACAACCTACCCTATGCAAAGCCCCACCTTGTCATCCCCACATCAATCACCACTACAAAACTCAAACTTGGCTAGGCATTAAAACTCTCAATTGGAAGTCCCTTGCGGGATCGTCCTTGCGGGTCGCTGAAATTGGGAAGATGTGCCTACTTCTCCATTGTTTAGTAGTAGGGTCCAAGTGGCTACCCACTTGACGGGCCCCAACCCCATCATTGCCATTAAGCTACCCCAAACTGATGATCGAGAAAATGACTAAATGGATAAAAGTTGAATTTATGAAAACTTAAAGTCAAAACCTCCTAGTGGGTTAGCCTTTGTGGACCACTATTTGCAGGAGGTAGTCATGACCCAACTGTTCCTTCACGGAAAAATCCCATTGCTTTCCCACTTTACGGACCCTGAGTCAAGCAATGTCACCCTAGTAACAAAATGATCTAACAATAGAAAACATAAGTTGAAAGTTCTTGGCAGACCCGACTATGTGGGCCGCGTTATGCAGAAGGACGTCTCATCCACACTGTTCCTAATGGAAAAACCAAAATTCCCTCCCATAGGGTGCTCCTCGCATCTGTCACCTCTATAAAGCCCAACATTGAGTTCCAAGTGATGAGATTTCTAAGACAAACTTCCTTGCGGATCCCAAATTGCAAACCACTATTTGCGGGAAGTTGCCACTCCCAGACCATTTCTCAAATGGTGAAACCTCACTACTTCCCCACATGGAAGATCCCAACCTTAGCAATTCCGCCAGCATCTTGAATGCATAAACGATAAAATTTCAAGGGTTTCTCTGTGGGTCCCATCACGTAGGCCACTGGTAGCAGAATGATGCCCATTATAAGCCATATTCTGACAGTAGGATCTTGGCAACAACCCACCACCCGACTTCTGCCTCCCTACACTATGTAGTCCGAAAATCACAAGTTAAGAGCACTTAAATGAACTTAGACATGTAGAGAGACCATGCGGGTTGTATAATGCGAAACTTTACTTGTGGGGTGTCACTCGCCCAATGAAGTTGTCTAATAATAAAGCACCAACAATGGTCCCACTTGTTGCTTCCGCCTCCTTCACACCCATAAGAGCATTAAAGATTGATCTAATAGCTTCCAGGGCCCCATCCTCAACTATCACACGTTCCAAGTGACTTTTCCCTAAATTAACTCAATGATCATGTCATTACAGGAATTCAACATTGGAATGTCGCTTGCAAAATTCTGCTTCCCCATTGCCATACCTTAATGACATTCACCCTAATATCTTTTGCAGGGTGGAAACCCATCCTTCTAGACCCACATTCTCACAAACTTCCTGAACGAGCTTCAAATGATGAAAAGTGATGAATGTTAAGATCTTGCTCAGGCTTATGAATGTATTTAATGATGTATTTAAACATGATTTGACTAACACTTTCCCTCTTGATCTATCAGCGCACTTACTACACTTTTCATGTGTAGGATTTATGGATCCTATTGAGGGGCCATCAGAGAAGCCAGTGGAAAAAATTGATAAGGGAAAGAGACCAACCAGGACCCCTAGAGGAAAAGAAGAGAGAAAAAATGAAGTACTAGTTCCATAGGGTCGAATGCACCTCCAAGATCACATCCAACTAGGATGTTGTCTCCAACACAGACCTTGGACACATCAACATCAATGAATTCAAATATAGGGTGATGATTAATCCCACAATAGAGGATGCCTTGAGGATCAAATAATTTGGTGTCGCTAAAGCATCTAGCTTTCATCCCGCACTAGTAGATCCAAAACTAGTCTTTGCTTGCTGGGAGTGCTACCATGCCAACACTAGGAAGATAGTTGCAAAAGATGGAAGGGTGTTGGAAGACTTATCTGCTTAGTCGATCAGAAAGACATTTAGATTCCCAACCTTTGAAAAGATGGAGGAAGTTCAGAATGAATTTTTCCTACAAGTATGGAAGCTCGACCCTATTAGGTGCAAAAGAATAATAAACCAAATATGGCAGAAGGATAAGAGGGGTAGTACTAGCAAGGTGCCCCAAATTCTTTATAGGAGTGACTTCGTAGAGGAGTCTAATGATCTAGTCATACTCCTGAGAAGAGTGATGGGCCTTCCCACTACCACGTTCTTTGAAGAATGGATGTTTTACTTCGTGGAAGAAATCCTCCGAGGCATCGCCAAATTCCACTTGGAAAAGATGATAAGTGAGAATTTACATAATTAGTTTATGCCAGTGAAGAAGACCTCTAAATTCTATATGACTTGATATCTAGTCTACCTTTTAGCGGCTAAATTCCCGTATAAAGGATTATAATGCATTGGGACATTGGGAACTGAGAAGGGACAACTTAAAGTATATGACTTCTCTCCCAAGCTCCAATACAAAAAATTCAAGAAATACTACAAAAGAGTAAATGATGCCTTCATCAGGCATATCATTCGAACCCTAGTAGAGATTACTACTGGAGGGTATCAGATAGTTCCAAGACAATTATAAAGGGTTTTGGATATCTATTCATCCAATTCCCAAAATTCACATACATCAAAGTAGAGGGATTCTCGAGAAGACCCTATCGGTTGTCGCGTTACGCCAACAAAAAAATCATCTTGTTAGAGCTTACTCGGAAGCTGTAGACTACCCATACCTTGTTGAGCAACAAGCACCATGCTAGGGTCCCATATCCCCTCACCTTCAAATAGGGAATGTACTCTTTCCCTATTGCCCCATGTGCCAAGAATTTCGAAAAGGAGTTGGCAGAATATAATCTTGAATTCCACACAAATAGGGGAGGTATGAGCCCCATGACAAACTAAAGAAGCAGGTTGGAAAACAATATTCTCACCAACCTCACATTGAGGACTTTTGGGAAAACTATGATGATGATAAGGAAGTTCGAAGGTGGCATTATATGAGGATTACTACCAATTTTGTAAAGTCTATTGACTTATTCCCTATGCTAGATTAGATTGTCGAAGTTGACAATATTCTTGATGATAAATATAATGCTTTAATAAATTTTCCACTGCCAGTCATTGATTGGGCTAAGGAAGAAGTCACTGACCTGGATGCTGTCACCCACCCTATGGAACAAAGGACCAAGCAATGGATAAATGAACAGATAACTCAATTGCATGAGCAAGGTGCAGAGTTAACATATGGGGAGCTCGAGGATGATATTGAAAGTGAAATGGATAGTTTCACTGTCGTCAGATCATCTGGTGAGGCCCCCAAGTCTCCGCCTGTCACTAGATCCAAAAAGAGGAAAGATGTATCTGAATGGAAGCTTAAACATAAAGTGTACACAAGAAAATCAATGGAGTGGCAGCTATAAAAGAAGGCCAAAAGAATGGTAACATTTTTTCTCAAGATTCCCACAATTCAAGAGGAAGGCTCCCCACACAATGAGGGAGAAGAAGCTAAGCGACATCACTCACCACCACCTAATACCACTACACCTTCATCAACCACTGGTGCTGCTACCACCACACTATTCCCTTCCACTCCCAAATCTCTACCCGTTTCATCTCTTCCCACTATGGACATCTCTATCCACCTCACTTCCGCCTCCCCAACAACTCCCATGGTAATGTTGTTGGATTCTTCATCCTCCACTACTTCCTCGCTATCATCCTCTTTTCTATTGCCTCCACTTCCGAACCTTTCCATTCTATCGCCTTCTTTTCCAACAACTACCATGAAACCTCTCACCCTACCTCATGGATTTGCAGCTTATATGAAAAATGTGCCCATTGAGCTCTTTGGAGTAATTCTCCACCCCAAGGTCCAAGCGTTAATGAAAGATCTTGCTAAAAATTTTCCTTTCCATCCACCACCTACTGAGCCACCAATGATGGAGGTGACAATGCAAATTTATGAAGAAATGGAGAGGCTCAATACAGAGCAACCCATGGAAGCTGCAAAGAATATTGTTTAAGAGCCGAAAGATTCTAATCGAGATGACTACTTTGAACATCTTGAGGGAGGGTTGAGGGTGAATATAGACAAGGTGGCCTCAGATGAAGAAGCACAAAAATGCTCGAGGATGAAGGCACTGATAAGCTTGACGAGTACTACGAGGTTGAGACCTCCGATCAGGAACCAGATGAAGAGAAACCCCAAGGACACACATAAAAAGAGGCAAAATCTGAGGAGCATCTCCTATAAAGAAGGGAAATTGGAAATAGATACAAATGTAGAAATAATTGATAAGCCTCCATAGACTGACCAAGATGAGGGCCTGAGACATGAAGAAATTCCTCCAGAAGGAGAGCAAGAAAAGGATAAAGCGAAAGAGAAGGTAGAGGAGAAAAGTGTTGAGTCCACGATGGATGTTGAGTTTGAGCCTGGAGAAACTAAGGGGATGACACCAAAAGAAGAAAATATTGTTGAAGAGAACATAATATCTACTGAGCTTGACAAAGAGGAGGCCATAATACAAGAGGAGAGACAAAATAAAGGAGAAGATAACACCTCAAATTCCCCTGAGCATGACAAAGAAGAGCCCTCTAGAGAACAAGAGGAAGGAGAGGAAAATGAGCCCTCAAAACATCAAACAAAGGTCCCCTCATGGCTATAGTAGAAATTTAAGAAGAAGGTTCCCATAGTTGCTCACCCCAAGGCTCGATTAGAAGTCATACTGGCTAGGGCACAAGTAAGGACCCTCAAAGAGAAGAAGCCAAAGATTAGATCCCACATCACCATTGACACTTTTGGGTCTAGAATATTGCAAGTGGCCACTCCTATCGCTGATAAAGATGCAAGAACTATCAAGGGCCAAGACTACCAAATATCCACCATCAATCTAGGCCCAACTTCTTGTGAGCAAAAGATTGATGAATTCGAGGGGTTCATCTCCACCATCCTACAACAGATGAATAGGGACCAGTCCACAAAGGAAGAGTTAAATGCACAAGTGGGATAATTAAATTCCTACATACAACAGTGGACCTCATTGGAGGAAGAAGCTTTGAAAGAATCACTGAAGTCTACATCTGATTGGTTCAAGAGGGTAGTCAACACGAGTGACAAAGGAATCCATTATGAAGTTAGGGTACATAACCACTTTTTGGCCCTACAAAAGGAAATAGAGCCACATGCAGATACATGTAAAGAATTCCCGAAACTCTATAAAATTACATACCACAAATTTAAAAGCATTTTGAAGTTACCCCTGGGGGTCTAGGAGAAAAAAATGACCTTGCCAAAGAAGGATCACAACGTGCTTGATGATTGGTTGCATACTCTTGAGTTCAAACAGGTAATTTTAGAAAGTTCATTGATAGAACTAGACCACATCCAAGCCAACATTGTTACTCACTTGGCTAATGTGGATGACCTCCTAAAATTGATGACTGGCTATGAGGTGCTTGCTCTAGAATTAGATCCGGATGCAGTAAAGCAAGAATTCCACAAGATGGAACATGACACCAGTGATACTTTGTCGGCTAATTTCATGGACTTTGTTGTGCAATTTTTCTAATGGTTAGAGAAGATGGTTAAAGCAGGGGATACATATGTAAAGTATCATGAAGAAATGGTAAATGTTTTCAAGAAGATTTCCTTCTATATTGCCAAATTGGATTTCACCGAGTGGGATAAGCTTCAAGCTCTCATAGGGAAGTTTATTTATTATGCTACTCTCCAAAGGGATGCTAGGAATCCTATAATAGCTGATGAATATTTGTCAAAATAACTTAAAAGGATAAATTCAACTAGAATAAAAAATAGGGAAAATACAAAAGGTCTATTGTTATATTATAATATATTGGGGGTAGGTGAAACCCTTATCTAGAATGAATTTGAGCCATTCATTGTAAATGAATCTTGTCCATTCATTATTCTTTTGGAAACTATAAATAGGGGATTTGTCCTCATTTCTAAAGAGAGATGAGTTGTTGTAAGAGGCATTTTGAAGCAATTGAAGGAAGCATTGATGTTAGGTGTTTTTTCTTTGAGCTTGCTCTTTATGCATGCATGATTGAACCTCCATGTTTACTTCAGCTTGTTAGTTTCTTGAATGGATTTAATGGTGGTTGTTTGCTATAGTATTTGATGCACTTCCAGCTCATGTTTTTTGTGGTTTATTGATGATAGATCACTTTGCAAAGCTAGTTTGATCTTGTTTATTTGCTGCACCTAATTTCAACTGTTTGTTCATGCTAAATGGGTGAATGAAATAGTTTAAAAATCTGCAAAGAGCAATGGAAGATCAAATTGGTTTTGTGGCACTGTAGGTTTCTCTTGGTTAAGCAAGACTTGGTTGTGGGAGTCTATCTACTGTAGCACTGGTTTTATTGTTTTTGTTCATAGTTTAGAGTTAGAATAGCTTTCTAAACCCTTTCAAATTTTGATATTTCTTTTAAATATGAGTTAGTTTAGGATCCCAAGCACCATAACAATGTCAAATTTGGTGATTGAAGTGAGTTTCTTCTTGCTGTTTTGAATTTACAGTCATTGTCCATTCATTTCCAGAACTTTGAAACTCAATTTGCAGACACATAACTTCCATTCTTTTTGAACCATAAAGGCCCCTTTTGATTACCAATGAATCACATCAAACAACTAAGTTGTTCTTGCACTATCATGACCTGACACTTGAGAGACCTTGGGGTGATTTTCTGAAAATCAGTTGCAGATTTTCACCTTTCAAGAGAGACATCACACCTGTGTTTTCTATGTTGAGAAGTTTAAAAAAAACCATCAACAAAATTGTTGCTAGAAGGAGGGCCGTTAGACTAAGCTAAATCAATCTGGGTCATCCTCCTCCCAAAGATCTCATAGGATAACTAGGTCAATACCAAACAAAGGAGGATTCTAGGAGTTAAAACCCCCTACTAAGGCTGGGAGAGCCATGAAAGGGGAGGTATCAGCTTCAACCCCACCCACTTGACCTCCAACCCCTCCATCTCCTTCCATCCCTCCATCTCCATCTTCTCCTTCACTCCAACCAACATTTTCTCCATTCACTCCCCACATCCAAAGTGCTATCCCAATGCCTACCTCAACTCAACCACAAGTCACTGTAGCACAACCATTACCACCCCCACCTCCACCAATGGCTTGGTTGGGCAACAATCCATCACCCTTTTCTTTCAATAAATACTATGACATGCAAAAGAATCTGGAAGGCTTTTGCTCCAAGTTTCATCCAAATGATCCACAATGAATAGTATAAGAGCATATCAAGATCTTCCAGACAACCTTGAAGGATATGCAGATTGAACATGAGGATGTGACTTGTAGACTCTTCCCTTACTCATTGGGTGATGAAGTATTTTATTGGTACATCCATCTACCTACGGGATCCATCACTGCTTGGGACCTGATGAAAAACACATTCTTGCAGAAATTTAAGGTCCCAATCAGCCCCACGGATCTATACCAACAATTCATGTCAGTGAGGAGGGAATTCAATGAGCCAATCAGCTCATTCAATAACATATTTCACAGAGCCTACATGAAGTTGTAGCCTCCTTATATAGTTGACGATGCTTCAGCCATAATGGTATATCACACAACACTAGATAACCTTGCATCCACCTTGGTCAAGAGAATGCATCAACCACCAACGAGTTTGATAGAGGCTTATCCTGAGGTGGTTAAGGCAAGCACTAACTTGGGACAACATGTTGCTAGCCTACTTCCTTCGTTGGGACTAGTTGCCAATCTTGGATAAATTCAAGGGCTTACTCATGCCTTGGGGCATGAAACTCTATTGATGAACCCAATACCCCAACTACTTGTGGTGCCATACTCGGGGCCTCCATTGAATCAAGCTCCACTAGTGCTAAGCTATCTGCAAGCTTCACATCAACAGGCTTATGCTCAACCAACCAAAGTGCCTTCATATCTATAGAATGTTGAGGTATTAGCTACTCAATAGGTTCAATTCATAGCACCTCTGGTTTTCCTTTAGAATTCAGTTCCAACTCAAAATAGTGCAAACAAGGAGCAGATTAATGAGTTAGCTGAATTGGTAAGGAAGTTTTCCATAGAGGTTACTCATTTGAGGAATAAAAATAACTAGCTACAAGCATCTTAAAAGAGAATTCAATCCAATTATCAAAGAGACCACCGAGATTCAGGATCATCCTCGAACCAGAACTATGGATGAGGCCAAAAATTGAGATAGAATTTTCAAAGACGATAGCCTCAAAGAAAAAACAAAACATGGAATACGAGGCCCAACAATGGGGGTGTACTCATACCCCTTGACCCACCTGGTGGTACAGACAAATCTACAAGTGGATTTTACTTACCTGAAGCTGCCCTATCTGAATGGTGTAGAATTCATAAAACCAATAGGCATTCCAAGCTTGATTGTTCAGAGTTCTAAACTACTACGAAAATATTTCAAGTGGAAGTGCAAAATGTCGTTAACGGTTTGAGCTACTGAGATATGGTTCCATTAGAACCATATGATTCCTCATTATTGGTGGTCAACCAGTCTCCCTTCTCTCAAAGTAATAGCAATTTGCTTGAGAAGGAGGTTGTAGTGAAGGGGGACAAAACGAAAGAGGTAAGGAGAGATCTTTATCTCAACTATTTAATTTAGTAGATAATGGTCCCAAAGAGAGGAAGAGCCATGTGAGGATGAGGTTCATATGTTCCACCAATGTGCAACTCCTTATAATTTAAGAAATAGACAAGTCGGTGGTCCATTTACAAACTCCACCCTGCCCAATAATTTCAACACTCTGCCTGATCCTAATGCTAGAAACAACCCAACCTATGCCAAAGTGCCTACCTAGTATTTCAATATAAATAGACAACCTAATCTAACTCAAGATCAACTTGCTAATACTACCCAAAGCACATCCTTCCGAGGGAGAGATTGAAAAAATGGGACAATACATGGTTGAAGAGTTAAAGAAGGTGAAAGTGAATCTAACATCCTTTGAGTTGTTACGATTGCCTACTTTCTAGAATCCCCTCTTTAGATCGTTGAATGGAACTGCCTCATCAAAACCAACTCAAGAGGCACCTACAAAGAGAGTCTCATTTGACACCCTCATCAATGAGCCTGTGATTAGGGAGATTATAGGAAAGAAACTTGATCAACCCCCTAATCAACCATCTAGAAAAAATAAAAAAGTGGATAAACAACCAACCAAGGAGCAAAATCAAGTAAAAAAAAGAAGATAAAAGTAATGAAAAAGATAAGGATTAGGTCACCTAGGCTAACGTTTCTATGGGAATGTTCTAGGGGAAGTTAGAGACCCCTCCTTTCCTGATGACAATTCACATATTTGGCAAGAATTTACATAACTGTTTGCTTGACTCATGGGCATCAACCAATGTCATGTCGTTCACAATATGTGAGGCACTATGAATAAACCCAACACTATCTAGATGAAAGGTGACTCAGTTAGAAAAGACCGAGGTGAATATAGTTGGGGAGATGAATAGGATCCCTATGTAGATCGTAGTAGATCCAAGGGTGCAATAGGTTAATGACATTTAGGTTGTTGACATCCCCGACACCTACAACATCATATTGGGAAGAGATTTCACCCGAGCCTTAAATGACTATGCTGCAACTGATTATTCACATTTTTGGCTGCCTTGGAAAGCACTGCCTAATCAAATCTGTATTGAATGGGAGCCCCAAATGAAACTCATGATCATTGAGTACAAAAATACCAATGAGGTGTTTTTTGTAAAGATAGAGTTAGGAAATTACTTTCCTGTAGCCTACCAAGGTTAGGAGGAAGAAAGTGCAAAGGAAATCCTTGTGTTGTACAATACCCCTATCAATTTGGCCCCTCTTCTTAATAGCACAAAAGTGTTGATTGAGTTTGAAGATGAAGAATTCCAAGAGGACGCCAACCCTGGGTTGTTCGATGACTTCCAAGAATTTATGCAAAAGTGTGCAAGATCAACTCAGTTTAAGAGCTAGGATGGATTTCAAAGACTTGTTGCTACCCAGCTAGTATAGAGTGCATGATGCAACTCATTTAAGTTTGAGTGTTTCTTGTGCCAAACGGTAGTAGATCACATAAAAAGGTAGATCATTCCAAAAGAAATTATGGAAGAACAACAAGATCAAATCCAGTATGAGTAAAAACAACCACCTAAGGGTACATGAATAAACACATAGCCAAGAAAAGAAGTATGCTCCATCAACTCCAAACAAAAGAGTCCCTCCAAGTTCTGGATGTTGCACTTTGATGGATCCAAATCCAAGTAAGGAGTGGGAGTAGGCTTCGAGTTAATCATCCCCATGGGTAAGACCTACTTCACTGCCCATAGATTACAATTTTATTGCACAAATAATGTTGTGGAATATGAAGCATTAGTTCATCGGTTGCTCATGGCACTGAGAAAGAAAAAAAATGTTGCAAGTCTTTGGTAACTCTGAATTAGTGGTCAAACAAGTTAGGAAATTGTATTCTTGGCATGATCATAGGTTAGCAAACTATAGACATAGAGTATGGGATCTCATAGAGGGGTTTGATGCATTCAACATTCAGCTAATTCCCCATGGAAAGAATCAAACCACCGATGCCTTACCTTAGGCCACCAACACCCTCCAACCTTATCATTAACTGGCCTAAAGAATTTTATTGTAGAGCTCACTTCTACCCCATCGGTGCCTGATAATGTCACCAACTTCCAAGTGTTTGATAATGACAAGCATATCCTTGACTTAATCACTAGTTTAGATGTATTTGTTTCCCAAATCATAGATGAAGTAGAGCTCGAGGAAGCTGAGCTTGACATAGAAGGGGTGATCAATTTAAAAAGTAACACAATACCTAGGGGCATGGTTCAACTCAAGAGGGTGTTTGACCTAGATCACATAAGATACCAAGATCAATAGACTAAGAAAGATTCCATAGATAATTAGTGTGATGCTCATAACATGGGCACTGTGGAAGATATAAAGAATGTGTTTATTGGCAAGGTGTGTACCCTAGGAGAAAGGGAAGGAATTGTTGATGCGTTACACACCTACTATGATGTGATTGCTTGGGGGTATGAAGACCTCAAGATGTATGAAACATCTATTATCACCCATACCATTCCCCTCAAGCCAGATGTGAGACCCTTCAAGCAGTGACATTATCCAATTAATGCGCTACTGGAACCCATTATCTTCAAGGAAGTGCAAAAGCTAATGTCTGCACAAATTATCTTCCCAGTTAGACATTCTACATGGGTGGAAAATATGGTTTCGGTCAAAAATAATGAAGAAATCTAATTATGTGTGGATTTTAGGAACTTGAACAAGGATTCCAAAAAGGATAACTATCCAGTGCCCTCACTGGATGAAGTGCTACAAATAGTAAATGGTTCCCAAATGATGTCATTTCTAGACAAATAGTCTGGATACAATCAAGTGATGGTAGAATATGAAGATAGGCACAAGATGACATTCACCACAAAGTGGGAAACGTTTATGTATAGAAGAATTCCATTTGGTTTGATCAACACAGGTGCAACATTTTAGTGTGCTATGGAGATAGCCTTTAAGGACCTCATCAAAAAATCCATCATCGTTTACATGGATGATCTTACTATGTTCTCAAAGAAAATAGGGGACCATGTCTCTGATTTATGTAAGGTGTTTTAGAAATGCAGAGAATTTGGCATCTCACTAAACCCAAATAAGTGTATCTTTAGGGTAACAAAAAGAAAATTGCTGGGACATGTGATTTTTGAAAAGGGTATATCCATATATCTAGAGCATATACAAACCATTTTGAAGATCCAACCTCTTGGAAACAAGAAGGAAATGCAATCCTTCTTTGGGAAAATCAACTTTGTCGAGAAGTTCATCACTAGGTTAATAGAAATAGTTAAGCCATTGAATGCCATGCTCAAGGAAGATGCTAATGTGGAATAGACACCGAAAGCTAAACAGGCCTTTGCTAAAATTAAGAGGGCTATTACAGATGCCCTGGTGCTTAGTCCAAATTATTTGAATCCTTTCTATATATACTCTATTGCTTCAGATCACTCATGCACCAACATATTAACACATAAGGGTGATGAAGGGAATGCAAATCCTATTTCCTTTATGAGCGCCCCATTAAAGGTTGCTAAGTTGTGATACCATAATGTTGAGAAATAGGCATATGCTCTAGTAAGAGGATTCAAAACATTCAAGAATTACATCTTGAGAAAAAAAGTATTTTCCATTATCCCAAACTCAACTATTAAGACCCTATTGATGCAAAATGAGCTAGGAGAAAGAAGAGAAAAATGGGTTACATTGTTGCAATAGTACAACATGAAGATTCAACCTATGAAGTTGGTCTAATATGAAAAGCTCTCACATGCATGTTGGCAGAGACATAACTAGATGTCACAGTGCAATAGTATCATTTGGAGGATGTTTCACTGGATGAGTGGTACAATGACATAGTATATTACTTGATGAATAAAAAATTTCCATCATGACTACACAGAGTTCAAAAATAAGCTCTGAGACTGAAAAGTAACAGTTACATGCTAAAGGGAGCCATGTTATATAAAAGGAATCATGAAGTAATTTACCTTTGATGCATAGGGAAAGAAAAAGTAACTGAGTGTTGAAGGAATTCCACGATAAATTTGGAATAGGAAATGGATCCGGCCCTTTGACAACCCATCAAATCCTACGAGTAGGATACTACTAGCCAACCTTGTTTAAATATTATCACAACCACATCAGATCCTTCCACATCTACCAGACCATTGCGACTAGGGAAAGGTATGTTGTTCTACTCTATCTAGTTACCGAGGTAAGGCCCTTTGCTCTGTGGGGGCTTGAATTTATTGATCTGGTAAACTCACCATCCTCTGTGGGTCACATGTATGTTCCAACCACAACTAATTATTCTACTAGATGGATAGAAGCAATTGCTTGTAGACAACACATGACTAAGGTAGTAACTAATTTTTTGGGAAGTTCTATTATCAATTGTTTTGGTTGTCCATTTTCCCTGGTCTGTGATAATGGTCCCGCATTTGCTTCCCTTAAGTTTGCTAGTTGGGCATTTAGTTATGGGATTGTACTCAAATTTTCATCAAATTATTATCCCCAAGGGAATGGGTTAGCTGAATCTACAATTTTTTTTTTGTTAATATCATATGTAAACTATTAGACAAAAACCCAAAGGACTGGCATACCCAGTTGCATTTTTCTCTATGGGCATATCGCACCTGGCATAAAGCAGCTCCAGGAAATTCCCCATTCTGCCTTGTTTATGGTTTAGAGCCTATTTTCCCCATTCACCTCAAAATCCCTATGCTACAATTCATTAATACCTATTATGAGGAGGGAAAATTTCTTGAGGGTCACCTAGCTAAACTACTCCATCTAGAGGAAGTCTATAATGAAGCAAGAGAATTTTTTTTCAAACATCAGGGTGTAGTTAAGAGATGGTTTGACCATAGAGCCAAAGTTAAGGCCTTTAGGATCATTGACTTAGTCCTATGTTGGGACAAGGCCCATGAGAAGAAAGGGGGACATGACAAATTGGACAAGCTTTGGCTTGGTCCCTTTTAGATTTTTGAAATTTTAGGAGATAATTCCTTTCTCCTGAAAAAATTTCACTAGAGAGGATGTCCCATTTCCAATCAACGGGTAGTACCTCAAACATTATTTCCTTGCCTGAGCTATCTAAGCTCACCCTTTTACATAGTTAGGGTAGGTTCCTTTTTCTTTTTCTTTTGTTTTCCTTTGCTTTTGCTTGTTTTCCCAACCCATTTTTTGCTAAAGGTGTTGTTTGATCTTGATGTGGTGGTTGTGCTTAGCCTTTTCAATGGGCCCTACTCTGCTACATGTTTTCCTTTGTTCCATAGATAAGTCTTCATGAGTTATCGAGAGTTTCTATTCACTTCCATGAATCAGGTTCCCTCACTTGAAATCTTACTTGATCTAGAATGGAACCCTTATTTTGAGTCCTTTCACGTCTATCTTAGATTACTCGTAACACACACTTTAAATACTCTTGATGAGCTATGTGATAGTCACCATGAAACATTGGCAAGTGAAAAATTGTCAATCTATTCTAGTGACAACTGTGGTCTCCAAGCCCACTATAAGCTTCATTGCTTATACAATTGAGCAAAAGAGTATCAAAAGAAATATGAAAAGAAAAGAAAAGAAAAGGGAAAGATGATATTGAAAAAATGGCAACTGTGTGGGTGTGTGAGAAACTCTATTTGGGCTATGGACGCCCGACTGGCAATAGATAAATGTTAGTGGAGATTGCAGTGATAAATCCATCGGGGCTATGGATGCCTGACTAGCAACGGAAGAATGCCCAAGTTACTTTTGGGGTTAGATTACCTACATAGCTTGCCTTGGTTGATTGGTCATTGTCTTCTATGGTTTCTAAAGGAGAAGAATGAACTCACTACACACATTTTTGAGATATTTTGTGACCTGATTCAACTAAGGACTTTTTTCTCCTTCAAGTTTTTAGTTCATTTGAAGACACTTTCCTTCGGTCTTTGAAACCAAAGATTCTAAGTTCCCAATGAATCCTTACCCTTGGAACGCTTTGTTGATGGTGCCAAGTTGACCCAAAACATGTATGTAAGATAAAAGTGAAATATCTCACCTCTCCTGAAAAAGATAATCAACAATCAAACTGATCATCTCCCAAGGTCTTTGATGTTGGTTCACAACATTGTTGTTTCACGAAGTGATCAATATGGTTGTAATGTTCAAGGGGCCTGCTGGTATTGAGCTTCTGGATTGTTATAAGATCAGACATATAGTTAAACCTACTTTAACTGGTGGTTTTCAAGAAATAGGAAAAGATAGATTAAAGCTTTTGAACTGAAGAGAATGTTGATTCATCCAACTAATCAGACTTGTTACCTTCCGAGGAATTCCTAAACTGAAACTGCAGAATAAAGCTAGCTTGTAATTAATACAAATTTTCATGCATTCATAGTGCAAACTTTAACAGTAGATTGCAAATCATCATTTAAACAAAACATAAGATAAAATTTCATTCCTTGAAAACCTTGCAAATCAAATAATTAACCCAAGATAAATACTATTTTGGAGCACAATATGAAGTAGATTTAAATCTGGCTGCTTCTACTGTTGGTGAAATAGATAAACAACATTTACAAATCTAGCAAGATCACTAGTGTACAGAAAACCCATGTCTTCGAATTATCTCCATCTATACTAAGAAAATATGGAAGATACATCACTTCCTCCTGCTGAACTTAACTCCTACTCTACTTTTGCTCTCGAGTGTTTCTATCTTCTAACCCTAACTTGCTAATTCTTTACTGAAAAAAGAAGGAAGATCAAAAGGAAAATTCTATATGTCTATCTCTATGCCTCTCTGTATCTGTATGTCTCTATCCTCCCCTTTACAAAGAGGCCAAAGTGCCATATATACAAAATGCCAAAAATGCGTCGGCCCTTGCTTTAGGGTTTACAAAATCAATCGGTTCTAGAAGGGTTTGAAAAAAGTCAATGATGCATTAAATGCGTGCATTCTATTCATGTCGGTGAAAGATCGCTCTCAAACATGGTTTCCATATCTTTTACAACTACCATCATTAACTCGCAACCCTTGTGTCTGCCATTAAGGCTTCACACGTTTCGCCCTGGACCTCAAAAATTGCTCCTGCAAAGATACTTTGAATGTTCTGAAGCACTATCATTAATGTTGATCCACTTTCACCAGCAGACATCCCATCTGTCATTAAGACTCACGGCTTTTCATCCCTTACACTTTCCTCTCATTCTAGATATTTCTGCAAGTTGACCCCTTTGAGAAGCAACATCCAACGTTCCTGTCATACCTTAACCCTACAAAACAATGCCCTCATCAGTGCTCGAGCATAGAAAAATATCATCACTCATCTCACCTTTCATATATCCTTCATTTAATTATACTTAGTAAAAAGAAACTCAACTCTGGCAGAGGTAGAGCCAAATCCGAACCAGAAACAACACTTACCTTTAAAACCAGTGGGGGCAGAGCCAAGGTGAAACTGGAACTAGAACCGAAGTTGGAACGGGAACTGAATATGGAAATAACCATCATTTCCAAGTCTAACCCACATTTCGGCTTCGCGTCCGCAAAAGATAACGAAACCAGGGAACACAGCAAGGCGGGGGCAGAGTCGGAACCAAATGAGGAAAGTGAAATTGGTAATATCTCCATCTCCCAAATCCTTCCCAAACCCGAACCCGCAAAAGAGACCAAACACAAGGAACAAACAAATGAAACAAACGCAAATGGGATCCGAGCAAAAACCGATCTCGGGAGAACCACAACGGGGGCGGGGCGGAACCAAATCCGACACTGAAACTTTTCAAAGTTTCAGGCTCGGATTCCATCTCAACCCTGCCTCCGACAACATACGAAGAAATGACGAAAAAGGATGAAAAAAGGAAGAAAAATAAGGGGAGAAAACACCCCACGATCAAACACAAAGAACAAAGGAAAAACAAACAAACAAGCCCAACGGAACTGGGAATGGAACGAAACTGGAACCTGGAACTTCATAAAAGTTCCAAAGTTCGGTTTCGGTCCGCGTCCCGCTTTCACCAAAAAAAAAAGAAATGAATGCAGAAGACAAAGGAAATTGGCAAAACCAGAACTGGAACGGAACCAGAACTCAGACTTAGAAAAAAGTTTCGAAGTTCAGTTTCATTCCACATCCCATGCCCGCCAAAACAAAAGACGACATAAAATAAAGGAAGCCGGCGAAACCGGATCTAGAACGGAATGGAAACCAGAACATGGAATAAATTCCAAAGTTTGGTTTCGGTCTCGGTTCCGCGTCCGTTAGAAAAAACAAAAAACGCCTAAGGCAGAAAAGAAAGGGAAAAGGAAATAGAACAGAACAAAGGGGGACCTATTTTAAACAAGTTTAAAATGGGGTGGTTATGCAAGGCATAACAATTGGTGACTTGGCTGGGAAAATGGTTTAACCATTTTCAAGAAAACGAAGGATTCAGTCACCCAGAACTCTTGGTTTATGGACATCAGAACTCCAGTTAGGTCAGTTTTAACAACCAAGGTTGAGCTAGAATCTCAAATGTAAATCAACACGGGCTACCCCTAAATCTATGTGTGTGCTTGATGGTGCATCACCCTTTTACAAAGTTTTCCTCATCTTTTGAACAATAATGTGCAAGATTTGAACTACATGAGTTGATTCCCTTTAGCTATTGTGCAATGATATCCTGGGCATAGCTCTGCTGCCAACCAAGTGTCCATAGCTCCGACAGAGATACCTCTAATTTTCTCACAACATTGCTCTACTGCCAGTCAGGCGTCCATAGCCCTGGTAGAGATACTGGAATCACCCATTCATATTGAGTTTTATTTTCTTAGATAGTTCTCTCTTTTTTCTTTTCTCTTGGAGTTTCAGATATTTCATTCAATTCTTTCTCAATATGTCAGATGTCTGACATCTGTCCTGGGTTGAAAACTACCATGGACCTCATAACATCATTTGGGGAATCAGATTTTTCACTCAAATCTTGCGACACCATCACCCTAAGACAAATATACCATTACAAAAGGAGATGTTTCTATTGATTTGTGGTAGATTTAGTTGTAGTTAATGAAGATTATTTTCTTTGCACCTTGTTTTTAAGACTTTCCACAACTCTTATTGATAATGGGCATAAAACAATGAATTTAGGACAAAATCATCCAATCAGAAAACCTGAAAATATCTACACCAACTTCTCTCCTAATAACCAAAGTATACTTCAGATAAAAACCCCCTTACAATCACATAAAATGAAAGTCCCCACAAAGAAAAGCAAAGGAACAACAAGCAAAAGAACAAAAGAAAAAGACAAACAAGGAAAACAACAAAACTATTTACATGCAAAAGAGAAAATTATTTACATGAATGTACAATCCAACAAAAATACCAAACTTTACGAATCAAAATAATGTTTAAGAAACTGTCCATTGATAGGCAATGGAACAGGTTCTCCCATTAAACTACTCAGTCGGAAAGCATTTTCTCCTAGGATTTCAACAATTTGATAGGGACCCAACCAGAACTTATCAAATTTCTTGTGATTGCCCTTCTTTTCATTAGCTTTATCCCATAGCAACACAAGGTATGATATTCTGAAAGCCTTGATTTTGTCTCTTTTGTCAAACCAACATTTGACAACAGCCTGGTGTCTAAAGAACTGCTGCAAAGCAACATCTTTCTACTCTTCTAATTTCAACAAGCCAGCTAATCTTACTTCAATCCTATCATCACTAGAGTAAAATTCCTGCATAAACTTAAGGATAGGTATTTGCAAGTGAATTGGGAACACAGGCTCTTGGCCATACACTAGCTTAAATGGTGAAGTCTTTAAAGCAACCTTCATCCTAGTCCTATTTGCCCATAACACAAATCTTAGCTGGGTATGACAGTCCCTATAATTGTTCTCTAATAGTTTTTTAATTACCCCTAAGAGATTATTATTAGTTGATTCTGCAACTCCATTTCCTTGTGGGTAATAGTTTGAAGAATACTTTAAAAAAAAATTATGATCACAAGCCCATGAAATGAACTCGACAGAAGAAAAGGAAGAGCCATTGTCACATACCAATGCAAAGGGTACTCCAAACTTGGTTGTGATGCATTCAGTGAGGAACTTTATTGCTACCTTCCTTGTGCTATTATTGCAAGGTATAGCCTCTGTCCATCTCGTGTAGTAATCCGTGGCAGTCAAAATGAATTTGTGTCCTGCAGAAGAATTTGGGTTAATTACCCCGATAAAATCCAGCGCCCATTGGGCAAATGGTCTTATCTCATAAATAGGCTACAATGGCATGGCTGAATGGTGCTCTCTTGACGCAAAAAATTGACATATGTGACATGTTCTTACATGTTGGTGAGCATCCTTGAACACACATGGCCAATAATAACCAGATATGAGGATCTGATGTGCTAACGAATGTGCCAATATTAAACATGATAAAAGACTTCACATGAACATCACACGTGCATAATAAATGTTTCCTCAAATAACATATATAACCACAAAGACATCTTTGACTCGTACTTCCCTGACAACTCACATCCACAAGTGTAGCACTCTATTTTGGAGATGATAACTTATGTGGGTCAAATCCATTATAGAAAGATTCTCTACTCAATCCTAATACCTACAGTTGAGAAATAACATTTAGTGATTCAAAGTCAAATGCAACTATCACCCTTTTGCTCCACCTCCCTTATGAATTCATATGACAACTAATATGAATATTCTAGGAAAATCTTTATTATGAATAATTTCTCCAACTACACGCTAAGCATCCATATAATCCTAAATATATTAGAGACATATAATATATATAAGATTTATAAGATTAATGACACTTAAGTCATTTAGCAAATATCACTTTAGCAATATTGCACATTACAAATGGAGTTTTTGCTTCCTCCAAGGTGAAAGCTAAGAGATCTTGTGGATTTTCAAGTATCCCTAACACCATTAGAGACAAGATTGTTGAACATATACAAACTGTGGTTGGCATAGATGGCATGATTAGAGGATAAGCATAAATTGGATTGATTGAGGAGGCATGAAAAAATTCTGAGCAAATGTAATTGGCAGTCATAAACCCATGTTCCACGAGCTATTTTAGCATCTCACAGCCTATGCCAACACCCCATGGCCTATACTAAGTTAAACACCATAATTTTTGGGTAGGAGATCCATCAAAATATAATAGAAGGGGATTTTTTCTAGATACATCGCCATTATAGCTGCCCTATGGTAGAAATTCATGCAAAAGGTGGAAGTATAAACAAACCAGTGAGGATTTTCATGAAAAGAGAATGACATCTCATGGAATACAATGAATGCAGGAAATGAACAAAATGGATTTGTTGATAAATTTTTAGAAACTTTTGAGCTAATGAAGTTGACAAGCATAAAGCCCAACTTCGTGACCACCCCAGAAACCCCTTTGCCACTACCCAGTTGGAAACTCTATAACAAAGTAATAACATCCATCAAAAAGCATAATAAAACTGAATTTTTGCTCAGATTTTGTTGTTGCAATGCCATGGAAGAAATGGATTTGTGGCTTGGCTTAACCCATCTGAGACAAAAAATAGTTAGGGCATGGAGAGGATTCTCTCTATATTTGAAAATATAGAAAATATGTTATGCCCAAGAAGATCATGGGATTTCTAAGACTTTTAACAGAATATCAAGAGAAACTTAGCCTCCAAAGAGGAAGTTATTGTTGCACTTCTACTCAAAGAATATGGATAGATTCGGAAAGTTTTGATGACAGTGAGTTCAGTCTAGTTCAATCTAGATAGAAATGGAAATGTCAAACTACATCAGATTTTAAGGCTTGTAAACAAAGAATGGCTATAAATGCATTTTTCCATGGGAGATTAAAGGTAACCTTTAATATACACAAGGAATGACCCCAATATCTCTGGGGCTACTCCTTAGGGGAGACAAGATAATGTTATCCAAAATCTTTGGATCTTAACAGAGTTATAGGAAGGATAGTGCTTTGTCATAGACTACATTATGATGCAGTAGTCTGAGCTAGAGGTGTTGGTGTCATAGCTTGTTGAGATAAAATCAAGAGGAAAACATTTTTGTTCTTCTTGAAAAAGTTTTCTCAACTACATAAACAAACAAGATAAAGTCCTACATCAACACCATAAGCTAATCCCTTGCAAAGATATTAAGAACTATTATTCCCAACAATGCAGTTGTGCCCAAAATGGCTTATTTCTCATCCAAAGTTCCAATCCAGTTACATAGTCTACTCAAGCCTAACATCACTGTCTTGGGAGTATCTTGGCTACTTGGTCCAAGGTTGAATGAACCATAGGGGATACAAGGTTTTTATATTTTAACATAATTTCTAGAACATTCATGTAATTCCCTCATGCCATCATGCCACAATAGTTATGGCCTATGCCAAGCTTTTTCACCTTGATTTGTCTCTTGCTACCATTGAGTCTACTCTCATGATCACTGCTCATCCTTTGAAATATAAGCCCAATGAAAACAAGAATGTAGAATTTGGGAATGAATTTTGTTGGAAAATTAATTTCTCCTGAGCCTGCTCTCACATCAGCCCCCTGTTTCACCTACCCGTCAGGAGGCCCCACCTTTCAACGATAGTTTTTGGGATCTTCATCCCTGTAGCTCCTGACAACTCCAGAAGTAAATATGGTAGCTATTTTTGAATTCCAAATTAATGTTGGTAGGTAAACTCAAATTTTTTGAGACGAAATGTTGAAGAAACAAAAGGAATTGAAGGCAGTTAGTTCTGTCAGTTGAAAGACTCAGAAGTTGGAAGAAGAAGTTCCTGAGTAGCAGGAGTCTAAAAAGGAATGTTTTGTTTTGTTCTCTGTGTGATTCAGAAAAAATTCTGAACAACAATAGTTGTGTTTGTTTTTGTATGTGAGTAGTGATTGCTCCTGAAGATCTCTGTGTAGCTCCTAGCAGTTAGCTCCTAGCAGCTCCTGAAGTTTGTTTTGTCTGTTTGGTTGAGCAGCTCATGAAAGCTCCCAGTAGCTTGAATTCTATAGCTTAGAGTTTATTTTCTAAAGCTTTGTGTTTAGTTTTTTATGTAATGTCATTTCCAGTTTAATGAATAGAAAAGAAAGTTGCATGTCTCCTTGTGCTTTCGTATTTTCATTTGGGTATTTCTAGTTTGGCTGGAAAATAGAGCAGCAACTCTTTGCTTTCATTCTATTTAAAAAGTATGACATAGTATCAGAGCTATAGGCCCCATTTCATCATGAGTTAGGGCATTTTTTTTTCTAGGTGTTAAGTTTCTTGTGTAGGAGACATGGCTGGAGATGAAGGGAAGAGTTGGTAGTAGCCACTGTCCTTTAATGGAAAGAACTATGATGTTTGGGAAAAGAAGATGAAGACCATAATGGTTGCAAATGATTTGTGGGAGTTTTTTATTAGTGGCTTCAATGATGTAACTGATCCTGCAGCATATGTAGTTCTCACAAACAACCAAAAGAACCGGTTGAAGGAGTTGAGGAGGAAAGATGCTAAGGCATTGAGTTTGATAGAAGCAGCCTTCATAGAGGCCATTTTTCCTAGAATAGTAGTAGCTAACTATGCAAAGAAAGTTTGGGAAATCCTCTAGACCAAATATAAAGGGACTGACAAGGTCAGATTGGTGAAGCTCTAGATGCTTCGAAGAGAGTTTGACTCTTGAAATGAAGGACAACAAGTCCATCTTTGTTTTTCACACAAGACTCTCAAGTTTGATAAACCAGTTGAGAGTGAATACAAAAGTCATAGATGATCAGGGGATTGTGGAGAAAATCCTCAGGAGCTTACCCATGAAGTTTGATGCACTAGTGATTTCCATTGAAGAGGAAAATGATCTCACAATGTTGTACATTGATGAGCTGATGGGTTCTCTACAAACCCATGAGAAGCACCTAAATAGGTTTTCTACTTCTTCCCAAGAGCAAGCTTTTAAAGCTCATTCAAATGCAAGAGGAAGGGGGAGAAGAAACAATGGTGGAAGGAGCTTAAGAGGTAGAGGTTGTGGCAACTCCAAACAAGGAAATGTTGGAGGAGATAGCTTAGGATGAGCTAACAACTAAGAGGGAGCGAACAATTCTTAGGCCAACTTCTGACAAGGAAAGAAGAACAATAGTTTGTATCAGAAGAATGACAAGAGCAATGTTGAATTCTACTACTATCATAAATTTAGTCATTATGCAAGTGAGTGCTAGAAAGAGCACAATGATCAGTCAAAACAAAATGAAAATGTGGCTAATTCGAATGTGGTTGAAGGACATTAGTCCATAGCTTTCATCATGTGCAACATTGGTGAAGAAGGTAGCCCTAAAGTCTGGTATTTGGACAGTGGTTGCAACAACCACATGAGTGGTGATGAAAGTTTTTTTTCTTTCATTGATAAGAATGTAAAATTAGAAATAAGTTTGGGGAACAATGGATTAGTTCTAGTTGTGGGCAGAAGATCTATTATGATCTGCACCAAGCAAGGTGAGAATGAGGTACAAAATGTATTTATTGCTCCTGGGTTAAAGCATAACCTCATGAGTGTTGGACAACTGATCCAAAATGGATATAAAGTGCTGATGGAGAAGGTTCAATGCATTATTTATGACAAGAATGAGAGGACGAAAGTGTTTGCAACAGTTCAAATGATAAAGAAATAGATGTTTCCTTTGAAGATTGAGACGTGTTTCTCATCTCACTCCGTTGCTGCACCTCTCATGAATGGAAAATGTATAGCAATACAACAAGTAGCCATCAAGAGAACCATTCAAGACCCTTCCAAGCTATGGCATCTCAGGTATGGACATTTAGGCTATGCTGGTTTAAGTCTTTTGTCCAAGAACAAAATGATTGATGGTTTGCAAAGAATAGTAGAGCCTAATGTTAAGTGTGAGGCTTGCATTTTGGGCATGCAACATAGGCAACCCTTTCAATCGAGCAACTCTACAAGGGAAAGAGCACCATTGGAGATGGTGCACATGGATTTGGTAGGCCCTATGCAAATATTTTCTATTGGTAAAAGCAGAATTTTTATGACCTTCATTGATGATTACAGCCGTAAGACATGGGTCTATTTTTTGGAACATAAGTTTGAAGCTTTTGATAAGTTTTTGTTGTTTAAGGCCTAGGATGAAAGGGAAAGTGGACACATGATCAGGGTCCTAAGGTTAGATCGAGGATGAGAGTATAACTCCAATCAGTTTGTAAATTTTTGCAAGCAAAATAGCATCAAGAAGGAGTTAATAGCCAGTTGTACTCCATAGCAAAATGGAGTGGTTGAGAGAAAGAATAGGACCATCGTGGAGATGACAAGGAGCATGATGAAAGAAAAGGGACTCCCAATTGAATATTGGGGAGAGGCTATAGCAACAACTATATATTTGATAAATAGAAGTCCAACAAAGGTGGTCTGTGAAAAATTCCCACAAGAGGCAAGGACAAAACGCAAGTGGACTGTTGAGAACTTAAGAGTGTTCGGGTGTGTAGCATATGCTCACGTGCCTAAAGAAAAGAGGAAAAAATTGGATGACAATGGTGAAAAGTGTATTTTCATGGGCTAGAGTGAAGATTCCAAATCCTATAGGTTGTACAACCCAGTCACCAAGAAAATCATCATCAATAGAGACATGGAGTTCCTAGAAGATCAGTCATGAGACAGTCTGACAGCTCCTAACAGCTCCTGACTGCTCTCAACAGCTCCTAAAGAAGCGGAATAATAATAAGAAGTTCAACAAGATGAGCTTACAGTCGCTCTTGAAAGTGTCAAACGAGCTCCTGAAAGCTTTGGAAGAGCTCCTAAAAGATTTTGATGGCTCCTGACAGCTCTTGAAGCAGGTAGAAAGTCAAGACGACAGTCATAGACAACCAGAAGATTGGCTCCTAAAAGCTCTCGATAGCTCCTGAAAGCTCCTAAAGTGAACAAATAGAAAGGTGAGCATCCAGAGACAGCTAGAAGATTGGCTCTTGAAAGCTCTAGAAGAGCTCCTAAGAGCTCCTGGCAGCTACTAAACTAGCTTGTTCAACAAAGAAACAATACTAGTGAAAGTTTAGACCCCACTCTCACCTCCCTAATGCCAAGAAGGACCAAGAGTCTAAGGGAGATCTACCAGAATGAAAGGTATGATGAATAATTTGATGAGAGTGTAAATTTTGCATTATTTTCCTATAGTGATCTAGTTTATTTTGAGGATGTTGTGAAAGAGGAGAAATGGTGTGAGGCCTTGGATGAGGAGATAGATGCAATAGAGAGGAACATCACATGGGAGTTAACTGATTTTCCTCCCAACAAGAAATTTATTGGGGTGAAATGGGTCTACAAGACCAATTGCAATGCTAATGGAAGGATAAAAAGGCACGAGGAAAGATTAGTTGTCAAGGGGTACAAACAATAGTTTGGGAGAGATTATAATGAGATATTTTCCCCTGTTGCAAGGATGGAAACTATGCGGACAATCATAGCAATTGCAGCCCAACACAAGTGGAAGGTGTTTCAAATGGATGTGAAGTTGGCCTTCCTAAATGGAGTGTTGAAAGAGGAAGTTTATGTGGAGCAGCCATTTGGATATAAAATTTTGGGTCAAGAACATAAGGTGTATAGGCTGAACAAAGCTCTTTATGGGTTGAAGCAAGCTCCATAGGCATGGTACAATAGGATTGACTCATATTTGATGAGCAATGCCTTTAGCAAAAGCGATGGTGAGCCCGCTCTTTACATCAAGACAACAAATGGTAAGATTTTGATTATTTTCTTGTATGTTGATGATTTAGTTTTCATTGGGGATGATGATCTCCTCATTGCTGATTTTAAAGAGGCCATGAAAAGAGAGTTTGAAATGACAAATTTAGGTCTCTTGAGATATTTTCTAGGCATAGAAGTAAAGAAAATATATGATGGTATATTTATCTCTCAATAAAAATATGCAAATGAAATGTTGAAGAGATTTAGGATGCTTGAAAGAAAGTCTACCCCAACACCAACAGTCATAGGTCTAAAGTTGAGCAAGGAAGATTGCAGTAGCAATGTGGATCTAACCATGTTTAAAAGTATGGTTGGAAGCTCAATGTATTTAACTGCAACTAGGCTTGATATAATGCACAGTGTGAATCTTATTTCCAGATTTATGGAGACTCCAAGGGACACCCATTGGCAAGTGGGTAAAAGAATCTTGAGGTATGTGAATGGAACCAAACAATATGGTATTTTGTACATAGCAGCAAATGAGTTTGAGCTAGTTAGATACACAGATAGTGATTGGGAAGGAAGTTTGGATGATAGGAAGAGTACATCGGGCTATGTATTTCACTTGGGTTTGGGAGCTATCTCATGGGCTTCCAAGAAACAACCCATAGTTTCCCTATCTACAACAGAGGCTGAGTATATAGTAGCAAATGTAGTAGCATGCCAAACTATTTGGCTGAGAAGAATCTTGGCAAATTTGAGAGAAGAACAAGAGGATGGAACAACAATCATTTATGACAATGTTTCAACAATTGCTTTGATGAAAAATCTTGTGTTTCATGGAAGAAGCGAGCTCATTGAAACCCGGTATCATTTTATCAGAGAGTTAGTTGAAAATGGTGAAATTAAAATGTCATTTTGCAGGTCTGAGTAGCAGCTAGTAGACATATTCACCAAGCCTTTGAGTAAGAATAGTTTTGAGTGCCTAAGGAGTAGATTGGGCATTGCTGATTTGGATCAGGATTGATCTTGTTTCATCATCTCAGGACAATGGGGGAGTGTTGTAAAATTAATTTCTCCTGAGCATACTATCATGTTAGCCCCCTGTTTCACCTACCCATCAGGACCCCCACCTTTCAATGGAAATTTTTGGGATCTTTATCCCTACAGCTCCTGATAGCTCCAGAAGTAAATATGGTAGCTATTTTTGAATTCAAAATTAATGTTTGTAGGTAAATTCAATTTTTTTGAGAGGGAATGTTGAAGAAACAAAAGGAATTGAAGGAAGTTAGTTATGTCAGTTGGAAGACTCATAAGTTGGAAGAAGAAGTTCCTAAGCAACAACAGTTTGAAAAGGAATGTTTTGTTTTGTTCTCTATGTGATTCAGAGAAATTTTTGAATAGTAGTTGCTGTGTTTTTTTTTGTATGTGAGCAGTGATTACTCTTGAAGAGCTCTACGTAGCTCCTGGTAGTGAGCTCCTAGTAGCTCCTGAAGTTTGTTTTGTCTATTTGGTTGAGCAACTCATGAAAGCTCCCAACAACTTGAAGTTTGTAGCTTAGAGTTTATTTTCTGAAGCTTTTGTAATGTCATTTCTAGTTTAATGAATAGAAAAGAAAGTTGCATGTCTCCTCGTGCTTTCACATTTTGATTTGGGTATTTCTAGTTTGGCTAGAAAATAGAGCAACAACTCCATGCTTTCATTTTGTTCTTCTTGCAAAAGTGTTCTCAACTATAGAAACAAACAAGATAAAGTCCTACATCAACACCATAAGCTCATCCCTTGTAAAGATATTAAGAATTGTTACTCCCAACAATGCAGTTGTGCGCAAATTTTCTTATTTCTCATTTAGAGTTCCAAGCCAGTTATACAGTCTACTCAAGCCTGACATCACTGTCCTGGGAGTATATTGGCTACTTAGCCCAAGGTTATATGACCCACAGGGGATACAAGGTTTGTAGATTTTAACATAATTTCTAGAACATTCATGGCATGCCCTCATGCCATCATGCCACAATAGTTATGGCCTATGACAAGCTTTTTCACCCTGATTTGCTACCTTTGAGTCTACTCTCATGATCACTGCTCATTCTTTGAAAGATAAGCCCAATGACAATGAAAATGTAGAATTTGGGAATGACTTTGGCCTCATTGATTTAGTGAAGTCTACAGGCTGAGAGCTTGTATATGATAAAGGTGTAAATGCTTACATCAGCGTGATGTGCAGCTAAGGTTACAACATCACAACATTGAATTTAGTGTCGAGAGATAATATTGATTATTTTTCTAATAGTTGGTATGAGTTTTCCACATTCTATTATGTAGAATAAGTTTCTGGTTTAAACTGTGTATGTTTTTTTGCTTGACATTTCGGATCACATTCAGTGATCCATCATTAGAAAGAGGAAAATGTGAGATTGAAGTGCATAAATAACCTTAAAAGAAAAGAAGTAATTAAAAACAAAATTAAAAGAGTGAAGTAACTCAACTATCCTTCCACGATATTTTTTCCAAAGACAGGCATGCCATATTCTATTAAATTTCCTAAAACAATGACTACAGATTCTACATACAAGTCTATGATAATTGCACTCTCTAGGATAAATGTGGAGTTAACATTAGATAATCTATTTTTCACATCACCCAACCAAAAATTATCTTATATGGTGAAAGTTAGAGATAAATCTCTACCTAAAGAAACTATGCTAGGTATACATTGACTTAGAATTATAAGTGAGAAGCCCAATTGTTGTATAACTTCTAATTTTCATCTACAAAGTTTTTCTCATGAAATGATTGATGAAATTCTTTGAAGAGAGTTATATCCATAGCCAATGCATGTGAGTTGTTTCATAAAATTTTGTGATAACCATTCACACATTAAATTTAAATGGTGTATTATTTTATTGTAAAATGAGCCTATTGGTGTTTGAAACATGTTGTTTTAATGATTTAAGGGATGCACACTTATTTGAGTGTTTTGTAAAGTTAAAAAAGGGTTGAAAATGGTTACACAATAAAATTAAATAGCTCTCATTTATTTATTATAAAACAAAAGCGTTTATAGGGGTAATCGAGGGTTAGTAGTGGTTATTATTCTTGGCCAAACATATCAAATTGTGTAGGAAGAGAAAATATTGTATAAGAAGATAAAAAAAATTGTTCTTTTAAATAAATTTGAGGAATAATCTAATTCTAGGAAAAGACTTTGATTTTCAATCTACTAGTTGAGTATTATCTTTTCTTATGTTAGATTGTGTTTTTATTGTTTTTTAGGATCTTTTTTTGTAATTTAGAAAAGTAATTCAAGTTTATATGTATTATTTCTATGTAATCATTACTGTGCAATTTTTTTGAAGTATGTATTCTATTTGACAAATCTACATATCTTCTCTCCTCTTTTGTTAATATTGTGTGTGGAAATTGAATCTATTCTTTTCAATTATGCATGTTCTTCTCCTTTTGTTCTTTCCTCATTCGAGTTGAGTAATCCTAGATAGTTTTCCATATTTGATCTATCTAGGGTTTCTTTGTTCTTAATATTTTCATTATCTTCCTTCTTTTTCTTTTGTATTTTCTAGTTAAAAGTAATTGAAAATCCAAAAAATCCATCATACAAGGGATTTTCCCCTCTCAAACATAAAGGAAAATCACTCATTTGATGGGAATTTCTTTAACCATATGCGCATACACTCCTAGCATTCGAACATGGAGTTGGTGGCCAATGATTCTTGATTGAACATCTTGAGTATTACCCAAGATAAAAGTGTATGAAAGGGCATGGGTTTCCACTATATTTGCAATCCCTCGAAGCAACTCCAAACCTCTACGATCAATAATAAGAAAATTCCTCAGACTGTTGAGGAGAGGAGCAACTTGAGATTATGAGTCTTCTTTGTTCAAAAAATATTCAAACTCTTCTAATATCATTTCCAAAGAATGAATCTTCTCAGCAAGGACCTTGAGAGTAGCTTCCTCAACTAAGGACGAGGAAGAGTAAGAACGAGAGGCTAGCAGGGTATGCATTTCAACAGTAGCATGAACATGGGAGAAATCAGTTGGGAGTCCTATAAAGAACTCCTCAAATTCAGGACCTTGGTGGGGAGGATTGAATAATTTCCTAGAATCCATATCTAAATATCGGTAACTCCTTACTACATGTCCAAAGGTAGTGGATTGGGTTGTGAACTCATAAAAGGTTGTCACAACACTCTATCAATACACGTCCAGACAAGTCAAACATTTTTTTTACAAAAAGATAAAGACAAGAATAGGTTCACATTGGGTTCACAAAAATGTAGAGGATATTTTCTACTCCCAAGTCTCTAGGACAGAGAAGAGTCTATAGAGATCAAATGGTCCTCAACTACCTCAAAGGAAAAGCTTAAGTGACAAAGGTAGAAAGATAGGGAGTTTTTACTATATTTAATGTTTTTGTATAGATTTTGGAAAAAGGACTTTAGACATTGAAAAAGAAGACTTATGAGGTCTCTAGAGCAATTTGGCTAGCTCTCAGCCAGAGGATGACAACATGGCATGCAAACGTCCCTGTGGCACATTGTGGTCTTGTGTGGTCTGAAAGCAGAACTTGTAGACAAAAATGCAAGGAATCTATTGACTATTTGGGAACTAAAATATGAATTTTTTCTAAACTAAAAAAATGTTGGAAATGACAAAAGTAACAAAAAGAAGAATGCTAAACATGAAAGTACTTAAAATAAACAAAATAAGATGATGAAAGAGAAAATAGAGAATCAGACTCATGAGAGGTCCAATGCTATGTAGACTCCTACAACACTCAACACAAATAATATGCACACACAGAGACAATGAAAATTGTTGGGTCTATTTTGGGATTTTCCTTGGTCAAACCCCCATTTTGGTGTTTCCACCTCCACAAACAACCAAGAAGACAAGTAAAGAAAGAAATAGACAATAGACAATGTATAGAATGACAAGATAAAGAAAGTGGACAGGTTAAAATGTAAATATGCTACTAAAAAAAGATGATAATGCAAGTAAAAGAAAGTTTTTACCCTCCCTTCAACAAGCCTATGAATCCAAAAGAGAGTGCAACACTTGAGAGAGTTGAGATGTTGATGTAGAAGCCAAGAACTTGCAAGAGAGCTTGAGAAAAATGGGGAAGTGATGTAGAATGAGCTTGAGAGTTATAATGCAAGAAGGAGAGTGAGAGAATGAAAGATTAAATGAGAGAATGAAAGAATGAAAGGAAAAATGGAAGCGATACATGTAAAATACCATTTTTGGGCACATCTGTGATAACAAAGGTGTTACACTTTGTGGGCAGGTGGAAGTGTAATGCCCCAATGACCATAGACTTGGGAATCTTGTCAGGACATTTGTGTGGCATGAAATTTTTTGTACGTCATGAAAGCATGACTGAATCTTTTTTCCTTAGGGACCAAAAACAAAGGATGTAAGGATGAATTTGAAGGCAAGGAAAAATGAAATTTGCGTTATCGTCTTTATTAGGCTAAAAGGAGGATTATGCAATGTGAAATTTCTTGGGGTGCAATTTTACAACATTACATGTAGCAAGATTGAAGTCTTAGAAGACTCACCCTTTTAGTGTGTTTTATCATGTTATGTATCTCACTATGGATGTTTAATTCAAGGTGTAGTGTAGCTCTTTACCCCCTCAATTGTGGCTAGAATTAGTAACATAGTGCACACAATGTGTGCTTGCTAAATTTCATGTTTTATTTTAGTTATTGATGAATTTTGTTTGAATAATTAATTCTTCTTATGATTATTATAGTCACCAAAATATGTTGTCTATTTATCTAAATACTCATGGTCACACTCAATTTATTATTAAAATTGAGCTCATTTTATGCTTTATTTTTTGAATTGATAATTATTCCTCCTCAGTATTCTTCTATTATTTTGGTGTCTATACTATAATTTTTAAATTATTATTCATGTATCATGTAAATTTAATTCCTTATTATATTCATGATGGGCCTCTAACGGGTTGTGAGAGGGAGTAGATTGTAGAGAACATACAAGTTCTTAATGTCTATGTTGATTAGAACTATGTTAAGTTTGAAATTATTTATTACCTATGGAATGTAAGTGGAAACTATGTGAAGTGGTTAGAATATTAGAATTGCATGGTGTGTATACATATTTTTTTTATGAGTATCTTGTGACTTGGTATGAATCTCATATATGTTTGGTAGTGAGTGCCATGTATTTAAATATATGCATGATATTCAATGTTATTCTTGTCTATTTGACCTTGATAATTATGTGCGCTAAAATCCTTGTATGTATTGTGTATTTATCTTAGTAGCTAGATATTAGTTAGGTGTCGATGTAGTGCACCAACCATGTTATTCTTGCTTATCTTTTTCTTATTTAGTTTTGGTATTGTGGCCATGTCTCCTAGCGCTTTAGCATTTTTTAAGAGTTTGATGAATTATTTTAAATATTGAGGCCATGTTATTAAATAACATGAAAGAAAATGTAATTTCATTTAGATTTGATTTCCATAGCTAGATTGATGTTTGGAAATAGTGTAATATATGATAGTGTGTTTTGATTATATGGGAAAAATAGGTTTTGAAGGGACCCGAAACCCTTTACAACAAAATAAATAAAACGTTGCTAAAAAACTACTTCAGAGCGAGACCAACATCATACTATTAGCCAAAAAACAAGACAAAAAGGGTGCTTAACAAGAGATGAAATAGTAAGCTAACAACAACACCCAACAACAACAAAACAATGAAAAGAAAATTGAGACCCAATAGGAAACAAACAACTAAGAGGAAAACCAAACACTAATTTACACTACTCAAGGTGTTGGCCACCTCAAGCTCCTGGCTTCTATGGAATTTGATCATGTCCAGTAGCTCCTGCTTCTCAACCTCAAAGTACTTTTTCCATTCAGTCGACCCTCTAACAGTAAGGCCCTTATCATCATCTTTTGCACCTTTTTTTCCTTTTCCTTTGACCAAGTGCTCTTTCTCCATTAACTCAAAAAAATAAACTTGGTCCTCCCTGAGCTCACTTATCTTTCAGAATACGACTTCCAAAGAGTTTGCACTATTCTTCATAGAGATGTGACATGCATGAAGAATATTTTTTATATCTGCATTCATTCCCAATACCTTGTCTTCCAAGCCAATCGATCTTCACACAGAGATTTGAATTCATGGAAAGAACCCTTAAGGTTCATGATTCTGTCAATCAAAATGTAGGACACTGAACTTTTCAGAACATTCTTCAAATTCTCCTTCAAACCTCTAATTTTAATGTTAATCTTATTAAACTCCTGAAGAGTCCACTTAGCTAACTTAAAAGTTCCAGTGGCCCCAGCCCTAGCCATATCTAGCAACTAAAACATAGAGGTAGAATCATCATTGGGGTAAGATAATTCCTCAAACATGGAATTTACCTTCAGAGGCTTCAATTTAGCTCTCTTCTTCTCATAATCCTCCTCATCTTGACCCTTATTCTCTTCTTCGAGCTCCACATTGGGTGAGTCCTGATTCAGGGAGTCATCAATTGCACCAGAATCCTTCCCCTCAAAAAACACTTTGGGGTCCTTTGCTGAAACTTCCAAGCCCTTTTTCTTCAGGTTGGAAATACACTTGGATGACCTCCTCAGCTTATCCTTGTGCTCCATACCCAGAGCATTATCCTATAAACCCTCCTCATTACCACCACCTTCGATATCACCTTGGCCAATAGCCACCTCCTCATTCCTAGGAGGGGAATCATCCGAGACCACCTCCATCTCCTCACTATCAGCTAGAACAAGGTGTTTGGCTACCTTGTTGGTTTCAGAACTACCCATCTTCCTATTCTTTGAAGAAGTAGTCACAGGGGTCGGGGACACATCTTCCTCTTCGTTTCATTCCTCTTCATCTTCCATACTAGTATTTGAGCCCGATGAACCATAAACATCACTCATAGTCTTCTCCTTACCCTTAATGGGAGGGGTGAGGAGAAGAGCCTTAACATGCTCCATGATTAAGAGAATGAGACCTTCATGGAGGACAGGAGCCCTCCTATTCTTTAAATGAGCATAAACAAAAACCTCCATGGATGATAATAGAGAAAATGAAAAAAGAAATGAAAAAACCATGCCTGAAATGATTTAGAAGCATGTGGTGGTGATGGAGGATAGTCGTAAATCTACCTTCCAGAGTCACATAACACATAATCACCTAAGCAACAATAGCCCAAATCTTCTTAAGAGATTTGCACTCATAACCCCAACTTTTGTTTTTGATCAATTTATTTTGCTCGTCATCTTTGAAGAATTGGGCCATCGCTTCCTTGTTACTCTTCTTGTCCTTGTAGAACTTACAGCCAACTGTCGGCATCCCAGTTACTATAGCAACCAACTCCTCATTCACCTTCACTTCTAGGCCCTTTATCTTAAGCTTGCGATTATGCCAACATGACACAAACTTCATCAAGGCATTAGGGTCATGCCCATACAACGTTTCTAAAAAAGGCATGAAATTACCATGACGATGTATATTCCATAGCTTATTTTCTTCTTGAGACCCACGCAAGAATGCAATTCAATTCTGCTTCGATCGCCACCCCTTTCTTTCAACACCAGAAGAAGAAATCCCTTGCAAATATTGCTCGACTAAAAACTAGAGAACAAAAGGAAACCCACAAAGCATGTGAGATGGAATAAGGTACTAGAATTAAATGATACATCATCTCAACCCATGCCATCATTCCTCAATAAGATCCTATATTTCTCGAGCAAGATCGATCCTTCCTCCCATACACAAACTCATTTAAATTGACATCCTCATTGGAAAAAAAAATCTGCCAACAAGTTTCCTTCTCGGAAAATGTGAGAGGCGTGAATCTCTTCACAAGATCGAAACATGATTATGGTATCTTTGATAAGTTGTTCCACATTCCAACTAGGATGATGAGTGCCACACAAATAATTAATGGTGTTTAGGGAATCACCTTCAACCCATATTTTGGAGTATCCTTTGCTAACAACATATTTAATGCTTATAAATGCAACCTCCACCTCTACAAAGTGATTTATCTAATTTCCCAACAAGAGTGCCACCATGCCTAGGAGTCTACCATCATCAATACATGATAGTGTGTTAGTAAGTTCTTTGGTACATATTTTTTCAATTTATTTAATTATTATTATCTATCTATTTTTTTTATGTTTCTAATTGGTTAAAATATGGTAGTTGCAATAATTTACCCTAGGTAGTTTAGAGGTTTTCCTAGCTTGATGCTAGAATGGATGCAATTCTTGTATGATGGATTTTCTATCATGTGTATTCTATTTTATGAATACTTGGTGTTTGAGCCCTATAGCGGTTCCTTTTTTATTTGTTGATCATGATTTCATGATCTTGTTGGGTTGTTTAACCTTTGGGTTGGTTATAGTTGAGCATCAATGTGGTGTAGAATGGAGATTTTTCCTATGTTTTTTGTTTAGTTACCTCCTTAGATGTATTCCTTGTATTTTTTTGTTTCCAAGGATCTCTTTGTTAGTTTAATTAATTATTTATTACACTAGCATAAGTTAACTTAAGTCCTTCATTTATTTAATTTAGTCCTAGGTTGCATCATTAAAAAATCATAAATAATGGGGTAATTCCCCTTTCCATGTTTTTAGGAGATAAGATTCCTTCTAGAAGATGAGTTGTATTTTCTAGAACTTATCTCAATCACTTATCATTTCCTAGGTAGGGTTCACATGTTGTCACATGTTGTGTGATTAAGACACTTGGCAACATCTTATGCATTTTAGGTTTCACTCTTTCCTATTTAATCAAGCATATGTACTCTTGTATCATATCTCATATCACATAATAGAGTCTCTATTTGCATGTCATTGTTGCAACAATTTCTATGTGGTTGAATATTTTTCCTGGAAAAGGTCCTCCATTGAAGACTGCAGCTTCATTAGGGACACTATGACTCCATCATTTCAACATTGTATTAGAGCTTTTCCAATGAAACTTCATCCCAAGATCAAGGAAGTTGGCTAGTGAGATTATTTGTAGGCTTGAGGGTTTTTTCTTGTAGGCTAGTTGGTTCGACTCGGGGACCAAGCTATTTTTTGGTGTAGATCAGGCTCTCTCTGACATCTCCATTGCATTTAGAAGGCCTCAAAACCTAGAGATTGTTTGCCCATTCGCCAAAATCGGAGATATTTCCACCAAGAGCCATCTAAGGTATTATCTAGGGTTTTCATTTTTTGTACTATCCGTACAAGTTTGCAGAAAAAAAAATCCCTTTCAGTCCTCTTAAAAGGAATTTTTTTTAAGTCATCACACATTTTTTTTTCTTTCAAAAAGCAGGCATTTTTTCTAAAGTTCTGGCAAAAATTAAAATCTAGAGTGACCTGGCATTTTATTTGACAGTTGGCATGTAGGGTTTAAAATATTTTCATCGTGGACCATAGTCTTTCTTCGGTCTCCATTGATAATTATTTTTTGTAGATTAAATATTTTAATATCAACAATTTCTAAATAATTTTGAATTGCATTATGCAATATTCAAAATTTTCTCTTGTCAGCATAAGTCTTTTCACAGTTTGCAAACATTTATTTGGTTGGTCATTGTCCATCACATCGGCCGATGTCATCAGTCTGTTCTAGCCCTTGACTGTCATTTGGTTGCCAGAGTTGATTCCTAATGTGTCCACCATCACTGACCCTTCTTCACACCAGAGACCCCGCTAACGGTCATTTGGGGATCCTTGGGCTCTGTTCACTTTTGAGCAACACCATCATCTACACTGGAAGCGCCACTAGTATGCCACCATGCTGCTGCTCTGATGCCACCCAATCTAGGGGCGTGTGTTTTTTGCTTCCCTAGCACCTATTGTCATATCAAAGACCAAGGGCCAAACTTTTTTTTAGCCCCTGGGGCTCCATTTTTTCTCCTGATTAGCCTATGCTCACTCATTCCAACATTAATCTTCCGGAAGCCATATCTTTTGCATACGATATCAAAATCCAACAAACGAGATATCATTGGAAAGTTGGTGAAGTCTAGTTTCCAATGGTGTAATATAATTTTTAGGATTTTGCTATCATCAAAAGTTCCATTTAGTTGAAGTGAAAACCCTAGTTTGGGCTTGGAAGGTGATATCTCTTTTTTAGTTTGTCAAAAATCTACCATTCCAGTAGCATTTAAGAGGTATTGCAGTATATTTTCCATCAGTTCTTACATTTCTTTTAGAATCAACACCAAGTGAATTGATTTAGTAGTTTCTCACTTTGAGCAATTTTTTCTTTCACTCAGATATCCTGCTTTTTTGGAGGAAGTTGTTTGCATCAAGGGGATTTATTTCAGTTGCAAATTGACATATCATCAAATTTCTAGCATTTCCTTTTAGATATTTTTTTCTTGTACACTGGTTCTTTCTCTAATGGCCAATATAGGTTTTTAACTCCTAACACCCCACAACTATCACACATGGAAATTTGGCATGCAACGTCTCCTTTGGTCAAAAGGACTATGGTCAACATTGAATGAGAATCAACCACATTTGACTAGAGAGTATGAGAAGTTTCAACATCGCATCAAGTGTGAGGAGGCCATGGGACTTATTGCTCTTTGTGTCTCCAATTCCTCGTTTTTCCACATTGAGAGGTGCTCCACTCCAAAGGAGGTATGGGATAAGCTTAAAAATTTGTTTGGTTTTGTAAGTGATGTTTGGGAACTTCAGTTAAAGTCAGAACTTTCTTCACTCTTAGTTGATTCATTTCCCTCCATAGACGATTATTTGGTAAAATTCAAGTCTTTGAGGACACAATTGTCAAGGTGTGGTAAAGATAAAACTAACAAGGAATGCATTTTCATGATCTTTTCCAAGTTGAAAGGATTTTTTTTCTTATTTTGCTACTTCCTTTTATTCTACCATGGATGGCCTTGCAAACAGTTTTGTGATGCCTTTGTTCGAGACTTTTTGTGAGCGGTTGACTAGAGAGCAGTCCAAACTCAACCAATTTGATTCATCTTCAAAGTCTCATTCTCTTGTTGCAACACCATCCAAAGGGAAAGTATAACACATGATCCTATGAATCATCACATCAAAAGGAAGAAAATCCTAAGAAGGAAAGGCCTAAATGCAATTTTTGTAATGGGCTTGGACATTGTGAGGAGACATGTTTTAAGGAGATTCATGAACTAATAAAAATTCTACAAGATCACAACATCACTCTTCCTCCTTCTGTGAAGTCACACCACTCTTCTTCCCATGAAGAGTCCTCTTCAAGCATTGTAGGGATTTCCACAGCTGAGATTCGTGGCAAGGGACAAGATTTGATCACTACCCTACTTGATAGACAGGAAGGATGGGTTATTGACTTAGGTGCTTCTCGACATGTCACCTATTCTTAGGATCATATCCTTTGGGAGACCATGAGACCTTCAGAGTTCAATAGGATATTCACTGCAAATGCAAACATTGTTCATGTTGCTATTATTTGTGATGTCACTTTGGAGGGGGGGCATTTGCATGATGTTGCATATATTCCTCAAATGGCCAACAATCTTCTTTTAATTTATCAACTTGCTCAAGAGGGTCTGAAGATTGAGTTTACATCTGATTTAGCTATCATCAGGGATGGGTTTGACACACTTGTTGCATATGGTGAAGCTGATCATCACTCTAGGGTGTACAAGTTCTCCAAGTTTTGGGATTGTTCTCAACCAATTCCTGATTCTCTAGATTCTAGGGTAGGAAGCAGTTCTCCTCCTCCTCACCAAGGTTGTGGTGGTTGTCTTGAATTGGCTCTTCTTTCAGCTCCATCTTCTTCCTCATATACGTATCCATTGAGATTTTTTTCAACAAGGCATGATTCATTCATCTCTTCAAACTTGTGGCATCTAGATGGGTTCATGATAGGTCTTGCTGACTTGGCTTCTCATTTCTCCATAGGCTTTGAAGACATCCTAGAGGGGACCACTCTCCTTTATGGGGGGGATATCCAGTCTCCTAATTTTGTTCTTTTTTGTATTTTTGTGATGGTTGTAATCCTTGGGGGGATGATGTTAAGTCCTCCAATCATCACTCTTTCATCACTCTTCTGCATTTTCATCTCCTTTTTGGAGAGGGTTTTTCTTCCCATTGGGTTTTCCCCTTTTCTCTGTTTGTGGGAGATTAGTTGCATTTTCATTTACTTTCATTATCTTTTATAAATGGGTACCTAATATGGCCATCATGTAGCTGGGACACATCATCATTTCATAACCATTTCATTTTTCATTTCCTCCCTAAGTTGCACTTATCGGGGGGTGTTAGTGTAATTAATTATTTATTACAATAGCACAAGTTGATTTAGGTCCTTCATTTATTGAATTTAGTCCTAGGTTGCATCATTAGAAAATCATAAATAATGGGGTAATTCCCCTTTCCATGTTTGTAGGAGATAATATTCCTTCTATAAGATGAGTTGTCTTTTCTAGAACTTATCCCAATCACTTATCATTTCCTAGGTAGGGTTCACATGTTGTCACATGTTGTGTGATTAAGACACTTGGCAACATTTTATGCATTTTAGGTTTCACTCTTGCCTATTTACTCTTGTAGCATATCTCATATCACATAATAGAATCTCTATTTTCATGTCATTGTTGCAACACTTTATGTGTGGTTAAATATTTTTCTTGGCAAAGGTCCTCCATTGAAGACTGCAAATTCATTAGGGACACTGTGACTCCATCATTTCAACACTCTTGTTGGGAGTGATTATTATTTTATAAATATGTTGCTTGGGTTCTTTCCTTTAGGAACCCATAAGTTGGTCTTAATTTTGCATTGAGAAGTTGAATTGTTAGGTAAATCCTCACTTTTTAGGTATGGAATATAACGAACAACCTCATGGAGTGAATCCATGGCTAGAAGTGAGGCATACTATTGGTGATCATGGACATGAGGTAGTTTTTCCTATAACCTTGAAGGATATTTTTCCATGTCATTTTGGTTTTATCTTTGTGGATTAAGGCCTTAGTCTTGGGAGAGACCATAAGAAGTGCAACCTTGTGTCAAAAACCTCATGTATATCATAGGATGTAGAAACTCATATCTCTTTGCATGATTCCATCCATGTAGTTGAAATGGATCATTTAGAAGGGATGCCAAATATTTCTATCTCAATGAGTTATCCTTCAAAGAGTGAGCCTCACAAGGTATCTCTTGTTGATCATGCCCATCTTATGGATTTTTATGATATATTTTAAAGTGTTCTTGGTATGCTACCAATGCAAGATTTGGATTTTCATATTGATCTTATTCCAAGAGTAGAGCCCCTCTCCTATGTGTCATGTTATATGACCACCCAATATTTCAATGAGAAAATTTTTACGATTTTGTTCCTTTTCTTGGTTTCTTAGATAGCTAGATAGATTTACCTAGTGGTTAGTGGGTCATGCGGTTGGATCTTGTTCTCAATTATGGTGGCAATTCGAGGATAGAGTGTTGTGTTCTTTGTGGTGTTAACCTACATAGTAGTTTATGTTCACCTAGCTTATGCATCTTAGGAGACATGAGGTGTGGGATTGGGACCTAGACTTGGCGAGATTCTAGGAGATTGATTTGGTGAGATCTATTGTGTTTGGAAATATTATGTATGAATAGTATGGTATCCTTATATTTTGTAATCTTCTAAGAGTAATTTGTAATTCCCATGATTTTGTATGCTTTGTATAAAGTGTAATTAGTTTAACCAAATGTTTTGAGATTGTGTTCTATTGCATGCTAGTTGCTAGTGTTGTGTACACTATTATGCATGTATGGTACTATGGAAACATCCTTGTGAGGACTTGTGGTATATTCTTGTGTGTATTTTGTATGTATTGACGGTGTAAAATCCTTATGCACAAACATCATGAATATCTAGATTATATCGTATATTTTGAGATGAATATATTATGTTTTTCATGACTAGATTATTATAGTGTTTTTGATAAATTAAGTTGCATTTACAAGGTGTAGTATCCTTTACACAAGGAGCCCAAAGGGCCAAAAAGGATCAAAAGTCAAAAACCATCATTTAACAGTCCAGTAGCAGGAACAATAGAAAAACACCAAAAACTTACAGTAATAGCTAATAGAAAGCAACTTAAAACCCATGTTCACACCTGACACATTACTTTGCTAAGCCCTCCCATTCCTAGAAAAGGAGATCCAAAATTTCATCACCCACCCACTTGTTATTAGGTCCTTCATCGACATTTTTTTTGTTCATCTTTTTGCACAACACGTTTGATAGAGTGACAATGGACCTGTGGATGATCTAGACCATGAAGTGTGTGAGCCTAGTGAATTTCCTCTCCATAATTTCCACACATGACTATAGATTTTCAAGCTCCTCCTTCTCAGTCTCCACCTTTCTGTCATCCTCATTCCTAGCCTAGTGTTTAGAATATTCTAAAGTGGAATCTTCATGGAATTTTTTAGCTCCAAAAAATGGCTCGGCCCTTTAGCATAATCTTCAATTTTTTCAATGGTATCATTTTTTTTGTCCTCCCTACCCTCCTTTTGCTCAAAATCATTGGATATCTCATCAACATGGTCCTCCTTTTTGTTTTTGGCTAATTTGTTGTACCATCTGATGCTAGTTGGCTCCACCCCCATGTCCACATTGGCAACAACAATGATGTCTCCCTGGTAATATTTGTCAGTAGAGTCCCCCTCCTTAGTGTCTATTTCTAGATTCACCACATGGAACAGGGTGCTCTTTTTAGGTTCAGGTTTATTCTTTCCAGCCGGTTTACACTCCTTTGTAGTGGGAGTGTTCTTCAATTCACAAAGCCTAGTAGCTGGTTTTGAGTGGGCTAGGCCCACACCCCCTTTTTTTCTTCTTAGCCAGGGGTTTAGTTTTAGGGTCATCAAGGGTTTCACAAGGAACAAAGGGATTTTTCCTTTTGGGACCAACCGAAGTGGTCAAGGATGATTTATCAGGAGGATGGTTAGTGGCATCTTGTTCCACAATTTTGATAGCCAAAATAGGCTTAGGGGGGCAAAGGGCCAGATGAAAGTGATACAAATGAAAGATTAGGCCTTGGTATAGGGGAAAAGGAGGTGGTTTGTCAGAGTTCTTAGCAGAAAATTCAAATGTTTCCTTCACAAAAAAATTTAGAGATGAAAGTAGGAAGAAGGGAAAGCTTATAAGGACTTTGTGACGAAGATGGTTCAGCAAGGGAAGATGGTAAAAATAAAACACATTGAATCTCCCCTCCAACGTAATGTACTTCATAATAGCCAAACATACCTGATTCCAAGGCTTCAACAAAGAATCCCTTTCAAATCCGGCATGCAACTTTGTAGGTTTCTCATTCCCTGACAGAAAGTATAGAGGCTATCTAGATCCTACACTTTAGTGTTCTTTTTCAACTACTACCCCATGCATGATAGGACAATGGCCTTGGCAATGGCATCCTCATTAATTTTAAAGGATATTCCCCCAAAAATGACTCTCCTCTCATTCCATGAGCTTGAGAACTACACAAAGAGTCTCTCATCATTTCCCTAGAAGGAATTCCATTAGAGGTGCAATGCCTCCCTCAATGTAAATGTGCCAAACTAGGGGGACTCTATGAAACTCATCGCAAGAACCCAACTCCGTTTGAACTTTGTTTCGACCCATTTTCTCTCCCATCTCCAAAATTTTCAAACAGAATAGCAGAGCTAGAGGTAATTCAAAATTCCAATGGGAAGAACACACTCCTCAAATATTGGCACCACCATACATAATGAAAAATATTTCCTAATTAAGGAAATCATATTTTCACACGTACCAATGGTCATTCCCAAAGAGATTATGGTTGCGGGGTTGAGAAAAATATTTCTTAAGTACCAAAAAGATAAACCAAAATCCATCATTATATTAATTGGATCATTAATAGCCAAAAATTTGAATATAGTTTTGGCCTTATGCATGCTTTCATAAATGTGATTTTGAAATTGGTACATTTGACAAGGCAGCTCATGAATACTTTGAAAAGACTATCTACTCCCCACAATCTTTCCAAACTCCCTTCCAATCATTCCCTCACACCAATCCACCTCATTATGCCAATGCCACATCACCATGAGCCCAAAGGGGTAGTACCAAATTCGTGACTCCCAATCAAACTTCCACCTGCACCCCTCCAACTCATCATGCACCAACCCCCACATCACGAGCCAAATGGAGTAGTACCAAAAGTAACTTGCAACAAAATAAATGTTATATTTCATCATTCCTCATGATTTTTTATTTTTCCATAAGGATAATTCCTTGTATATTCCCAAGGAGGAAACCCAATCTTCTCCAACATTTAGTTAGCATCCATGAAGAGCCCAAGTTGGATAAAGAATCAGTCACCTAGTTGCCCTCATGAAAAATGTGAGTAAGCTTCTTTCTATCAAGTTTGGTGAGAAATCACCTTTTTTTGGTGGAAAACATCCCCAAACACCAATTTATTCCAACCTTTAACCATATTTTTAATATACTTAAGTTTGTGGAAGGCCCTAAACATGGGGGAGCCATGGATAGGGAAATTCCACCAATTAGCAATTTTATTCCTAAATTCTGGGTGGGAGTTCCATATTATCTCAAACTAGAAAGGAAAGGGACCAAAAATAGAGTGTTAATTCAAAGTAAGAAGTATGGGGTTATGGTCAGAGACCATCCAGGGAAGCGTTAACAAATTGGAATTAAGTAGGGCTATCCAATTAGGGGGAAAATAAATCTATCCAATCTGACCTAGATAAGGTTATCTCTCATTCTCCTATTAGTCCAACTAAAGTTTTGAACCTACAGGTCAATGTACCCCAGCCCCGTATCACTTAAAAGATCATCCAATTCAACCATATTGTTAGTATAATCCACCATACCTCCACTCTTTTTCGAGGGATATAAAGGGGAGTTGAAATATCCTTCCACTAACCAATGGGCCCCATTATTATTCTAGATCTAGCCAGTGATATCTTTCCAAAGATTTTTCCTAGCACTCCTTAGGTTGGGGGAATAAATCTATGTTAGCATCTAAGAAGACCCAGAGTGGGTGAATTGGATACCCAAACTATTCCTATTTTGAAAAATTTCAAGACCCTCAAGTCTATTAGGGTTCCAAATAATAGTCAATCCTCCTAAAGCCCCATCTACATCACTAAAAGAGAAGTGAGGATTCGGCCAAATGTTTTTAGCAATGGATTCAAATTTTCTTTTCTTCATTTTGACTTCTTATAATAGTAGATCATCAAGCTTGTGCTCCCAAACATATTTATTTAGAGCAAGCTACTTATGGGGGCTATTTAGCCCTCTCACATTTTAGGATAGGACTTTCATTTAGAAATCTTCTTTGAGGACACTTCCAATGTCCTTTGTTTCCCAATAGCAATCTCTTTGGATGTCTCTTTGTTTCTAGTTTGTCGTTGGTTAGGCCATCCTAGTTTGGTAGCCACACCCACATTTGTCTTTCTTGGTCTGCCTCTCTTCATTGGGGTTGTCCAACCATCTTCATCATTGGTTTGGCTATGTGATAGATCAGTTGCAATATTCTCTTTGGTGCCAGAGCCCTCCCCATCTAGAACAGCTCTAACTATTTCCCCCTCTTCCATATCCTTACTCAATTTCAGATTAGCTAGGTGGGAATGGTCTCCCAAAATATCCACCTTCAAAATCTCAATGACTATGGATTTACATAAGATACTCTTTGAAGGAGACATAGCCTTCAAAGGGGTGCAATTACTGAGAGTTGTCATAGCCAAGTTAGAGCTAGAAGGAGTAGGTTTTCTTGGTGAAGTCACAACCAGGATTGAGTTGTGGTTTGCAAAAGGACTAGATTTGGTTGGGGAATCAAAGATCTTAAGGATCTCATTCTTGAAAGGGTAGTTATTTATGATTTCATCCACCAAGGGGTCACTTGGGATGGGTTTGTTTGTTACAGTGGACTTGTAGTTAGAAATGAGGTGGACAAGTTTGGAACACTTTTGATAGTAAACCACAACATTATCATAACAAATTTGTTAGCTCCAAGACCCATACTTAGATCTCAAAGTCACATAATTTGGTAGTGACTTATTAATATTAATATTGACACAAAACATATCAAAGAATAACTTGGATTTCATCTTGGTGATGGTCTACGAAGTAATGAAGTGGCCAATCAAGTGTCCAATACATTGGAATATTGACTCGTCCTAGTATTAGAAAGGTAGTCCTAGCAGTCAGACCCAGACTGGAGAAAACTTATTGAGGTCCACATCCAAATCACAGCCAGGCTTCCAATGACAAAGGGAAAGGCTATGTTTCCCATAAATCCAGGGGACCAAGGATATAACATAGAGCATATCCTCAAAAGTAATTTGAAAAGGAACAGTCCTCCAACCATTGCACAAATGTCAACACTTCCCTGCAAACACCATTTAGCCATTGACCATCTTCTAACCATATCCATAGTAGGGTGAAAGGATAATTTTTTTCCCATGACCGAGTTCTCCATTGAAGAAATGATCTTGTCACAAGTGGACTCTGAAATCGAGATTTCAATGCCAGATATGGAGTTCACCACTTCCGACTAAGGGAGAGACTTAACCATTGTAGGAATTTGGGTGGAGTTAAGTAACACATTCTTCCAACCCTTAGGTTCCTGGATGATAGGAATCACAGGTAATTCTTCAACAAGTAAAATGATAGGAATTAAGGGAACATCTTCAGTAGATGGAACAAGATTGTCCCCTGAGGAAGGCGGTGGAGCATGTGTTGATGGCACATGGTTAGACATGTACAAGCGAGGGGGGCCATGGGGTACCCCCAAGGAGGCATCCACCATGCATGTAGGGAATTTAAACTAGGCAGAGTAGGAAGACACTTTTTTATACCAAAGCCTTTTATTTTTTTCTCTTTTGTTCATATTATTATAGTGTTTTATCCCATTACTATTCTTATATATATGGATGAAAAATGGATTTTATTATTATGTTGATTATGATATTTTGGTTTTTGGATGATGTGCATTAGTATTGAGTTATTTTAGATGTTATTATTATATGATGTACATGCCATTGCACCCTATTGGGTAAGTGTGCATTGATTTACCTATTTTGTATGGTGCAAGTATGCTTTACATGTGACTTGAGTGTGAAGGTGTTGGAACTCAAATATGTAATTTTATTTTTACTTGAGACCTTTCTATTTTGTGTATTAGTCATATTTGACCAAATTATTCATAACTAATTTGAGACATCCTAAATGGGTCCTCTAAGTGTCAAAAATTTAACAAATTCACAAAAAATATGAGTTTGGGTTGTTTCTAGTATTTTGCTTGGTGTTTTATGTGTTTGTTAGAGTTTTAGAATTTTGGTGTTGATCATATATTCATACCTTCCCTTCTAATCCTAATAATCCACTTGATTCTTTATTAAAATTTATCTAAGTTTTATCTTGTTGGATTTCTAAAGTGTTGAGGTAGCCCATGGTATCATTGCTATGAGAAGTCTAACATACCTTATGTTTTGCTTGTGTTTCTTATATTTTTGGATTTTATCATACCTTGATACCTTCGTTTAATAGGATTTATCCTAATGAAATCATGTTGATGTCATGCATCAAAATTTTGGATTTCCTCATCCACCCATCCCTTGGTATTCAATATGCTTTATCTCTACTCCCCAAATTATAATCCCTTATATTCCAAAAAGTAAACAAGTCTTGCAAAGTTAGAATTTTGAACATACCTTAATTGAGTACTCATTCCCATTCAACCCTAAAAGTTCAAAACTCTATCAATTTACTCTAAGTTTATCAAAGTCAAACTTTCAGCCATTTCTTAACTTGGTACATTTTTCCATCAACCTCTTAAAGCCCAAAACTCTATCATTTGTTCAAAAAAGTTTCTAAGTCTATCATAGTTCCCATTTTAGCTTGCCTATATGGAATGACTTCCCTATCTTCTTTAATTCCTTGAAAGTATGAAATAATAAAAAATTAACAAGGAAAAGTGCTAAGTTTGTGATGTCACATTTTTTGTGAGTTCATGAACCTAATGAAATTGCACTAAGAAAAAGTGGTAAGTTTGGGATCTCTAAAATTTCATGAGTTTGCAAACTTCTTGAAAGTGTGAATGTGTTGACAATTTCACTAGTTCATGAACTTGTTGAAAGCGTGGCAAAAGAAGATGATTTCATTGTGTTGGTAAGTTCACTAGTTTTTTGAACTATGTGAAAGGCCAATATGGTTCTTCAATTTATAAATAGTATGAAAATATGAAATAATGAGAAAAAAGTGTGAAAAGACTGAAGGAAAAAAGAAAATAAATTCACAAGGTTTTTGATTTTAGAAATTTTACAAGTTCATGAACTTCTTGAAAGTGTGACATTGGTTTACAAGTTCTTCATTTCATCAAAATCTCAACAAAGAAATAAAGAAGGAGAATGAGGATTTTTTTGGATATTTTAGTTGGTTCACAAACCGCTAAAATCCTCAAAATGGTTTGTGATTTCCCAAAAAGGTTGAAAAAAGTGTTTTGGGCATGTGATATAAATTTTGAATGGTTTCCAACTTCTTCAATTATATGATACTCAAAGGAAGAAAAAGAAATATTTCAATGCCAAGGTTTTCCTCATGTTAGAAACATAGTTGGGAATGTAATTAGATCTTAACTAATATAGTTTAGCAACTTGAAATAAAATAATTAGAGAGTTACTCACCATGAAATTGTAGCATGATAAGTGCCACCCATCAAACAAGGCTCTATATTAGAGTTTCTCTTTAAAAATAGAAGGATTTTGTATTGTGAGGAGTTTGTAAATTGGCAAGGATGACAAAATTGTACTAATTTTGTAATAAGAAATATTAAGTGTGTTGTGTATGTGTCAAATTTTATTGTAATACTTTATTTCTTGATGATATTATATGAAAATATTTTGAGCTATTTGTTATTATCTCTATTCTTGTAATATGATGTTTATTTGAAATTAATAGCTAAGGGTTATAAGTTTCTTTGTACACATTTTCTACATTTGAATTATTAGTGTGCATTAGTTTTTGTTCAAGGAATAATATTTCTTTTTGTGTATAATAATAGAAAATTTTGGTGTCATAAGTGGATTATTAAGTAGGATGTAATATGCATAAGCCATTTATTGGGTGTATCATTATAAGGCAACAATATTAGGTTAAGGAAGTAAGACCACTTGAAATATTTGATATTAAAATAGAAGGGTGATACTGAATAGTGACTATATTATTTATAATTAACACTAGTCCATATTTCAAATCCTCTCTCTATCCCATTCATTGCTGAAAATGATAAATAATGTCAAAGGATATGTATTCTTAATTATTTTTCTTCTTCATACATAAATATAAAAGCTACAAGAAATGAAACAACCACTCTTATAATTTCATAAATCCTTATCATTATTTATGAAATTCTATATCTACTTCACACTGCAATGTAACTATTGTGGGTATTTTAATTGTGTGTCTTAAAAGGCTACCTACCTTGGTCTTGAAGAGCCAAAAGTGAAAAAAGATATTTATTTTAGGATTACTCTCAATTGTTATCCAACTTCTCAATATTTTAGCATAATATCTTGAAAATATTTAGAAATTATTAAATGCAAGTTCAAGAACCAACAGATTGGTTACTCTGGTGGGGATTTCATAATTATCATTAGGTTAAAGTATAAATTGTTTTAAATCTAACATCCTTTTAACAATTTAATTGGTTCATTCTCTCATTATTTGTATAGATCCCACCATTTATATTTGTCAAAGTGTGTGAAGAGTAAAAATATGAGTCATTTTATAATTTTCAAATTATTTTAAAGTCTTTTATTTATTCCCCTCTTGGGGTGATGCATCTATAATTAGAAAACCAAAATAACATTCAAACATATTTATAATGGATAAGAGAATATATTTATTCCATAATAACACAATAAAAAATTTGGTGGGAGAAATAAAGAATAAGGAACAATTGACGTTGAGAGAAAAGGATGTGAGTAAGTTATCTAATATTGAATTAAGTCATGTTAGAAATAATGGATGGTTTTTGGAAAAGGATAAATCATTTGGACATGGAAATGATAGATATGAATTTAAATCTACTAATAAAAAGGAGGATGATTTATGGTATGGTGCTAGTAACCATGAACTTGTTAAAGCTATCCAAAATGAAAAAGAGAAAAGAGATGTCAAGGATACTATAAATGATTTTCTATTGTCTAGAGTTTACTCCTAATGTAAAAATTAGAAGGAATGTGTTATTTGATGAGAAAGAAACACCTCCTTCCAAGAAGGAAGAACACCCTTATTTGCAAAAATATATTGGCATCCTTAATACTCATCATGAGAAAAATGATGGTGAGGAGACATACAATAAAAAACCTTTTTTCAAGAGATCGATGATGGGCTCAATCATTAGAACTTTTTCTATTGCTTTTCATATGCTTTCAGACACTTTACATATGTTTTCTAAGTACCTTCTAGACAATACTTCCATGATATGCTATCCTTTCATACATACTTTACAAATTTGAACCTAGTTTGTGAATATGAAATATGGTGATAATATTCATAGTATTGCATGATTTAAACATGAGTATGTATGCATATGAATGGAAGTCTGGGATTTAATTATGATGGTTAGTTGCATTTGTATGTTGTGTGGATTAACCTCTCTACATCTCAACATGTGGTAACAAGAATGGAGCATTTGTAGCAAGAACCAAAGTAGCGAAATAGGGGATTAGTGGAGTTCAAGCCGCCTAAAGTGCAGGAAGATATGGAGCTGAACATGAGTCATCATGGAAGGAATAAATGCTGAAGAAGGATACTTGTTCTAGAATTATTAACATTTACTTATGTGTCTCACATGCAAACTGTTTCATTGGAGTTCTTATTTGAATAGATTTCTTCTTCCTTTTCAATTTGAATGAATAAGTCGGTCTTAATTTCATATCATAGTATCTAGGAGTGGGATTAATGATTATAGTTAGTTAGAAATTTGAATAAGACTCTCCCCATTTTTGTATAAAGTCAAGGGATGAGTTCGTTGTAAATTTAGTTGGTTGTTATAATTTGTTAGTAGTTAGTCATCTTCCAATTCCAATTGATTTAAAAACATGTTGTTGAAATGCAATTATTGAATACAATCTACAAGAAGGATTTTGTTTGAATTTCTGGAGATATGTAATGAATAGAGTTGTGTGTTACATGGATGCATAAGAATCTGAGTTAGATTTGATTCCAAGTTAAGTGAGACAGTTCCTGAGCTAGCCACTCAAGGTACTGCCCCTCCATCTATTTACTTGTTCATTTATGCATTCTTATTGATTATGTTTCTATTGCTTTATAAATGCATTGCAAAGTAAAGAAGAATAGCTCTTACATTTTATTACAGTAGTTGTTGTTCATGAACACATGTGTAATTGGTGAATCATAGCACTCCAGAGATTAGAATTAGTTATCCCATTATTTTGAATAGTTTTGGATTTATTTCGTACTTACTTGTTATTAGTAGTCATCTATAGCTTATGCTGCAAGTACCCGTAGCCATTAGGTTATGTAACTACTTTTATTGTTTTTGCAATTATGTAGGATTCTAGCAAAGTAGAAGTCTAAATAAGTTTGCATAGGATAATCTAGGTGAAAGTGAGTCCATGCAGGCACATATAGTGCAGTGCCATCATAAGTTTACATACCTTGGTTGATGATTTAATGTAGTCTTAAGAAATGTGAAGTGGATTGTTCAGCCAATTAACCCTCTGAATTGAGTATATTCTACCAAGTTTACAATACATTAGCTTAGACTCTACAATTGAGATCTCCTCCTCCAAGAATTGAATGATCTCAAAGATGAATTGGCTAGAATTGATGTTGAAAGGACCAAAGGTAACCTTAAGAGAAGAATTTGTGCTCTAAGAAATATTGGCCCCTCTAGAAGTGAAAAGAATATAGGAAGGCTTGTTCTTATTGTTGAAGAAAGAAATAATCAAGGTAGAAGAGGTGGAGGTCAATATCCTATTAGACCACCTCAAAATCTAGAGAGGTGTAGATATTTAGATTTCATAGGAATACCTAGATACACAAACCCTATTCGAACTGAAGTGAGATTGAAGCTTGAGAAGTTCTCAAGATGTAATGTTGTATCTATTTAGGATCATATGAGATTCTTTAATAATTTTACCATTGATTTTGAGATTGAGGATGAAGATTTCCTCATGAAGTTGTTTGTTCAATCCATAGATGATGTAGATACAAAATAGTTTAAGAGTATACTTGAGGAAAGCCTAAACTCATAGGCTCAATTTCAAAGATATTTTTAGAGATAAATATGGTGATAAGATAGATCCTAGATTCATAATAAATAAATTTACAAATATTTCTAAAGGATCTAATGAGTTTGTATCATATTTTAATACTAGATTTTCTAGATTGATTGCATGAATCCCTTCTTATTGAGGGCCTAATGAAGCTATGTTATAGTAATTCACTATAGTGTATATGATGTAAAAATGGGTTAATTATCAAGAGACAAATATTCTTTCACTCTAAGAGATGCTTATAGGATAGTTACCCATATTGAAAGTAACCAGAGAGCTTTCAGAAAAATACATAAGAGAAGTGATTTGAGTATTCTATCTCATGAAAAAGGGAAAGGAAATAAATCCCCTACACTAGACAAAAAACTAGATTAGATGATGCAAGCCTTTAAAAAAATGAGTTATAAGGTTGCTCAAAATTATAACTTAATATCACATGAAAGGAAAGTTCATGGTAAACAAGAAAGGAAAGGCCATGGTAAACAAGAAAGAATGCCAATATTATCAAATCAACTATATAATACCACATGGAAGAATGGAAGGCCTATTCAACATAATCAAATGGGAACAACAAGAAAAGAGACACTAGATCACCTCAAGATGGATAGCGTGAATATTTTAAAAGAAACATCTTGGTGTTTGGTATGTCAAATTCCCCATTCTCCCAAGTAGTGTGTGGTTTCATAATCACTTTGAAATTATGAAGACCCATGTGATTGTTAGACACACAATCTACAACTGAGAGGGGAGTGAATCAGTTGTGCATTAAAAAATTCAACAAAAACTTCTTAAATATTATTATGAATGTAGAGAAATGAAACAAAAACACATCCACAATCATTCACAATAGAACACCATATTTTTACATAGAAAACCCTATAAGTGAAAAACCACAATGAGGATTATCTCACTATATGAAAACCAAAATTGATTACAAGAGGCTCACTGCCTAAAGGGCTCATTGCCTAGAGGAATCATTGTCCAAAAGGAAAAGGCCCACTACCAAGGCCTCACTACCCAGGAAGATCACTTCTTATGGATTACAAAGAAATAGTTACAAGGAGGTTCACTACCTCAAAGCAACTAGAGAAACCAACACAATTTATCCTTACCATCTACAACCTTTGGCTCATTTCCTCCAACAACTTCTAACACACTAAAGCCTATACACCTTCTTCTCACTACTTCCAGTAGTCTTAGGCATTATTTCTCACATTCTAATCTCAAAAAATGATCATGCATACATCATTCCATGCCACACACTTCTGCAAAACTTTGACCATGCATATATATCTCCCAAAACCTTAAATAACCTTTTCTAAGCTGGATCTAATGAAACACATGCACCTCAAATGTGCAACCACCAAATAGGTCAACACCAAAAACCTCCTTTATGGAAAGAAGTGAAGGAAAACCATATCAAGGGTTAACTACAACCCAAATATACACTAACATGATACAACAAGCATCCACAAACTACAAGGCTCATCTGTAAATGGTGCTAACACACCAAGTTGGAAAACAAGCATTAACAGTATCAAGCAACCAAATATGTGCTTCAAAAAGGTCCAAAACATCTTATAGACCATGAAATAAATTACACAACACCCTAGAATATTCTAACATCAACAAAATATTCAAAAACATTGGCGTAACCACATGACACTAAGAAACTATCATCCTGTGCAACCAATCAAATTGCCATTAAGATACAACTCAAGATCTAAGCTTGTGGAATAGTTAAACACAAAAAACCAAGGGAAGTTAGGTATAGGAAATATTAGCACATTCTCAAATTTGTAAGACAGTAAACTTTAGCATGAAGAATAATGGAGCAATTCCATTTCTCCCAGATATCCCTCTAACAAGCCAGAGACAATCCAACACATTGTCAAACATATATTCTACTGTTGCATGATCCAAAACTTGAAACTCTAGATATAACACCTTCAAAGACCTCTGATCATCAATTTCAAACTACACAATCACATCTTCAAGAATGAAGTAATGCAGAGCAAAATATAGAACACTTTCAATTACCTTGTATACTTTATTCAAATTTTCTCAAAAGCACTTGGAAACAAAGTGACCCTATTGCATCTGCAATACTTGCTCAACAACATACACACCTTCTCAACATATCCATACCAAAGTTTGACATCAATGACAACACTGATGACAACATAGTGCAACAACAATGAGTGTAATTATTCTAATGACAACATAGGGCATTATCATGAGAATTAAAACATTAACATGTCAATAAAATTTTATAAAATTAGTGATGAATATTCATCATCTAATGAATGTGGGATAGAGCTAGAAGTTTATGATAAGAGACATGCAAAAAAATTCTATCACCAACATTTTTTCTCCAATGAAGACAAGGGTGAAGATTTCATCCATAATGTTGAAATTGGTAAAAGTAAGTGTAGATTGAGGAGGCCATTAGATGAGTAAGTTAGGGCTCTAACAGTAGAAATTGTCACTCATGTAAAGAGTAAAAATAACCAAAGGAATAAGAAATGCTAGAGTGAAGACAATGTTGTATGAAATGCAAGGAGCCTGTTTATTAAAGGAAACAAGAGTGAAAAAGTTGTCATATTTTTACCAAAGAAAGGGTCACAAGAAAGGTGGAAAGTGTTGAAATACCACATAGAGATGTTATCCCACTTAAGCCCAAGGTAAAAGTAAAAATTTCAAAAGATCGTAATAATAATAGAGGGGCATATGCTTCTAAAGTGAGCATAACAAAGGATAAGGAAAAAATTATCCATGCTTCAACAAGGAATATTTTGGATATCCATTGCCGAAATACATTCTAGTGGATATGGTTAAAATCCTTAGTCAAATAAAATCTCTTGTGCCTCTATTGGAAATGATGAGGATAAAAGAACAAAAATACATATCATTATCTCTCATTAGTGATGTTTCACTTGATCTTCTCGTTGAGGAGAAGAATGTTGGTTTATATTTGAAGAAGGAAAATCAAACAATAAAGAGGTAAGTTATGAGATACTTGAAGTATATTTGGGTATTACATTAAGAAAGTATCCATTTCAAGTGGAGCCTTTTTATGATACTTTTGTTGCTAAAGATAAATTGGTATGGAATTGAATGATTGATTTAGCGGCTTCAACTAATATTATTCCATTACAAGGAATGAATACATTAGGTTTATAGGTGAATAAGTCTTACTCAAAAATATTTACAATGGACTCTATGGAAGTGCTAGTCATCAATGTTATCAAGGATGTGGGTTTTGAGTTGGAAGCCTTCCCTAAGAAGAGTTACATAGTGAATTTTATTGTTGTTGATATTCCTCCCCAATATGGAATATTGTTATCAAGGAGATGTTCAATAGCTATAGGATGAAGTGTGCACTCATTCCCATAAATGACATAGATGTAATATTGGATAGAGAGAAAAGGGCTCCATCCATTATTGAAAACAATGAGAAACATGAAGAAATTTATTTCATAGCTATGGATTTGGACAAATGTAGAGTGGAAATAATTCAACCAGCTCAAGTTAAGTAAAATCCTCAAAATGAGAAAGTTCAAGAAACTCCTTCGAACAATAGCATTTGATGGATACATTTTGATGGAGCTTATTCCGAAGAAGAATCTAAAGCATGGGCTATTATCATCTCTCAACTAGTGATTCATTAAAATATTCCTTTAATCTTGATTTTGAATGCACCAATAATGTGGCTAAGTATGGAGAATTGTTGTTAAGATTGAATGTATCAATTAAGCATAAAATAAGAAATATTAGAGTGTTAGGATATTTTGAGTTTGTCATTTCACAAATAAGTTCAAGATATGATTCAAAAAATTAGAGGCTTGATGAATATATAGATGTTGTTAGGGAAATATTGAATTATTTGATGCATTTTTTATTGGCTGGGTAGAGAAGGATGTTGGAAACAAGCAACACTGAGAGGGGGGGTGAATTAGTGTTGTACAAAAAAATGAATTTATTATTCTGATCTTTAACCCACTTAGAGAATTCAACCAAAAAATATATGCATAAGCAGAAAAAAAACAACCACAACACCATAAGACAAGGATTTTTACGTGGAAACCCTATTAAGGGAAAAACCACAGTGGATGGCCAATCCACAATATAATCTGAGTATACTCAAAAGAAAGATTACAAAAGGGAATGCACTTGCATTCAAGCACATTGCCTAGAGCTCACTGCTCAAGATAGAAAGGCTCACTACCTTACAATGATTTGGTTTAGATCCAAGAGAATGAACTAAGAGAATAGCATCTACATATGATTGATTACATTTTCGGTTAGGCTCAGTAGTTGATCTTCTGTCCTTCTGACTGATTATGCACTTCTTCTCTACTCTATACAAACTCGCACCACAAAATGTTTAATGCACAAGTGAAATTATGCATGATCGCTCAATCTCCCTTCTGATAATCACAACACATATCAACACTCTTCTGTGCACACAAAATGATATAATTGATCATTTATATATATATTTGCAACTAAGAATTTAGTCACAACAAGTCGTCTTCAATATAACTTAGAAATATTCACAACTGTCGGCTTAAATCATGAATGATATTTAATGTGCATCCAAAATGGTCATCCATAACTTATCTTGGAATCAAAACAAAATTCTCTAACACAAAAACATTTGAATAAACATTCCTCGAATAGCTACAGCACAATATATCAACTGAGTCAGCCAAAAAACATTGATAAACAAAAAGATATCTAACCAGATATCCATACTTACACATAACTTGGTACGAGGCACTGAGATTTCCAGATAACACAATAAATACATTAATTAACCTCCCATAAGATCCACAACACGAAATAACAATAGAAAATCTACACAAGGATCAAAGAACACAAAACTGCCAGATGCTATGTTCTTCCAAACTATCCTCAATTTGTCTACTAGTAGAAGTAAATGATAACGTGTGGATCCAATCATCGACTAGGGTTGCCATCAATGAAAACACCTGAAAACATTTGCAGTGTCACTTTCCAACAATCTCCCCCTTTGGCATTGATGGCAACACTTAGTGAAAAATGACTAAGTTTCGGATTAGTACCAACAAGAACTACACTACCACTTCAAAACTCCAAAAAGAAACTTCAATCTCAGCTCAGAAACGCAATTCCCCCTAAGATGATTACACATTTTTCACTATACAACTCTCCCCCTTTGACATCAAAGGAAAAAATTGGGAAACCAGAAAGATAACAAAATTTCAAAACTGTACAGGTATGATCTAGTAACTTACATAAATTGGAAAATATCTGCAAAATCTCTCTTCAAAATGCTTAAATTTTTGTCCCAAACCCTTTTGAAACTCTCTAGAATTTTTATGTGACCACAAACTAAATAAGACAAAGTTTCTGCAATTTCAAGATTTACTAGGTCACGAGTTGCCATAACATCTTTGGCCTCTTTTAAAGCATTTACTAGTATTTCAATCTTTGGTCCAATTAGTCCTCTGAGCTCACATGCTCTTCCTACAATCTTCTCATTTTCATGCTTCAAACTCCTTATTTTTTCAAGAAAAGATATTACTTGACCTTCTTGCTCACTAACATTACCAACTAATGGATCAAAGGCATTAGAGATGGTAGCCAATTGTTTTTCAAGATCCTTCACTTTCTTCTCATTGGATTCAGTGAATTGTGACAAAATCAAACATGACTTATACACTTTTCCACCTACAATAGAGCATCTTGAATATTTCTCATACAGGTGGCTAATAAAGTTTTATCTTTTGCAATCAGTTCTTTCAATCCACCAAATCTTTTTTCCTTAAACTCCATCTGCACTTTAATCATAGATGATTTTTCAAAAGATTCGAAGTGAGTACTTATAAAATTTATGAGCTTCTTTAGCTCACCGAAAGAGGAACCAAATAGATCCTTGGCATGAGTAGGCATTAATTTCTCTAGAACTCTAGATGCAAGACTTAGTAATTCACTATCCTCTATGTGAGACTTTAGAGTCTTCTCACTGGCCTTAGCATGTGTAATTGATGTGACCTTCATCGTTTGAATTGGGGACAAATTGGATAGATTGATTGAGCCTTCAACCAATTCAAGACCAAATTCTTCATGTTGTTCCATCATAGATTTCTACACTGCTTCGACAGTGTCTCTTTCCTCCACTCTGATTTCCTTGACTTGAACCTTTTCTTCTTTAACCTTGGGTTCTTCAGAGAATATTTTTAGATTTCCTTTAGGCACTTCAACTTCTTCATTTTGTACCTCCTTCTCCTCAGCTAATACCACCTTAGGAACTTCAGTTTCCATAGGTATTTCTATAGTTTCCACATCAGGAGGAATTTTATTATCCTCAACATCTTCATTCAACTCCTCATTTTTTGGAACATTTTCAATATTCACTTCTTCAACATTAATCTTACTCTTTGAAAAAAAAACTTCTAGAATTTTCTTGGTTTCACTAACAACAGCATCGGTTTCACCAATCATAAGTTTATTCACCCTTGTTTTTCTTTTAAAATCCTTCTTGGCATTTTCCAGGAATGAATTCATCTCCTCGATTAACATTTCTGGACATAGATTTGTAAGAATTATTTTTCTCATATTCTCTTCTTTTGTTCTGGAACTTAATCTTCTCGACTTCAAAACTTCATATAGACTCTCTGACAAACTAGATATAATTTCAATAAGAGCTTTATTGAAAATATTCATATGTTTAATTGTGGCTTCTTCAAGAATTCTTTGACCAGATTTGTCAAACATTCCATACCATTCACATAGGGGCTTGAGGTTTCCATACTTAACAACAACATTCTCAACTTCCTCAATTGACATACCAAGTTTGACAACTTTTTCCTTCTTCTTTTCCTTTTCTTCTTCACTGGAAGATTTTCTCTTAGTTATCTTTGTAGCCTGAGTTCTGGTAGCCTTCATTTCTTTTACAATTCATCTGACTCAGTCTCCTCATCTTCTGAAACGACTTCATAGGTTCTTGTTCTCTTGTTTTTCTTCCTTTTACCAGAAGCCTTGTCTTGAGCTGGCTTGCTGCAGGGGTGGAAAAGGATGGGGAAATCCTTGTAGATCTAGTGCAGGTAGAGGATACTCCCAGACTAGCAGATTCAGTTTTTGCTGACTCTTTTCCTACTTCAGCCTCATCTCTCTTCCTTCTTGCTTCTCTCAAAGTTTCTATAGGTAATCCCATGCTTTCTTCAAACACTTCTACTTCTTTCCTCACTCTTCTAACTATCTTTGGCTTTTGTAATTGATCATGGAATTGCATGCTCTTTTTTGCATAGGTTCCAAAACTTTCTTCTGCCAGATCCAAAGGCATGCTCAACAAGTGTTCTGCATACATCTTCAAGATGTTCTCCTCTACTTCATATCCCATGGGAATAATCCATATCATTTTGGGATTAGTGGCTTCCATATGACATTGATCAATATCTACCATGAAACACATTGTATCTTTGTACTTTTCCACAATTGAGGTAGGAATTCACTCTCTTGCATGCATCATATTCCGAAAACTTTTGAAGTACCCCCAGAGGCCAGTATTTCTGGTCTGACGATCATCGCTTTCAAACAATATATCTCTTAAATTTGCACAGCTATAGGCTAATCATTTTTCCAATGAACTTTTCCAACATCCAGAACCTCACTCATGAAATAGAAGAACAAACACAATAGAAAATTTTCGTACTTAAAAGAGTTCTTTTTGTCCTTCTTAATCTTACCCAAATTCTCCATCAGCTCACCTCTAAGCAACTCGCATAGGTCATAATTTTCATTTTCTTTTACCATCTAATAGGCTGCATAAATGGTCATACTGGATATAGAATTATTCCAGCTGGAGTGGTAGATCTTGTAGCTAATGACCATTGATGCAAATTTTACATCCACTTCAGCAATATCTTTGATTTTCATTGCCCTTTTATCCCATTGTGCACCTATTGCACTGGTAACCTTTTCATTCTTCACAGATTTCAAGACTCAAAGTCCACCAGAGGAATTTAGACCTGTGACCACGCTTATAGCCTCTTTCATGATCTTAAAAGGTAAATTCAACTACATGAACTCGGCATGAACTCGGCTTAAGATATATCACACCCATTCATTTTCCTCAAATATGGTAAATTTCACAAATTATGTGAACCTCCTCTCTTCTTGGGTTTTGTATTTCGGCTTTACAGTAAATTCCTCTCCAATTATATGATGGGAATACAAACTCATCAATTGAGAGCTTCCCAATTCTTCAATATTGGCATGTATAAAAGCCCTAATATCCTTAGTATGCAATACTTCGTATGGTACAGACGAAAACACACCTAGGGGCTTAGTCTCAATAGACTTATAAGGATGCCACTTGAACTTTGGATGAGCTCTATCCTTAACCTCAACTACCAATGTATTGTCCATATTTAAAATTTCACAAATTCGTTGGTTTTTTGACAAATACCTTTTCGTTGGATCAAAGTTTTAATCATAGAATCTTCTTCACAGTTGAATCTTTCCACAATTCAACAAAGTTCACTCCAGGGCTCTCCAAACTACTTTCCTCCAAATGTAAAGTGACAAATGAAGGATGAAATTTTTCTTTTATCGTTTGCTCAACTGACCCTTTTTGTCACAGTAAATTCTTTTACCCTAAATCATCTAGTTACCATGTTTCTATTTACTGAGATAGATAATTCTTTTGCGGATCTACAATATCCTACAACACTGCCTCCAATTGGTTGAACAATGTCTGAAAAGTATCAATGCACTTACCAGACTTGTCCAAATTCTAGTATTAGTTATCAGCAGGGGGTTAAGAGATTTTCTTGACAACTCCCCCTAGGCCAAAGGCCTAAAACTAGTTCCTAGAGGAATTACCAGAAGAAGATTCTAGTGCACGCACATTTCCTTCAACAGAGGGATCTTTCTTCACCAATTTTTTCTGTATTTGTTTCCTGATCACATCTGTACTAACTTTTCCTTTTCCCTTAACATCCTACTGCATGTTTTGTTTAATCGGACCTCTTCTGTTCTAACAAAATCTAGCAATGTGGCCAAATTTATTGCAGTTGTAACACACAACATTTCTTTTTCCAGACCTAATATTCCACTGAGTTTGCCTTGATCTGCATTGGTTACCAATATGCCCAAGTCTATTGCATGCATAGCATCTAACATCTCTATGAAAGTTATTCATCACAACTCTGCATTCACTTGACTAATGACCATAATTATTACAATTAAAGCACTAAACTGAGAATGATGATCCATTTGTGTTCATCCTGCTTCTACAATGAGAGGCCATTTGTCCAAATTGTTGCAAGAAAAACAATAGCCATTGAATCTTTGAGTGTTTGGTTGTCTTACCAGATTCCTTCTAGCTCCACTCATCTGACTTCCTTTCCTGAATCTCCCTTGTCTAAAATTCTGAAGTCTAGATCTAGAACTTTCTCCTTCTTCATAGCTAAGACCTCGCTTGTCACCATTAGTCCTTTGACCTTTAATCAGTTCATCAAGCTTGGATGAGCTTGCATTGAATTTCTTCTTGTATTCATTTGCAATAGTAAGTTTATTTCTAAGATCATCAAGCTATTTTTCAAGCATTTCCTCATTGTTTTTAGATTGTCCCAATTCATTGTCCAATCGGCTACATTTTTCATAGTTTTCTTTCAAAGATTGAGCAATCTTTTCTTCATTTTTCTTTCTATCTTCAATTTCCTTGGTCATTTTCATCATGATGGATTCCATCTCATGCTTCAAGGTAGCATTCACTTTGGAAAGATTTTCACATTCTTCTATTTTCTCCTTCAAGGAATGATTGAGTTGTTCATCTTCCATGCTTCTATTCTTCTGCTTAAGCTAATCACACAATTGCTTTCTTTTCTCTCTTGATTCATTGATTTTCTCTTTCAACAATTGAATGAATTTCTCTGCATTCTCAAGATTTTCTTGCAGTTCCGAGTTCTTAGATTTTGACTGGTCAAGATCATCCAAGGCCACCAGAATTTGTTCTTGAAGACTTCTTGTATCCATTGAAAATACTTTCCAAGATCTCCTCAAGTTGTTAGACTTCTTCCAAGGAACTAGCTCTGATACCAATTGTTGGAAACAAGCAACACTGAGAGGGGGGGTGAATCAATGTTGTGCAAAAAATTGAATTTATTATTTTGATCTTTAACCCACTTAGAGCATTCAACCAAAAGATATATGCATAAGAAGAAAAAAAACAACCACAACACCATAAAAAAAGGATTTTCACATGGAAACCCTGTTAAGGGAAAAACCACGGTGGATGGCCAATCCACAATATAATCTGAATATACTCAAAAGAAAGATTACAAAAGGGAATACACTTTCATTTACGCACACTGCCTAGAGTTCATTGCTCAAGATAGAAAGGCTTAATACCTTACAATGATTTGGATTAGATCCAAGAGAATGAATTGAGAGAATAGCATCTACATATGCTTGATTATAGTTTTGGTTAGGCTCAGTAGTCGATCTTCTCTCCTAACTAATTCTACACTTCTGCTCTGCTCTGTACAAACTCGCACCACAAAATCTTTAATGCACAAGTGAAATTGTGCATAATCGCTCAAACACCCTTCTAATAATCACAACACATATCAACACTCTTATGCACACACAAAATGATATAATTAATCATTTATATATATCCGCAACTAAGAATTTAATCACAACTAGTTGGCTTCAATAAAACTTAGAAATATTCACAACTGTTAGCTTAAATCGTGAATGATATTTAATGCGCATCCACAATGGTCATCCACAACTTATCTTGGACTCAAAACAAAATTCTCTAACAAAAAAACATTTGAATAAACATTCCTCGGATATCCACAACATGATATATCAACTGAGCCAGCCACAAATTACTAATGAACATAAATATATCCAATCGGATCTCCTTACTTACACGTAACTTGGTACAAGGCACTGGGATTTCTAGATAACTCAAGAAATATATTAATTAACCTCCCATAAGATCCACAACATGAAATAACAACAGAAAATCTACATGAGGATTGAAGAGCACAAAACTATTGGATGCTATGTTCTTCTAGACTATCCTCAATCTGTCTGCCGCTAGAAGTAAATGATAATGTGTGGATCCAATCACTGACTAGGGTTTCCATCAATGAAAACACCTGAAAACATTTGTAGTGTCACTTTCCAACAAAGGAAATAAATGTTATTATTGATTGTTTGGAAAACATAACAATTAGGCCAAAATACCTAACATTGGGAAGAATTTCAAAAGTTGAAGTATTGACAAGACCATATGTAGCTAACAACATTTGTCACTAACAATTTTTTAATGATGACCAAATTTTGTTCAAGTTTTCAAATTGTATAGATGAGTACCATAGTTAAAAAAATAGATTTCCAGCATTTTGTTGAGAACGTTGATGGCAAGGAAATTATCTTTGAAAACGAGATCATTCAATTGAAGACCAACGATATTCCTAAGGGATTAGTTTCTATTGAAATAGTATTTTATGGGGCTAACAATAATATTTCTAAAACAACTCCTATACACAAAAAATATTTAGAAGAGATTAACTTGGTTACAGATTCATCACCCAAAAAGGTTTACATTGGGAAGAATATTAACCCTAAAATCATAGCATGACAAGTATCATCCATCAAACAAGGCTCTACAATGGATTTTATCTATAAAATTATAAGGATTTTATATTGTAAGGAGGCTAGAAATTGATGGGGATGAGAAATTTGTACTAATTTTGTAATAATAAATACAAAGTGTGTTGTGTATGTGTCAATTTCTAATGTAATAATTTATTTCTTGATAATAATATATTAATCATGTTGCGCTATTTTTTTCATGTTTATTCTTATAATTTTATGTTTCTTTGAAATGAATAGGTAAGGATTATAATTTTCCTCAAACATATTTTTTTATGTTTGAATTATTAGTCTACATTAGGTTTTGTTGAAGGAAAAATATAAACATTCCATTGATAATAATGGGAAATGTTAGTGTTATAAGTGGATTATTAAGTAGGATGCAATATGTGAAATTCATTTGCTAGTCGTATCATTATAAGACAACAATACTAGGTTAAGAAAGTAAGACCACTTCAAATATTTTCTATTAAAATAGAAGGGTGATATTGCATACTAACTCTATGTTCCTTAGAATAAGCACCAATCCATATTTCAAATACTCTCCCTAGCCCATACATTGTTGAAAATGATAAATCACATCAAAGGATATTTATTACTAATTAATTTTCTTCTTCATATGAAAATATTAAAGCTACAAGGAATGAACCAACCACTCCTATAATTTCATAAATCCTTATCATAATTTATGAAATTATATATTTGCTTCACACTATAATGTAACTACTATAGTTAATTTTAATAAGCATGTCTTAAACGGATACCCACCTTGGTATTGCAAAGCCAAAAGTTTAGGAGAGATTGATTTTAGGATTTCTCTCATTTGTTTGCCAAATTCTCAACAATTTTGAGCATAAGGTATTAAATTTTTTAGAAAATATTAAATACAAATTGGAGAGCCAATAGAAGGCACATGGTTATTTCCCCATCCGCGTATGCAATTCTAGGTTATTTCCCCAATTATGGCTAAATTAGCGATGCCACATTAGGCATGCTTATTTGTAACCCTATCATACTTCAATCAAGTTTGAGATATGTCTTGTGATACCTTGTCTAAATATTAATTTGAATTTATGACACATAGTTTGCATGTGTTTGTGTTAAATTATAAATGTATAATTTTTGTTGTGATTTTTTATTTCCCATTTTCATTCAATTATGTTTTGATGGATAAATCATTATGCTTGAGTGATTATTGTTTCATATGGACAATTAGGAAATTGGGAAAGAAAAAAGGGAAATCATAGTCAATTGCATAGAAAATTCTATTCAAATTATTTTAATTAGTTTAATTACAAGTTGAAAATATTTCATTATTTAGAAAGTTAAATTTAATTATTCATTATTCTTGGAAATAACAAACTGAATAAACTAGTTTAGAATAATTTTAAAATGCCATTTTGTGAGAGGAATATTAGAAGAAAAAAATAAAAATGAAAAACAATGAGAAATTAAGAAAATGGATAAAAAGGAAAAGGATTGCATTTTTAAATCATTCATTCATTTTGCAAGGAAAATAAAAGTCGTCTCTCAAACCCTCTCTTGAAAAAATGGAAAATTTTAAATAAATATTTGAATGGATGGATCTATGGATTGGAGCAAAGGATTGCATGTGTGGTATGGGTTGCATTGAAAGTGAAATTGTGCTTCTTCAAACCTCTTGATTGCTTGATTTTGAATAGTTGAACTCAAAATTGAATCAAATTATAATTCCTTGTCCATGTCCACTCTAGTGAATTTTATGACAAAGAAAGCTATGATTATGACATTCATTATCTTACCTCTATGATCCTCATCATTATTATTTATTTTGTATTCAATGTGAGTCCTAACTCTCACCGTGTATGTGTGTGATAAGTTGAGACCTTGATTATATATCATCATATTTATGTTGTATTTAAGTTTTTGGCATGCGTGTGATCCATAATCATTTTTCTCATGATTTTATGTGTTGTTCGCATGCATCTATCTCCTAGCATGGTGGCATGGTGCTCAACCACCGTTGGAGTGGCCCACAATGATGATCAATATGGAAAAGGTTTCATTTCCTTTTTTTATTTCATTACAAGAATATTGTAAAACATAAAATTTAGGACATTGGTGTCCTCATATGTAAGTGTATCACTTATATTTGATTATCCTATTGGATATATTATAAACTTCCCACATAATTGGTTTCAAAGCTATCATTACTTATATAATATCTCAATATTGGTGTCAAATATAAATTATATTTATTATACTGTTATTCATTATTGATATATTGGTAAAATAAATTTAGAATATCTTGAAAATGAGGATAAAATTAATTTACTGTGTTAGAAAATATTTAATTCTAGTGTATTTGGTATCTTAGATTCTTTCACTATCCTTGGGTTTGTGTATGTGAACCATCGTATGGTGGTGTTGTTTTGATTTTTGGTTTCTCCTTGGGAAGGGAGAGTGAGTGGGGGTGATGTGAGAATTTCCCCTTCCTCTCTATTTTCCTTATATCCACTTTAGAGTCCCTTGTAGATCTCCTTGTACTTTGGGAAGCACCTATTTTAATTTCATAGGTTTCAAAGATCGGGTGTACCATGAGATCAAGTGGGATCTCATAATTTTTCATTTTGGATTTCTAATTATCCATAGTTTTTTACTAATCTTCTCCATGTTATATAAACCTAGTTGAGTTTCTAAGATGATATCCTAAGCGAGAATCCTTAAGAGACCTTCTATTTAGCCTCTTCCTTTGGACACTACCACTTTCCGTAGACCACATCGCTATTTCAAGGCTATAGTAAACTTTTGGGATTATAATATGATATGTTGGATTCTTTCCCATATTTTGGTTTCCTTCTAGGGAATTATTTTCTCTTGGCACATTGTAGTCCTCCATTCATCAAATTGTGGGCATTTCTAACAAAAATTTGAGGAAACTTTGTATGTCAAAGGTGTTTCCCTTATTTCTTCAGAGTATTCCCATATCAAAACTTGATTTATAGGTGGCCCAATTTCATATATACTCCTAGATTTATATTGGGAAGCATGCCTTTACACAAAATTGATTGGTTGTTGTTCCTGTTGGTTGAGTTCTTGTACCTCCTACTAGAGTAACCTCCTATGAGGTTTTCCCCTTGAATTTGGGTGTCATTTGTGTTGTCATGGAATGTATTTGAGGTAGTTTCCCCCCTTTCCTACTCCATGTTTATAAAGATAGTGATCCTTATAACTAGTCGATGCATGGTATTTCCCAATTGTCCCACCTCTTGCTTATATTTCCTTTGGTGTTATGAGAATGATTGGTTGTTTTTACGAAGTGGGTTCAAGATACATAAGTACATCATGCTACCCTCATGTTATGTTGGGAGAGAACACAACCACATATTAGGAATCAATCATCATCACAATGAAGCACTACTCTCTCATAGGTAATTGTAGTGACTTCATTATATAATTTGTAAAGTCATTCTCTTGTGCGACATTACTTGGGGGGACTGACATGATTTTTTCCTATATATCATTATGCTTCAGACAATCCTTTATGTGTGTATTTGTGTGTAATGTGACATATCAAGGTTGTATCTTAATTCTAGATTCATTCTATTTTAAAAATAAATTTTCACATGGCTAATGTACTAGGTGTGAGGCTTGGGGCATTAAATTCTCTGATGGGATTACTGTAGGATCTTTTAGTTTTTTTCTCAATATTAGGTTCCTTTCATGTAATATCAATTTTTTTTAATATTTTGATACTAGGGATGTTATGAGAATAGTTCCATTTATGTGGTATCAAACCCATGGTTTTGTTTGTAGGAGGGTTGTCTCCTTGTGATAATAATATTTTTTAGTGAATTTTTGTACATAGATGATATTGTTTTTTATAAATAGAAAATAGAAACACAACAAGATCTAGAGATTGAGATTTTAGTTTTTAGAATGTATGTGTTGGTTATGCAATTGGTCTTTTTGTAACCTAGAAGGTCCTTTAAATATATATATATATATATTTGTGGAAAGGTTATGGAGGGAATCATGTGATAACCTAGTGTATCTATGGGTAAATTTCCTAAGGTTAGATTAGATGTTAACAAATCAATAAAGACTATAAACCCAAAGAACTATGAAGTACAAAGGAAATTAAAAGCAAGAACGATTATACCTATCATTCCTCGAATCTTCCATGATTACCTCCATAGCACCTCCTAGCTTGTAGCATATGATTGATGCCCTTAGATTGAGTGTGTGAGCATTTCAACTATGACATTGTCCTATGCAAGTTTTGAAGGATTTAAATATAAAACTGTGCCTATGCCTATGACAATATGACTCAAAATGCAAAATAACTATAATATTAATGCACCAGAATAACGAAGTTCCTCTGTGTAATCTAAAAATGTGAGCAAAATAGCATTTTATAGAAAATGCAATTTTGATTGGACGGACGAGATTGACTTTTGACAGAGACCTAAAATTAGAGGACGAGATTAAATCTGATAATCCCTAATCAGGGTTAGGACAAAATCCTTAAACGAGTGGTCGAGATGTCATCTAAGAAGATCGAATTGGCGGTGGAGAATAAATGAGATAATTAATTAGAAAATAAATATTTTTTGAAAATCAAGAAGATAAGGGCTAAACTGAAGATCAGATTTGAAAAATCAAGAATCTGCCTGATTACTTGATTTTTTGGAGGAATATTACCATTTTGAATTAAATTAATTCAAAATATGGATATTGTGAAATAATAAATAATCAATTTTTAAATTATTTACTAAAATGAACTGACAGTTAAGAATGTGAAATCATTTTAAATAATTAACTTATTTAAAATGAGAGAAATGTTAATTTTGACAATTAAATAATTAAAGATAATTATTTAATTTAGCAGATATGATTAATAATTAAATAAATTAATCAATTCATTTAATTATGACAATTAGTGACATATTAAATAAATAAATGAAATTCATTTATTTAATAATCAGGAAGAATAAATGAATAAAGATAATTACATAAATTAAGAACTTTATTTAATTAGGAAGAATAAATGAATAAAGATAATTACATAAAAGCACATGAATTAATTAAATAATTATGAATTATTTAATCAATAGTCGAATGTGGGCCAAGGACATAATTAAGATGTCATAATTATGCTAGGACGAAAGTGGTAAAAATAGAGCTTGCAAGCCTAGGTCATTTTTAAGTGTGTACATTTTGTCCCTCTTTGTCATAATGTAGCATGTCACATTGTGAAAAAGAAAATAAGTCAAAGCCATGCCCCAGTGAAGGTATAGAGTATCAATGCCCCTCAGGTAATTTTCAAATTTCGGGCCAGCGGTAGAAAAATTTGGGGAGGGTCTCGATAAGTCAATTTGATGAGTAGAAAGACAGTGGCGCAGATGGTTTCAGATTCTGACATGTTTAAGGTAGCCAAAGGGGTGGTCAAAGTTGGTCAACGGAGCCTCCAGTAATAACCTAGTTGACAAATGCCATTTTGACTTTTATAAATAGGTTGACAAAGGGGTAAAAGTCAATTCATTTCCACTATTCACATTGTAATCTCAAGAGCTCAGAGCGAAGAGGACCTCAGTGAAGATGGTGATTCCAGTGACAAAGCATCACGGCGAGATCGTGCGGACCTACAGGCGGCCAGAGGGCTCAGAGCCAGCGGTATGTACCCCTAACCCCCTTTGTAATTTTCTCATTTTGCATGTCAAAGTTAAGATTTTAGGGCCAACAACTAATGCACCGCGACGCATATGCGTGCGTGAAAAACTCATTTGACTTCACATTCAACGCATTTGATGCATCACAACACAAGTGCAAGGGGTTTATAGGGTAGGCCAAGGGTTAGCAACGCATTCGCCAAAAAGTGTGACACATTCGCCTTCTTGAGCGACGCATTCGAATGAAGCGATGCATGTGTGATATATTGTGATGCAAGTGTTCTGATGTGACACATTTGAGCAACAGAATGATGCAATTGACATGTCACACCACATTTGAAATGCGGAATGACACAACTGTTGTTTCGCGACTCAAGTGTAGTCAACACGACACATTTGACTTTGACTTTGACTAGGGCTGATTTTGATGCTTTTCAAATTTAAAATGCTTTTTGATGATCCTGACAATTGTCTAGAAGGTACTCACGCATTGTTTGGCTTTGTGCAAAGATAGCTTGCCCCTATATACATGTGAGAGAGTAGACTGTTGAATTTCTGGTTTGCTGATCAGTTGACTCCACAGGAGCGACGAGGATTGATGTCACTAGGTTTGTTTTATGCTACCTATATGCCCGTTGTTCAGGAAAATAGGGGACTACCAACTACGCTATGCAAGCGTTGGCATTCAGAGACATGTTCCTTTCACCTGCCGATGGGTGAGGTGACTATTACCCTTGAGGATGTTTATCGCATTCTATGTGTGCCAATCTGAGGAGAGTGTATTGTTTATGACCCTCGCCATGGCCATCATACTTTTACAACATACTATCGAGATGAGGGGGCAGGACTCGGTATTCAGGGTTACGAGATCCATTGGGAGCTTATGGTGGAGCATTATGCTCATTTTGATGCATTCCTGGTGACACTGATTGGCGGGATATTGATTCCTGACCGTTGCAGACATGGGTTCCCTGTTGGCTGAGGAGATGTTTTAGTTGGGATGAGGCGGGACAGGACCATGTATGCCTGGGGCCCTTGTTTATTGGGAACACTCTACCACCAACTGCACAAGGTCATCTATAGTATGGCAAAGAGTATATCATGTGGCACCACACTGATGATGATTTGGGCTTGGGAGCACATAGCAATATTTTGTCTGCCTATTCAGAGACCGCAGCTAGCTGAGGGGATGCCTTATGTGTATTACTATGTCGGTGCTCTATAGCAGACATAGATGGGTGAGACAAGTTTGTGGCGGCATCGAATTGATACCATGGTGTCATTCATCTGGAGGCCGTATAGAGACTGCCAATAGTGGGATGATGAGGTGGACCATCTCAGCCTTTGCCGACAGTATCGCTACCTGATTGGGAGGACAGTTCAGAGCCAGCTAATCATAGAGATGTACCTTCCACAGCGTGTCCTATGACAATTCAGAGAGCAGTAGTGTGTACCTGCAGGGACAATTGAGTATGCTCGATCTTCCAGAGAGTCAGCTTGGGGGCCAGCAATTTTGGTAGCCTTTTTCGAGTAGTAGATCGATGGGCTAGGAGCCCAGCAGTGGGGATGGAGAGGTGGGATTGTAGATCCTGGGACCACAACAGATTATGACCTATGGTGGCAAGCACATAGACCAATGCCACTGATAGATCCAGATGGGCCAGCACCCGTGGATAGGAGGTCAGTTATACCATGTGTGCCAAGAGCCAGGCGAGGAGGTGGAGACGGTGATAGAGGTAGAGGTTGGGGGAGGGATGGAGGCTGGGATGGAGGTAGGGGGAGGGATGGAGGTCAGGATGGAGGCCAAGATGGGGGTAGGGATGGAGATCAGGGTGGAGATGAGGGAGACGATGGAGTAGATGGAGTAGATGGTTGAAGATGAAGGAGGGATGGCCAAAAACAAGGTAGGAGAGTGTGACCACGTGTGGCTAGAGTGACCCTAGATGCTATCTTGGAGGTGGCTGAGGAGGGGGAGAGAGTGGAGGAGGAGCAATTGAGACAGGAGGAGGAGGAGAGGCAGGAGGAGAAGCTGAGGCAGGAGGAGGAGGAGAGGCAGGAGGAGCAGCCAAGGTAGGAGGAGGATGTGCATGTAGATGTGCCTCAAGACAAGGGATTCAGTGGAGACGATGTGGCTAAGGATGATGATGATGATAATGCCATGGATGAGGCCGAGAGACTCCTCAGATGGAGTATGGTGGAGGGAGAGGAGGAGATACCATCCTCCTCGACATTACCCCATGATGCCACGACAAACTAGAGGGTGGCAGATCTTTAGAGGAGGCTAGATGAGAGTGTGGTAGAGGTCAAAGAATTGTGGGTAGAGCTAGAGGTGGCTCGAGTAGAGTGGGATTAGGCAGTGATCTGCCAACAGGATTCAACACAGTGGTGCGTGGACTTTGCAACATTATGTTCAGGACCTTCTGGGAACATTGCTCATGAGCTTGCCAGGGTGAGCACTAGGTATGGGAAATATAAGACTCTATATGAGCAGTCAGTGCCTCCCGAGTGACGAGATCCTACACTATGATGCTCACAGACGAGGACAAGCAGTAGTCACAGATCAGGGAGTGGGAGTGGAAGCACGAGCCATACCAGTGTAGGAGGACCCACCTCCTTAGGGCACACATCAGGGCACAGGTCCCACCACTCACACAGGAATGCCTCAAGTCATCATTTGATCCACAATAATGGGTCCATTAGTTCAGGGCAGAGATCAGTACAGAGGCAGCCACCAATGACAGATCCTTCAGCGTCTCAGAGTCAGGTCACAGTGTCATCACAGGTGTCTATTGCCGTGGAGATGATGCCATCAGTGTCAGTTCCATTGGTTGCACAGACATAGGCATATACAGGTCCACCCAATATCTCAACGCCAGTCATAGATCCTCAGTTGCCACACTCTTCACCATGAGGGGATGATGAGAGCCTCCCCTAGGGCATGCTTATTTTTTTTTATGTTATGACACATTATGTATAGACCATTGAGCCTACGAGCTCCATTTTTGAGATATCTCTTGACTTTATCCTATGACATTGTAGATTTTTGAGATGATGCTATATGATGATGTAGTTTTGATGTGTGCCACATGTGTGTTATGTGATGCTATTTGATTTATGCCTTATGGTATATGTAATGTGATGCTTTATGTATGATGTTGATTTATGATGTATGATGGTACTATTTATATGTCTTTTCATGTATGTCCTATGATGCTTACTTATGATATGACGCCATGATGATGCAATGCTTATTTATATGTTATGTCAATTTTGTGATGATGATGATAATGATATGCCAAATGTATTTATTTGAGTGGATGCCATGTTTATGATAATGTGAATGCGATATGCAATGAAAATGTTATATGATGTAATGTTATGGATGATGTATGTATGGATCTAATGCAATGTTTATATGATCATGTATGCACTTATGTTTTTGTATGTCACAGGATATCATCGTGAGATGGACCAGAGAAGATGACCAGACCAAAGGAGATGCATGTTAGTTCCTATACCAAATCCTTCAAAACTTTACCATAGGACTTTAATTATTATTGCTCTTAATCATCATTGGGCATACTGTTGTAATGGCCAACAAACACCATGATATGACATAGATCAAGGTGTGCAAGGTCGTACCATCACATAAGACAAGCAGTCACAAAAAAGGATGATCGTGACTCATACTGAGAGTGCAATTGCCCTAGTCTTTTTTTCATAACCAACCACAAGTAGAAAAATCCAAACAGAACAATCATGAAACGTTGTTGCTTCTCTAAATCCTATTTCGAGGACATCCTTGAGAAACTAGCAACATGACTGTCAAAATATAAAATAGAGCCCTTATCATGATACATCATTGTTTTTCTAAATCCTGAAATCAGGACCTCACTGAGAAACTAGTAATCATGCGTGTCAAGAGATAAGACAAACATCATGATACATCGTTGCTTCTCTAAATCCTGTTGTTGGGATCTTGCTGAAAAACTAGTAACATGATAATAAAAACCCAAAGACAAGATAAGACAACCATGATATGTCATTGTTTTTCTAAATCCTGTTGTTAGGAGCTCGTTGAAAAACTGGTAACATGATGAAAGTCAAAAGACAAGTGCCAAGTGTTTTCCAAGTGTGTCTGGATGTCAATTGTCTTAATGTCAAGATGTCCAGTTTGATGATGTCGAGATGTCAAGGTGTCAAGGTTTTGATGATGCCAAGATGACGAATGTCGAAGGTTGCCAAATTTAGGAAGGACACATCTTGATTAATGTTGACGTTGAGAGGATTGATCCCTAAATGTCAAAAGGGATACCTCAAAATGTCAGGTGATAGTGACGATGATGATGCCTAGGAAGGACACATCCTAAGGCATAACTGATAGAGTTTGTTCTTTAGAAGGACACATCTGAAGAATATTGATGTCAAGGGGAGTGATCCTTAGATGTCAAGAGGATCCCTCAAAATGTCGAATGACAGTAATGATGCCAAGGAAGGACACATCCTAAGGCATGAATGATAGAGGTTATCTTTCAGAAGGACACATCTGAAAGCGAACCAAGAGTTGACAGTTTGACAGGTTATGATCATTTGACTTGTTTTGACTGAGTTTGACTTGTGTTGACCATATGTCAATTTTTTGATATGTTGATGTGATTGTCATGTTTGAATAAATGCTTGCCATACCTTGTTTTAGGAGTTTTCCCATTTGGAAAATGATTTGTACTAACTTGTAGATTTTTGACATGGGTGCCTGTGTAATGCCATGAACCCTAATGGACTAACCTAGTGCGGCCTTGGGGGCTCATCAACAGATGGCCTTGCCTATATCATACACTCAGAGACCTCATAGTTCGACACGACCAATGACTTTGTCTTTATGACCAAAGATTGAATCATGATTTTATTTTGACAAATCTAAAAGGACTGACCTAATGTCTCGAGGACTCAAGTGTGAGTCTTGCCTATGTAGCAAATGCACAGAGACAACGTAGTTTGGCTGAAATGATGAAAACTGATTGATTGACATGATGAACCTGACAAGAGATGATTCTGTGGTTGCGTTCTTTGAGCAGTTTGATGTTTTTCGTGGTTTACTTTAGGATGTTTTCTAGTTTTTAGGGCTTTCTTCAGGACATTTTGTGATGTTTTTGGTCTTTTTTCAGGACTATTTGTAATGTTTTTGTCTTTTTTTAGGACTTTTGCAATGTTTTTGTCTTTTTTCAAGACTTTTTGCGATGTTTTTGTGTTTTTTTAGGACTTTTTGTGATGTTTTTGTCTTTTTTCAGGACTTTTTGTGATGTTTTTGTCTTTTTTCAAGACTTTTTAGCAATTTCCAAAACCATGTGTGACATCCACTACCGTTACATGATAAGAATTTTGCTCCCAGTCAGGTCAAAGACTTAGCCAATTTTAAAGGACATGAAGAAGGGATATGTATGCGGTACTAGATGGACAGTATTCAGGACTTGACTTCGACCTTTTATCAACCATGAAAGGAAGGGTATGATGTCATGGCAGATGTCGTGGTGGTGACGAAAAATGTATTTCATCTTAGGCCAAGGTAGACAAAGTAACAGTAGATGGCAGAGCAATGATTGATTACACATGGCGCCTGTTTGCCAAGTTTTCACCATGGTACTTATCCAAAGCGCCTGTTTGCTAGGTTTTCACTATTGGACGAATCATTTTTCTTTACTTTTTTTTTGTCATTTTTCTTATTTTTTTGGTGCTGCCAAGATGCCTGTTTGCCAGGTTTTCATCAAGGCAATGATTTTTTTGCCATTTTTCAATTTTTTTGTATTTTATAGTTTTCAGCTCGATTTCTTGATGCTATGCGTAGAACTTTCAGAGATGTAAACTATTGATAGGCTATGTCAGTTGTTCACCATCTGGAGTAGCTAGTTGATATGCTCTAGAACCAAAAGAAGATACGATGATGTAAGTACCCAACCATTTTGGTTCAAATTTTCTTGGATTTTCGCTGTCAGCCTGGTTCCTAGGGTTCTGCATGAGGACCAAGTCGCCAATGTCAAATTTCCTGACCATGACTTTCTTATTGTAACTGCAACATAGATGGTTTAGATACGCTTGTAAATGGTTCAGGGAAATTTTCCTTCTTTCCTCTAGCATCTCCAACTCGTGTAGGTGCGACTGTCTGTACTCCTCATTATCGGTCAGACCCTTTAGGGAGACTCGTAGAGAAGGAATGTCAACCTCAATGGGCAAGATGGCCTCAACTCCAAAGACCAAGGTGAAAGGAGCGGCTCCTATAGGCATACGAATGCTAGTGCAGTAAGCCCGTAGAGTAGGGTTGAGTTGAATATGTCAGTCACGGTCAATGTCATTGACAATCTTTTTAAGGATTTTAACAATGGTTTTATTTGACACCTGAGCTTGACTATTTCCTTGTGGGTAATATGGAGATGAAAAATTGTGTTGGATGTGAAATCTCTCACATAAGTCACGAATGTCTTGGTTTTTAAACAAATGTCCGTTGTCAGTGATGATGGATTGCAGAAGGCGATACCGAAAAATGATGTATTTAAGAATGAATTTGGATATTTTTTTGTCGGTTATGTATGTCAATGGGATGGCTTTGATCCACTTCGTAAAATACTCTGTGGTGGCGATGATGAATTTGTGGCCATTGGTCAAGGTAGGATGGATCTTACCCACAAGGTTGAGTCCCCATTGAGCAAAGGGCCAAGGAGAGGTGATTGGCTGAAGTTCTTGTGCTGGAGTGTGGATCAAATCACTATGAATCTGGCATTGGCGACAAGTCTTGACATATTCTATTGCATCCTTTTCAATGGTCAGCCAATAGTACCCAAGTCTCATTACTTTATTGGCTAGAGTAGGACCACTCGAATGAGACCCATATATACTGTCATGTAGTTCTTGTAAGGTTGTATGTGCTTTGTTGGTGTCGAGACATCTAAGGAGGGTGTCGTCAAAGCTATGACAGTAAAGGGTGTCACTGAAAATGCCATATCTTGTGGCTTTTTGGATAAAGGACTTCCTCTGGTTATTAAACAGGCTAGGTGGAATGGTTTGAGACTTAAGGTAGTCATAAATATCTTGGTACCAGGGAGAGTCAGGATCAACAAGTTTGCAGACCATCTCTGACTCTGGAATGTCATATGCAGGAACCAAAAATTGTTCTATGAGGAATTCCAACTGAGGCATATTGCTTGGAATGTCGAGGAGATAGCCTATTATAGCCATGTCATCTGCCGCTTTGTTATGTGCTCTTGGAACTTGTTCAAAAGTCACCATATGAAAGTACATTTGAAAAATGTCCACCATTCATTTGTAGGGCATCAATTTCTCATCTTTTGTGTCATAGTCATCATTAACTTGGTTGATGACTAACTGAGAATCCCCATAGACAAGTAATGCTATGATTTTCCACTTTATTGCCATTCTAAGTCACGTAACCAGTGCTTCATATTCCGCCACATTATTTGTGCATGGGAAAGCTATGTGGAGAGAATTAGGAATGGAGTCTCCTTGAGGGGTGATGAACAGGATTCCTACCCCTGAGCCGTGATTAGTGTGTGATCCATCAAAGTATAGCCTCTAGGGAGACTTTGGTTATGTATGGAATATCAACTCATCTAGAAAATCTGCCACTAACAGGTGATCACTTTGTAAAGGTGCATCTGCCAGCTGGTCTGCTATGACTTGTCCTTTTATTGCCTTTCTTTCTACATATTGAATGTCATATTCGCTTAGAATCATGACCCATTTTTCCAGAAGTCCTGTTAGTGCTGCCCGACTTAACAGATATTTGAGGGAGTCAATCTTTGCTACTAGTTGTGTTTGATGGCTTAACATTTAATGTCTTAGTTTTTGTGCTGTAAAGACCATAGCTAGACAAGCCCATTCAATTGATGTGTAGTTTAGTTCATACCCGACCAATGTCCGACTAATGTAATATATAGTTCTTTCTTTTTCTTCTTGGTCGTTTTGTGCTAGCAATGCCCCCAATGTTGAATTAGTGGCAAAGATGTATAATATCAAAGGCTTTCCATGAATGGGCGGCATGAGGACTGGCAGTGACAGTAAGTAATCTTTTATGTGTTGAAAGGCTTCTTGGCATTTATCTGTCCACACAAAGGGGATACCTTTGCACAAAAGATATTGGAATGGTTGGCAGTTATCAGCCAGTTGGGCTATGAAGCACCGAATGGATTGTACCCTGCCTTGTAGGGTTCTGAGTTCACTAATTCCTCTGGGTGGAGGCATTTCTATGATGGATTTCACTTTTGTTGGATCAACCTCAATGCCTCTTCGAGAAACTATGTATCCCAAGAGTTTACCTGATATTACATCGAAGACACATTTCTTAGGATTCAGACAGACTTTGTATTCTTCTAGTCTCTTGAAAATTGTGTCTAACACCTTTAGATGATCTTTTCTTGTTATTGATTTGGCCAAAAGTTCATCCACATAATCTTCCATTATTTTATGCATCATGTCATGAAAGATTGTAGTCATAGCCCTCTAATATGTGGCGCCTGCATTTTTAAGATCAAATGTCATGACATTCCAACAATATGTACCCCATGGGCAAGTGAATGTTTTTTTGTGCTGGTCTTCGGGGGCAATGTGAATCTGATTATAGCCAGAGAAACCATCCATGAGGGACAACATCTCATATCATGCTGTGAGGTCAACTTTGATATCAATATTCGATAAAGAAAAGTCATCTTTTGGGCATGACTTATTTAGGTCTCTAAAATTTGTGCAGACGTGGATCATCCCATTTGGCTTTGTTACTAGCACCAGGTTAGATATCCATTCAGCATAATCAATAGACCATATGAACCTAGCATCTAGAAGTTTCTTCAACTCAGCCTTGACCAATAGAGCGACCTGAGAATGCATTTTGTGTAACTTTTGTTTAACTGGTTTGGCATTAGGCAATAGTGACAGATGGTATAGAACCAGTTCTGGGTCTAATCCTGGCATGTCAGCATAGGACCATGCGAAGTTGACTTTATGTTATGCAAAGAATTTGTGAAATTCTAGTCTCTCTTCTTCAGTCAAGGATGCAACAAAGAGGACCATTTTGGGATCTCCAGTTGTTGCTATGTTGTCTTCTATGGTGTCCTCTATGAGCATAGCTGATTTCTCTTGTGTTATGGGGAGAAAGTCCAATCCTCCATCCTTGGGTGCCTCAGAGAGGTTTTCAACAGTGGATATGCCCTTTGTTTTTACTTTTTTATCGTCAGAAGGTGCCTTTTGGTTTTCACCTAAAGACGTTTCATTTTTTATTTTATTTTTATTTTTAATTTTGCTACTAGGAGGACGGAGCAGTCTCGCTGAAGTAGGCTGCACAATCTAAGTCAATAGTGAATCCTGACTTGTGATCACCACTGGGTATGCCCTCACGTAATCCCATAAATTTTGCAATTGCCTCATCATTCTGAAAGGTGTCCAGGACTGGCAGGCCTTGTTGGTCCCAATCGACTAGTTGAGGATAAACTAGGGAAATGCCATTGTCAGTGTTGGTGAATTGAGGGGAGGATGCGGAAAGCATACAGACGAATTTAGTGATATTGTAGATGAGATTATCATCATCCAACTCTACATCGGACTCTATCCAATATTCCCCTTCACTAGTCTCATATTTGTTGTCAAAATAAGGGGTGAAGGACTTAGAGTCATGGTTGTCAGTGTCATCTGGTACTTCATATGGATTGGACTGAAGGGATGTAGATGGTGGGGTTTGTATTTCATGGGGAAGGGAAATGGAACTATGACTATTTTGTGCCTGATCAATTTAAAAAATTTGCCAAAATTTTTGTTTAGAGGTGAGCTCCCCCATTTTGACAAACAAATCATCAAGGCAACAGTCACTTAAGGATCTTTGAGAGCCAAATTCCCACTCTTGGGAGTCAATTTCAGTGAAGGTTTCCTTAGTGGTCTCGACACTTTTTGAATCATGCACATGCTCACTCAAAAGTTCAGTGGTACATTGGTCATCATTGTCAGGCAATCCATACCCTAATCCAAGATATTTTGGTATTTTGAAAGATTCTATGGGCTCTCTTCAACCAATTTTATTTTTGCCTAGGCCACTAGTGCCATCATAGCCGTTAGCCTTCATTATATCATATCCCTTGCCATATTTCTTAACTGGTAATGGTGGTAGGTCTGCCATTTCCTTATAGAGCCATCCTATAATATCGGCAAGGTCCTCATTACTCATGTTGCCCCATTTGATGAAAACTGTTTTTGGTGGGACTTTGAAAATTTCTTTGGGTTCCATTCTAAAACATGGCCGACCATAGACCTTCGGAGACTTGGGTATTTCTATTATGCTATATGTTGTATGTAGTTTGAATTCTCCATAGCCGAGGTCATGGATCTTGATAGTGGTTTCAGCCTTAGGGTTTGTGGAAGATGGTGGTGTGGCAGAAGACATGGATGGAGTGGATGTTGAAGATGATGCAAGTGTGGATGGGTCAATATATTTGGAAGAAGAGGCAAGTGCTTCTTGGCTAATAGGCACTCAATTTTTTGAAATACCCCTTAGGTTGGTACAATATTGAAAAGGGTCGGGGTCACCATATATCGTGATTTATGTTCCATCAAATGGGAATTTTAAGCATTGGTGATATGTGGATGGAATGGATTTTAAGGCATGAATCCATGGGCGGCCAAGCAAGATGTTGTAAGGTAATTCTAGATCTAGGACCTGGTAGGTTGTATCCACAATGACTGGTCCCACTCTGATAGGAAGAGAAATAACACCTCATGAAGAGCGTTCTTCATCATCATATGCTTTGATCACTATACTCTTTGTAGGTTTCACACATGCATCATAAAATCCTAGAGCCTTAACCAATTTCAAGGAGCATATGTTCAATCCTGCTCTGCCATCTACAAAACCTCTTCTGACCTTGTGCTTATGGACAAAATTTTCAATGTGTAATGCATCGTTATGGTTAGTCTTAGATGACGAGTAGTCTTGATCAGAAAAGGTGACGTGGTGAGGCGTAGTGAGATATCCTACCATGGTCTCAAACTAGTTGACATCAATATCCTTAGGGACTGATGACTCTTGTAGGGTTTTATCCAGTATAGTCTTATGTGTGGGAGAAATGTGAAGTAGCTCGAGAATAGAAATTTGTGCGGGAGTTTTTCCAAGTTGGTCGATAAGGTTGAACTGACTTTTTGGTTGCCACTGCTTTGTGGTCGAGACGGGTTGTGACTGTTTAGGAGATGTCCAGGTATGGTGGTTTTAGGTTTCCTAGCGGAAGGCGGACCAGCTATGGTGACCTTGCCACTTTGAGTAGTAGCATTGCATTGGGGTGCTCTCTTAACCGTGATGGTGTTAATGTATTCATCGTCAGTTCGAACATTATTTATGATAGGTCCACCAGAATAGTCATATTTGGATGGGGCAAAATTGGCTTGATTATTGATTATTTGTGGACTTGACATGGAAGCGTTACTAGAACCATGGTCTTGCAGAGGGTTCTTATGAATGGTATGATTGAAATTAGAGGAAAATTGTTGTCCACCTACCTCAATGATACGACTCTCGATAAGGTCTTGTACCGGGTTTTTTAGTTGTCGATAGGTAGAAGTTTTATGTCCTTTTTCCTGATGATAATCGCAAAATGCATTATCATCTCACCATGCTGGTTTGAATTGTCCTAGGCCATATGGTTTTGGTTCTTGAAGTGTGATGATGCCATTCTGGAGGCATTTCTCGAGGACTTCTTCAATGGGATCACCCAAGGGAGTGTATGTGTGACCCCTGGGGAATTGTCTCATTTGACAATATTGTCCTTGATTTTTTTGGCCACTTTGGTTGTTTGAAGGGATATTGGTAGGGGGTGTCAATATCGTTGTTGATTTGTTTTGCGTTTGAACCCCTTTCAGAGCCAGTATAGGACCCATAGTGTTTATAGCCTTGGCGTCAGCAACACCATCATTTGTAACATGTTTATTTTTGACCTAGTACTTGTTTTTGTCGATGGGGGATTTGCATTTGTGTTTTTAGGACCGTATCTTAGCTCTCCCTTTGCAATGAGGGCTTTCTCAATCTGGACACCTTTTTTGAATAGGTCCGTGAAGGTTGTACAACAATGCACTTGCAATGCCTATTTTAAGGGCCCTAGAAGTGTTTGAACGAACATGTCCACTTTTTCCTTTTCGGGTATGTCGATGTGACACCGACTAGCTAGACTTCTCCATTTTTGAAAGAATGGGATGAATGTCTCACCAGAATCCTCTTGTGTGAGATTGCATAAGCTAGTAATAGAGGTGTCCATGTCAATGTTGTACGCGTAATTTTTTATGAATTTGTGTTTAAGCTCATCCCATGTTTGGATATCCTTTTGGGTGGAGAGCCATTCAAGGGAAAGACCTGCAAGACTTTTAGAAAAGAGTCTCATCAAGTATGTTTGTTCATAGGCAACGTCCATACAGTTGGTTGCAAATCCATGGACATGTTCGATGGGGTTTTTCTTTCCTCTGTACTTGGTAAAATTAGGTAACACATATCCTGGAAGAAAGGGTGGCATGTATACGTTCATGTCGAATGGATATACGTTGAGATCATATGACGCTTCTGATTTTTTTCTAGATATTTTAATGTTTTCTATGGTCTTCTCTAGACCCATCAATTTTTCTTGTAGGGCATCTATTATAGGGTCATTTGTGGTCCCATACATTGGATTTCTTTGTATGCCATAGGTCCCCATTTGTTGTGTGTGGATATTGGTGTATTGTGGAGGGATGGATTGTTGTGACATGTATGATGTATTTGGATTTGTGTGTTGTTGGTACTGAAAGTTTGGATTGGGGGTATGTTGGTGAGTATGAATATGGGATGAGTATGTTGGGATGTGTCCCCCAGCCATTTGGGTCAATATTTAGGGAATATGGTGACCATGAACATTATAGTTTGTGAATGATGCCATGGGTTGTCTATTTTGACTACCTTGTCCAAATTGTTGGGTTTGGACAAGGGGAATGGTCATATTTTGTCCTTGGGATTTGATGGTATTGGACAGTGTTGACGTGTTAACATTTTGTTGTTGTCCTTGAATAAAGATACATCATTTACCTCCCCCTAATGGATTTCGTGAGATACCAATGAGAGGATAGGATGAAGGTGTACTCATGGTACTAGACATAGTTGTCAATGGAGGATTTGTGTGACTTGATGATGCCCCCATGGAATTTATCGTAGTAGTAAAGAGAGGATTGGAATAACTTGCCCACACTGTCAAGGAGCCAAAGGTGGTTCCAGCCAATTGTGACGGTGTTGTGGATATTGTGGGCACTGTGACAGATTGTGATCCTCTGATGGATGTAGTGTTTATTGAATTGGAGGTGTTTGGAGTGTTGGAGGTAGCATTCATAGTCGTTGTAGTATCAAAAAAGGTATTGCTTGTAGTGTTTGGAGGTTGGCCCCTATTTGGCATGTTATGCCTGTTGTTGACATTAGGGTCAGGAGATGTTGATCTCAATGTGTTAATGTCGAATCCATGGGGTAACCAAGCTCCTTGACTTAAAAGTATAGCCAAATATCTGTCTCTGTCATATAGGACAATTTTTTCCACAAATTGAGAGGCCTCTGGATCTTGTGCTTCTACCTCTAGGTTTTCCTCAAGTATTTGTTTGTATTCATCCTCACGTAAGAATGGTTCAAAGGGACTATTTGATGAGGATGGTATTATCGTGAGAGGTTGATTTTTGTGTTGGCAAATGGATTGTCAAAAGTCCAATTTGGGTCATACGTGTGATTGTTGACATTGGAAGTGGAGTCTTTTCCAAAGTTTGCCATTTGTCGTTTCTGTCTTTGGAGTCTATTTTCCACCATAAAATGAGATTTCTCAAATGAAAATGACAACTAAATGCAAGGATGACAATATGCAAGGTCTAGGTTCAAAATGACGACTAGGATGACTAATATTTTTGGATTTTTGGGAATAAAATATGCAAGGTATAAACTAGAATGCAATGTGGAGAAAAGGATACCTAAGCACTTCTAAGCTCAATCTTTGTTTTCAATTTTGGTTACTAAAGGACTTGTTGAAAATGACAAAATTACAAGGTCAAAATGACTAGTGAGTTTTCCTAACTAGACTGTTGAGTTGGAAAATCTCACAAAAGGGACAATGACTAAAAAAGGGAATGATGATTAAGTCCAAGATAACCTAGTTTCGAAAGCAATGATGTTGCAAATTGTGCTAAGATTAACCTAATACAAAGTATGCAAGGATGAGAATCTAGGGTCAAGCTAATGCCTAATGTATGCAACTAAAAAAAATTGAGGAATGAAGCCTATGGTCAAGAATGCAAACTAATGGTTGAAAAATTTGAGCAATTTCAAAGTTGGTTTCTAACAGAATCCCCTTGGAAACAGTGTTTGACAAAAGATTGACAGAATTTAGACTCAGTTTGGACTTTGCATGAAGATTTTGTTTATGTTAGGAAAATGCGTCATTTAAGACCTCAAATGCATCGCATAATTGCGAATGTGTTTTGGTATAGCAAATGCGGCTTTAGGACTGACAAATGCGACTTAGTTTTGCAAATGCGGTTTTGTGAGGCTTAGATGCATCGTGACACAGACATATGCAGTGTTTTGAATTGCAAATGTGGTTTAACAGGTCTAATGTGTTTCAAAGTTTGGAAAATGCGGTTTGACAGAGTGATTACGGCTCAAGAGTTGCGACATAGTTTGCTAGAATTGAGGTTTTTGATGTATTAAGAGAAAATCTAATTTGTCCAATGTTGAATGTTTTGTGTAGAAGTTAGAAAATCCAACAAACACTTGACAAGCACAATGTTTTGAATGTAAGCAAGTGCACATAAGACAAGTACAATCATAATAGGCCAATAGGCCAAGGGTTTGTATACTTGGTATAGCCCACCGATATACCCCAGATTGGTGCTAAACACCTTTCCTTCTTGAGAGTGGATAGCTTAGAAGTTTGGTGGAATTGGCTCCCCTCCACGGATCATTAACGTTATTCGAGCACACCAACTTTGAATTCTTGGGTAGTGACTTCCCAAGAACTGCTATCTCTACTCAAGGGGACCAGTAGTGAGTGTCTCCGGGCATGATACTATACCCTGCACTATACCAAGCAATGGTTGAAAAATGGCTGGACTCTAAAACAAAAGGTGTTTAGTATGGACATTCCATTCGTAGGGCATGATCCATGCGGCGAGAGTCCCCTTTCAGATCCATCTCGTCGGAACCATACGCTTGATTCTTGGGCTTTCCCCAAGACTCCACTTTTATATACCGGTTGGAAGTCCCTCGGGTTCAAGGTGCTACCAATCTGAGTCATCCTGGGGTGAGTACTTTTTCCCACCAGAACAGGCCCAAGTTCTAGAGTTAGTAATCATTTCTCTTACACCCAAGATCACCCGAAAGTGCAAGGGGAGAGGATACTTTGATTACTAAGTCATGAGGGTGATAGAAAAAATAAGGTGGGTATGGTTTTCTAATCACCTAGTTTTCACAAGGTGGGAGCATAATCACCTACCACCTTCAAGCAAATTCAGATAGAATTAAGAACACATTCATTTTAATGCACCAATGGAAGTGCTTTCTACACTAGAAATCGCAAACACATTGTTTGAGAACTGAGTCTTCGACTAACAGAGCTGCAAAACCACAAGTTAGTAGTTTCATCCACCAATCTTGGACCCACAAAACGTAACCGCCACACGCTTGCAAATTAAAATTAGTAACATAAAAACCTATGCTAGGCAGAATGTAGAAGAAAACTAGAATGCTTGGAAAAAATAGAAAGTAAACAAAAAAGTGCAAAAAAATAGAAAACTCGAATACCAAAAAGAAGAAAATGTTACCAGGAAAATGTGTCACAACAGAGCAAATGCGTCGCTCTGTGTTGCAAATGTGGCTTGGTAGTTCATATGCGGCTTTCCAGACTTTGATTGCAGCACATCAGAGTGATTGTAGTGTTTGGGTCTGCGAATGCATCACGACACATTAGATGCATCACGATAAAAGTCAAATGCAGCGTTTCGTACCTGTACCTACAAAAAAAATAGAAAACTGACACCGTACGGAAACTACAAAAAAAATAAATGCGTCGGGTTCACCAATGTATCTATGGGTAAATTTCCTAAGGTTAGATTAGATGTTAACAAATCAATAAAGACTATAAACCCAAAGAAGTATGAAGTACAAAGGAAATTAAAAGAAAGAACGATTATACCTATCGTTCCTCGAATCTTCCATGATTACCTCCATAACACCTCCTAGCTTGCAGCATATGATTGATGTCCTCAGATTGAGTGTGTGAGCATTTCGACTATGACATTGTCCTATGCAAGTTTTGAAGGATTTAAATATAAAACTATGCCTATACCTATGACAATATAACTCAAAATGCAAAATAACTATAATATTAATGTGCCAGAATAACGAAGTTCCCCTGTGTAATCTAAAAATGTGAGCAAAATAGCATTTTATAGAAAATGCAATTTTGATTGGACAGACGAGATCAACTTTTGACAGAGACCTAAAATCAGAGGACAAGATTAAATCTGATAATCCCTAATCAGGGTTAGGGAAAAATCCTTAAACGAGTGGTCGAGATGTCATCTAAGAAGATCGAATTGGCGGTGGAGAATAAATGAGAATTAATTAGAAAATCAAGATTTTTTGAAAATCAAGAAGATAAAGACTGCCTGATTTGTGAGATTCGAAAAATCAAGAAGATAAGGGCTGAACTGAAGATCAGATTTGAAAAATCAAGAATCTGCCCGATTACTTGATTTTTTGGAGGAATATTACCATTTTGAATTAACTTAATTCAAAATATGGATTTTGTGAAATAATAAATAATCGATTTTCAGATTATTTACTAAAATGAACTAACAGCTAAGAATGTGAAATCATTTTAAATAATTAACTTATTTAAAATGAGAGAAATATTAATTTTGACAATTAAATAATTAAAGATAATTATTTAATTTAGCATATATGAATAATAATTAAATAAAGTAATCAATTCATTTAATTATGACAATTAGTGAAATATTAAATAAATAAATGAAATTCATTTATTTAATAATTAGGAAGAATAAATGAATAAAGATAATTACATAAATTAAGAACTTTATTTAATTAGGGGAAGACTTAGACAATTAATGACGTATTTAATAAATAAATAAAATTTATTTATTTAATAATCATGAAGAATAAAAGCACATGAATTAATTAAATAATTATGAATTATTTAATCAATAGTCGAATGTGGGCCAATGACATAATTAAGATTTCATAATTATGTTAGGACAAAAGTGGTAAAAATAGAGCTTGCAGGCCTAGGTCATTTTTAAGTGTCTACACCTAGAACTCTAGGATAACTCCTAAATACATTTATTTGATTTATTCTTTTTTGTAAATATTGGTTACAAATTACCTATGATAGTCTACAATTTGGACATTAAATGTAGTGTTTTCAAATTTTTGGATATTTTAAATGTGTTAGTGGATTTAAATTTGAATGTATGGTTTTGTAGATTTTATATTTATTCAAAACTTATGGGTAGTATATCTACAAAAGACTATTCACTAGAGGTATTTTTCAATGGAGATAGTTTTAATTTTTTTGTAATTTCTTATTGTGCTTATGATTGAAAAAAGTTCCAATTTACCTTTTTTGGCATATTAGAATTATATTTTTTGACATAATATTTATGTCATGGGAATAATCTACATGATTCATTTTTTCTATTATTGTTGATGGAAAGTTGAATTGCATGTTATTATGCCTACATTTTTTTGGTTTATCCATGTTGTAGTCTTTTACAATCTATCTTCTTAGTATTGTTGTTGATTCTAGTTCATAGGGTGTTTTGAAACAAAAAAATAAAGGGGGATGTCACCAAGGCAACATCTTAGGAAAGGATTTTTTCTTAAGAGATGTCTCAATCTATCACTATAGGGATATCTTGAAAAGCATATAATTTCAAATTTTCTCCTTGAAAGAAAGGAGACCAAATGTAATCCTAGGAAGAACTCAAGCTATCTTCCTCACAATTCTATAGGACAGAAGAAGAATTGTTTTCTCAAATAAAATATAAAGACATTGATCCCTCAAAGGGTGGTGATTCAAAGTTGTTTCCAAATACTTTTTCTTAATTTATCACCAACATAACAACTTGGAGGGTAGGGACTCTAAGTGATACAAACAAAGCAAAGAAGATATCACCAAAGTGAGATCTCTTGGAAAGTTTTGGATTGTTTATTTTTATTTCTCTTAGAATATGTATGAGAGAGTTATGGATCCTAGAAAATTCAATGTGATATGTTTGAGTTAGGTATCCCATTGGTGGCATATTTAAGGGTTGGAAGACCCTTAGGTATCACCTAGGTGACACTTAGAAGACCAGAAAGACTCCAAATAATTACCAAAACAATATATGATGGTTTCAAAAAGGTGAGACAATAAGGTACCACCCTAAAAACACTTGGAAGGACTTGGAGGGGAATTCTTCAAGGCTTTACCTTAACCTTTCCTCAAGTTTCTTGGAAGAAAAGTATGAGATCTCATCATCATGAGACCTTAAATAATCCCATGAGGGATGTTGGACTTGAACTATTTTTCCATGGGAATCTTTGGGTCATTTGTTAATGAGAACTATTAGGTAGTGAAAATGGTTGAGAAAAGAAAATATAGATGTTACCACTATAAGACCTCAATGAATGTTCTTAGGCTTATTTAGGACACAAATATTTTTCCATGGGAAGATTCAAATCAGTTTTTTGTGTGATTTATGGTCTAGTGGAAATATTTAAGTGTGGATCTATCAGGTTGAGCAATGATCTTTATAATTTTTAAGGATATAGACCATGATAACATGTCATGATCTAGATCATAGTCTAATGTGATCCTTGTGCAAGGATATTATTTTTTGTGGTAGATTATCTTATTGGTTTGGAAATGGTAGTTTTTACTTTTCCATTTGGGAGCTCTTGGGAATATTTGTCTTTCGGAGTTATTTAATTTATTTAAGGGATGGATGATCTTTGTATTTAAGGATATTTTCATCACAATGTCATAGATAGTTATGGAGAATTATTAGTGGTATTTTTAGCGATGATGTGTTGTAATGCATGGGTAACTCTAGAACACTTTCAATGGGGGTTTTTGTAGTGATATTCCATGGTTAGATGGGAATATATAGATCAAATTATAGTGAAAGTTAAAGCATGATATGTGTGCTTTTGATTAGATCTATTATTTGGATACACATGATATTATATTATGAAGATGTAAATCATGATGTCATGAGAAGCTCTTCAATTCTACATTGCTAATGTAATGAGAGTATTAGGTGAGGCTAGAGATATCTAGTTTTGTTGGAGATCAAGATTTGGAAATGTGAGTCTCTTGATGAGGTTTTAGTAGAAATATTGATGAGCCTACAACTAAATCTAGATGAGAGTTGAACACACTCAATAAAGAATGATTGAGTAGGTTTTTCCCACATATTCTCTAGATGCATTTTAGTTATATTTTGTCTTCTCATGTGAATGGGTTTTGAACTATGGTTAGCTTTGAGGATGATTTTTTAAAGCTATGAATTCAATTATAAGGACTAATTTGATAAGTATAGGACATACTTTTTTCCATTATCTTATCATGTGAATTTGTCTTGAATTGTAGATTTTTCAATTTTGAGGATGAGTTTTACTTAAGTTGTGGAGTCACTTTTGAGGAGTACAAGGGATGGTTATTCAATTTGTTCTTATTATTTAACATGGGAATGGAGGTTTGTTGGATATGTGGATTTTTTTGTTTGTTTAGTATTCCATTTATAGAGGCAAAGTATGTGTAAATTACTTAGGCCTATTTTGAAGAAGTGTTTGGCTTTAGAGATTAGTTATTGTAGCATAGTTTTATTCTTTGGTGGGTAGTTTATTATTGTTGGTTTTCATTTTTCTCTTGCAAGGTATATAAAAAATCAGATAATGTTGGGATTAAGTTTCATCTACCTTCCAATCCTCATGTTCATATTTATTTTAATTTAAATATTTGCTATGTGCGCACATAGAAATAGGTATAATACTTGATGTGGCATTATTTTCAACATGTAACAATGTAAAAATCTTGTAATTTATATTTTACAAGTTGTAAATAGCACTTAATAGCATAGAAGTAATAAAAATGACTACCATGAGATCATCTTGATAAAAATGTGGATATGTCCAAGATTTTTTTGCTTGATGTGAGAAACAAATTTTTACATGGTATTGGAAACTATCTTTGGCTTCTATTTTTGAACATGATTATAGATTAGATGCATATCTAGTGTGGCATTATGATGCCAAATTTACTCCATAAATTATTTCTAGATGCTAATGGTTAGGATATGTAGTATGGCCATGGATACATAGCTGAGACGGTAATGGTTTGTTCAACATGTGTAAGCAGTGTGTTTTTTAGGTGCAATAATTTAATGAAGAAATTGGTTGTAGATATATCCTCATTCTTTTAATAGATAATTGGTACTCTATGAATTTCTTGTAATTATTATTTAATCAAATAATACATTAAGTATGCTTTGGTGGCTAGTTTTTTTCTACAAGGATTTCCCAAGATATATCTTATATCATTTATTTTTCTTTTTTTATTAGTATTATATTATTATTTTGAATTCTTCTTCTATGGGATTAATTTATGAAATATTTAGTTTGATTTTGTACTCTTGGATTCCTTTCATATAGTATCAAATATTTGTTTCAAGTATTTGATCTTAGTGATGTTTTGGGAATTGTTACTTTCCTAAATTTTATATGATGTTTGATAAATATTTAACTCATTAATCTCTCAATTTGGGATCCTTGTTCATCTAATTCTAAGTACTAGAACCTTTGATGACCATTTCTTCAAATCAAGGTCTTTATTTTTTTATCCTAAGATCCTTTGTCAATTTGATATCATAAACTATTTATTTAGGATGACATGACAATCATGATATTTTTAACCATTCACTTAGGCTAACATTATTGGATTCATTTGGATAATGGAATTTAAACTTAATTTTTTAATAGTTCAAACCCTTCTTTGTGATTTTAACAAACTTATATAGATTTTTCCTAATGATTAAAAATTTATAATCTCTCTAGCTTGTTGATAATATATTTCAATTTTTCTTACAATAACACTTTTACAAGTTAGTATTTTCCTTCATGATCTCAATATTACATAAGTTTTGAATTATTTTGATAGTTTATTTCAAATAAAACACCTTTACTTATGAGGGCTACACCGCCTAAAACCACATAGACACAATATTAGATACCAACATAGAAGATGAAAGACAAAAATAACCCACTTCCAATTATTTTCAAAAAATGAATTTACATATTCAGATCTTACATGCTACAACCTCATGGGATTGATTCATTACAACAAAAAATCAACTCTGAAAGAAAAACTGTTATTGGGAGCCACAATATACACTAATGGAGCCACCTTCTACAACCCCCACCTAACCCTTTTTATTTTACCCAATAACCACCCTAGAATGTTCTAGAAAGTTCAAATTTCTCTTTTGCTTTGGCACCAAATGTCCCACCGTTTGATTTCTGGCCTAGGAAGAAATTTTAATAAAATTCACTTTTTAGAGGGGCAACTTCGCGGGGCCATAAGTTTTGATTTGGGTGTCCAATTTTCTATTATTACATATGATTGGAAAGCTCTCGAAGAGATCTAAAATGCACGAATTGGCCATAGGTCGGTTCGTCCACTTTTTGAGTTGTTTTAGGACCTCTAAAGTTTTATATTTGAAATTGAAGCTGCATTGGAGACATTTCTTTTGACAAAAAACTTTAATATCTCCCAAACTATGCAGGGTATTGAGGGGATTCTTTCACAACCTAAAAAAAATTTCAGCTATGCTCCTTGGGATAAATTTTCATGTCCATACGAGCCAATTTAGGCCGACTTACTAAAAATAGTAAGTTCTCATTTTTCACTATTTTTTATGCCTAATAGTCTTATACCCCTTAAGTGCCATCATGGGAATAAAAAAAACTAAAGAAAATAAAGAAAACATTTTTTTTGGGTGATGCAAGTTTTCCCTGCACCGTTGGATGCTCCTACATTAGACCCCCAGGGTAATTTGAAAAGTGACCCTATCACTTCTCAAGAATTAGAGGAAAATAAAGACTGTTAACCTCATCCTTAGATAACCATGATGAATCTTCAGAAGACCTTCCTCTCCATTTCACCAAGTACTCTGCATATTGCCTGTTTCTTGTGCTTCTACCCACACAACTATCTAAGATTTCTTCTATCTCTTCCTTCTCTAAAGTAGGTGCTGTAATTTTTAGTGTTCTTTTATTGACCCCTCCCTATATCACCTTCATGATACTCTATCAAATCAACAATGTTGAACATAGGAGAAATTTTTATTCCACTTCTATCTCATAAGCATTTCTTGAATCGTGCTTCTTTGGAATCTTGCAAGGTCCAAACTTCTTCATCTTTAACTTGTTGTATGTACCAACTAGAAACCTTTTCTTTCGCAAATGAACCATGAATTCATCTCCTACCTAGAACTCCTTATACCTTCTTTTCTAATCTACCCGAGCCTTATATTGTGAGTTCATCTTATTGATATTTTTCTTCACCTCTTCATGCAAATTCTTCAGGTGCTTAGCAAAATCTTTAGCCTCAAGACTACTCATTCCCCCCTTGTCCATATTTCTCAGTTCACAAGCAGTCCTTGGACTACTCCCATACATAATCTGGAATGGTGATTTACCAATGCTCCTATTGACAAAATTATTATAAGAAAATTCTACATGTGGTATAACCAAATCCCATCCCTTAGGCTTATCTCCTACTAAGCATCTTAGCAGGTTACCCAAACTCCTATTCACCACCTCTGTTTGTCCATTAGTCTATGGATGGTGTGTAGAATTGAACTTCAAATCTTTCTTCAATTTCTTCCATAATGTCCTCCAGAAATAACCAACAAATTTGGTATCTTTGTCTAAAACTATACTCGGTAGACCATGTAGTCTCACCACCTCTCTGAAAAACAACTCTACAATATGAACAACATCACTAGTCTTATGGCATAGAATAAAATGTGCTATCTTTGAAAATCTATCCACCACCACAAATATGGAATCATTCCCTCTTTGAGTCCTTGGCAAGCCAAGAACAAAATCCATAATAATATCCTCCCATGGCCTCTCAGGTACAGGTAATGGCTGATACAATCTAGTATTTTGACTTTTTCCTTTCGCCATCTGACATACTCTGCAACTTTGTACATACTTCTTCACATCTTGTTGTAATTGTGGCTAATAATAATTCTCATTCACAAGAGCATTGGTCTTATCTCGACCAAAATTTCCTACGAATCCCCCACTATGCTTCTCCTTGATTAGATTCTCTCTCATAGAACTCCTTGGAATGTACAACTGGCTTCCTCTAAACAACATCCCATCTTAGATTAAGAAATCCAACCACCTCGTCCCACCCAATGTAACAGATTCCAAACAAGCCTTCCAAGCTTCTAGAAAGTTTGGATCTTCTAGATACAAAATCTTGAGCTCATTGAGCCCAACAACCTCTATATTCATCTCTATCAACAAATTTTTAGGTTCCTTTGATTTAACTTTCCTTTGCTATTGAGATACTACAAAGCCTGGTGATCAGTATATAAAAAAAAATCTTTTGGCAACAAATAGTGTCTCTGTTTCTTCAAAGCTTGAACTATAGCATAAAAATCTTGATCATAGACAAAATATTTCTTCTTAGCATCATTTAACTTCTCACTAAAATAGGCAACGAGCTTACCTTCTTGACTCAAAATAGCTCCTATGGTAGTGCCACTAGCATCACAATCTACCTGAAAAAACCTTATTGAAATATGGAAGTGCCAAAATAGGTTGCTTAGTAAATTTCTTCTTCAAAATGTCAAAACTTTTGGCTACTCCTGTAGTCCACTTAAAATCTTTTCTATCCCCTCTCATTTCTTCAATTAGAGGTGCACAAATACTACTGAAATACTTAATAAATTTTTTGTAAAAGCTTTCTACACCATGAAATGATCTTACCTCTGTAACACTCCTTGGAGTAGGCCATTCAATGATAGCTCTCACCTTCTCTAGATCTATTTTGAGACCCTTTGTTGAGACAACAAATACCAGATACACCAAATATCTCTTCACAAAACTACATTTCTTCAAATTAATCAACTTCTCCTCCCTTAGCTTCTCAAAAACTCTTTAGATATGCATCAAGTGCTCCTCTAATGTCTTACTTAAAATCAAAATATCATCCAAGTATACAATAACAAATTTTCCTAAAAAAAATTTCAATACCTCATTCATAAGCCACATAAATGTGCTCGGTGCATTGGTTAGCCCAAAAGGCATGACTAACCACTCGTACAAGCCCTCCTTGGTTTTGAAGGCTTTCTTCCATTCATCTCCTTCTCTAATATGGATTTGGTGATATCCACTCTTCAAATCTATGTTCATGAAGTACTCAGCTCCACTCAAACAATCCATAATGTCATCCATTCTTGGCAAGGGAAATCTATACTTGATGGCTCTAGAGTCTGTAGACATCTTCCATTCCCCATCCTTCTTTGGTGCTAGTACTGTAGGTACTACACATGGACTTAAACTCTACCTAATCAATCCTTTTCGCAACAACTCTTGCACTTGTCTGTTCAACCCTTCACTCTCTGTTGGAGTCATACGATGAGTTGCCTTATTTGGAAAACTAGCTCTAGGAATCAGGTCCATCTGATGACTAATCTTTCTTACTGCAAGTAAACCTTCAGGTACATTATTAGAAATAATAGCTTGAAACTCATTCAACAAATTTGAAACCTCTAAAGGTACCTCAATAGCATCTTCTTTGTCAATTCTAGGGATCAATGCAAAACACATATACTCATGCCTCATACCTTCTAGGAACTTTCTTCCATCAACCAAACAAATTCTTGCATTACTTCATACCTTCTTGTCTACCTCTTTCAGGGGCTTCAACTTATGACGAACTCCATCCTTTGTCAAAGAATAGGTGTTGGCATGTCCATCAAATCAATAATAACATTACAAACCTTACCTTCACACTTACATCTGGTGCAAAAAAAATCCTTCCTTTGAGTTGGTTCTTTCTCCTCATTCAACAAGGCTCTTCTTGTAACAAGAACCTCTCCTCTTTCTTCATCCTTAGAATGTGAAGACTCAACATCTTCATCTACATGTGCAACTTGTGCATTACCCTCGGGTCTTCTATTTTTCCTTCCTTGATGTTGAGGACACTCATAGGCTTTATGTCCTCCGCGCTAGAAACAAGTTCCACGAAAGCTTCCTCTTCCCGTTCCTTGTCCAAATCTCCCTCTTCCTCTTTGGTCTCCATTATTTTGATCACGAGGATGGTAGGTGTTATCTACTTTCTGGTTCTAGCTACTACTGGATCCTTCACCCTTCTTTTGATCTTCATTTCAAACTCCAAATGACCAACCACTGGTCTTTCCACCTCAACCTCCACCTCTCTATTTGCTTTCAAACCTTTTGTTCAGTCGCTCCTAAACCTTTAGGGAGAACTAATAAGAATCTTCAATGGCGGTCATCCTTACTAGCACCAATTCTTCTTGTATGCTAGGCTTCAACTCGTTAATAGAAAATTTATCTTTATTCTTCTCAAAATGTCCTGTTTGAATCAGAACCTTATGAAATTCCTCTATGTATTCCTTCACCATCCTTGTTCCTTGTCTCAAGCTCTACATTTCTTGAGCAACTCTACTTCATAATCAATTGGAATAAATTGATTCTTTAGTTTTAACACCATTTTGTCCCATCTAGAAATTCTATCTTTTCCTTGTCTTCCCCTTTCGAACTAGATCTCTTTCCACCATATACCTGCACTGCCTTTCAATTTTTTGTTTGCAAACTTCACCCGATGAGGGTTTTCAATCTCCTCAAACTCAAAAAATTCCTCCATGTCATTGATCCAATCGATCAATTCTTCAGGGTTCAAGCTTCCACTAAAAGTTGAAACCTCCATTTTGGGTCTCTTTCCAATAGTTGATATTTCTCTCAGCAATCTAACTTCTCCTAGATCCATTTGATCCTCATCTTCCTTTTTTGTTTCCTCTTCAGTCTCATCTTCACTGGTATCTCTTTCCTGATGTACATCTCTCCTTCGAACCTCATCCTGCAAGGCCTCTAATTTCCTTCTCAAGGCTCTAATTTCATCTCTAGGAGGATCTCTTCCTCCACTGCCTCTATATCTGCCCCTACAATGCTAAGCAAGTCTTGGAGGCATCTTGATATCAACCCAAACTCACAGGTCTTGTTGTAGCTGCCTCATGTTTGACTCTATGTTACAGACTTAGGAACCTGGCTATGATACCACTTGATGATGGCTACACTACATGAAACCACATAGACACAATAATAGATACCAACAAAGAAGATGTGAGACAAAAGATAACCCACTTCCAATTATTTTCAGAAAATAAAATTACATATTCAGATCTTACATGCTACAACCTCATTGGCTTGATGCATTACAACAAAAAATCAACTATGAAAGAAAAACTGTTATTCAAAGCCACCATCTGCACTAATGGAGCCACCTTCTACAACCCCCATTTAACCCTTTTTATTTTACCCAATAACCACCCTAGAATATTCTAGAAAGTTCAGCTTTCCTCTTTTTTTTCAAGCCAAATGTCCCACCATTTTTTTCTAGTCTAGGATGAAATTTTAATGAAATTCACTTTTTAGAGGGGCAACTTCGTGGGGCCATAACTTGTGATCTGGGTGTCCGATTTACTATTATTGCATATTGTTGGAAAGCTCTCAAAGAGATCTACAACATGCATATCACCCATAGGTTAGTTCATCCACCTTTTGAGTTGTTTCGAGGCCTCTAATGTTTTATATCTGAAATTGAAGCTACATTGGAGAAATTTCTCAAGACAGAAGCTTTAATATCTCCCAAACCATGCAAGGTATTGAGGTTATTCTTTCACAACCAGAAATTTTTTTCAGCTCTTCTCCTTGGGGTAAATTTTCATGTCTTTACAAGCCCGTTTAGGCTGCCTTACTAAAAATAGTAAGTTCTTGTTTTTCACTATTTTTCATCCCTAATAGCCTTATACCCCTTTAGTGTCATCATGGGACTCAAAACAACTAAAGAAAATAAAGAAAACAATTTTTTTGGGTGATGCAAGATTTCCATACACCGCTAGACGCTCATGCATCAGACACCCATGGTAATTTGAAAAGTGACCCTATTACTTAGAGGTAAACTAAGATGCTTAACCTCAGCCTCAGATATCCATGATGAATCTTCAACAGACCTTCCTCTCCATTTTAGCAAGTACTCTGCATATTGCCTATTTCTTGTGCTTCTACTTGCACGACTATCTAATATTTCTTATATCTCTTCCTTCTCTAAAGTAGGTGTTGGAATTTTCTAGTGTTCTTTTATCGGCTCCTCCTCTATATCACCTTCATGATACTATGTTAAATCAACAATTTTGAACATAGGAGAAATTTTTATTCCACCAGGTAACTCTACCTCATAAGCATTTCCTGAATCATGTTTCTTTAGAATCTTGCATGGTCCAAACTTCTTCATCTTTAACTTGTTGTATGTACCAACTTGAAACCTTTCCTTTCACAAATGAACCATGACTTCATCTCCTACCTAGAACTCCTTATACCTCCTTTTCTGACCTACCTGAGCCTTATATTGTGAGTTCATCTTATTGATATGTTTCTTCACCTCTTCGTGCAAATCCATCAGGTGCTCAACAAAATCTTCAGCCTCAATACTACTATTTTTCACCTTGTCCATCTTTCTTAGTTCAGAAGTAGTCCTTGGAATACTCCCATACATAATCTGGAATGGTGATTTACAAGTGCTCCTATTGACAAAATTATTATAAGAAATTTTTTCCTGTGGTATAACCAAATCCCATCCCTTAGGATTATCTCCTAATAAGCATATTAGCAGGTTACCCAAAATCCTATTCACCACCTTTGTTTGTCCATCATTTTGTGGATGGTGTGCAGAATTGAACTTCAAATATGTCTTCAATTTCTTCCATAATGTCCTCTAGAAATAACCAATAAATTTGGTATCTTTGTCTGAAACTATACTCTTTGGTAGACCATGTAGTCTCACCACCTCTCTAAAAAACAACTTTGCAATATGAACATCATCATTGGTCTTATGATATGGAATAAAATGTGCCATCTTTGAAAATATATCCACCACCACAAATGTGAAATCATTCCATCACAGTCTTATTGGAAAGCCAAGAACAAAATCCATGCTAATATCCTTCCATGGCATATTAGGTATAGGTAATGGCTGATACAATCTAGTATTTTGACTTGTTCCTTTCGCCATCTGACATACTCTGTAGCTTTGTACAAAAATTTTCACATCTTGTTGTAACTAGGGCCAATAATAATTCTCACTGACAAGAGAAATGGTCTTAACTTGACCAAAATGTCCAACCAATCCCCCACTATGCTTCTCCTTGATTAGATCCTCTCTCATAGAACTCCTTGGAATGCACAACTAGCTTCCTCTAAACAACATCCCATCTGGAATTAAGAAATCCAACCACCTCATCCTATCCAATGTAATAGGTTCCAAACAAGCCTTCCAAGCTTCTGCAAAGTTTGGATCTTCTTGATATAAACTCTTGAGCTCATTGAACCCAACAACCTCTATATTCATCTCTATCAACAAATTTTTCCTTCTACTTAAGGCATCTACAACTCTGTTTGACCTTCCAGTCCCGTGCTTCAAAACAAATGTATAACTCTACAAAAACTCAACCCATTTTAAGTTCCTTTGATTTAACTTTCCTTGGCTATTCAGATACTGCAAAGCCTAGTGATCAATATATTAAACAAATTCTTTTGGCAACAAATAGTGTCTCCATTTTTTCAAAGCTTTAACTATAGCATAAAAATCTTGATTATAGATAGAATATTTCTTCTTAGCATCATTTAACTTCTCACTAAAATAGGCAACGAGTTTACCTTCTTGACTCAAAATAGCTCCTATGGTAGTGTCACTAGCATCACAATCTACTTGAAAAACCTTATTGAAATCTGGAAGTGCCAAAACAGGTTGCTCAGTAACTTTCTTCTTCAACATGTCAAAAATTTTGGCTACTCCTGTAGTGCACTTAAACTCTTTTCTATCCCCTCTCATTTCTTCAATTAGAGGTACACAAATACTACTTAAATTCTTAATATTTTTTTTGTAAAAGCTTGCTAGACAATGAAATGATCTTGCTTCTATAACACTCCTTGGAGTAGGCCATTCAATGATAGCTCTCACCTTCTTTGGATCCATTTTGAGACCCTCTGTTGAGACAACAAATCTCTGTTAGGTCTCTTTCCAATACTTGATATTGCTCTTAGCAATCTAACTTCTCCTAGATCCATTTGATTTTCTTCTTCCTCTTCCATTTCCTCTTCATTCTCATCTTTGTTGGCATTACTTTCCTGATGTACATCTCTCCTTTGAACCTCATCCTACAAGGCCTCGAAAGTGCCTTCTCAAGGCTCTAATTTCATCTCTAGGAGGATCTCTTCCTCCACCACCTCTACCTCTGCCCCTACCATGTTGAGCAAGTCTTGGAGGCATCTTGATATCAACCCAAACTCACAGGTCCTGCTACAACTGCCTCACATTTGGCGCTTTGTTACAGACTCAAGAACTTGGCTCTGATACCACTTGATGAGGGATACACCGCCCGAAATCACACAAACACAATAATAGATACCAACACAGAAGATGTGAGATAAAAGATAACCCAATTCTAATTATTTTCAAAAAATGAATTTTCATATTCAGATCTTACATGCTACAACCTCATGGGCTTGATTCACTACAACAAAAAATCAACTCTGAAAGAAAAACTGTTATTCAAAGCCACAATTTGCACTAATGGAGCCACCTTCTATAACCCCCACTTAACCCTTTTTATTTTACCCAATAACTGCCCTAGAATGTTCTAGAAAGTTCAACTTTCCCTTTTGTTTTGGTGCCAAATGTCCCCCCATTTGATTTTTGGCCTAGGAAGAAAATTTAAGGAAATTCACTTTAGAGGGGCAACTTCGTGGGGCCATAACTTTTGATTCAGGTGTCTGATTTTCTATTATTTCATATCACTGGAAAGCTCTCAAAGAGATCTACAATGTGTGAATTGACCATAGGTCGGTTCAACCACTTTTTGAGCTATTTTGGGGCCTCTAAAGTTTTATATCTGAAATTGAAGTTGCATTGGAGAAATTTCTCTTGATGGAAACTTTAATATCTCCCAAATCGTGCAGGGTATTGAGGTGATTCTTTCGTGACCAGAAATAGTTTTCAACCCTGCTGCTTGGGGTAAATTTTCACATCCATACAAGCTCATTTAGGCCGACTTACTAAAAATAGTAAGTGCCCATTTTTCACTATTTTTGATGTTTGATAGTCTTATACCCCTTAAGTTCCATCATGGGACTCAAAACAACTAAATAAAATAAAGAAAACAATTTTTTTGGGTGATGCAAGATTTCCCTACACCACTGGATGCTCCTGCATCATCTACCTTCTATGAATGATATATTTAGTGATGAAGTTGCATATTTTTTATTTACACATGTTATATTGTTAAACCTACTTATGATACCTCTCTTACATCACATGTTAACCCTCACCATAGATTCATGTGTTTTAATAAATTACCCTTTTTTATACATAATTTTGTTTTTTATGATTATTGCATGTGTTCATTTCATGTTAACTAAGATACTAATATTCATGATAGTCTTTCACATAATGATGTCTTACATGATGATAGTATACAACTTGATGCTAATTCATTATCTTCTAATGTACCTTTAATTTCTAACACTATGTCTTATTCTACAATACATGATCGAAATATGAATCTTAGTGAAGGACTAAATTATATGATATGATTTTGATTGTAGTACAAATTCTTTGTTACATGTTCAAATAATTTGATTGCTTGCTACCTAAAATGATTTATACAATGATATCTTATTGATCACTAATTTTAGAATTTATCTTTAAAACAATAAAGCTTTTCAATGGTTTGATTCTTTTTGTTTCTTCACACTTATTTTATGAATTTGACACATTTATCATTACTCTTTTTTTCTAACTCAAGTGACCATAGGGATAGTATGGACCTAATTATACTTTCACATGATTTATATTTTGATCTGTGTTCCCCTATGATCCACATAACTTATGTGGAAATTAAACCTACCTATTCTATCAATTTTTTAAACCCCTCTTCATTTTTTTTATCAAAATCTTATACACTTTTACTTCAAATAAATTTTAGTCTTAAAATCATCAAATTATCCTAGTTCAGAGTGACTACTTTACTTGTTTACGAAAAATATTTATCTTTTCTTAAACTTGCATATTTAAAGAATTATAAATAAACACTTTTGATGTAATTGCATAACAATTTATTTTTTCAATTTTTCATGTCGTACGGATCTTTCTCTGATATCATTCCCCTTCGTGCCATGGACTCCTCGCACGGGGAAACTGATGGGTCTAAGCTGGCTACGGGAAATTACATTTATCTCCATCTTTTTTCGCTTTACAAGTTACCTCCTACTTGCCATTTCTACGCAATTTTCTCTACTCCTAGTTTTCTCTATTTTCAGCCGGCTATCCTTGTTCTAGTTGATTGTGGTGAGTGTGTTGGAGCTATGGTTGGGGACTGGGTGCAGGTGGAGCCTGATAAATGTGACAACTGGAAGGTGAATGGCATTGTTCGGAATATATGTAGGGAAGATGGTATCTCCCAGTATATGGAGTGTATGGCCGACCATGATGAGGGTCTTTCCAGGCAATTTGTGACCTCCTGGAAGAACAAAAGGGTTAAAATTTGGAGCATTTCTTTTGATATTAGTGAGGAGGTCATTGCTAGAGCCACGGTTCTCACTCTGGATGGGCGTACGTGGAAGAAAACCACCAAAGTCGTTGACTAGACCAGCCTCAATCTTTTCTTCTAAGGTGACGAGAAACCTATCAAGCTGCGTGGAGGATATGATCGTGAAGCACTTCCTGAGCTGTGGGATAGAGTGTGCATGGTGATGATGAAATACTTCACCCTGGAAGGAAGGTATGGAATTTATTACTATTATCATTTCAATTTCCTCAATCACCTTAGGAACCACCACAATATTTCCTTCTTCTTTTTTCTCATGCACTCCCTTGAGAGTACCATGCTTGATGTCGTTGAAGCCATGAATGCGAGTAAAAATTTCACCATTCTTCATTAGGGTCTAATTTCTAGGCTTTACCATTTTCATTCGGCCCTTTTCCCTCCTCATCCCATCATGGTTGTTGATGCCTCCCTTCCTGCCTCTATTGAAGAAGCCCCGGTTTCCTCCACCCCCCCATCAGCTAGTATCATGGATACCCTTGGCCCAAGTAAGAAGTAATGCATTAAAAATACTACCTCGAAAGTTTCACCGCATGAAACCTCCCCCTCACTGGTCCCATGGTGGAAAGCAAGGAGAAAAAATGCACTGCCCCCACCTTGAGAGGCAAGGCCAAAGCCTCAAAGAAGACTAAGTTTTGGCTCCACCACATTGACTTGGATATTGTGATCACCAAGGAGACAAATACTCCTTGTTGGTCTAATAGTCTGGTTACCAAGAAAGAAAAAGGGGAGAATTTCAAAGAGATTTCAGATTCTGACAATGGGGATGAGAGTGTGAGTAGGAGTAAGGATGAGAAGGATGTGGGTGAGGAGGATTTCTCGGGTTCTACTACCAGCTCCTCCCATGTTTCTGAAAGTCTTAAAAGGGGCCCGGCCAACATTAAAATCAAGGAGGTTAAGCCTTGTACTTCTAACATCGCGGAGGGTAAGGCTCCTATGGAGGAAGGCCAGGGCAAATAAGATGTTGTCTGGGAGGAGATTGTCAATATGAAAAATAAAATTGAGAGCTTGGAGAAAAGACTGCAGGAGGTCACTCAGTTTGCCTTGAAGATCATGCACAGGTCTGTCACTACTCTTTGTCTATTGCAGAAGGATAAGGCTGCAAACGATGTGGAGGAAGACCCTGTCAACAAGGAACTGCTTAAGTTCCTCTCTGAGGATTGGGCTACTATTACTCTTGTTAAACCATGCAGTGGGAAATAGTTTTAGTTTTTAGTGGTTTTTCATTTTTTGATGGGGGTGGGTTGTTTCAACCTTTGTTCATGTCTTGTTTTTTAAAAGACTTTGTTGATATGTTTAATTTCCTCTATAACTGTTATGACCCTTGGTGGTCTATGACTTTATATCATGCTATCATGATGGACTCTACTAGTAGCTTTAGATTGGTTGTGTGTTTTTTGTGATGTTTTTTATATGTTTTGCTTAGGGTGATGGTCTAGTTTTTAGACTTATTGTCACTATGTTGTTAGTGTTAATTTGTTGTGAATGGTCGTGGTTTCCTTGTTTTAATGGGACAACACCCTTGTTTTGCTACTTTTAATGTCAAAAACAATTTATTTCATTTTTAAAAAGACTAAATTTTAGTTTGCATCAAATTATCTTGAGCTTTTTTCATCATTTTCAAAAAAGTTGCATGGATCTACATTGATAAATTTATTCTCTCTAGTCACATTCAAATACTCTCATCATTGACTCACAATGCTTGTAAATTTATGCAATATAATATGGAGAAGGTTATTTGTGACAAATTTGATACAAAATTTATTTTAATATCAACAACTACCATTATCATTTTGGTTATAACTTTTGGCCCATACCTAATGAAATACATAATATGATTTGATTGGAAACAATTTTACATGCCTATAATATAGTTAAATCATAAATATAAATATTTTAAGACTACAGTTTTGAATGGAAGTTATAAGGTTTTGATTTACCGCGTAACAAGAAGTGAGTACCACACATTTACTAGCATTTATTGGTTTTGTTTTGTGAGTATCTAGATTATTCTATCACATTCAAGCGACTCATTTGGTCATTTTTGCTTTCCTAGATATTCTTAGATTTGTATATACAGTAGTCAAGATTCATGAGTAGAGTAGTATAACTAATTATTGTGAAGGGAAAAAATGTGGTAGTGCGTGTTTTTTTGTGCTTTTTTTTTAATTTATTTATAATTATAGGGTTTAATTTTAAAAATGCAAAAAATAACTTAATATATTAAAAAAAAAATTATGGTTTGACTATATTGTAGTTCTTTGAATGAAAACATGGCAATATAAAAAGGGAAAAGAGAGTTTATTTTGAATTTTTTTATTATTTTCAACATTATAATAAAGTTTTGAGTTTCATTTTGAAACATTTGTTTGGAAAAATAGTGACTAAATAGTCTTAAAAGTTTTTTATATCATAACATTTTTATTGGAAATGGGCGGTTATGATTTATTATTCTCTTCTATCATCAAATGTTGTATTTGTTTTATTTTTTTGAAATGTCTTCAATTTACAAGTTCTTGAAGAAAACGTTTGAAAGTTATTTTTATGATAGTGTTTTGAAATACTCATTTCTTGTTTTGTTTTGTGTATTTTTATTGAATTTACTTTGTTGGTTGTGGTCAAAAATTATTGTCTTAAAAATGCTGTTTCATCTCTAGTTATTTGTGTAAACCCCTATTTGACAGTGACATATATAAAAATGAAAGTCAAATATTTTATGGTTTAGAATGTATGTGTAAGTTAAATTTCTAATTTGAAGTTCTTTGTCAAAGGTTATTAAATGATATACTTCGAAGATACAATTTAGTTCTTTGAGGGGTAAGCATATATTCAAAAATTAATAAATGGTATTAGTATAAAAATTGAAATTATATTTTGTCATTATTTCAAGTATGAAGGGTTTCCTTTTATTATTGGTTATTTCTATCACTATAAATGAGACTCTTGAGGAACAATTTAGTACTTGAATACATGTGTGAATATAATGAATAAATGAAAGAATATTATTTGTTAAATATTATATCTTTGACATCATTCTATTATTAAATTTTGGTACCATTTTACTTTGAAAAAAATATTGGAAAGGATGATAACACTCATTTCATTGGTTTAGAAGTTCATTTTTGTTTGGTTGTTTCAACATGTTGTATTGGAGTCAAGTTAGTAACCTTATAAGAAATGGATATTAGGGAACATGAAAAAATAGGTCCAATCTAGTAATAGAAAATTTTCTATAGATGTGATCATGGAGTTTGAAGAGGCACTAGCATGTGCTTCAAGGTGGTAAACCTCTTCATGATTTTGGAAATAGGGGTCATGGTAAGAATACATGGATACAATTTATGTAGATAATTGAAACCCCCAACTATGGACTATTATCAACCTTTCCATTCAAGGAGAATTTAGTAGACCCATTATTAATCAAAAAATCCCTCAATTCCCCATAATCTTGATCATAACTAGTTTTAAAACCCCATTATAAATCAACCTTCTCACTCAACTTTCCATTCTTGATATTCAACCCACTCCCATTGTTGCAATCTACTAGTTTCTCAAGATACCACTCATGATATTCTAAATATTGATCAATCACAAAAATTTTGATCACCTTTTCTTTACTCCACTTCTCAGTCTCTATTTCATCTCACCACCTCTTCATAAGTTACCCCATCTATTTCAAATAGTTTCATATCCTCTTTCACTCTATGTCTAGTGATGTAGGTACTCAAGAAGGTCAAATTGGAGGTGCAGAATGATGTAGTTTTTACTTACACAAATCTTATTCAAACCCCATATGAGTATACAAAATGTATCATGATTATTAATACTTTGCTACTAGATCTTACTCAAGAAGATGAGTAATCTTTGATTTGAGAGTTGATGGCTATTTGTGTTTTTTGATTAAGGTAAACACTTTTGATCGAAGCTATGAACCAAAAATTGGTTTTGAAAGGACCCCAAAACCTTTTACATGAATAAACTTTGTTCTAGATTTTGTGATATCGCCAATGGTAATAAATTAACCAATAGCATCAAGAATACCATAAATGATACTTTAATCCCAAAACTCTAAAGTGAGTTTGGGGAGATGAACCCAAATAGGAACCATGTTAACCTTGATAGCATGAAAACCAACAATCCTTATTACTAAAAGAAGAAAGGCCTTACCAAGAAATTAGGGACCTCCCTAAATAACACTAGTGTAGTCCTCAACAAATTGAAAGGAGAAAAAGAGGAAACCATTCATCAAGTCCATCACACATAGAAGACCAATAAAAAAATCAAACACCCAATTATGAATGAAATTGATGTTTGGTCTATAACCAAAGAATCTCTTAATGAGGGAAGACTACAAATTGATTGAATCTCGCTCCACCCACACATTAGGAACACTTAGTGAGACAAAATCATGGGGCATATCAGCACAAGAGCCAACCCTAACACCATAAACCTATTGAACACGATAGGGATAATGAACTTACAACACATCTCCACTAAGGAAATCCTCAGCAAGGACATCCACCTTGCCGACTTGAGAAATAACCTAGGGTAGAAACCCCTTCCTTAGGCTAGCATAAAAAAAGGAGCCAACTACCACCATAGGAAAAGGGGGCAAAGGATCTGAGGAAGAAAAAATATGGTGTAAGACATCTAATATTTGGACCTAGGGGTAAATAATAGCCCCATCACCACATTCTAGCGAGACACATTCCATGTTGAGGAGAACTCTGCTCAACCCTAACAGGGGAGTAACTAGCATTATTATTAGATAGAGTAAACACCATAGGAGGAAAAGACTCAACCACCACTTGGGTAAGAAACCCCTTTCATAGAAAAAAATCAAAAGATAAAGGAGGCTCTTCTACAATCTACACACTTTCAGAAGCCACATGGGAGTCAGGGTGAAAACCCAACAATCATGCCTCAAGAAGAATGCCTAGCAATAACTCGTTATCATCACCACAATCCTAGGGGAAGTCCACTTCTTCATCTTCTACATCCTCTTTTTCGTCACCATTGTCCTTTTCTAATTCAAATCCTACTCTTTCACTCCCATTCCTGCTCACCTCCATTCCCATTCCCGCTTGCCTCATGGTTATTTGTATGTTATTTTTAAGTTCATAGTGATCAATTTTCTTTGATGGCATATATATTTTGTATATTTTCTACACCTTAGGATTTGGTTTGATGATATTACTTTTTTATAAGAGTTTTTATGATATTACATATGATCAAACATACTTTTTTCACAAATTTTGGTATTAGTTAAAATAATATGATTTTTTTGGATATTGTGGCATTTAAAGTGTTTCATTTATTATTGGATTATTATCATAGAATAAAGTATATATAATATTTTTTTTTAGAAAATTAGGATAATAAGCCCCAACCCAAGTCATATGTGGCATTATAATTTTTATTTTTTTTAATAATTTAAAATATTAAAAGGCTAAAATAAAGTTGACAAATGACTTGTAAAGTCTATTTTATTTGTGTTTAGTTATAATAATTCCTATTTGAAAGAAAACCCATTGAAGATTCTTTATGATGCATAAACAATGAAAGGAAAAAAAGGTATACTTTGCAAGTTTAATTTAGAAAACTTTTATATAGTAGTCCCTATGCAATACCAATTATGAGATGATTATTTGTGATCTTCTTGTAACACATATCCTTATGATTAATTATTGTTTTAGAATTAACAGGTATATCTAGTTTCAATTTGAAATTTTTGATTATGTAAAAAATATTTCAAATCTAATCATTTTATTGCTTCTAGCTATTCTTGCATATCCTAGGATTATTTGAATCAATGCTTATCATCTACTATTGAATACTTCATCTGGAAATGTTCACCAATTTGTGACAGGATTATAATATTTTATATGATTTATATTTTAGTTGTAAATATTTTATTTAATGAAAAGTATAGTTTTTAAATATTTTCTCGTTTGAATTAGTGTAAAGAATTTTAGTTGGCCCCTAAGACTTGAATAACATGTGCATTGTGTATCATTATCTTACTTTAAATAGTTATGTATGCATACACTAATATTTAAAATATCCCTATGTTGATTATTCTCACTAGATTGAAAGAATATTTAGTTAATAAGTGTTTATTTACTAGAGTGAGATCATAAAATAGATTAATTGTTTCTTGTTTTATCATTGTTTTTTACCTATTCATTTTGGTTAATCCAAAATATACATAATGTATAATGAATACATTACAATGATCATATAATAGGTTTAATATTAAAAAATTATGCTTTGACTTTTAAAATAAGTGGTCTTTGCAATAGGTCATTATCTTCTAATTCAATCATATTTTAGATTTAGATGTTTTGTTTCCTTTTGACTTTCAAGAGAGTTTATCTCTTCAATAAGTCATCTCTTCACAAGTTGATCATGGTGTATTTGTTAGATTATCTTTATTTTTATAGAATGATAATGTCCATTTGTTCCATTCTTATAGATGGTATAACATTTCATCAAAATTTGTTAGGTTTTCTTCATTTGTTTGTAAATGTAATTAGTTATTCTAACTATAAGTTGGGCCCCTTTCACACTTAAGTCTCATCATATGTGTTCATGATTAAATTGATTAGATTACACTTTAACCTTTGATATATGCAAAAGGGTTGATTTGGTTTTCACAAGAAAATAAATAGAAAAACATTATCTTTCAGGACTCTAACATTTTTTTCTAAACTATCTAGAAGTCAACATGATCTATTACAATACCGTATTATAATTCTCTCACATAGGTATGATTTTAGGATAAATTTTGAAACATATTCTCAAGTTACTTACCTCTTGTTAAACCACATTAGGCTAAACATTTTTTATCCCTCGTCATACATAGAGATGCTCAAAGGATAGCTCAACATTGCATTCAAACATCAATAAAAAACTTAGACATAGGGAAGATAAACACTAAATATAAGTTCACAAGACCACAATTCCATTCCTTTATAAGGTGGATCATATAAAAGAAACTTTGGTGTGTGCCAAGAATTTGATCAAGTGTTCACTATAAAACACCCTATATGAAGATTACACATGATATAAAAGAAACTAGCTATTTAAGATGACACTACACTTGTGATTTGTTTTAGCCATCCAATTAAGTTTGTATTAACCTATTTTTATTGTAATACACTTCTCTAATTTTCCCTTATGAATGCTTCTCTAATATGTATAAAGATCGTGATAATCTATTTAATTTTTACCTAGAATAATTATTCTTAGTATTCCTTTTACCTAAAATAAATAAATAAATAAATAATATATATATATATATATATATATATATATATATATATTCTTAGTATTCATTATATTAATTTTAGTTTCTTAAATTTTAGGAATGCAACTTTTCTAATCTTATGAGAAATAATCACAATTTTGAATCAATGAGTATAATTTATAAGTATAATCTTATTATCATTTTAATCAGTTTTCTAAAGTAGAGTATATATATGAAGTTTATATTAGATTTTTTGAAATTAAACTATTCAAGTATTTTTTAATATTGTTTAAAAGGTATTTATAATTAAATTATTGTATAATTATTATTTTTATTTTATAATTAAATTGTCATGAATGATCAAGAATTTTATAGAACTAATCAAGAAATATAAATTTAAATACCATTTTAAAAAAACTTGATACCACCTAATATTATGAAATTAATTTTTAGATAATATTAGGAATAATAAATACTAAAATAAATTTAAACTAGATTAGCCCCTATAGTGTCATCATTTTAGATGATGCCATACCTTAGATGAGAGAGTGTATTAATGGGACTATGAGATAATAATATTTGTAAGCATGTGTTAAATATGTTATGATAGGCATATTTTACATCCAATATAAATAAACCTAGTGTGAGTGCTTATTGGGTTAGTAGGTGCACATGCCCAATTATGGAACCATTGATGTGTCCTACTTTTGTAGCTTCCCATGGTTATTATTTGAATAATTACTAAATTTCATTATACTTACACAATAGTTGTATGTAAAGGTTCAATTTCACCTCAACATGACTATATATATTTATTGAGCTATTTGTGATAGGGACAAGGCAAAGTATGTGGTATAAATATATATAATTGTAGACACCTAAATTTGACCACTCCTATATGGTCAAATTCACCCTTGAATTCATCTATCTCGCATCCTTAAGCCATATTAATTAAATAATTTATTATTTGATTAATATTTCACCTTATCCCAATGCCTCCTAAGGTATTTGATTAATAAATTAAGTACCTTACCTTATTCATCTCTAAATTAAATAAATACTTCAATTTATTAAATTTAGTCACTTTACCCAAATGAATTAAATTAATTTTTAATTCATCTTCTTCTCTCTCCTCATGTCAACATCCTCCATAATCCTCTTTAATCCAAATTAATGTAATTAATCTGTGATTAGGATGTGCACACCCCTAATCATCATTAGGGTCACATCCTCCATAATCTCCCACTTGCCTCTAATCCTTCATTAGTCTGCCTAACCCAACATTTGCACAACCTTAATCACTTAATTAAGCTAACCTAATCTTCATTCCATTTATGGGATGTGTCCTTAGTCAACCTTATTAAATGCTTTATCCTTTTGGAGAAGGAATCCCCTTCCCCATGTGAATTTTTAATTCACATTTATCCCTCCAATACATTTTAAGGAATTTTAAATTCCTTCTCCCATCCCCATGAGGATTTGTGAGGGATTTTTAATTCCTCACATGTCCTCTCAAATCCCATGTGGACAAGGACCTCCTTTATGAGGAGATATTGTCCCTTTCCAAGGTACTTTATAGTACCTCCACATCATCTCCACCTCACCTCCCCTTGCCCAACTCATTTGACACATGTCAGCATTTGAGGGCTTGTGAGTTCTCAACTCACCCTAGCCCTTGATTCTCTCCACCATGGATGCATCTCAACCATCCATTTCTTTAGAGGAACTTCCCCTAAAAGTAGAGGAATTTCCTTCATTTTGACTATCCACACTCAAGCACTCAAAATCTCAAGCACACACACACACAACCATTTTCATGCAAAAAAACATCCACCATTGTTGCCATCATATTGTATCTATCCAAATACCCATATCCACCATTGCATTCCTAATCACTTTAGCTTCATTTTGATCATATTTGCATGTCATTTTTCCAAGCAAGGAGCACACAATCAAGCATCAATAAGCGCCAACCAAATTCATCACCCTATGCTTCACACTTCCCATGGGAAAGTAATTGAGAGCCTCGTTGATGTTGTCATTGAGGCATATCACATCTTTTATATCAAATAGGTGAGTAATTTTATAGTCATCCATGTAAATATTGATCACATCAATAATCTTAATTACAACGTGATTTATATCATCTAATTGATTTTTTATCTCCAAAGAAGCTTTGCCCAATCATTGATACTAATTGGTTACATATTTTACCATGTTCATTCATTAGACCTAATGATGGACTACTGATTGATAGTCTCATACTTGATCAAGTCCCTCTCTCAAATATAATCACATATGTTGATCTGACCATCACTAGCATGGAGAGACCATATATATCACCTTGGCTAGTACATTCTCTTATAGACATTGATAGAGCATCTAATGGCTAGCATTCATAATGTTTAGGAGCATCTACATCTACTGTTTCTTAGAATTCACTTCATACCATCATGCTTCCTGCAAGTGATATCATTACATACTTTGGACATGAGCTCACTTTCACATGAGTTTTATGTTCAAGTGGCATGCCCTCTTAAATTCATAGTCTATTGAGGACCTTGTTTTTTATTAGAGATAAAAATGGGTTTTGAAGGGGCCCTGGAACCCTTTACATCAGAAAGCAACTAAAATTAAAGTTAACAACATTAAGCCAAAAAATAGCCCAACAACAACGACCCATCAACAAAAAGTCAACCGAAAAAAAAGGCACCCAACAACAACACTACATGCTTTTTAGAATATCTGTCGCCTCCACGTCGCTAGCCATAACCTTCTGAGCATCATCACAAACATCAAAAATGTCCTTCCCAGAAGCCCCAACTTGAGCTTTATTTTTGTTCCTTGTCCTGGCTCCAGGACCATCCGTATTTACCTCTGAAATCAAAACAATAGCTTTCTCACCGCCCTTCCCAACAACACCTTCCTCCTCCATCAGCTTACCAGCAACAAAAACCTCTTCAGCAAGGACACTATCCTTACACTTCTTAGCACTAACCATAGGGGAAGTGACAACAGTAGACTCAAATTCACCAGCAAATTTATGCACCTCCCCTCCTCTCATAACTGTATCCCAGATTTTCACCATTTGATCCTCAAGGACAATGATTCTACCTTCAAGATTTTGTTTCATTTTGAGAGTTTCTTCGTCGGTAGTTTCTACCATGGTATTTAAGGAGTCAAAAAACTCATCTATCTGATTCTGGATAGAGGACGCATCAACCTTACTAACCACACCCCTGACTTTGACATTAGTTTTATTGAGTTTATGAAAAAACAATTTAAAAAGCTTAAACAAGATAATGGACCCCTCACGAGTAGATCCAAGCACATTAGACAAATCTTCTCTATCGATATTGAAAACCCATTTTCCCAAAGCATCTTCCTCCTCAGAGGAACTAACCATATCCTGACCAGCAAGGGTGTCCTTACCTTTTTCAACAACAATCAAAGACTTGAGTTTGCAGATGGAGCTCACAATTTCCTTCGCAACCGCCTTTCTCTTCTTGATCCTCTCCAAATCCACACCCTGGATATCCACAGCAACAACAGCTTCCCCATACTTATCTTTCATTTGCAGAACCAGCTTGACACTCGAGGAATCATCAGCAAAGAGGTCACCCAGAATAGTGAGAGGACGGTCCTTTTCCATAATTTGGCTCGCGGTCCTCAAAACCCTTTTCTTCCCGCTTCCTTCCCCCAAAACCAACTTTTGCTTAGCAACCAAGGGCGGCAAGGAGGCCTCCCCATACAATTCATTCTTCACCTCCAGATCCCTACTCGGTGCAACAACTTCTTCGCTACAAGTTAAATAACCCTCACTAGCACAAGGAACCCCTTGTTGATGGGAGTGTTGATTCTAAATATAGCTCAGTTGATGGTAGAGACTTCTATTTGTGTTGTTATTTTGACATTTCTATTTCCCCATGGAAATTTGGATTGACACGATGATCCTATTTTCCTGTTTTGTCCTGTCACTTCATATGGCACCATTGGGGTTTCCTGCATTGAAGCCTTTGTATGTGTCCTTTGTGGGGAACTCTTTGTAATTATTCAATTTCTTCAGGGATTGTTTGCATTTGTGCATTTTCATTTTTTTCTTCTTCCTCTATGTATTTGTTTATATATATGGATTCAAATTTATCCATCATCAATTCAATTCTTTTCACTGGATTCATTTCCTTGAAATGAGATCCCTTGAAGTTAGAATTCTTCTCTTTTCCTTCATTTTCAATTTTCACAAGAATTGTCCACTTTCTCCCCCTCTGCAGTATAGAAGATGTGTCCACACAATTTCTAATAATATCTGCACAATAATTTACATCATGAACATAATTCCCTGTGCCTAAGTGTTCTTTCCTTACCCAGTTCATAAATCCCTCATGGTCATAGTTTCTTCTTCCTCCAAATTTGAGAGTGTACCTCCCAATGAGGTAATTTTGCACCCTGTCAAGAACTTTATCTCCAATGGCTAAATCATAAAGCCTAGTTGATCTAGGTAAGAAGGATCCTTTCTTCTGTTTTGAAAAGTACATTTTCTCCATCTAGAACATCTGCCACATAAACTCTAGGAAAGCAAGCCTCATAGACACATACACTAGTAATTCATGAGGTGGTTGTGGGCATCCATAAACTCTTATGAGAGTATGATCAGAAAATAGGATTCAATCTCCATAATTGAATTGAGAATTCTCATCAATCTATTTTTCCTTTGGTCTTAATAGCTCCATAATTTTGCGTGGTATTCTATCCATACCAATGCCTAACCACTGCATTATTCTCATAACAAAGTGCTTATGAAAAGCCAAATAATCTGCAGTTTCATAGGTCCGATCTTAGAGATAGCACCACCTCTGCACTGGATATGCAACTCCCCACTTATCAAAAAATTGCAAGTTGAGTTTTTCGCTCCACTCGTACTTATGTTGGAAAAGAATCAAATGCCACAATAGAGAAGAGTATTTGAAATGTATTTCATGTGGGTTATTTTGAACCCGCAACAATCCCTCATGCAAATGTCTTGCAGTATATGAAGAAAATTCATAATCCAGGTTGACATACTTGTGTTGAATCCTCATTCCCATCAACATTATTCCAATTGGAATCCTGTCTTCAACATCAATCCCTAGTATTTGACACAATGCATAATATGTTTTGATAAAATAGTTCTCAAAATTTTCAACAAGAAATGGTTCCATTTCATAAGTTGGGATAGGAGCTTTGTCATAGGCCTAATCTTTCTTTTTGAATAGGAGAAGTTCACCACTTTTGTAAGTTTTAATTTTTCTCCTATAATCAGCTTCAAACTTTTGCAAATCTATTTCCACTAAGGCTTGATTGGTCAAGCCAAAACACTCAACAATGTCCATTGGATTTAAGTCTGCTAAAACTAAGCCTTTTGTAGTTCTAATAGTTTTTGATTCAACATCATAACCACCTGCCAGGAACATGATCAAATCAACTTCAATGAAAACATCATTCAAACTTACAACTAAATAAAATTTGTACAAATTTAAATTTCCCCAATACATCAACTCATGAACCTCTAAACTAATGTTAATTTAATATATATATTTTTTTGTGTTCATAAAAAATCACATATAAATATTCTTCTTCTAAAAACAAAAATTATACACTTACATAATTCACATTACAATGACAAAAAGATAAGAAAATTTTAATATAATTTACATACATAAATTCACATAATAAAAAAATAATTTTAATTTTAAATATATAATATATATATTATATAAATTATATTTTTTAATAATAATTCTTACAAGATTCTAAGATTCTAATAATGTATAGTATATTCTACATGTATATTCATGGAAGGTTCCATGCAACATTCCACTCATAATAATTCTCATCCCAAAAATCACCTAATTAAAAGAATACAATCATCATTATGATATATTTCTCAAATATTCCTCACAAACTTTAATCTACATAACCTATCATTTCACTTTATTAGACAATGTACTTTAATATATATTCCTATCACTTTAATACATAATATACCTTGATTACTTAGATCACTTTTATATTTTCTACTTAAAAAATTTCTAGCATAAACATACTTAATTTGATATTCTCTCATGATGTACTTTAATAATATACCTTGATTACTTAGATCACTTTATTGTGAGAATAAGTGATAAAGTGAAATTCACGCTTGTCTTAGATGATTGGAAAGATTCCTTGCTTTTGCTTGTGTTGATCACCCCTCCAATTCATATGAATAAATTATTTATTTAACATGTTTTAAAAAATAAAATGGAAATGTCTTATTAACAACATTATTATATTAAAAAAACTTTTGAAGGTGCTTTTTAAAATATTAATTAGTTGTTCCCAAAACTTGAACCTCATCAAACATTTGTAAACTTTTGATTGTTTAATTTAAGTTTAAAAGTAAAATTTAAAAAATGGCCTTTTTTTAATATTTAGGTTAATAAATGTAATAAAGTAAAGGAGTTAAGTTTAGATTAGTATTACAAAATATATTAAAATTGAAAAAAAAAGGAAAGGTGTATTTTTTAGTATTTATGATGAGAAAATATTCTATTTTAGCTTTCACTTTATTGTTTGACTCTAAAATTTGTCATTATGATGAGAAAATATTATATTTTAACCTTCACTTATTGTTTGACTCTAAATTTGTCATTATATTCATATTGATGAATTTCAATAAACTGAAACATGAAGTGTGTTATTTGGGATCAAAATTGTTCTAGTGAGACTAGTCCTCTTATTCATGACTTTGAACTTCTATGGTGTTCAGAAAAGAAGCTCAAAAAACTTGTAAAATAGAAGCAATGCATATAGAATTTGAAGTAAATAACACAATAATAAAAAATCACTTAGTATGTATTATTTCACCAAGGAAAAGCCTTCTAGATAAAAACTCAACACAACAATGTTCTTCACTATTGCATAAAAACTCAACCATTCATAATACTGTTGAACACAAGTTGTCATTGATGTCAAAGGGATGATGTTTGCAAATTTGTGAGAATTAAATGTAATCATTACTATCATTTCTGAGATTTTGAAATCAGGAGGTATTATTGTCATGATCATGTCATGTCAAGGCTTTTGAGAACAATTTGATAGTGTGATCTTGCTAAAAGAAGAAAGGAATTGCTAAGAAATTAGGGACCTCCCTGAAAGACACTGGTGCCATCCTCAATGAATTGAAATGAGAAAAAGAGGAAACCATTCATCAAGGCCATAAACACAACAGATTGTTGGTCTATAATCAAAGAATCTCCCAATAAGGGAAGACTATAAATCAGTCAAAACTTGCTTCACCCACACATCAAGAACACTTAGTGAAATAGAAGCATGGGGTATCTTAGCATAGGATCCAACCCTAACACCTCAAACCTAATAAACATGAGGAGGATAATGAACTTGCAACACCTCTCCACCAAGGTAATTCCCAAAAAGGAAATCCACCTTGCCAACCCGAGAAACAACCTAGGGTAGAAACCCCATACTTAGGCCAGTGTCAAAAAAGAGAGGAGCCAATTGACATAGTAGAGCAAAGGGGAAAATGATGTGAGGAAAAGAAATAGGATGTAAGACATCTAAGATTTAGACCTAGGAATCAACAATAGCCCCATCACCACATTCTAGCAAGAACATGCCCTATTGAGGAGAACTTTGCTCAACCCAAGCAAAGGAGTAACTAGTCCCGATACTAGATAGATTAGATACCACATGAGGAGAAGACTCAACCACCACCTGGAGAAGAAACTCATTTTGTAGGCCAAAATCAAAAGAGAAAAGAGGCTCTTCTACAATATACACACTTTTAGAAGCCACATTGGAGTTAAGGTAAAAACCCAATGATCATGCCTCAAGAAGAATGTCTAGTAGAAACTCATTGTCATCATCACCATCCTATGGTAAGTCCACATCATCATCTTCTACATCCTCTTTTCCATCACCCTTATCCTTTTCCAATTCAAATCCCGATCTTTCACTCCCATTCTTGTTCACCTCCACTCCCATTCCCACTCACCTCATGGATATTTCTATGTTATTTTTCTTTTTCTTTTCTTTTTTTGATGACCCAGAGGTATCCCCATGACCCAGCCCAACACCCAACTAGTCCTTTCCTTGGTCTTACATTTATGCCAAGTTGGGGTCCGGAAGGGGCGAGCTGAGGCGAGACTAGTCCTCTAGGGATGAGAGTAGCCATCCGCAAGCCACTCGCATCAGGCGAATCTAGGCCTCGAAGTCAAACCCAAGACCTTGGGGAGCAAACCCAAGACTCAAGCCAACTCCGCTACCCGTGCAGGCTTTTTCTATGTTATTTTTCAATAGCTAGTGATCAATTTTCTTTGATGGTATATATATTTTGTATATTTTCTATGTACCTTAGGATACTAGTGATGATATTATGATCAAACATACGTTTTAACATAAATTTTGGTATTAATTAAAATAATATGGCATGGTTGTTATGATTTTTTGGATATTCATATATAAGTGGCATTTTATAAGAATATTTATTTTTTAATAATTTAAAATCTTAAAGGCTAAAATATAGTTTACAAATGACTTTTAAAGTCTATTTTATTTTTGGTTGGTTATAGTAATTCCTATGAAAACCCATTTAAGAGACTTTATTATGCATAAACAATGAGAGGAAATACATAGGTATACTTTGCAAGTTTAATTTAGAAAACTTATATAATAGTCTCTATGGAATACCAATTATGAGTTAATTATTTGTGATCTTCTTGTAACACATCTCCTTATGATTAATTATTGTTTTAAAATTATCAAGTTTATCTAGTTTTAACTTGAACATTTTGATTATTTAAAAAATATTTCAAATCTAATTATTTTATTGATTCTAGATATTCTTGCATATCCTATGCTTATTTGAATCAATGCTAATCATCTACTATTGAATAATTCATGTGGAAATGTTCACCAATTTGTGAGAGGATTATAATATTTTATATTATTTATATTTTAGTATAAATATTTTATTCAATGAAAAGCATACTTATTTTTAAATATTTTCTCAATTGAATTAGTATAAATAATTTTAGTTGGCCTCTAAGACTTGAATAACATGTGTAATATGTATCATTATCTTATTTTAAATAGTTATGTATGCATAAACTAATATTTAAAATATCCCTATGTTGATTATTCTCACTTGATTGAAAGAATATTTAGTTAGTAAGTGTTTATTTATTAGAGTGAGATCATGAAATAGATTATTGGTTTCTTATTTTATCATTGTCTTTTGCCTATTCATTTTGGTTAATCCAAAATATACTTAATATAGTTAATACATTACAATGATCATATAATAGGTTTAATATTAAAAAAATTATGCTTTGATTTTCAAAAGAAGTGGTCTCTGCAATAGGTCATTATCCTTTAATTCAATCATACTTTAGATTTAGATGGTTTCTTTCCTTTTGAATTGCAAGAGGGTTGATCTCTTTAATAATTCATCTCTCCACAAGTTGATCATGGTGTATTTTTAAGATTATCTTTATTTTATAAAATGATAATGTCCCTTTGTTCCATTCTTATAGATGACATAATATTTCTTCAAAATTTGTTAGGTTTTTCTTCTCTTGATTGTAAATGTCATTAGTTATCCTAACTATAAGCTAGGCCCCTTTCACACTTAAGTCTCATCTTCTAAGGTGCTCATGATTAAATTGATTAGATTACACTTTATCCTTTGATATATGAAAAACGATTGATTTAGTTTTCATAAAAAAATTTAATCTGGAGTCAAACAGAGTTGCAAAGCCCAACACAACTCAAACGGAGTCAAATAGAGTTACAGAGCCTGAGTTATGCTAGGTCAAATCTTGGTCAACTCAGGGCTCGGGTCAGTGAAAAAGGTCAAATTCAAAGTCACCAAAGTGGTAACACTGGTCTCATCATGAAGGGCTCATTAAGAGCTTTCTGATGACATTCATTTCAAGCAAAATAGGGTTCATATGCTCGAGATACGAATGGTCAAAGTTTATAGTTGACTGATGACATCAACATACAGTCAGCATGCCCAGTCAGCGAGATGGACCAATGGTACATTGACACATGGCACCCTCCTAGTGTGACACGTGGCTTCGTCAGCATCCCTTCTATGGTGGTCGGTTGCAAAATTGTTTCGGGGTGTTTGATCCCCCCACCTATAGGTTCCAAGGCACCCACTCCACCAATAGACCGTGCATAATGCGCTTTACTATTCATAGAGCCCGTTTGCTTTTGGCATATAACAGCTAAAAATTGGTTTTAAAATGAGTGATGGGGGCTCCAACCGGTGACCACCCCCACCCGCAAAAGACTCTCCACCATCGCACCATGAATGAAATTTGAGATATATGCGATGTCAGTTCCTTTTGTTAAAGGCCGAAAATTGATTACCCAATATTTAAATAATTCCCCTAAATTTAAAATAAACTAACCTCCTTAACTACTATCCCAAAAACCATATAATTTAAGGTTATTATAATTTGAAGATTGTGTAAAAGGGATATTATCAATTTTTGAGGGGTTTGAAATTAGTTTGATTAAAATCATTTTTGTAAGCCCAAAAATTAAGGGCCCCTCTTTTGAAACAAGAGGATGTTTATGGGGGGATTTTCAAATATTTTACTATGTAAAATTGGGAGATAGGCAATATTATGTAAATCAATTGGTTAGTAACCAATTTGAGTAAATTTGAGGTATAAAAGGTGGCAGTATAGGATGGAAAGGCTAAGTGGTGATGAGAGAAGAAAATTCCTTGGAGAAATTTTGCTCGATTTTTGTGCTATTCAGGACATTGCTCTTACACACTTTGAAGGAGGGCTTGTCAAATTTATTTGTAAACTAAGGGGAGATTATGTCGACATGTTGTACTGATTTTCTGGAGAAGTAATCAGATCGATCCACTCATTGGAATGGGGCTTGGAGATGTAGTCATTTTTACAACAAACTTCATTATCAATTTTGTTTGCATCTCTCTCTCTCTCTTTCTCTCATTTTGTTTTCATCACTTTTTATTTCCATTATTTTCATTTATGTTCATGTGTTAATTCTATTGAATTAAGTTGGATTTAAAATTGTAATCGTTAAGCATTCTTAAAGCAATTTTCATAGATCTATAAAATAGATCAAATTTGATATCAGAGCTTTGTGTGACTAGTATTGCAGAATTGGATGCTAACACGATCTAGGAAATAGCAAGGTGAAGGCGAACTAGAAGAATACAATCCTGAGATCATAAAATGAAGGACTTTTCCAACAATGGAAGAAAAAAGTCTAAGCAAGAGCTTGATTATAATTCTTTCAGTGAGTCTTTCTTTACATGAAGGCTATGGTGGAAGAGATTTATGCAGAAAAGAAGAAGTGCAAAAAGGGAGATTCTTCAAAGCGAGAAAAGAAGGAACATCAAAAGAACACCTCATATTTGTTGGTGTCTATGGAAAGAAAGGAACAACAGGATATTCAGGGATAAGGAGAATAGTGTGGACAGTGTCCTGATAACCCTTAATAAACTCCTTTCAGACAATATCTTTGTCTGTAAGTGGAAGATTCCTAGTTTCCCCCCATCGGATTGGGATAGAACTATTGCTAGAATTTGGAATCTACCTAGGGACTTTCACAAGTTCGAAAACTCCAAGAAGGTTGCTAGGAATAACACAAAATGGAAAACTCCTAAACCACCCTGGTGCAAGCTGAATTTTGATGGGGTGGCCAGAGCTAGGAAAGCAGCTGGGGGTGGTATCATCAGAGACCATAATGGTTGTCTGGTTGCTACCTACTCAAGGAATCTGAAAGATCACACAAGTAATCAGGTGGAAAGTATGGTGCTCCTTTGGGATCTCAAGCTTGCGTTGTCAATCAGCATCATGACCTTGGAAATTGAGGGTGATTCTTGACTGATAATTGAATCCATGAAAGGTACAATGGTTGTTGGATGGTTAATCCAAGGGATAATTGAGGATATTAGATTACTTCTTACTAGTTTGGAGGAGTTAACTCTTCAGCATGTATTCAAGGAAGGAAATGTGGTTGCTAACAGGTTGGTAGTTGTGGGTCTTAATTAGGAGAGTCTACGATGTTGGAGGAAGAAATACTATTTTCCCCCTTCTATGTTGTCCCTTTTGAGGAATGATTCAAATGTTGTCCATCATGGTTGATAACAAACTCTATTTTTTGGACCTGGTGTGGAGTTTACTAACTTTTGTTAGTGATGTTGGCAGGAGCCTATATTTTAAAAACTGGTCATTGTGCAAGAAGGTCGGTGTGAAGGATTTTCCACATGGTGTGTACTTTCCTTGTTGGATCACCACCAGGACTTTTCATGATGAATCTAATGGCTGATGGGGTCATTATTTTTTGAACCCCCTCGATTTTTGTGATATTTCCATCAGCCTTAAGGATTTTTTTCGATCCTCTACATCATCCAGATTTATTATCGCCCTCATTTTTTATCATGCCTTGGACCTCTCGCATGAGGGAATTTCCAGGCTTGAGCTGGTTACAGGAAGTGGCACTAAATGCCTTAATTTTGTGATTTACAAGTTGCTTTTTGGCTATTATTTTTCTACGACCACTTCCAAATTGGGGTTTTATTGTAACTACTCTGCATTTTACACTCTCATTTTCTTTCTGCCTATCACTACTTTGGCTTATCACTATATGATTTCTAGTTCCATGGGTGGAGACTAGGTGTATGTTGAGCTAGAAAAATGTGACGAATGGAAGGAAGATGGCACCATCTGGCATATTTGCAAAGAGGGTGGAATTTCTCAATTCATGGAGTGCATGTCTGGGTTTGACGAGGGCCTCTCCAAGCAATTTTTCACCTCTTGGGATGCCAGAAGGGTGACTATGGGAAGCATATATTTTGAAGTGAATGAGGATGTAATTTCTAAGGCCACAAGACTTGCTACAGACATGCATAAATGGAAAAAACCAGCAAAGTTTCTGACTAGACGAGCCTCAACCTGTTCTTCAGAGGAGATGAGAAACTTGTCAAACTTCATGGTGGCTATGACCGCGAGGCACTTCTTGAGCCATGGGACAAAGTGTGCATGATGGTGATGAATTATTTCACTATTGAGGGGAGATATGGTGTGTACTATTATTACCATTTTAATTTCCTCAATTACCTCAAAAACCACAACAATATTTCAATTTCGTTCTTTCTCTTACACTCTCTCAAAAATATTGTCCTTGATGTGGTTGAAGCCATGAATTTGGATATGAATTTCACCATTCCTCACCAAGGGCTCATGTTCAGACTCTACCATTTCCACCTTGACCTTTTCCCTCAGTCCATTACTGTTGAAGAGGCCCTGGTCTCTTTTGCTCCTTTGTTTGCTAGCATTATGGATACCCCTGGCCCTAGTAAGAAAAAGTGTATCAAAAACCCTGCGGCGAAAGCCCCTCCCTAGGACACATCCCCTAATAAGGGGTCTATTGTTAAGAAAATAGATAAGAAACATATTTCTCCTGCGCCCAAAACTAAAGCCAAAGCTTCAAAGAAAACCAAATTTAGGCTATAGAAAATTAACTCTGACATTGAAATTACTGAGGAGACTAGTACCCCTCGAAGGTCAAGTAGAATGGTCACCAAACAAGAAAAAGAGAAGAGTTTTAAGGAGGCCTTAGAGTTTGATAATGGTGGTGAGAGTGAGAGTGAGAGTAAATATGAAAAGGATATGGAGGAGGAAGCCCTTTCGGCTTTTTCTTATAGCTCTTCCCATGTTTCTGAAAGTCTTAAAAAGGGTTCCTTGGGTCTTAACAGTGTTAGGGTCAAGGAGGTCAAGACTAGGGCCTCAAATATTGTTGAGGGAAAGGCCCCCATGGAGGAAGCTTGCTGCAAACAGGACGTTGTCTGAGAGGAGGTTGACAATCTTAAATGCAAAGTGGAGAATTCAGAGAGAAGGCTATAGGATGTCACCTGCTTTGCGCTGAAGATCATGCACATGTCCACCACCACTCTGTGTCTATTATAGAAGGAAAATTCCACTGAAAATGTGGAGGAGGAAGTTGTCAGCAAGGAACTTCTTAAGTTCCCCATTGAGGATTGGGCTACCATAACTTTAATCAAGCCATGCACTGGAAAGAAGGATTAGGGTCATGGGTGGTTCTGTTTTTTGGTTGGACTTGGCCTCAATGGCCATCATTTCTTTTTTATTCCACTAAAGATACTGATACTATTTTTATGTTTTCTTATGACTGGTATGACCCCTGGTGGTTAGTGGTTAAGACTGTTTTAAATCATGATTTCATGGACATTAGTATTAGTATTAGTATTATTTTGATGTGTTTTTTGATATGGAATGTTTAGGGTGTTGGTTAGGTTTTTAGACCTTGCTGTTAAAGTGATGTTAATGTTATTCTGCTGTTGATGGCCTACGGGGCCTTGTACTAAAGGGAAAACACCCTAGTTTTGCTACTTTTTTTTATCAAAAAACATTATTATATTAAAAAACCCTTATATTAAAAGATTAATTTTAGGTTGTTTCCAAAACTTAAACCTCATCAAATATTTGTAAACTTTTGATTGTTTAATTTAAGTTTAAAAATTAAAATGGAAAAACATCATTTTTTTTTTAAATATTTAGATTAACAAATGTAATATTGTAAATGAGCTAAGTTTACATTAGTATTATAAAATATATTCAATTTGATAAAAAAGGGAAAGATGTTTTTCATAAAATATTATATTTTAACTTTCACTTTATTGTTTGTTCTAAAAAATTTCATAAGACAAGGTATTTGTGGGGAAATAAACATATAACATAAGACACTTTAAATTATTTAGATAGGTTCCAAGAAAATAGGTGAATTTGGGATAGTAAGATAAACTAGTTAGGATAGAACCAATGAGGAGGGATAACAATTGTAAAATTGGGGAATTATACTATGTTATTGAGGATGATGGGATGGTAGAGAAATGGTGATAGGAAAAGGTTGAATCGATAAAATATTTAGGGATAGAAGGGAAAGAAATATGGGATATTTTTTAGTTTAAGGGGGAAATCTAATTAAGCACTAGGATATGGAATAAGAGGAAGAAAATAAGATCCAAATAGTGATAGAACTAGTCTAATAGAACATTATAGTGAAATAACTAGTCTAGCACATAAAATTTGAAAGTGGAAATACACAAGAATTGTATTCACCAAATGAAGGAATTGGAAAATAAATTCACATGGATAATTTAAAGGAGGGTGATTGTGAAAATTAGATGAAAAATATTTTTTCCTAAGGCTATTTCCAACTAGTCTAACACCAATTAACCATCACTAGAGCTAGGACTAACAACTCACATAAGGATAAGAAAATTATATGCACTATAAATAAGGAAAATAAGAAATTTCATATGGAAATGAACAATAAATAACTAAATATATGTAGATGCACATATAAAACTTGTATCACCAATAAGAAAAATATTATACTTGCTTGCAAATCAATTCTATAAATTTTTTGAGCTTTGTGATCAAGGAGGTCATTGCCATCCAAAATGACACATCTATGGTGACACCAATGATCTATTATAATAGTCACGGTGATATAAATGACCAAGGGGATATTAAAATTTATTTTATCCCATATAGTACATGGGAATTTCTAAATTGCGTTATTCCTAATAATTACTTTTGATATACAAAAAGTCTCTTTGAGGGCTCTGCAAGTGGGGAAGGTTTGAAGTGACCCATGTCAAGCCTCACTCATGGGAGTGGGGGAGGCTTGGTCCTCCATGCAGGCGACATCTTGGGAGTATGGGCTTTGTGACTCGATGCTGCAAGAGTTATCTTCCTTGTGTGAAACTTGTTTTCTACTACCCTCGCCCATGCGAGGCTAGTTGGGAGGCTCTGAGTAATCATCAATGGGATACAGATCCCCATGATGGCTTGCAAAAAATGACAAATGTTGGTGTAGTGGAAAAAAAGACCAATTCTTTCTGTGACATTGTCACTAGCAAGTAGGTGGTGTTTTTGATTTGGGGAAAAGTTTATTGTGCAGGTGGGTGAAATTGAAGAAGATGGGGGATGCAAAAGGGGTAAGTTCCCTCTTGGCTCCCCTAAAATCGATGTCATGATTATGAATCCCAAATTAAATGAGGCATTACGTGAACAAGATAGCAAACCTTAAAATGTGGACATCCGCCATGGACATTAACAAGGTCTCGATGAGGAAATATATGGACGAGTGGTTGGCTAATGTGTGGGGAAAAAATTTGGGGATTTATTTTTCATGCTACAAAATGATACAAAAAAGGTTATATGTAACTTTCATTAGGAATCATTAAATGAAAAACAAAGCAATAAAAAATAGTTTTGGAGCATAGGCAAAACCATTTTTAGGGCTTTGGCCTGGTCGCCAGAGGCCCTAAATGAAGAAATATTGGTTTTATCAAGCCATAGATGGATGGTGGTAAAAAATGTAACACCAAGGATCTAGAATTTTATTCCTCTTTTGTTGGAACCTTATGTTAGGGTCCTTAGAATAGACAATACCAAATCTGCATTACCCCATGTGGATGCAAGGGCTTTCGTATCCATTTATCTCAGGGTGGATATACTGGATGCTCTGTTATTGATGTTGGACAATGGTGACACTAAATGTGCCCTTGAGGTGCTTGGAGGGTTGAATGCATGCTACCTCTATCGAAAGGAGGGGCACGTAAGGATAAAATACTCATTAATTACTAAAAGAGTAATCTGTACTAAGCCACCTATGGGAGAAAGAAAATATTTTGGCTAGGAAAGAACCTCGAAACCCTAGTGCCCCATATAAAGAATATAATGATGAATATTCTAGTCCAAAATCCCCCAATAACTTTAAAAATAGTGATTCCCTAAATGATAACATAGAAAATGAAAAAGGGACCATCGAAACCCTAGGTGAAAATTCAGGTAAAGCCACAGAGGATTGTGAAACCCTAACTAAAAACATAGAAAAGAATAATGAGGTTTTTGAAACCCTAAATGAAAAATCATGACACAAAATCAATGGCATTGATCTAGTCTCCCTAGTGGGAGAAGAGTTATCATAAGCATTGGTCCAATACTTGGACAATGAAGTGGAGAGTAACTACGAAAGCATGGAAATGGATGGCCTGGGTAGTGAGGTGGAAGTCAATGAGCCTGATTAGTATTTTGATAAGGAAGTAAATAAGGGCTCATGTGGAAGGGATATCAGTGGGGGAATAGATGGTATCTCTTCACAAGGTAACCTAAATGTCTCAACCCAAATATCGACAATTGAAACACAAGGTCAAACTAGTAGGAATGACCTTCAGAAGGAAAACGTTTGTAACCTAAATAGATCTTATGGAAAAGGGGAGAAAAATAATTCACAACAACTGGTATTGGATAAAATAAGAAAGAACATAAGGGAAGAAGGGAAAGAAAATGACTCTACTCCTAAAAATCAATCATACTTGAAAGGTTTTAAAATATATAATGCAAAATTTGGCAAACATGAGGAATATGGAAAACATGAGGAAAGACCTTGCAAGGTTAAAGAATTGGTGAATGCACTTGAAACCAAAATGCAACCCACCTCTATCCAATAGGATACCAGTGGTGGACTAGTTTCAAACCAATTTAAAGAGGGGGAAAGAGTGCAAATTAACCTTAGTGGGCATTGTAATCAGTGCATCAATGATATTTTGGTGGATATAGGTGAGTGGGAGGTTGGTCCCAATAGTGTAAACACTAGTGACACAAATATTTGTCCAAAAAGCACCCCATCATCTTTCCAAGGGGGATTAAAAAGAAAAATGAGGATAAAAATGATCATGCACTCCATGCTTGGACATTGTCTACCCCATAGGGGGCACTAGGCCTTCAATGGATGTAGGGGACCTGGCTCTTAAGGAAGTCATTGAAGGGGAAGAGGGGCCTAAAACTGATTTTCCCCATAGACCAAGATGTAGACCATAGAAAGGAATTGAAGCCCTAATCCTAGTAGGAAAAGAGAATATAAAGATATTGTCCAAACAACAAAGTAAGAAAACTAGTGATGTCATCTCAAGTCCTATAGCTAAAAGGATGGAGGTGGAGCCAAAGGGTCCCAAGTGTTTTAAGAACTTTAGGCTAGAGAAGAACCCTGCTATAAATCCTAATTCTATTGAACCTTAATACAAAGGCACAAGTATTTGTACAAAGGAACATGTCTTTATACAAAGGCACAAGTCTTTGTAAAAAGGCGCAGGTCTTTGTACAAAGGCGCAGGTCTTTGTACAAAGGCACAAGTCTCTATACAAAGGCGCAGGTGCAGGTACAAAAGTATAGAAATCAGTACAAAAGCTTTCCTTTGTCAAAAAATAGAAGTGCAAAACTTTAATGAAAGAACATATATTTAACAAAGGCATTGTGCTGCCCTTGAAACCTGTAAATCTAAAAAACTCAAGAAAATGGATCAAATAAGGACCTAGGGTCCTATCGGGCATGGCAATATGTGTATGTGAAATTAATTGATCAAATAACATTGAATCAAAGAAAATTAAACAAGATAATGATCAATCAAAGACATACTCTCAATGAAAGTCAATTACACAACATTAAGAAGATTCAATTCAAAACAAATAAACATAATTCAAAGTAGATGAACCTAACGAATGTGAAAACCTCTCAATCTCATTGTGGATTGATGCATAATCAGTGGATATGGATGTGGATGGCTCAATTTATGCATTATCTATTGATGTGCAAAATAAATTGATGAAGTTGATTCACAAAATATACTCAAATTGCTCCAATGGATTCATCAATTCAAGATTATAACTTTGCATAAGGATGGTGAATCTCCCTTTTCATGGAAAAATGCTTGGTATTTATATATTTGAGAAATATTGATCAACGATGAGGAATGAATATGGTGATCAACAGATGAAATCGAATGAGAGATGAAGACATGGATCAAATATTGATCAAGTGGTTGAGGTTACATGAGGCATGGATCAAGGATTAGATCAATGCTCTAAAATCCATGAGAGAATCAAGCAATTCCCTAAATTTTAGGAAGCCATGTGAGATATTTCCATTTGGATGGAAATATTTAAATTTATGAAAGGAAATATTCCTATGCAAGTTGGAGAAGTTGGAGAATTCGAGGGATAAATAGTGAATTAAACAATTTAAGAAATAATTTAATTATGCAAGTGGATGAATTGGGACCTTTAGTTAAACAATTAGGAATTATTTAATCAAAGAGAATTATGACATTTAATTAAACATTTTGCATTATTTAATCCAATGAGAGGAATATTAGCTTGAAAATGATGAATTAACCAAATAACCTTAGTTATTCAATTAATAGGAGAATATTTTAAATTTAAATAAATAATTGACATTATTTAATTAAATAGAGGAAATAGGTGATAACGATGACGAAATGGTGTTAATAAGCGAGATCAGGATGTGTTATAAGCTTAGGAAATTTTAGGTGTCTACAATTGTAATACAATTGATCTATGCTTTAGTGTGTGGCTTTTTTCTCGAAAGGGTTTACCCACATAAAATTTTATGTTATATGTTTATGCTTTAAATTTGAAAATTTATCTTAATGCATGTGTGTTCTTAAAAAATTGTAATTGAATAAATATTTGAAACAAAG
>VDFB02000017.1:243566604-243603883 GCA_007258455.2 Sequoia sempervirens
GGAAATCTAAAAATATTCTCTGAAGAACCCAAGGTTAAAGAAGAAAAGGTTCAAGTCAAGGAAATCAGAGTGGAGGAAAGAGACACTGTCGAAGCAGTGTAGAAATCTATGATGGAACAACATGAAGAATTTGGTCTTGAATTGGTTGAAGGCTCAATCAATCTATCCAATTTGTCCCCAATTCAAATGATGAAGGTCACATCAATTACACATGCTAAGGCCAGTGAGAAGACTCTAAAGTCTCACATAGAGGATAGTGAATTACTAAGTCTTGCATCTAGAGTTCTAGAGAAATTAATGCCTACTCATGCCAAGGATCTATTTGGTTCCTCTTTCGGTGAGCTAAAGAAGCTCATAAATTTTATAAGTACTCACTTCGAATCTTTTGAAAAATCATCTATGATTAAAGTGCAGATGGAGTTTAAGGAAAAAAGATTTGGTGGATTGAAAGAACTGATTGCAAAAGATAAAACTTTATTAGCCACCTGTATGAGAAATATTCAAGATGCTCTATTGTAGGTGGAAAAGTGTATAAGTCATGTTTGATTTTGTCACAATTCACTGAATCCAATGAGAAGAAAGTGAAGGATCTTGAAAAACAATTGGCTACCATCTCTAATGCCTTTGATCCATTAGTTGGTAATGTTAGTGAGCAAGAAGGTCAAGTAATATCTTTTCTTGAAAAAATAAGGAGTTTGAAGCATGAAAATGAGAAGATTGTAGGAAGAGCATGTGAGCTCAGAGGACTAATTGGACCAAAGATTGAAATACTAGTAAATGCTTTAAAAGAGGCCAAAGATGTTATGGCAACTCGTGACCTAGTAAATCTTGAAATTGCAGAAACTTTGTCTTATTTAGTTTGTGGTCACATAAAAATTCTAGAGAGTTTCAAAAGGGTTTGGGACAAAAATTTAAGCATTTTGAAGAGAGATTTTGCAGATATTTTCCAATTTATGTAAGTTACTAGATCATACCTGTACAGTTTTGAAATTTTGTTATCTTTCTGGTTTCCCAATTTTTTCCTTTGATGTCAAAGGGGGAGAGTTGTATAGTGAAAAATGTGTAATCATCTTAGGGGGAATTGCGTTTCTGAGCTGAGATTGAAGTTTCTTTTTGGAGTTTTGAAGTGGTAGTGTAGTTCTTGTTGGTACTAATCCGAAACTTAGTCATTTTTCACTAAGTGTTGCCATCAATGCCAAAGGGGGAGATTGTTGGAAAGTGACACTTCAAATTTTTTCAGGTGTTTTCATTTATGGAAACCCTAGTCGATGATTGGATCCACACGTTATCATTTACTTCTACCAAAAGACAAATTGAGGATAGTTTGGAAGAACATAACATCTGGTAGTTTTGTGTTCTTCGATCCTCATGTAGATTTTCTATTTTTATTTCGTGTTGTGGATCTTATGGGAGGTTAATTAATGTATTTATTGTGTTATCTGGAAATCTCAGTGCCTCGTACCAAGTTATGTGTAAGTATGGATATCTGGTTAGATATCTTTTTGTTTATCAATGTTTTTTGGCTGACTCAGTTGATATATTGTGCTGTAGCTATTCGAGGAATGTTTATTCAAATGTTTTTGTGTTAGAGAATTTTGTTTTGATTCCAAGATAAGTTATGGATGACCATTTTGGATGCACATTAAATATCATTCATGATTTAAGCCGACAGTTGTGAATATTTCTAAGTTATATTGAAGACGACTTGTTGTGACTAAATTCTTAGTTGCAAATATATATATAAATGATCAATTATATCATTTTGTGTGCACATAAGAGTGTTGATATGTGTTGTGATTATCAGAAGGGAGATTGAGCGATCATGCATAATTTCACTTGTGCATTAAACATTTTGTGGTGCGAGTTTGTATAGAGTAGAGAAGAAGTGCATAATCAGTCAGAAGGACAGAAGATCAACTACTGAGCCTAACCGAAAATGTAATCAATCATATGTAGATGCTATTCTCTTAGTTCATTCTCTTGGATCTAAACCAAATCATTGTAAGGTAGTGAGCCTTTCTATCTTGAGCAGTGAGCTCTAGGCAATGTGCTTGAATGCAAGTGCATTCCCTTTTGTAATCTTTCTTTTGAGTATACTCAGATTATATTGTGGATTGGCCATCCACTGTGGTTTTTCCCTTAATAGGGTTTCCACGTAAAAATCCTTGTCTTATGGTGTTGTGGTTGTTTTTTTTCTGCTTATGCATATATTTTTTGGTTGAATTCTCTAAGTGGGTTAAAGATCAGAATAATAAATTCATTTTTTTGTACAACACTAATTCACCCCCCCTCTCAGTGTTGCTTGTTTCCAACATCCTTCTCTACCCAGCCAATAAAAAATGCATCAAATAATTCAATATTTCCCTAACAACATCTATATATTCATCAAGCCTCTAATTTTTTGAATCATATCTTGAACTTATTTGTGAAATGACAAACTCAAAATATCCTAACACTCTAATATTTCTTATTTTATGCTTAATTGATACATTCAATCTTAACAACAATTCTCCATACTTAGCCACATTATTGGTGCATTCAAAATCAAGATTAAAGGAATATTTTAATGAATCACTAGTTGAGAGATGATAATAGCCCATGCTTTAGATTCTTCTTCGGAATAAGCTCCATCAAAATGTATCCATCAAATGCTATTGTTCGAAGGAGTTTCTTGAACTTTCTCATTTTGAGGATTTTACTTAACTTGAGCTGGTTGAATTATTTCCACTCCACATTTGTCCAAATCCATAGCTATGAAATAAATTTCTTCATGTTTCTCATTGTTTTCAATAATGGATGGAGCCCTTTTCTCTCTATCCAATATTACATCTATGTCATTTATGGGAATGAGTGCACACTTCATCCTATAGCTATTGAACATCTCCTTGATAACAATATTCCATATTGGGGAGGAATATCAACAACAATAAAATTCACTATGTAACTCTTCTTAGGGAAGGCTTCCAACTCAAAATCCACATCCTTGATAACATTGATGACTAGCACTTCCATAGAGTCCATTGTAAATATTTTTGTGTAAGACTTATTCACCTATAAACCTAATGTATTCATTCCTTGTAATGGAATAATATTAGTTGAAGCCGCTAAATCAATCATTCAATTCCATACCAATTTATCTTTAGCAACAAAAGTATCATAAAAAGGCTCCACTTGAAATGGATACTTTCTTAATGTAATACCCAAATATACTTCAAGTATCTCATAACTTACCTCTTTATTGTTTGATTTTCCTTCTTCAAATATAAACCAACATTCTTCTCCTCAACGAGAAGATCAAGTGAAACATCACTAATGAGAGATAATGATATGTATTTTTGTTCTTTTATCCTCATCATTTCCAATAGAGGCACAAGAGATTTTATTTGACTAAGGATTTTAACCATATCCACTAGAATGTATTTCGGCAATGGATATCCAAAATATTCCTTGTTGAAGCATGGATAATTTTTTCCTTATCCTTTGTTATGCTCACTTTAGAAGCATATGCCCCTCTATTATTATTACGATCTTTTGAAATTTTTACTTTTACCTTGGGCTTAAGTGGGATAACATCTCTATGTGGTATTTCAACACTTTCCACCTTTCTTGTGACCCTTTCTTTGGTAAAAATATGACAACTTTTTCACTCTTGTTTCCTTTAATAAACAGGCTCCTTGCATTTCATACAACATTGTCTTCACTCTAGCATTTCTTATTCCTTTGGTTATTTTTACTCTTTACATGAGTGACAATTTCTACTGTTAGAGCCCTAACTTACTCATCTAATGGCCTCCTCAATCTACACTTACTTTTACCAATTTCAACATTATGGATGAAATCTTCACCCTTGTCTTCATTGGAGAAAAAATGTTGGTGATAGAATTTTTTTGCATGTCTCTTATCATAAACTTCTAGCTCTATCCCACATTCATTAGATGATGAATATTCATCACTAATTTTATAAAATTTTATTGACATGTTAATGTTTTAATTCTCATGATAATGCCCTATGTTGTCATTAGAATAATTACACTCATTGTTGTTGCACTATGTTGTCATCAGTGTTGTCATTGATGTCAAACTTTGGTATGGATATGTTGAGAAGGTGTGTATGTTGTTGAGCAAGTATTGCAGATGCAATAGGGTCACTTTGTTTCCAAGTGCTTTTGAGAAAATTTGAATAAAGTATACAAGGTAATTGAAAGTGTTCTATATTTTGCTCTGCATTACTTCATTCTTGAAGATGTGATTGTGTAGTTTGAAATTGATGATCAGAGGTCTTTGAAGGTGTTATATCTAGAGTTTCAAGTTTTGGATCATGCAACAGTAGAATATATGTTTGACAATGTGTTGGATTGTCTCTGGCTTGTTAGAGGGATATCTGGGAGAAATGGAATTGCTCCATTATTCTTCATGCTAAAGTTTACTGTCTTACAAATTTGAGAATGTGCTAATATTTCCTATACCTAACTTCCCTTGGTTTTTTGTGTTCAACTATTCCACAAGCTTAGATCTTGAGTTGTATCTTAATGGCAATTTGATTGGTTGCACAGGATGATAGTTTCTTAGTGTCATGTGGTTACGCAAATGTTTTTGAATATTTTGTTGATGTTAGAATATTCTAGGGTGTTGTGTAATTTATTTCATGGTCTATAAGATGTTTTGGACCTTTTTGAAGCACATATTTGGTTGCTTGATACTGTTAATGCTTGTTTTCCAACTTGGTGTGTTAGCACCATTTACAGATGAGCCTTGTAGTTTGTGGATGCTTGTTGTATCATGTTAGTGTATATTTGGGTTGTAGTTAACCCTTGATATGGTTTTCCTTCACTTCTTTCCATAAAGGAGGTTTTTGGTGTTGACCTATTTGGTGGTTGCACATTTGAGGTGCATGTGTTTCATTAGAGCCAGCTTAGAAAAGGTTATTTAAGGTTTTGGGAGATATATATGCATGGTCAAAGTTTTGCAGAAGTGTGTGGCATGGAATGATGTATGCATGATCATTTTTTGAGATTAGAATGTGAGAAATAATGCCTAAGACTACTGGAAGTAGTGAGAAGAAGGTGTATAGGCTTTAGTGTGTTAGAAGTTGTTGGAGGAAATGAGCCAAAGGTTGTAGATGGTAAGGATAAATTGTGTTGGTTTCTCTAGTTGCTTTGAGGTAGTGAACCTCCTTGTAACTATTTCTTTGTAATCCATAAGAAGTGATCTTCCTGGGTAGTGAGGCCTTGGTAGTGGGCCTTTTCCTTTTGGACAATGATTCCTCTAGGCAATGAGCCCTTTAGGCAGTGAGCCTCTTGTAATCGATTTTGGTTTTCATATAGTGAGATAATCCTCATTGTGGTTTTTCACTTATAGGGTTTTCTATGTAAAAATATGGTGTTCTATTGTGAATGATTGTGGATGTGTTTTTGTTTCATTTCTCTACATTCATAATAATATTTAAGAAGTTTTTGTTGAATTTTTTAATGCACAATCGATTCACTCCCCTCTCAGTTGTAGATTGTGTGTCTAACAATCACATGGGTCTTCATAATTTCAAAGTGATTATGAAACCACACACTACTTGGGAGAATGGGGAATTTGACATACCAAACACCAAGATGTTTCTTTTAAAATATTCACGATATCCATCTTGAGGTGATCTAGTGTCTCTTTTCTTGTTGTTCCCATTTGATTATGTTGAATAGGCCTTCCATTCTTCCATGTGGTATTATATAGTTGATTTGATAATATTGGCATTCTTTCTTGTTTACCATGGCCTTTCCTTTCTTGTTTACCATGAACTTTCCTTTCATGTGATATTAAGTTATAATTTTGAGCAACCTTATAACTCATTTTTTTAAAGGCTTGCATCATCTAATCTAGTTTTTTGTCTAGTGTAGGGGATTTATTTCCTTTCCCTTTTTCATGAGATAGAATACTCAAATCACTTCTCTTATGTATTTTTCTGAAAGCTCTCTGGTTACTTTCAATATGGGTAACTATCCTATAAGCATCTCTTAGAGTGAAAGAATATTTGTCTCTTGATAATTAACCCATTTTTACATCATATACACTATAGTGAATTACTATAACATAGCTTCATTAGGCCCTCAATAAGAAGGGATTCATGCAATCAATCTAGAAAATCTAGTATTAAAATATGATACAAACTCATTAGATCCTTTAGAAATATTTGTAAATTTATTTATTATGAATCTAGGATCTATCTTATCACCATATTTATCTCTAAAAATCTCTTTGAAATTGAGCCTATGAGTTTAGGCTTTCCTCAAGTATACTCTTAAACTATTTTGTATCTACATCATCTATGGATTGAACAAACAACTTCATGAGGAAATCTTCATCCTCAATCTCAAAATCAATGGTAAAATTATTAAAGAATCTCATATGATCCTAAATAGATACAACATTACATCTTGAGAACTTCTCAAGCTTCAATCTCACTTCAGTTCGAATAGGGTTTGTGTATCTAGGTATTCCTATGAAATCTAAATATCTACACCTCTCTAGATTTTGAGGTGGTCTAATAGGATATTGACCTCCACCTCTTCTACCTTGATTATTTCTTTCTTCAACAATAAGAACAAGCCTTCCTATATTCTTTTCACTTCTAGAGGGGCCAATATTTCTTAGAGCACAAATTCTTCTCTTAAGGTTACCTTTGGTCCTTTCAACATCAATTCTAGCCAATTCATCTTTGAGATCATTCAATTCTTGGAGGAGGAGATCTCAATTGTAGAGTCTAAGCTAATGTATTGTAAACTTGGTAGAATATACTCAATTCAGAGGGTTAATTGGCTGAACAATCCACTTCACATTTCTTAAGACTACATTAAATCATCAACCAAGGTATGTAAACTTATGATGGCACTGCACTATATGTGCCTGCATGGACTCACTTTCACCTAGATTATCCTATGCAAACTTATTTAGACTTCTACTTTGCTAGAATCCTACATAATTGCAAAAACAATAAAAGTAGTTACATAACCTAATGGCTACGGGTACTTGCAGCATAAGCTATAGATGACTACTAATAACAAGTAAGTACGAAATAAATCCAAAACTATTCAAAATAATGGGATAACTAATTCTAATCTCTGGAGTGCTATGATTCACCAATTACACATGTGTTCATGAACAACAACTACTGTAATAAAATGTAAGAGCTATTCTTCTTTACTTTGCAATGCATTTATAAAGCAATAGAAACATAATCAATAAGAATGCATAAATGAACAAGTAAATAGATGGAGGGGCAGTACCTTGAGTGGCTAGCTCAGGAACTGTCTCACTTAACTTGGAATCAAATCTAACTCAGATTCTTATGCATCCATGTAACACACAACTCTATTCATTACATATCTCCAGAAATTCAAACAAAATCCTTCTTGTAGATTGTATTCAATAATTGCATTTCAACAACATGTTTTTAAATCAATTGGAATTGGAAGATGACTAACTACTAACAAATTATAACAACCAACTAAATTTACAACGAACTCATCCCTTGACTTTATACAAAAATGGGGAGAGTCTTATTCAAATTTCTAACTAACTATAATCATTAATCCCACTCCTAGATACTATGATATGAAATTAAGACCGACTTATTCATTCAAATTGAAAAGGAAGAAGAAATCTATTCAAATAAGAACTCCAATGAAACAGTTTGCATGTGAGACACATAAGTAAATGTTAAGAATTATAGAACAAGTATCCTTCTTCAGCATTTATTCCTTCCATGATGACTCATGTTTAGCTCCATATCTTCCTGCACTTTAGGCAGCTTGAACTCCACTAATCCCCTATTCCGCTACTTTGGTTCTTGCTACAAATGCTCCATTCTTGTTACCACATGTTGAGATGTAGAGAGGTTAATCCACACAACATACAAATGCAACTAACCATCATAATTAAATCCCAGACTTCCATTCATATGCATACATACTCATGTTTAAATCATGCAATACTATGAATATTATCACCATATTTCATATTCACAAACTAGGTTCAAATTTGTAAAGTATGTATGAAAGGATAGCATATCATGGAAGTATTGTCTAGAAGGTACTTAGAAAACATATGTAAAGTGTCTGAAAGCATATGAAAAGCAATAGAAAAAGTTCTAATGATTGAGCCCATCATCGATCTCTTGAAAAAAGGTTTTTTATTGTATGTCTCCTCACCATCATTTTTCTCATGATGAGTATTAAGGATGCCAATATATTTTTGCAAATAAGGGTGTTCTTCCTTCTTGGAAGGAGGTGTTTCTTTCTCATCAAATAACACATTCCTTCTAATTTTTACATTAGGAGTAAACTCTAGACAATAGAAAATCATTTATTGTATCCTTGACATCTCTTTTCTCTTTTTCATTTTGGATAGCTTTAACAAGTTCATGGTTACTAGCACCATACCATAAATCATCCTCCTTTTTATTAGTAGATTCAAATTCATATCTATCATTTCCATGTCCAAATGATTTATCCTTTTCCAAAAAACATCCATTATTTCTAACATGACTTAATTCAAGATTAGATAACTTACTCACATCCTTTTCTCTCAACGTCAATTGTTCCTTATTCTTTATTTCTCCCACCAAATTTTTGATTGTGTTATTATGGAATAAATATATTCTCTTATCCATTATAAATATGTTTGAATGTTATTTCGGTTTTCTAATTATAGATTCATCACCCCAAGAGGGGAATAAATAAAAGACTTTAAAATAATTTGAAAATTATAAAATGACTCATATCTTTACTCTTCACACACTTTGACAAATATAAATGGTGGGATCTATACAAATAATGAGAGAATGAACCAATTAAATTGTTAAAAGGATGTTAGATTTAAAACAATTTATACTCTAACCTAATGATAATTATGAAATCCCCACCAGAGTAACCAATTTGTTGGTTCTTGAACTTGCATTTAATAATTTCTAAATATTTTCAAGATATTATGCTAAAAATATTGAGAAGTTGGATAACGATTGAGAGTAATCCTAAAATAAATATCTTTTTTCACTTTTGGCTCTTCAAGACCAAGGTGGGTAGCCTTTTAAGACACACAATTAAAATACCCACAATAGTTACATTGCAGTGTGAAGTAGATATAGAATTTCATAAATAATGATAAGGATTTATGAAATTATAAGAGTGGTTGTTTCATTTCTTGTAGCTTTTATATTTATGTATGAAGAAGAAAAATAATTAAGAATACATATCCTTTGACATTATTTATCATTTTCAGCAATGAATGGGATAGAGAGAGGATTTGAAATATGGACTAGTGTTAATTATAAATAATATAGTCACTATTTAGTATCACCCTTCTATTTTAATATCAAATATTTCAAGTGGTCTTACTTCCTTAACCTAATATTGTTGCCTTATAATGATACACCCAATAAATGGCTTATGCATATTACATCCTACTTAATAATCCACTTATGACACCAAAATTTTCTATTATTATACACAAAAAGAAATATTATTCCTTGAACAAAAACTAATGCACACTAATAATTCAAATGTAGAAAATGTGTACAAAGAAACTTATAACCCTTAGCTATTAATTTCAAATAAACATCATATTACAAGAATAGAGATAATAACAAATAGCTCAAAATATTTTCATATAATATCATCAAGAAATAAAGTATTACAATAAAATTTGACACATACACAACACACTTAATATTTCTTATTACAAAATTAGTACAATTTTGTCATCCTTGCCAATTTACAAACTCCTCACAATACAAAATCCTTCTATTTTTAAAGAGAAACTCTAATATAGAGCCTTGTTTGATGGGTGGCACTTATCATGCTACAATTTCATGGTGAGTAACTCTCTAATTATTTTATTTCAAGTTGCTAAACTATATTAGTTAAGATCTAATTACATTCCCAACTATGTTTCTAACATGAGGAAAACCTTGGCATTGAAATATTTCTTTTTCTTCCTTTGAGTATCATATAATTGAAGAAGTTGGAAACCATTCAAAATTTATATCACATGCCCAAAACACTTTTTTCAACCTTTTTGGGAAATCACAAACCATTTTGAGGATTTTAGCGGTTTGTGAACCAACTAAAATATCCAAAAAAATCCTCATTCTCCTTCTTTATTTCTTTGTTGAGATTTTGATGAAATGAAGAACTTGTAAACCAATGTCACACTTTCAAGAAGTTCATGAACTTGTAAAATTTCTAAAATCAAAAACCTTGTGAATTTATTTTCTTTTTTCCTTCAGTCTTTTCACACTTTTTTCTCATTATTTCATATTTTCATACTATTTATAAATTGAAGAACCATATTGGCCTTTCACATAGTTCAAAAAACTAGTGAACTTACCAACACAATGAAATCATCTTCTTTTGCCACGCTTTCAACAAGTTCATGAACTAGTGAAATTGTCAACACATTCACACTTTCAAGAAGTTTGCAAACTCATGAAATTTTAGAGATCCCAAACTTACCACTTTTTCTTAGTGCAATTTCATTAGGTTCATGAACTCACAAAAAATGTGACATCACAAACTTAGCACTTTTCCTTGTTAATTTTTTATTATTTCATACTTTCAAGGAATTAAAGAAGATAGGGAAGTCATTCCATATAGGCAAGCTAAAATGGGAACTATGATAGACTTAGAAACTTTTTTGAACAAATGATAGAGTTTTGGGCTTTAAGAGGTTGATGGAAAAATGTACCAAGTTAAGAAATGGCTGAAAGTTTGACTTTGATAAACTTAGAGTAAATTGATAGAGTTTTGAACTTTTAGGGTTGAATGGGAATGAGTACTCAATTAAGGTATGTTCAAAATTCTAACTTTGCAAGACTTGTTTACTTTTTGGAATATAAGGGATTATAATTTGGGGAGTAGAGATAAAGCATATTGAATACCAAGGGATGGGTGGATGAGGAAATCCAAAATTTTGATGCATGACATCAACATGATTTCATTAGGATAAATCCTATTAAACGAAGGTATCAAGGTATGATAAAATCCAAAAATATAAGAAACACAAGCAAAACATAAGGTATGTTAGACTTCTCATAGCAATGATACCATGGGCTACCTCAACACTTTAGAAATCCAACAAGATAAAACTTAGATAAATTTTAATAAAGAATCAAGTGGATTATTAGGATTAGAAGGGAAGGTATGAATATATGATCAACACCAAAAGTCTAAAACTCTAACAAACACATAAAACACCAAGCAAAATACTAGAAACAACCCAAACTCATATTTTTTGTGAATTTGTTAAATTTTTGACACTTAGAGGACCCATTTAGGATGTCTCAAATTAGTTATGAATAATTTGGTCAAATATGACTAATACACAAAATAGAAAGGTCTCAAGTAAAAATAAAATTACATATTTGAGTTCCAACACCTTCACACTCAAGTCACATGTAAAGCATACTTGCACCATACAAAATAGGTAAATCAATGCACACTTACCCAATAGGGTGCAATGGCATGTACATCATATAATCATAACATCTAAAATAACTCAATACTAATGCACATCATCCAAAAACCAAAATATCATAATCGACATAATAATAAAATCCATTTTTCATCCATATATATAAGAATAGTAATGGGATAAAACACTATAATAATATGAACAAAAGAGAAAAAAATAAAAGGCTTTGGTATAAAAAAGTGTCTTCCTACTCTGCCTAGTTTAAATTCCCTACATGCATGGTGGATGCCTCCTTGGGGGTACCCCATGGCCCCCCTCGCTTGTACATGTCTAACCATGTGCCATCAACACATGCTCCACCGCCTTCCTCAGGGGACAATCTTGTTCCATCTACTGAAGATGTTCCCTTAATTCCTATCATTTTACTTGTTGAAGAATTACCTGTGATTCCTATCATCCAGGAACCTAAGGGTTGGAAGAATGTGTTACTTAACTCCACCCAAATTCCTACAATGGTTAAGTCTCTCCCTTAGTCGGAAGTGGTGAACTCCATATCTGGCATTGAAATCTCGATTTCAGAGTCCACTTGTGACAAGATCATTTCTTCAATGGAGAACTCGGTCATGGGAAAAAAATTATCCTTTCACCCTACTATGGATATGGTTAGAAGATGGTCAATGGCTAAATGGTGTTTGCAGGGAAGTGTTGACATTTGTGCAATGGTTGGAGGACTGTTCCTTTTCAAATTACTTTTGAGGATATGCTCTATGTTATATCCTTGGTCCCCTGGATTTATGGGAAACATAGCCTTTCCCTTTGTCATTGGAAGCCTGGCTGTGATTTGGATGTGGACCTCAATAAGTTTTCTCCAGTCTGGGTCTGACTGCTAGGACTACCTTTCTAATACTAGGACGAGTCAATATTCCAATGTATTGGACACTTGATTGGCCACTTCATTACTTCGTAGACCATCACCAAGATGAAATCCAAGTTATTCTTTGATATGTTTTGTGTCAATATTAATATTAATAAGTCACTACCAAATTATGTGACTTTGAGATCTAAGTATGGGTCTTGGAGCTAACAAATTTGTTATGATAATGTTGTGGTTTACTATCAAAAGTGTTCCAAACTTGTCCACCTCATTTCTAACTACAAGTCCACTGTAACAAACAAACCCATCCCAAGTGACCCCTTGGTGGATGAAATCATAAATAACTACCCTTTCAAGAATGAGATCCTTAAGATCTTTGATTCCCCAACCAAATCTAGTCCTTTTGCAAACCACAACTCAATCCTGGTTGTGACTTCACCAAGAAAACCTACTCCTTCTAGCTCTAACTTGGCTATGACAACTCTCAGTAATTGCACCCCTTTGAAGGCTATGTCTCCTTCAAAGAGTATCTTATGTAAATCCATAGTCATTGAGATTTTGAAGGTGGATATTTTGGGAGACCATTCCCACCTAGCTAATCTGAAATTGAGTAAGGATATGGAAGAGGGGGAAATAGTTAGAGCTGTTCTAGATGGGGAGGGCTCTGGCACCAAAGAGAATATTGCAACTGATCTATCACATAGCCAAACCAATGATGAAGATGGTTGGACAACCCCAATGAAGAGAGGCAGACCAAGAAAGACAAATGTGGGTGTGGATACCAAACTAGGATGGCCTAACCAACGACAAACTAGAAACAAAGAGACATCCAAAGAGATTGCTATTGGGAAACAAAGGACATTGGAAGTGTCCTCAAAGAAGATTTCTAAATGAAAGTCCTATCCTAAAATGTGAGAGGGCTAAATAGCCCCCATAAGTAGCTTGCTCAAATAAATATGTTTGGGAGCACAAGCTTGATGATCTACTATTATAAGAAGTCAAAATGAAGAAGAAAATTTGAATCCATTGCTAAAAACATTTGGCCGAATCCTCACTTCTCTTTTAGTGATGTAGATGGGGCTTTAGGAGGATTGACTATTATTTGGAACCCTAATAGACTTGAGGGTCTTGAAATTTTTCAAAATAGGAATAGTTTGGGTATCCAATTCACCCACTCTGGGTCTTCTTAGATGCTAACATAGATTTATTCCCCCAACCTAAGGAGTGCTAGGAAAAATCTTTGGAAAGATATCACTGGCTAGATCTAGAATAATAATGGGGCCCATTGGTTAGTGGAAGGATATTTCAACTCCCCTTTATATCCCTCGAAAAAGAGTGGAGGTATGGTGGATTATACTAACAATATGGTTGAATTGGATGATCTTTTAAGTGATACGGGGCTGGGGTACATTGACCTGTAGGTTCAAAACTTTAGTTGGACTAATAGGAGAATGAGAGATAACCTTATCTAGGTCAGATTGGATAGATTTATTTTCCCCCTAATTGGATAGCCCTACTTAATTCCAATTTGTTAACGCTTCCCTGGATGGTCTCTGACCATAACCCCATACTTCTTACTTTGAATTAACACTCTATTTTTGGTCCCTTTCCTTTCTAGTTTGAGATAATATGGAACTCCCACCCAGAATTTAGGAATAAAATTGCTAATTGGTGGAATTTCCCTATCCATGGCTCCCCCATGTTTAGGGCCTTCCACAAACTTAAGTATATTAAAAATATGGTTAAAGGTTGGAATAAATTGGTGTTTGGGGATGTTTTCCACCAAAAAAAGGTGATTTCACAAACTTAAGCTTAACCAAAAAGGATGGAGGAGGGGGATGTTAGCTGCATACCTATCAATAGGAGAAGGATGAACATACTAAATGGGACAATTCTTTGGAAAAAGAGGAAATATTTTGGAAGCAAAAATTCAAAATTAGATGTTAAAGAAGACCAAACACTTCATTCTTTCCATATCTCGCCTCAAACATAGAAAAATAAACCAGGATAAAAAAAAAAAAAGATAATATGGGAATTGAAGCTACTACTCTGGCTAAGATTGGTTTTATGGCCTTTGGCTATTTAAGAGATTCCTAACTCTGCTACTGATGACTTGTTATTAGATCCCATACCTAATTTGATAACTGGTGCAAATAGTGAGGTTATCCTTAGTGCTTTCACTCTTGAGGAAGTCAAAGTAGTTGTCTTTAGTATGGAGACTTTCAAGGCCCAGGACTGGATGGTTTTTCCCAACTTTTTTCTAGGAGTTTTGGGACATTGTGGGTGAGGACATTTTTCTTATTGCCAAGGGCTTCTTCAAGTCAGGTAAACTCTTAAAATAGTTGAACCATACCTTCCTTTCTCTCATCCCTAAAAATGAAGACCCCCAAACCATGGCTAACTTCTGACCTATCAGCCCATGTAATACAATCTACAAGATCTTCTCCAAGATTCAAGTAAGCTCTAAAACCTTTCGAAAAAATGATTATTTATGTCAAAAGGGGTTTGTCCTAGGCCACCACATTATTGATGCTACTATTGGAACACATGAAATCATACACTCCATGGAAATAATTGATCTAGATGACTTGAAGGTTTCATTGAGAATTGAGTCAACCCTTGTCATTACCCTCTACCTAGAAAAATATGGAGATAAATTCCCCATATTTTATGTTGTTGTTTGTAGAAAGAAGGAAACAACTGGATCTTTAGAAGTTTGAAAAGAATCCCTAAGGAGGTGTTCAATATTGGTCTCAGAATCATCTCTGAGAATGTCTCCTTATATGTTTGGAAACCCCCAAATAGGGCTCCTACTGAGTGGGAGATCAACATGGCTAATTCTTGGAACAAGAAATTAGAGATCAACGCCTATGACAATTCTAATGACCTAGATAGACTTGCTATACTCTAGAAACCTCCCGATCCTAGCTGGAACAAACTTAACTTCAATGGTGCAATGAAAGGGAACCCTAGGCTAACAAGCATATGTGGCATTATTAGAGACCCATAGGGAAGCTTGGTGGCAGGGTTTGTTGGTGGCATCAAAACTTAGACTTCCATGACAACTAAGGCCAAAGCATTGGTAAAAGGTGTTAACATTGTTGTTAGTCTTGGCATAAAAAAAATGCACATTGAAGGAGAATCTAAGGCAACGATTGATTCCATTAATCTTAATCATTTCCATGGTTGGAACATTAGAGACATTCTATTGGATATTATCTTTCTTCTCACCAAACTTGATAGAAAGAAGCTTACTCACATTTTTCATGAGGGCAACTAGGTGACTGATTCTTTATCCAACTTGGGCTCTTCATGGATGCTAACTAAATGTTGGAGAAGATTGGGGGTCCTCCTTGGGAATATACAAGGAATTATCCTTATGGAAAAATAAAAAATCATGACGAATGATGAAATATAACATTTATTTTGTTGCAAGTTACTTTTGGTACTACTCCATTTGGCTCGTGATGTGGGGGTTGGTGCATGATGAGTTGGAGGGGTGCAGGTGGAAGTTTGATTGGGAGTCACGAATTTGGTACTACCCCTTTGGGCTCATGGTGATGTGGCATTGGCATAATGAGGTGGATTGGTGTGAGGGAATGATTGGAAGGGAGTTTGGAAAGATTGTGGGGAGTAGATAGTCTTTTCAAAGTATTCATGAGCTGCCTTGTCAAATGTACCAATTTCAAAATCACATTTATGAAAGCATGCATAAGGCCAAAACTATATTCAAATTTTTGGCTATTAATGATCCAATTAATATAATGATGGATTTTGGTTTATCTTTTTGGTACTTAAGAAATATTTTTCTCAACCCCGCAACCATAATCTCTTTGGGAATGACCATTGGTACGTGTGAAAATATGATTTCCTTAATTAGGAAATATTTTTCATTATGTATGGTGGTGCCAATATTTGAGGAGTGTGTTCTTCCCATTGGAATTTTGAATTACCTCTAGCTCTGCTATTCTGTTTGAAAATTTTGGAGATGGGAGAGAAAATGGGTCGAAACAAAGTTCAAACGGAGTTGGGTTCTTGCGATGAGTTTCATAGAGTCCCCCTAGTTTGGCACATTTACATTGAGGGAGGCATTGCACCTCTAATGGAATTCCTTCTAGGGAAATGATGAGAGACTCTTTGTGTAGTTCTCAAGCTCATGGAATGAGAGGAGAGTCATTTTTGGGGGAATATCCTTTAAAATTAATGAGGATGCCATTGCCAAGGCCATTGTCCTATCATGCATGGGGTAGTAGTTGAAAAAGAACACTAAAGTGTAGGATCTAGATAGCCTCTATACTTTCTGTCAGGGAATGAGAAACCTACAAAGTTGCATGCCGGATTTGAAAGGGATTCTTTGTTGAAGCCTTGGAATCAGGTATGTTTGGCTATTATGAAGTACATTACGTTGGAGGGGAGATTCAATGTGTTTTATTTTTACCATCTTCCCTTGCTGAACCATCTTCGTCACAAAGTCCTTATAAGCTTTCCCTTCTTCCTACTTTCATCTCTAAATTTTTTTGTGAAGGAAACATTTGAATTTTCTGCTAAGAACTCTGACAAACCACCTCCTTTTCCCCTATACCAAGGCCTAATCTTTCATTTGTATCACTTTCATCTGGCCCTTTGCCCCCCTAAGCCTATTTTGGCTATCAAAATTGTGGAACAAGATGCCACTAACCATCCTCCTGATAAATCATCCTTGACCACTTCGGTTGGTCCCAAAAGGAAAAATCCCTTTGTTCCTTGTGAAACCCTTGATGACCCTAAAACTAAACCCCTGGCTAAGAAGAAAAAAAGGGGGTGTGGGCCTAGCCCACTCAAAACCAGCTACTAGGCTTTGTGAATTGAAGAACACTCCCACTACAAAGGAGTGTAAACCGGCTGGAAAGAATAAACCTGAACCTAAAAAGAGCACCCTGTTCCATGTGGTGAATCTAGAAATAGACACTAAGGAGGGGGACTCTACTGACAAATATTACCAGGGAGACATCATTGTTGTTGCCAATGTGGACATGGGGGTGGAGCCAACTAGCATCAGATGGTACAACAAATTAGCCAAAAACAAAAAGGAGGACCATGTTGATGAGATATCCAATGATTTTGAGCAAAAGGAGGGTAGGGAGGACAAAAAAAATGATACCATTGAAAAAATTGAAGATTATGCTAAAGGGCCGAGCCATTTTTTGGAGCTAAAAAATTCCATGAAGATTCCACTTTAGAATATTCTAAACACTAGGCTAGGAATGAGGATGACAGAAAGGTGGAGACTGAGAAGGAGGAGCTTGAAAATCTATAGTCATGTGTGGAAATTATGGAGAGGAAATTCACTAGGCTCACACACTTCATGGTCTAGATCATCCACAGGTCCATTGTCACTCTATCAAACGTGTTGTGCAAAAAGATGAACAAAAAAAATGTCGATGAAGGACCTAATAACAAGTGGGTGGGTGATGAAATTTTGGATCTCCTTTTCTAGGAATGGGAGGGCTTAGCAAAGTAATGTGTCAGGTGTGAACATGGGTTTTAAGTTGCTTTCTATTAGCTATTACTGTAAGTTTTTGGTGTTTTTCTATTGTTCCTGCTACTGGACTGTTAAATGATGGTTTTTGACTTTTGATCCTTTTTGGCCCTTTGGGCTCCTTGTGTAAAGGATACTACACCTTGTAAATGCAACTTAATTTATCAAAAACACTATAATAATCTAGTCATGAAAAACATAATATATTCATCTCAAAATATACGATATAATCTAGATATTCATGATGTTTGTGCATAAGGATTTTACACCGTCAATACATACAAAATACACACAAGAATATACCACAAGTCCTCACAAGGATGTTTCCATAGTACCATACATGCATAATAGTGTACACAACACTAGCAACTAGCATGCAATAGAACACAATCTCAAAACATTTGGTTAAACTAATTACACTTTATACAAAGCATACAAAATCATGGGAATTACAAATTACTCTTAGAAGATTACAAAATATAAGGATACCATACTATTCATACATAATATTTCCAAACACAATAGATCTCACCAAATCAATCTCCTAGAATCTCGCCAAGTCTAGGTCCCAATCCCACACCTCATGTCTCCTAAGATGCATAAGCTAGGTGAACATAAACTACTATGTAGGTTAACACCACAAAGAACACAACACTCTATCCTCGAATTGCCACCATAATTGAGAACAAGATCCAACCGCATGACCCACTAACCACTAGGTAAATCTATCTAGCTATCTAAGAAACCAAGAAAAGGAACAAAATCGTAAAAATTTTCTCATTGAAATATTGGGTGGTCATATAACATGACACATAGGAGAGGGGCTCTACTCTTGGAATAAGATCAATATGAAAATCCAAATCTTGCATTGGTAGCATACCAAGAACACTTTAAAATATATCATAAAAATCCATAAGATGGGCATGATCAACAAGAGATACCTTGTGAGGCTCACTCTTTGAAGGATAACTCATTGAGATAGAAATATTTGGCATCCCTTCTAAATGATCCATTTCAACTACATGGATGGAATCATGCAAAGAGATATGAGTTTCTACATCCTATGATATACATGAGGTTTTTGACACAAGGTTGCACTTCTTATGGTCTCTCCCAAGACTAAGGCCTTAATCCACAAAGATAAAACCAAAATGACATGGAAAAATATCCTTCAAGGTTATAGGAAAAACTACCTCATGTCCATGATCACCAATAGTATGCCTCACTTCTAGCCATGGATTCACTCCATGAGGTTGTTCGTTATATTCCATACCTAAAAAGTGAGGATTTACCTAACAATTCAACTTCTCAATGCAAAATTAAGACCAACTTATGGGTTCCTAAAGGAAAGAACCCAAGCAACATATTTATAAAATAATAATCACTCCCAACAAGAGTGTTGAAATGATGGAGTCACAGTGTCCCTAATGAATTTGCAGTCTTCAATGGAGGACCTTTGCCAAGAAAAATATTTAACCACACATAAAGTGTTGCAACAATGACATGAAAATAGAGATTCTATTATGTGATATGAGATATGCTACAAGAGTAAATAGGCAAGAGTGAAACCTAAAATGCATAAAATGTTGCCAAGTGTCTTAATCACACAACATGTGACAACATGTGAACCCTACCTAGGAAATGATAAGTGATTGGGATAAGTTCTAGAAAAGACAACTCATCTTATAGAAGGAATATTATCTCCTACAAACATGGAAAGGGGAATTACCCCATTATTTATGATTTTCTAATGATGCAACCTAGGACTAAATTCAATAAATGAAGGACCTAAATCAACTTGTGCTATTGTAATAAATAATTAATTACACTAACACCCCCCGATAAGTGCAACTTAGGGAGGAAATGAAAAATGAAATGGTTATGAAATGATGATGTGTCCCAGCTACATGATGGCCATATTAGGTACCCATTTATAAAAGATAATGAAAGTAAATGAAAATGCAACTAATCTCCCACAAACAGAGAAAAGGGGAAAACCCAATGGGAAGAAAAACCCTCTCCAAAAAGGAGATGAAAATGCAGAAGAGTGATGAAAGAGTGATGATTGGAGGACTTAACATCATCCCCCCAAGGATTACAACCATCACAAAAATACAAAAAAGAACAAAATTAGGAGACTGGATATCCCCCCCATAAAGGAGAGTGGTCCCCTCTAGGATGTCTTCAAAGCCTATGGAGAAATGAGAAGCCAAGTCAGCAAGACCTATCATGAACCCATCTAGATGCCACAAGTTTGAAGAGATGAATGAATCATGCCTTGTTGAAAAAAATCTCAATGGATATGTATATGAGGAAGAAGATGGAGTTGAAAGAAGAGCCAATTCAAGACAACCACCACAACCTTGGTGAGGAGGAGGAGAACTGCTTCCTACCCTAGAATCTAGAGAATCAGGAATTGGTTGAGAACAATCCCAAAACTTGGAGAACTTGTACACCCTAGAGTGATGATCAGCTTCACCATATGCAACAAGTGTGTCAAACCCATCCCTGATGATAGCTAAATCAGATGTAAACTCAATCTTCAGACCCTCTTGAGCAAGTTGATAAATTAAAAGAAGATTGTTGGCCATTTGAGGAATATATGCAACATCATGCAAATGCCCCCCCTCCAAAGTGACATCACAAATAATAGCAACATGAACAATGTTTGCATTTGCAGTGAATATCCTATTGAACTCTGAAGGTCTCATGGTCTCCCAAAGGATATGATCCTAAGAATAGGTGACATGTCGAGAAGCACCTAAGTCAATAACCCATCCTTCCTGTCTATCAAGTAGGGTAGTGATCAAATCTTGTCCCTTGCCATGAATCTCAGCTGTGGAAATCCCTACAATGCTTGAAGAGGACTCTTCATGGGAAGAAGAGTGGTGTGACTTCACAGAAGGAGGAAGAGTGATGTTGTGATCTTGTAGAATTTTTATTAGTTCATGAATCTCCTTAAAACATGTCTCCTCACAATGTCCAAGCCCATTACAAAAATTGCATTTAGGCCTTTCCTTCTTAGGATTTTCTTCCTTTTGATGTGATGATTCATAGGATCATGTGTTATACTTTCCCTTTGGATGGTGTTGCCACAAGAGAATGAGACTTTGAAGATGAATCAAATTGGTTTAGTTTGGACTGCTCTCTAGTCAACCGCTCACAAAAAGTCTCGAACAAAGGCATCACAAAACTGTTTGCAAGGCCATCCATGGTAGAATAAAAGGAAGTAGCAAAATAAGAAAAAAAATCCTTTCAACTTGGAAAAGATCATGAAAATGCATTCCTTGTTAGTTTTATCTTTACCACACCTTGACAATTGTGTCCTCAAAGACTTGAATTTTACCAAATAATCGTCTATGGAGGGAAATGAATCAACTAAGAGTGAAGAAAGTTCTGACTTTAACTAAAGTTCCTGAACATCACTTACAAAACCAAACAAAGTTTTAAGCTTATCCCATACCTCCTTTGGAGTGGAGCACCTCTCAATGTGGAAAAACGAGGAATTGGAGACACAAAGAGCAATAAGTCCCATGGCCTCCTCACACTTGATGCGATGTTGAAACTTCTCATACTCTCTAGTCAAATGTGGTTGATTCTCATTCAATGTTGACCATAGTCCTTTTGACCAAAGGAGACGTTGCATGCCAAATTTCCATGTGTGATAGTTGTGGGGTGTTAGGAGTTAAAAACCTATATTGGCCATTAGAGAAAGAACCAGTGTACAAGAAAAAAATATCTAAAAGGAAATGCTAGAAATTTGATGATATGTCAATTTGCAACTGAAATAAATCCCCTTGATGCAAACAACTTCCTCCAAAAAAGCAGGATATCTGAGTGAAAGAAAAAATTGCTCAAAGTGAGAAACTACTAAATCAATTCACTTGGTGTTGATTCTAAAAGAAATGTAAGAACTGATGGAAAATATACTGCAATACCTCTATAATGCTACAGGAATGGTAGATTTTTGACAAACTAAAAAAGAGATATCACCTTCCAAGCCCAAACTAGGGTTTTCACTTCAACTAAATGGAACTTTTGATGATAGCAAAATCCTAAAAATTAGATTACACCATTGGAAACTAGACTTCACCAACTTTCCAATGATATCTCGTTTGTTGGATTTTGATATCGTATGCAAAAGATATGGCTTCCGGAAGATTAATGTTGGAATGAGTGAGCATAGGCTAATCAGGAGAAAAAATGGAGCCCCAGGGGCTAAAAAAAAGTTTGGCCCTTGGTCTTTGATATGACAATAGGTGCTAGGGAAGCAAAAAACACACGCCCCTAGATTGGGTGGCATCAGAGCAGCAGCATGGTGGCATACTAGTGGCGCTTCCAGTGTAGATGATGGTGTTGCTCAAAAGTGAACAGAGCCCAAGGATCCCCAAATGACCGTTAGCGGGGTCTCTGGTGTGAAGAAGGGTCAGTGATGGTGGACACATTAGGAATCTACAAAAAATAATTATCAATGGAGACCGAAGAAAGACTATGGTCCACGATGAAAATATTTTAAACCCTACATGCCAACTGTCAAATAAAATGCCAGGTCACTCTAGATTTTAATTTTTGCCAGAACTTTAGAAAAAATGCCTGCTTTTTGAAAGAAAAAAAAATGTGTGATGACTTAAAAAAAATTCCTTTTAAGAGGACTGAAAGGGATTTTTTTTTCTGCAAACTTGTACGGATAGTACAAAAAATGAAAACCCTAGATAATACCTTAGATGGCTCTTGGTGGAAATATCTCCGATTTTGGCGAATGGGCAAACAATCTCTAGGTTTTGAGGCCTTCTAAATGCAATGGAGATGTCAGAGAGAGCCTGATCTACACCAAAAAATAGCTTGGTCCCCGAGTCGAACCAACTAGCCTACAAGAAAAAACCCTCAAGCCTACAAATAATCTCACTAGCCAACTTCCTTGATCTTGGGATGAAGTTTCATTGGAAAAGCTCTAATACAATGTTGAAATGATGGAGTCATAGTGTCCCTAATGAAGCTGCAGTCTTCAATGGAGGACCTTTTCCAGGAAAAATATTCAACCACATAGAAATTGTTGCAACAATGACATGCAAATAGAGACTCTATTATGTGATATGAGATATGATACAAGAGTACATATGCTTGATTAAATAGGAAAGAGTGAAACCTAAAATGCATAAGATGTTGCCAAGTGTCTTAATCACACAACATGTGACAACATGTGAACCCTACCTAGGAAATGATAAGTGATTGAGATAAGTTCTAGAAAATACAACTCATCTTCTAGAAGGAATCTTATCTCCTAAAAACATGGAAAGGGGAATTACCCCATTATTTATGATTTTTTAATGATGCAACCTAGGACTAAATTAAATAAATGAAGGACTTAAGTTAACTTATGCTAGTGTAATAAATAATTAATTAAACTAACAAAGAGATCCTTGGAAACAAAAAAATACAAGGAATACATCTAAGGAGGTAACTAAACAAAAAACATAGGAAAAATCTCCATTCTACACCACATTGATGCTCAACTATAACCAACCCAAAGGTTAAACAACCCAACAAGATCATGAAATCATGATCAACAAATAAAAAAGGAACCGCTATAGGGCTCAAACACCAAGTATTCATAAAATAGAATACACATGATAGAAAATCCATCATACAAGAATTGCATCCATTCTAGCATCAAGCTAGGAAAACCTCTAAACTACCTAGGGTAAATTATTGCAACTACCATATTTTAACCAATTAGAAACATAAAAAAAATAGATAGATAATAATAATTAAATAAATTGAAAAAATATGTACCAAAGAACTTACTAACACACTATCATATATTGATGATGGTAGACTCCTAGGCATGGTGGCACTCTTGTTGGGAAATTAGATAAATCACTTTGTAGAGGTGGAGGTTGCATTTATAAGCATTAAATATGTTGTTAGCAAAGGATACTCCAAAATATGGGTTGAAGGTGATTCCCTAAACACCATTAATTATTTGTGTGGCACTCATCATCCTAGTTGGAATTTGGAACAACTTATCAAAGATACCATAATCATGTTTCGATCTTGTGAAGAGATTCACGCCTCTCACATTTTCCGAGAAGGAAACTTGTTGGCAGATTTTTTTTTCCAATGAGGATGTCAATTTAAATGAGTTTGTGTATGGGAGGAAGGATCGATCTTGCTCGAGAAATATAGGATCTTATTGAGGAATGATGGCATGGGTTGAGATGATGTATCATTTAATTCTAGTACCTTATTCCATCTCACATGCTTTGTGGGTTTCCTTTTGTTCTCTAGTTTTTAGTCGAGCAATATTTGCAAGGGATTTCTTCTTCTGGTGTTGAAAGAAAGGGGTGGCGATCGAAGCAGAATTGAATTGCATTCTTGCGTGGGTCTCAAGAAGAAAATAAGCTATGGAATATACATCGTCATGGTAATTTCATGCCTTTTTTAGAAACGTTGTATGGGCATGACCCTAATGCCTTGATGAAGTTTGTGTCATGTTGGCATAATCGCAAGCTTAAGATAAAGGGCCTAGAAGTGAAGGTGAATGAGGAGTTGGTTGCTATAGTAACTGGGATGCCGACAGTTGGCTGTAAGTTCTACAAGGACAAGAAGAGTAACAAGGAAGCGATGGCCCAATTCTTCAAAGATGACGAGCAAAATAAATTGATCAAAAACAAAAGTTGGGGTTATGAGTGCAAATCTCTTAAGAAGATTTGGGCTATTGTTGCTTAGGTGATTATGTGTTATGTGACTCTGGAAGGTAGATTTACGACTATCCTCCATCACCACCACATGCTTCTAAATCATTTCAGGCATGGTTTTTTCATTTCTTTTTTCATTTTCTCTATTATCATCCATGGAGGTTTTTGTTTATGCTCATTTAAAGAATAGGAGGGCTCCTGTCCTCCATGAAGGTCTCATTCTCTTAATCATGGAGCATGTTAAGGCTCTTCTCCTCACCCCTCCCATTAAGGGTAAGGAGAAGACTATGAGTGATGTTTATGGTTCATCGGGCTCAAATACTAGTATGGAAGATGAAGAGGAATGAAACGAAGAGGAAGATGTGTCCCCGACCCCTGTGACTACTTCTTCAAAGAATAGGAAGATGGGTAGTTCTGAAACCAACAAGGTAGCCAAACACCTTGTTCTAGCTGATAGTGAGGAGATGGAGGTGGTCTCGGATGATTCCCCTCCTAGGAATGAGGAGGTGGCTATTGGCCAAGGTGATATCGAAGGTGGTGGTAATGAGGAGGGTTTATAGGATAATGCTCTGGGTATGGAGCACAAGGATAAGCTGAGGAGGTCATCCAAGTGTATTTCCAACCTGAAGAAAAAGGGCTTGGAAGTTTCAGCAAAGGACCCCAAAGTGTTTTTTGAGGGGAAGGATTCTGGTGCAATTGATGACTCCCTGAATCAGGACTCACCCAATGTGGAGCTCGAAGAAGAGAATAAGGGTCAAGATGAGGAGGATTATGAGAAGAAGAGAGCTAAATTGAAGCCTCTGAAGGTAAATTCCATGTTTGAGGAATTATCTTACCCCAATGATGATTCTACCTCTATGTTTTAGTTGCTAGATATGGCTAGGGCTGGGGCCACTGGAACTTTTAAGTTAGCTAAGTGGACTCTTCAGGAGTTTAATAAGATTAACATTAAAATTAGAGGTTTGAAGGAGAATTTGAAGAATGTTCTGAAAAGTTCAGTGTCCTACATTTTGATTGACAGAATCATGAACCTTAAGGGTTCTTTCCATGAATTCAAATCTCTGTGTGAAGATCGATTGGCTTGGAAGACAAGGTATTGGGAATGAATGCAGATATAAAAAATATTCTTCATGCATGTCACATCTCTATGAAGAATAGTGCAAACTCTTTGGAAGTCGTATTCTGAAAGATAAGTGAGCTCAGGGAGGACCAAGTTTATTTTTTTGAGTTAATGGAGAAAGAGCACTTGGTCAAAGGAAAAGGAAAAAAAGGTGCAAAAGATGATGATAAGGGCCTTACTGTTAGAGGGTCGACTGAATGGAAAAAGTACTTTGAGGTTGAGAAGCAGGAGCTACTGGACATGATCAAATTCCATAGAAGCCAGGAGCTTGAGGTGGCCAACACCTTGAGTAGTGTAAATTAGTGTTTGGTTTTCCTCTTAGTTGTTTGTTTCCTATTGGGTCTCAATTTTCTTTTCATTGTTTTGTTGTTGTTGGGTGTTGTTGTTAGCTTACTATTTCATCTCTTGTTAAGCACCCTTTTTGTCTTGTTTTTTGGCTAATAGTATGATGTTGGTCTCGCTCTGAAGTAGTTTTTTAGCAACGTTTTATTTATTTTGTTGTAAAGGGTTTCGGGTCCCTTCAAAACCTATTTTTCCCATATAATCAAAACACACTATCATATATTACACTATTTCCAAACATCAATCTAGCTATGGAAATCAAATCTAAATGAAATTACATTTTCTTTCATGTTATTTAATAACATGGCCTCAATATTTAAAATAATTCATCAAACTCTTAAAAAATGCTAAAGCGCTAGGAGACATGGCCACAATACCAAAACTAAATAAGAAAAAGATAAGCAAGAATAACATGGTTGGTGCACTACATCGACACCTAACTAATATCTAGCTACTAAGATAAATACACAATACATACAAGGATTTTAGCGCACATAATTATCAAGGTCAAATAGACAAGAATAACATTGAATATCATGCATATATTTAAATACATGGCACTCACTACCAAACATATATGAGATTCATACCAAGTCACAAGATACTCATAAAAAAAATATGTATACACACCATGCAATTCTAATATTCTAACCACTTCACATAGTTTCCACTTACATTCCATAGGTAATAAATAATTTCAAACTTAACATAGTTCTAATCAACATAGACATTAAGAACTTGTATGTTCTCTACAATCTACTCCCTCTCACAACCCGTTAGAGGCCCATCATGAATATAATAAGGAATTAAATTTACATGATACATGAATAATAATTTAAAAATTATAGTATAGACACCAAAATAATAGAAGAATACTGAGGAGGAATAATTATCAATTCAAAAAATAAAGCATAAAATGAGCTCAATTTTAATAATAAATTGAGTGTGACCATGAGTATTTAGATAAATAGACAACATATTTTGGTGACTATAATAATCATAAGAAGAATTAATTATTCAAACAAAATTCATCAATAACTAAAATAAAACATGAAATTTAGCAAGCACACATTGTGTGCACTATGTTACTAATTCTAGCCACAATTGAGGGGGTAAAGAGCTACACTACACCTTGAATTAAACATCCATAGTGAGATACATAACATGATAAAACACACTAAAAGGGTGAGTCTTCTAAGACTTCAATCTTGCTACATGTAATGTTGTAAAATTGCACCCCAAGAAATTTCACATTGCATAATCCTCCTTTTAGCCTAATAAAGACGATAACGCAAATTTCATTTTTCCTTGCCTTCAAATTCATCCTTACATCCTTTGTTTTTGGTCCCTAAGGAAAAAAGATTCAGTCATGCTTTCATGACGTACAAAAAATTTCATGCCACAAAAATGTCCTGACAAGATTCCCAAGTCTATGGTCATTGGGGCATTACACTTCCACCTGCCCACAAAGTGTAACACCTTTGTTATCACAGATGTGCCCAAAAATGGTATTTTACATGTATCACTTCCATTTTTCCTTTCATTCTCTCATTTAATCTTTCATTCTCTCACTCTCCTTCTTGCATTATAACTCTCAAGCTCATTCTACATCACTTCCCCATTTTTCTCAAGCTCTCTTGCAAGTTCTTGGCTTCTACATCGACATCTCAACTCTCTCGAGTGTTGCACTCTCTTTTGGATTCATAGGCTTGTTGAAGGGAGGGTAAAAACTTTCTTTTACTTGCATTATCATCTTTTTTTAGTAGCATATTTACATTTTAACCTGTCCACTTTCTTTATCTTGTCATTCTATACATTGTCTATTGTCTATTTCTTTCTTTACTTGTCTTCTTGGTTGTTTGTGGAGGTGGAAACACCAAAATGGGGGTTTGACCAAGGAAAATCCCAAAATAGACCCAACAATTTTCATTGTCTCTGTGTGTGCATATTATTTGTGTTGAGTGTTGTAGGAGTCTACATAGCATTGGACCTCTCATGAGTCTGATTCTCTATTTTCTCTTTCATCATCTTATTTTGTTTATTTTAAGTACTTTCATGTTTAGCATTCTTCTTTTTGTTACTTTTGTCATTTCCAACATTTTTTTAGTTTAGAAAAAATTCATATTTTAGTTCCCAAATAGTCAATAGATTCCTTGCATTTTTGTCTACAAGTTCTGCTTTCAGACCACACAAGACCACAATGTGCCACAGGGACGTTTGCATGCCATGTTGTCATCCTCTGGCTGAGAGCTAGCCAAATTGCTCTAGAGACCTCATAAGTCTTCTTTTTCAATGTCTAAAGTCCTTTTTCCAAAATCTATACAAAAACATTAAATATAGTAAAAACTCCCTATCTTTCTACCTTTGTCACTTAAGCTTTTCCTTTGAGGTAGTTGAGGACCATTTGATCTCTATAGACTCTTCTCTGTCCTAGAGACTTGGGAGTAGAAAATATCCTCTACATTTTTGTGAACCCAATGTGAACCTATTCTTGTCTTTATCTTTTTGTAAAAAAAATGTTTGACTTGTCTGGACGTGTATTGATAGAGTGTTGTGACAACCTTTTATGAGTTCACAACCCAATCCACTACCTTTGGACATGTAGTAAGGAGTTACCGATATTTAGATATGGATTCTAGGAAATTATTCAATCCTCCCCACCAAGGTCCTGAATTTGAGGAGTTCTTTATAGGACTCCCAACTGATTTCTCCCATGTTCATGCTACTGTTGAAATGCATACCCTGCTAGCCTCTCGTTCTTACTCTTCCTCGTCCTTAGTTGAGGAAGCTACTCTCAAGGTCCTTGCTGAGAAGATTCATTCTTTGGAAATGATATTAGAAGAGTTTGAATATTTTTTGAACAAAGAAGACTCATAATCTCAAGTTGCTCCTCTCCTCAACAGTCTGAGGAATTTTCTTATTATTGATCGTAGAGGTTTGGAGTTGCTTCGAGGGATTGCAAATATAGTGGAAACCCATGCCCTTTCATACACTTTTATCTTGGGTAATACTCAAGATGTTCAATCAAGAATCATTGGCCACCAACTCCATGTTCGAATGCTAGGAGTGTATGCGCATATGGTTAAAGAAATTCCCATCAAATGAGTGATTTTCCTTTATGTTTGAGAGGGGAAAATCCCTTGTATGATGGATTTTTTGGATTTTCAATTACTTTTAACTAGAAAATACAAAAGAAAAAGAAGGAAGATAATGAAAATATTAAGAACAAAGAAACCCTAGATAGATCAAATATGGAAAACTATCTAGGATTACTCAACTCGAATGAGGAAAGAACAAAAGGAGAAGAACATGCATAATTGAAAAGAATAGATTCAATTTCCACACACAATATTAACAAAAGAGGAGAGAAGATATGTAGATTTGTCAAATAGAATACATACTTCAAAAAAATTGCACAGTAATGATTACATAGAAATAATACATATAAACTTGAATTACTTTTCTAAATTACAAAAAAAGATCCTAAAAAACAATAAAAACACAATCTAACATAAGAAAAGATAATACTCAACTAGCAGATTGAAAATCAAAGTCTTTTCCTAGAATTATATTATTCTTCAAATTTATTTAAAAGAACAATTTTTTTATCTTCTTATACAATATTTTCTCTTCCTACACAATTTGATATGTTTGGCCAAGAATAATAACCACTACTAACCCTCGATTACCCCTATAAATGCTTTTTTTTTATAATAAATAAATGAGAGCTATTTAATTTTATTGTGTAACCATTTTCAACCCTTTTTTAACTTTACAAAACACTCAAATAAGTGTGCATCCCTTAAATCATTAAAACAACATGTTTCAAACACCAATAGGCTCATTTTACAATAAAATAATACACCATTTAAATTTGATGTGTGAATGGTTATCACAACATTTTATGAAACAACTCACATGCATTGGCTATGGATATAACTCTCTTCAAAGAATTTCATCAAGCATTTCATGAGAAAAACTTTGTAGATGAAAATTAGAAGTTATACAACAATTGGGCTTCTCACTTATAATTCTAAGTCAATGTATACCTAGCATAGTTTCTTTAGGTAGAGATTTATCTCTAACTTTCACCATATAAGATAATTTTTGGTTGGGTGATGTGAAAAATAGATTATCTAATGTTAACTCCACATTTATCCTAGAGAGTGCAATTATCATAGACTTGTATGTAGAATCTGTAGTCATTGTTTTAGGAAATTTAATAGAATATGGCATGCCTGTCTTTGGAAAAAATATCGTGGAAGGATAGTTGAGTTACTTCACTCTTTTAATTTTGTTTTTAATTACTTCTTTTCTTTTAAGGTTATTTATGCACTTCAATCTCACATTTTCCTCTTTCTAATGATGGATCACTGAATGTGATCCGAAATGTCAAGCAAAAAAACATACACAGTTTAAACCAGAAACTTATTCTACATAATAGAATGTGGAAAACTCATACCAACTATTAGAAAAATAATCAATATTATCTCTCGACACTAAATTCAATGTTGTGATGTTGTAACCTTAGCTGCACATCACGCTGATGTAAGCATTTACACCTTTATCATATACAAGCTCTCAGCCTGTAGACTTCACTAAATCAATGAGGCCAAAGTCATTCCCAAATTCTACATTTTCATTGTCATTGGGCTTATCTTTCAAAGAATGAGCAGTGATCATGAGAGTAGACTCAAAGGTAGCAAGAGACAAATCAGGGTGAAAAAGCTTGTCATAGGCCATAACTATTGTGGCATGATGGCATGAGGGCATGCCATGAATGTTCTAGAAATTATGTTAAAATCTACAAACCTTGTATCCCCTGTGGGTCATATAACCTTGGGCTAAGTAGCCAAGATACTCCCAGGACAGTGATGTTAGGCTTGAGTAGACTGTATAACTGGCTTGGAACTCTAAATGAGAAATAAGAAAATTTGCACACAACTGCATTGTTGGGAGTAACAGTTCTTAATATCTTTACAAGGGATGAGCTTATGGTGTTGATGTAGGACTTTATCTTGTTTGTTTCTATAGTTGAGAACACTTTTGCAAGAAGAACAAAATGAAAGCATGGAGTTGTTGCTCTATTTTCTAGCCAAACTAGAAATACCCAAATCAAAATGTGAAAGCACGAGGAGACATGCAACTTTCTTTTCTATTCATTAAACTAGAAATGACATTACAAAAGCTTCAGAAAATAAACTCTAAGCTACAAACTTCAAGTTGTTGGGAGCTTTCATGAGTTGCTCAACCAAATAGACAAAACAAACTTCAGGAGCTACTAGGAGCTCACTACCAGGAGCTACGTAGAGCTCTTCAAGAGTAATCACTGCTCACATACAAAAAAAAACACAGCAACTACTATTCAAAAATTTCTCTGAATCACATAGAGAACAAAACAAAACATTCCTTTTCAAACTGTTGTTGCTTAGGAACTTCTTCTTCCAACTTATGAGTCTTCCAACTGACATAACTAACTTCCTTCAATTCCTTTTGTTTCTTCAACATTCCCTCTCAAAAAAATTGAATTTACCTACAAACATTAATTTTGAATTCAAAAATAGCTACCATATTTACTTCTGGAGCTATCAGGAGCTGTAGGGATAAAGATCCCAAAAATTTCCATTGAAAGGTGGGGGTCCTGATGGGTAGGTGAAACAGGGGGCTAACATGATAGTATGCTCAGGAGAAATTAATTTTACAACACTCCCCCATTGTCCTGAGATGATGAAACAAGATCAATCCTGATCCAAATCAGCAATGCCCAATCTACTCCTTAGGCACTCAAAACTATTCTTACTCAAAGGCTTGGTGAATATGTCTACTAGCTGCTACTCAGACCTGCAAAATGACATTTTAATTTCACCATTTTCAACTAACTCTCTGATAAAATGATACTGGGTTTCAATGAGCTCGCTTCTTCCATGAAACACAAGATTTTTCATCAAAGCAATTGTTGAAACATTGTCATAAATGATTGTTGTTCCATCCTCTTGTTCTTCTCTCAAATTTGCCAAGATTCTTCTCAGCCAAATAGCTTGGCATGCTACTACATTTGCTACTATATACTCAGCCTCTGTTGTAGATAGGGAAACTATGGGTTGTTTCTTGGAAGCCCATGAGATAGCTCCCAAACCCAAGTGAAATACATAGCCCGATGTACTCTTCCTATCATCCAAACTTCCTTCCCAATCACTATCTGTGTATCTAACTAGCTCAAACTCATTTGCTGCTATGTACAAAATACCATATTGTTTGGTTCCATTCACATACCTCAAGATTCTTTTACCCACTTGCCAATGGGTGTCCCTTGGAGTCTCCATAAATCTAGAAATAAGATTCACACTGTGCATTATATCAAGCCTAGTTGCAGTTAAATACATTGAGCTTCCAACCATACTTTTAAACATGGTTAGATCCACATTGCTACTACAATCTTCCTTGCTCAACTTTAGACCTATGACTGTTGGTGTTGGGGTAGACTTTCTTTCAAGCATCCTAAATCTCTTCAACATTTCATTTGCATATTTTTCTTGAGAGATAAATATACCATCATATATTTTCTTTACTTCTATGCCTAGAAAATATCTCAAGAGACCTAAATTTGTCATTTCAAACTCTCTTTTCATGGCCTCTTTAAAATCAGCAATGAGGAGATCATCATCCCCAATGAAAACTAAATCATCAACATACAAGAAAATAATCAAAATCTTACCATTTGTTGTCTTGATGTAAAGAGCGGGCTCACCATCGCTTTTGCTAAAGGCATTGCTCATCAAATATGAGTCAATCCTATTGTACCATGCCTATGGAGCTTGCTTCAACCCATAAAGAGCTTTGTTCAGCCTATACACCTTATGTTCTTGACCCAAAATTTTATATCCAAATGGCTGCTCCACATAAACTTCCTCTTTCAACACTCCATTTAGGAAGGCCAACTTCACATCCATTTGAAACACCTTCCACTTGTGTTGGGCTGCAATTGCTATGATTGTCCGCATAGTTTCCATCCTTGCAACAGGGGAAAATATCTCATTATAATCTCTCCCAAACTATTGTTTGTACCCCTTGACAACTAATCTTTCCTCGTGCCTTTTTATCCTTCCATTAGCATTGCAATTGGTCTTGTAGACCCATTTCACCCCAATAAATTTCTTGTTGGGAGGAAAATCAGTTAACTCCCATGTGATGTTCCTCTCTATTGCATCTATCTCCTCATCCAAGGCCTCACACCATTTCTCCTCTTTCACAACATCCTCAAAATAAACTAGATCACTATAGGAAAATAATGCAAAATTTACACTCTCATCAAATTATTCATCATACCTTTCATTCTGGTAGATCTCCCTTAGACTCTTGGTCCTTCTTGGCATTAGGGAGGTGAGAGTGGGGTCTAAACTTTCACTAGTATTGTTTCTTTGTTGAACAAGCTAGTTTAGTAGCTGCCAGGAGCTCTTAGGAGCTCTTCTAGAGCTTTCAAGAGCCAATCTTCTAGCTGTCTCTGGATGCTCACCTTTCTATTTGTTCACTTTAGGAGCTTTCAGGAGCTATCGAGAGCTTTTAGGAGCCAATCTTCTGGTTGTCTATGACTGTCGTCTTGACTTTCTACCTGCTTCAAGAGCTGTCAGGAGCCATCAAAATCTTTTAGGAGCTCTTCCAAAGCTTTCAGGAGCTCGTTTGACACTTTCAAGAGCGACTGTAAGCTCATCTTGTTGAACTTCTTATTATTATTCCGCTTCTTTAGGAGCTGTTGAGAGCAGTCAGGAGCTGTTAGGAGCTGTCAGACTGTCTCATGACTGATCTTCTAGGAACTCCATGTCTCTATTGATGATGATTTTCTTGGTGACTGGGTTGTACAACCTATAGGATTTGGAATCTTCACTCTAGCCCATGAAAATACACTTTTCACCATTGTCATCCAATTTTTTCCTCTTTTCTTTAGGCACGTGAGCATATGCTACACACCCGAACACTCTTAAGTTCTCAACAGTCCACTTGCGTTTTGTCCTTGCCTCTTGTGGGAATTTTTCACAGACCACCTTTGTTGGACTTCTATTTATCAAATATATAGTTGTTGCTATAGCCTCTCCCCAATATTCAATTGGGAGTCCCTTTTCTTTCATCATGCTCCTTGTCATCTCCACGATGGTCCTATTCTTTCTCTCAACCACTCCATTTTGCTATGGAGTACAACTGGCTATTAACTCCTTCTTGATGCTATTTTGCTTGCAAAAATTTACAAACTGATTGGAGTTATACTCTCATCCTCGATCTAACCTTAGGACCCTGATCATGTGTCCACTTTCCCTTTCATCCTAGGCCTTAAACAACAAAAACTTATCAAAAGCTTCAAACTTATGTTCCAAAAAATAGACCCATGTCTTACGGCTGTAATCATCAATGAAGGTCATAAAAATTCTGCTTTTACCAATAGAAAATATTTGCATAGGGCCTACCAAATCCATGTGCACCATCTCCAATGGTGCTCTTTCCCTTGTAGAGTTGCTCGATTGAAAGGGTTGCCTATGTTGCATGCCCAAAATGCAAGCCTCACACTTAACATTAGGCTCTACTATTCTTTGCAAACCATCAATCATTTTGTTCTTGGACAAAAGACTTAAACCAGCATAGCCTAAATGTCCATACCTGAGATGCCATAGCTTGGAAGGGTCTTGAATGGTTCTCTTGATGGCTACTTGTTGTATTGCTATACATTTTCCATTCATGAGAGGTGCAGCAACGGAGTGAGATGAGAAACACGTCTCAATCTTCAAAGGAAACATCTATTTCTTTATCATTTGAACTGTTGCAAACACTTTCGTCCTCTCATTCTTGTCATAAATAATGCATTGAACCTTCTCCATCAGCACTTTATATCCATTTTGGATCAGTTGTCCAACACTCATGAGGTTATGCTTTAACCCAGGAGCAATAAATACATTTTGTACCTCATTCTCACCTTGCTTGGTGCAGATCATAATAGATCTTCTGCCCACAACTAGAACTAATCCATTGTTCCCCAAACTTATTTCTAATTTTACATTCTTATCAATGAAAGAAAAAAAACTTTCATCACCACTCATGTGGTTGTTGCAACCACTGTCCAAATACCAGACTTTAGGGCTACCTTCTTCACCAATGTTGCACATGATGAAAGCTATGGACTAATGTCCTTCAACCACATTCGAATTAGCCACATTTTCATTTTGTTTTGACTGATCATTGTGCTCTTTCTAGCACTCACTTGCATAATGACTAAATTTATGATAGTAGTAGAATTCAACATTGCTCTTGTCATTCTTCTGATACAAACTATTGTTCTTCTTTCCTTGTCAGAAGTTGGCCTAAGAATTGTTCGCTCCCTCTTAGTTGTTAGCTCATCCTAAGCTATCTCCTCCAACATTTCCTTGTTTGGAGTTGCCACAACCTCTACCTCTTAAGCTCCTTCCACCATTGTTTCTTCTCCCCCTTCCTCTTGCATTTGAATGAGCTTTAAAAGCTTGCTCTTGGGAAGAAGTAGAAAACCTATTTAGGTGCTTCTCATGGGTTTGTAGAGAACCCATCAGCTCATCAATGTACAACATTGTGAGATCATTTTCCTCTTCAATGGAAATCACTAGTGCATCAAACTTCATGGGTAAGCTCCTGAGGATTTTCTCCACAATCCCCTGATCATCTATGACTTTTGTATTCACTCTCAACTGGTTTATCAAACTTGAGAGTCTTGTGTGAAAAACAAAGATGGACTTGTTGTCCTTCATTTCAAGAGTCAAACTCTCTTCGAAGCATCTAGAGCTTCACCAATCTGACCTTGTCAGTCCCTTTATATTTGGTCTAGAGGATTTCCCAAACTTTCTTTGCATAGTTAGCTACTACTATTCTAGGAAAAATGGCCTCTATGAAGGCTGCTTCTATCAAACTCAATGCCTTAGCATCTTTCCTCCTCAACTCCTTCAACCGGTTCTTTTGGTTGTTTGTGAGAACTACATATGCTGCAGGATCAGTTACATCATTGAAGCCACTAATAAAAAACTCCCACAAATCATTTGCAACCATTATGGTCTTCATCTTCTTTTCCCAAACATCATAGTTCTTTCCATTAAAGGACAGTGGCTACTACCAACTCTTCCCTTCATCTCCAGCCATGTCTCCTACACAAGAAACTTAACACCTAGAAAAAAAAATGCCCTAACTCATGATGAAATGGGGCCTATAGCTCTGATACTATGTCATACTTTTTAAATAGAATGAAAGCAAAGAGTTGCTGCTCTATTTTCCAGCCAAACTAGAAATACCCAAATGAAAATACGAAAGCACAAGGAGACATGCAACTTTCTTTTCTATTCATTAAACTGGAAATGACATTACATAAAAAACTAAACACAAAGCTTTAGAAAATAAACTCTAAGCTATAGAATTCAAGCTACTGGGAGCTTTCATGAGCTGCTCAACCAAACAGACAAAACAAACTTCAGGAGCTGCTAGGAGCTAACTGCTAGGAGCTACACAGAGATCTTCAGGAGCAATCACTACTCACATACAAAAACAAACACAACTATTGTTGTTCAGAATTTTTTCTGAATCACACAGAGAACAAAACAAAACATTCCTTTTTAGACTCCTGCTACTCAGGAACTTCTTCTTCCAACTTCTGAGTCTTTCAACTGACAGAACTAACTGCCTTCAATTCCTTTTGTTTCTTCAACATTTCGTCTCAAAAAATTTGAGTTTACCTACCAACATTAATTTGGAATTCAAAAATAGCTACCATATTTACTTCTGGAGTTGTCAGGAGCTACAGGGATGAAGATCCCAAAAACTATCGTTGAAAGGTGGGGCCTCCTGACGGGTAGGTGAAACAGGGGGCTGATGTGAGAGCAGGCTCAGGAGAAATTAATTTTCCAACAAAATTCATTCCCAAATTCTACATTCTTGTTTTCATTGGGCTTATATTTCAAAGGATGAGCAGTGATCATGAGAGTAGACTCAATGGTAGCAAGAGACAAATCAAGGTGAAAAAGCTTGGCATAGGCCATAACTATTGTGGCATGATGGCATGAGGGAATTACATGAATGTTCTAGAAATTATGTTAAAATATAAAAACCTTGTATCCCCTATGGTTCATTCAACCTTGGACCAAGTAGCCAAGATACTCCCAAGACAGTGATGTTAGGCTTGAGTAGACTATGTAACTGGATTGGAACTTTGGATGAGAAATAAGCCATTTTGGGCACAACTGCATTGTTGGGAATAATAGTTCTTAATATCTTTG
>VDFB02000017.1:243603983-243691922 GCA_007258455.2 Sequoia sempervirens
TGGTATCAGAGCTCAAGTTTCTAACATTGGGTACTTTGGTTTTATATGATCCCATTATGTTGTCCTAGTTGCTTAGATTCTAAAGATTATGTTTTCCCCTTTCTTGTCATCCTTTCCTAACAACCTAAGATTTGTCCTTTGGTGGTGTTTATGTAGGAAGATTCCTAGAGGTCAAGTTCAAGGTCATGGTAGAGGTCAAGGTTGGGGTCATGGTAGAGGTTGAGCTGGTGGCCATGGGGCTAACCGCTAGAACACCCCTTCTCAGAGTTCCCACAAGAGTGATCGTGAGGAACAACATGGCTCTCAGAATGATTAGGGAAGCGATGGTTAGAGTCATGGCCAATCGGAGTTAGAGGGAGCTCAGTTATGTCATTTTCTTGAGGAGGTCCTTTCCTGCCTAGGCCCTAGGCAAGTGGGTAATCAGCAGGGGGAATCACAAAATTTTGAGCATATGGATAGGGAGAGAGAAAGGTCTCCTAGGAGGAGAGATGTCATAGTAGAGCAGGAGGCTATTTTAGCAGGTCATATGAGGGATCTCTTGAGGGAACACTCTCCTACCTTTGATGGTTCTATAAGTGGCTTGGAGGCATAGACTTGGCTGATAGATTTGGACAAATATTTTACCATGCATCCCTATGGTAGCAACACCAAGGTGAGATGCGCCATCATGCACCTTAAGGGTTTTGCTTCTACATGGTGGCAGTTGGAGGAACATAAATTACATTTGGATATTGGATCAGTTTCTTAGGAGTTGTTTCTGTAGAGGTTCATAGCTTTCTTTTTTTCAGACCATTGGAGGTAGTGTCATGCTGATGAGTTTCATGATTTGAGGTAGATGGCTGTCTGTGGAGCAGTATGAGCATAGGTTCTTTGAGCTTAAGAAATATGTAGGTATTGGTGTGATGAGGCCATGTTGGTTTAACATTTCATTATGGGTTTGAATGCTCGTATTAGTGGGGGAGTCCATGTTTTTGATTCAAAAACCATAGAGGTGGTAGTAGAGAAGGCTTAGATAGTAGAGGAGAACCTGGCCATGGTGCTAGGAGGGTAGACAGGTGTGCAGATTTGTAGTGCGCCTCCAGTATGCTTAAAGTCTAGAGGTGGTCAGTGTTAGGCAGTAGGTTCCCCTACCATCCATCATGCACCCACTAAGGGTGGAAAACAACAAAGGCAACAATAGTAATGTTCCCAATCAAAACCTAAGAACTCAGTCTTAGTCTAGGAAAAACTAGAATTGGTGGTGAGCCAAGTGTAATAATCTTAACCAACCAACATAGAGCATATAGTTAGTAGCTAGTAGAGGTAGCTTCCAGCAGTCTAAGTATACCCTTAGGTGGTAAGGGGTATGGAAAAGGTACAAGATGTTTTTCTTGCAGCCAACAGGGTTGTATAGCCAGGAAATGTCCACAGAAGAGCACATAAGGATTCAGTCAAAGGCTGGCAACCTTAGAGCTGACAGTGGGTGATGCAGACAGGTCTCATAGAGTGTTTATAGTGGTTGATAACTGTTAGGTAGAGCATCAAGGCATACTTGTGGAGACCACAGGTGTGTTGCAGGGTATTGGTGCTTCTATCCTTTTCAACTCTAGTGCTTTTGATTCATTCATTTCCCCTTCTTTAGTGGAGCGTTGTGGGCTGGTGGTAACAAAGCAAGATGTTAGGTGGAAGGTAAAATTTTCCTCCAAAGCTAGAGTAGTGGTAGAGTCCCTTGTGTATGGATGTGGTTTGAAGATTGGTACTCTCTTTACCACAGTGGATCTTTGCAGCATACCCCTAGGATTTTATGACATCGTGTTAGGCATGGATTGGTAACTTGGTTGGATGCTCATCAAGCAGTTATATATTGCTGGCACAAATTAGTGCAATGATTGGATGATTTTGGTAGGGAGGTAGAGGTAGTTGGCATTCAGAGACCCATCTCTGTGTGTATGATCTCTGCTATGCAGTTAAAGAAATGTATGCATTAGGGTTTCCAGTTGTTTGTTATGATGGTTAATGATTTGGAGTTAGGGGAGAGGCAAGAGGTGTCCCTCGATGATCATCCTATTCTCAAGGAATTCACAAATACCTTTCCCATTGAGATTCCAGGGATACCACCTAAGTGTGACATCGATTTGAGGATAGATCTTGTTCCTGGGGTAGAGCCTATTTCTCGAGCTCCATATCAAATGAATACTTAGGAGCTTAAGGAGCTTTAGTTGTAGTTAGAGGAGTTGTTGGCTAAGGGATTCATTCATCCTAGTGTCTTTGCTTGGGGAGAACCGGTGATTTTTGTGAAGAAAAAGGATGGATCCCTTTAGTTGTGTATTGACTATTGGTAGCTCAATAAGGTGAATGTGAAGAAAAAATATTCCTTGTTGAGGATTGATGAACTCTTTGATCAAATTAAGGGAGCCAAGGTGTTCTCAAAGGTTGACCTAAAGTTGGGGTATCATCAATTGTGTATCTTTGAGGCAGACATTCATAAGACTGCATGTCACACTCGCTATGGGCACTATGAGTTTATTTTTGTGCCATTCAAGTTGACTAATGCACCATTTGTATTTATGAGCTTAATGAATGGAGTATTCTACACCTATCTTGACATATTTTTCCTTGTATTCTTGGATGGAATTTTTATTTATTCTAGGACTATGGAGGAGCATGAGGAGCATTTGTGGTAGGTATTGTAGTGTCTGAGGGAGAATTAGTTATATTCAAAATTTCCAATGTGAATTATTTTAGACAGAGGTGAGATATTTGGGGCATGTTATTAAGGAGAGGGTATTGCCATGGATCCTTCAAAAATCCAAGCCATCATAGATTGGCCTGAGCCCACTAATGTTTCTAAGGTTCACAACTTTATGTGTTTAGTAGGTTATTATTAGCAGTTTGTGTAGGGTTTTTCGAGGATAGCTCACCCTATCCCTTCCCTTCAAAGGAAAGGGAATAAGTTCATCTAGTTGCAGTAGTGTCAGGAATCCCTTAAGAGTCTTAAGGAGAGGTTGACTAGTGCACCTATTTTGGCAGTTTCTGATCCTACAGGGGATTTTGTGGTGTGTATTGATGCATCTTTGGAGGGTCTAGGAGCAATTTTGATGCATGATGGTCATGTGATAGCCTATGAGTCTCGTAAACTCAAGGATCATGAGTTAAAATATCCTACGCATGAATTGGAGTTAGCTGACATCATCCATGCCTTGGTGAGATGGAGACATTTTTTGTTGGGACATCGGTTGAGTTGCATAGTGATCACTTTAGTTTATAGTACATATTCACACAACCAAACTTGAATGCTAGACAGAGGTGGTGGATGGAGTTTTTGTGGTAGATTCTCTTAGTCGGTAGAGGCATGAGCTTTCAACAGTCACTCTTGGAGTAGATTTGATGGGTCAGATCCTTGCAGGGCTTCCTGAAAACAGTTGGTATCAGGAGGTGAGGTATGAGGTTGAGTTAGGCAGAGCCTTGGAGGGTATATTTGAAGGTTATTCTCTTAAGTTAAATGGTCTCTTGTGGCACTTAGGTCACATCTATGTTCCTCCTTCAAAGGTTCTTCATACTCTAATTATGTCAGAGGTACATCGGGTACCATACTCAGCTCATTCATGTGTCAAGAAGATGCACACAAACCTCCGTTAGTTGTATTTTTGGGTCAAAATGAAGAGGGATATTGCATATTTTGTCTTGAGGTGTTTGGAGTGCTAGAGGGTTAAGGCATAGCATCAACACCACAAGTCTTCTTCAGCTGCATCTTGTCCTAGAATGGAAATGGGACATCATTTTAGTGGATTTTATAGTCGGCTTGTCAGTGTCTTCTTCTCGTAATAACACCATCATGGTCACCATGGAAAAGTTGACTAAGGTGGTGCACTTCTCTTCTATTCAGTCGTCATATAATTCTTCTTCAGTGGCGAGAATTTTCATGGACATAGTCAAATTGCATGGGATTCCACATAGGATCATCTCTAGTAGAGATCCAGTGTTCACTTCAGCTGTCTGGACTTCCTTGCAGCATGCGTTGGGGACTTAGTTGAACTTTACATCAGCTTACCACTCAGAGATAGATGGGAAGACTAAGAGGATTAATCAAGTTCTTGAGGATATGCTCAAGATGTATGTCATGGATCAGTAGACCCATTGGGAGGATTATTTTCACTTAGTGGAGTTTTCATATAACAATGGGTACCACAATTCTATCGACATGTCCCCTTTTTAGGAATTGTATGGTCATCCTTGTCAGACCCCTCTAAGTTGGTATCATCTCTAGGACATGGTCCTCCTCAGACTAGATATGCTTCAAGAGATGGAGCAACAGGTTTTTCATATTAGAGAGCATTTGGTGGTAGTGCAAAATAGGTAGAAGTATGCATATGCTCATAGGGTTGATCACTAGTTTTCAGTTGGTGACCGGGTATTCTTTTGGGTGTGTTTGTGAGAGTCTAATCTACCATGGAAAAGGCTCTGAGCTCACACCATTTTTTTTGGGCCATTTGAGGTTTTGGAGAGGATAAACCCTATTGTGTACTGTCTTTCTTTTCCACCTAGTCTATCGTGTAGCCATGATGTATTTCATGTTTATGTTCTCAAGACACATTATCTAGATATTTCACGTGTCCTTGACTGGAATGCCTTATAGGTAGAGGATGGGAAGCTTGCTTTGGAGCCCGTGGGAATTCTGCAGCACATGAGACTTTCCCTTAGGGGTTGAGACCTTGAGCAGGTGAGGATCTAGTGGGAGCCTAATGACAGGTCTTCATCAACTTGGGAGGATGCATCTCAGATGTGGGAGTTGTACCCTTTCTTGTTTGCAGGCTTCCAGGAGTAAGCCTAATTCTAAAGTGGGATGATGTAGTGCCCCTGATACTATTTTCATGATAGACTGACAATTGATCTATTTAGGATGAGATATTTTGATACACTATTTGATGTTGGACTTACTGCCATGATGATACTTTGATGAAATTTCTAATATTTGAGGTTTTATGCACATGCTATGATTAGTATATGGTTTTATTTGATTATGTGGACTAAACCTATCATGAGCACTATGTGATTATCTGATTATTATTATGTGATTATTTTGTGACTATTCTTATCCTGATTGTTATGAGTTGATGTGATTTCTTGGTGATGTTCTTACTAATGTGTTTGGCTAAAAGGGATAGTGTCACATCACTCACTTGTGTGTACTGATGAGTCTAGTTTATGGTTCAATTTTGATAGAGTTTATTATCCATTTGATGTAGTTTCCATTTACTTTGATGCTTGGATGTTGATTTTTTATGATATTTCCTCAAAACCATAAACATTGGGCATAAGATATTTTTGTAACCTTTTAAATGACATTGATATGCTATATGAACTATCTATGTTAATTTTACATGTGGATTAATGAATGCCAATTTAAGATAGTTACAAATATATAATTGTTGTGCATACTAATATTGCTATGCAGATATAATTAACATCCTACAAAATCGAGGAAGATTATGCCAGTTGGTCATTCGCCATAATGGTGAAAAAGGTGATCATTTAAAGATCAATAAAGGGATGACTCTTGATGGTGGGGGATTCATCATTCAAATCAAAATTGTAACTGCCTTGTAAATGGTCTTAATTTTCTGTTGAGAAAATATAGGTGTTATTGTTGTGCTAAATTTGTGTTAAGGAAAACATGCTTGACTAGATTCCGCGCATGCGTAACTGTCTCTCCACTTTTTGTGCTTTCTCTAAAGTGGCATCCTACTAATCTGTTGGAGTTGATTGCCTTGCTAGGTGGTTAGTTAGTAGTTTTTCTTCCTATAAATAAGACTCAGATGCTCCTTCTAAAGAGGTTGCTTAATCTGATGGTGTACTCGCATTCTTAGTTTTTCAACAATACAGTCATGTTGCTCTACTGTACTCATGTTTTCTAATGAATAAAATGAAGTTATAAGTTCATGCATCTGGGTTTACATTTGTCTTAAGGGATACTCATCCAAGGGGGCCCACTTGGTGAGCATTTTGTCCTTTAGTTTAATTATTACTTTATGTTTGGTAATTAGTTAAGAATCTGACACCGCCTATTCTTGCAGCCACTAGAATTTCATTCTATGACTATTCCTCCAGCCAAAGCAAACAAAATAGTTTCTTAGTAATCAATATTTCTGGATAAAACTGTGTGCGATTTTTTCTCATCAACGTTTCGGATCATACTCCATGATCCATCATCATGTCTCTCTATCTGCTAATCATCCTGATGATGGATCATGGAGTATGATCCAAAACGTTGATGAGAAAAAATCGCACACAGTTTTATCCAGAAATCTTGATTACTAATGATCATGGACTGTGGAAAAAAAATGTTATTAAAGTAGTTTCTTGTTTGTTTGCTCAGATTTTCATTTTTGTCATGCATTTCGACTTAGTATAGTTGTTGGCTGGTGCTCAACACTTATGTTATTTCTTTCCAAGCAATTTACTTTCAACATTGTGTGTTTCTTAGTTGTAGGATGAATATGGCTGCCTTGGATCCTTAGTGCACATACTGTGCTGACCCATTTCAAGTTTATGTCCCTGGGTTGATAAGTTAAATACACCTTCATGATGATTGAGATAGCTATTCAGGTTAGATGTCCAATCTCTAAATCACAACTGTAAGGGCTTAGTTGTTAAATCATTATAGGAGGACAATATTTTTGGCGCCTTTGTCAGGGATGGTGTCAAACTAGGGAGTTTTTTAGAGTCATTGATAGTTTTTCTTTCAGTAGTATTTTTGAAAGTCTTTTCTTAGTATACCCCTCATTTTGGAAAGTAATGATCCAATATTCTTTTGATATTTATTTGTGTGAGCTAGCTAATAGTGAGTTGATACTGTATGCATAGAGGAAGGAGGAGAGATTCTCATGGGAGATTCCTTCCTAACAATCTTGATCCATTCCATCTAGTTGAGTATCAAAACCTACCAAGAGAAGAAGAAGAAGAAGAGCCACACCCCTTTGCTGATGCATTTCTTGATCTAACCAGTTTTGAAGTTTCCTTTGAAGATAAAAATATTATTGAGAACTCCTTTGCTTTGGAACTTCATCAGGCAGGCATGGGTGATGCAAATAGAAACAAATCTAACCAACCAAATTTTCCTTTCCCCATTGCTCATCAGAATGAAGTGGAAAACCTCAAAAATATCCCTTCTTCAGTCCTTCCTAAGTTCTATGGACTTGTCATAGAAGATCCTGATACATTCTTGTTCAAGTTTGATATACTCTATAGGAGTTATGATTATACCACTAATGCCCATAGGCTTAAGCTATTTCCTACCAACCTGAAAGAAGTTGCATTAAGATGGTTCATGAGCCTAGGCATAAATATTGTGGAGACTTGGGAGGACATGAAGACAAAGTTTCTTGAGAAATATAAGGAGTATTGCAAGGGAAGTGACATGAGAGGAGATGACATTTTTAGGATGCAGCAAAAGGAAGATGAGAACCTAAAGGATTACATTTCAAGGTTTTTGTTTTGCCTACAAAAATCTCCACACCATACACTCAATGAATAATCACAAAATATGCTTTTCTTAAGAATAATTAATGACAACTGCACTGATGCCTTGGAACTGATGGGAGGAGGAGATATCACCCAAGTTCATTGGGAGGACATCAAGAAGATATGCCAGAACTACTCCAGGGAAGCTTCAAAGAAAGGGAGAGCTTACCAATCCTCTATGGGTAAGTCATCTAATAATGGAGTTTCAAGAATGGAGATTACTCACTTGGTGGAAGACTTCAAGCAAGACATTATAAACAATCTAGCTACTCAGCTAGATACACTTTAGGCCAAGAAGAAACAAGAGAAGTTAGAGGCAATGATGGTAGAGTATTGCCCCCATTGCAGACAAAAGAAAGATTGCAGATGCAAGATGGTAGCTAATATTGATAGTAATAAGATTCCACATAAGTTCAAGTCAATCCAGGGTGAAGATGACCAAGTCTACTACATTGCAGGCCATGGGCACCAAGACAAGGTATGCCACCAGATCCACTATCTTTTTCCTGGCCATATTTCAATTCTTATTCATCTGCTAACCAATGGCAACCCCCATATCCATCCAATTATGGAGGATATCCACCACAACCTTGGAATAACCCTCCAAATTCCTATCCCAATCACCAAAACTCTCTACCCTAGTGGCAACAACCTTAGGTGAATTGACAACAGTTTCAAGGAAATGGGTAGCCACCTCTAGGAAACTCGCAATAAACATCTCAATGGAGGGGAGGGCAATAATGGCCAAACCAAACAACTAGCTATATGCATCCACTTTCTCAACCCCAAAAACCTTCTATAATACCTCCTCATGCTAGTTCAAGTTCAAATACACCTAAACCTACTCAGCTACCAGCTCAGCCCACACCTAACCCAAATAACAAACCACAACAACAACTGGTAAACTCTTCTAATTTAAATCAATTCCTTGCATATGTTGTGAGTGTAAGTGACATCCACTTGCATTTAGGAACTACTTTTCTAGCTCCATCGACACCCATTATCATTGAGCTTCTTGTGGAAGAAGAGGAGCCTCTAAATACCCCCATTCAGCCAAGTGTACCTAAGAATCCCAAACTAGTCCTAGTCAAGCAAACTAAACTAGAACCACCATTTCCCCCAAAGGCTGGAAAATGTGAAACAAAATGAAGAGGAGGAACCACCCTTCCACCCTTTGACATTTTAGATCAGTTGAAGCATATATGTGTCCAAATACCTTTATTTCAAGTCATAAAATATGTTCCCATATATGGAAAAGCAATCAAGGAAGCATGCCTTAAGAAGCTCGGTAGGAAGAAGAAAGACCCCACTATGGTTCATGTGGTGGGACAACTGGCTAACATCATGCTTGGGAAAGTGATTGTTCCCAAATATAATGACCTAGGGAGTCCTATGGTAGGAATTGTTATAAATGGGATCTAAATAAAGAATGCTTTGATTGATTTGGGAGTAGCAATAAATGTAATGACTAAGGACATCCTACAATAACTAAATTTTGCAAGCATGATACCTACTCCTACTGTCCTGCAGCTTGCTGATAGTTCAACTGTTAAACCTGATGGTATAGTAAAGAACCTTGTGGTAACTCTAGACTCATGGGAGTACCCAACATATTTCATGATTCTTTCTCCTAAAGCTACATTAGGCGGGTACCCCATTATTATTGAAAGACCATGGTTGGCAACAATAGATGCCTATATTAGATGCCAGATAGGAGACATGACCATTTCTAATGGAAAGAGCACCAAAACGCTTGTTCTCTACCATCCTGCTCAACAATCCAGCTCAACCATCCCATGATTGAGATGATCCCATATGGCCACATGTTGGTGAAGAGGTTGAGGAAGTTAATTCAGTAGCACATCTTATGATGTTAGGAAGAAGTTCATGCAACTTCAAGAGGAAGATGTAGTATTGTCTAACATAATTTAGAATCATTGTGAAGTAGAGGAGGCATCATCCTCTCATTCTGATGATCTAGTAAAGACACTTCTGCCCACTCTTCCTACAGTAAAAATTCCTATAGAAATAGTTATGTCTCATATATTTCTACCACATGAACTCAAGGCACCGAGCATTAGTGAAACAACCATGGTAGAGATAACTACACAAGTGCAAGTGTCATAAGAAAAATATCTAAATATTAACAACAAACTGAGTGAAGAACAACAACTGGCTTTGGACCAGGAGAAGACCACCTTTACCTATCCATGGGGGACCTATGCCTACTTAGTACTAGCATTTGGTTTATGCAATGCACCCACAACTTTTCAGAGGGCAGTCATTAGCATATTTTCATAAATCTCTCATGATTGCATGGAAATTTATATGGATGACTTTACCACCTATGGTGCTGATTTTAATGAAGCATTGGAAATTCTCAGGAGAGTCCTACAGAGATGTGAAGACCACAATCTATCTCTAAATAGTGAAAAGTGTTTCATGATGATGCAAAAAGGTGTATTCCTTGGCCACTACATCTCCCAAAAAGGAATGCAAGTAGATCCTACAAAGATTTAGGTGATCACCAATCTTCCTATCCCTACAAAACAAAAATATGTTAGGAGTTTCTTGGGACATGCAAGTTATTATAGGAAGTTCATCAAAGACTTCAACAAAATGGCAGCACCATTGTACAATCTCCTAACTAAAGATGTTGAATTCCAATGGATAGAAGACTGTGCCAGGGTATTTTTTGACTTGAAAGGAGCTTTAACTCATGCTCCTATATTCAAAGGCCCCAATTGGGAGCTTCCTTTCCACATCCATACAGATGCATCAAACTATGCCATAGGAGCAGTCCCGGGGTAGAAAGAAGGAGCTATTGAAAATGCTATTTATTTTGTCAACAAAAACTTGCAAGGAGCTGAATTCAATTATACAGTGACATAAAAGGAAATGTTGGCAGTAATCTATGCCCTCAACAAATTCAGGCACTACATAATAGGCTATCAAATATTTGTGCACACTGATCATGCATCCATTAGATACCTCATGAATAAACCCTTGATCTTAGGTAGGCTAGCAAGATGGTTATTGATGATGCAAGAGTTTGACATAACCATTGTAGATAAACCAGGGAAGGCCAATGTTGTTGCATACTTTATTTCAAGGCTAACTACATCAAAGGACAATCAAGTCATAGATGACTCTTTCTATGATGAACAAACACCCTGGTATGCTGACATAGCTAACTATCTGGTCATAGGGAGAGTTTCTCCCCACTTCTCTCCAAAAGAGAGAAGGGTTCTCATTGAAAAATAATTTCCTTTTTCATGGATTACAAGATGTTTGTTTTACACTGGACTAGGCCATGTCATGAGGAGATGTGTGAGGGAAGATGAGACATATGATATTTTTCATGAATACCACAATGAACCATGTGGAGGAAATTTTGCAGCCAAAAGGACAACAATGAATATTTTGAACATAGGATATTATTGGGCCACAATCCACAAGGATGCAGGGAAATATACAAGAAAGTGTGATAGATGCCAGAGGATGGGCCAACCAACCAAATTTGATGAGATGCCACTTTACTCTCTAGAAGAAATCACTCCATTTGATAAGTGGGGATTATATTTTGTAGGGCCCATTGATCCTCCATGCAATGGTAAGTCTTATATCCTAGTATGCACTGATTATGTAACCATGTGGGTAGAAGTTAAGGCCATGAAGCATGTAAGAGATAATAAGGTTGCAAAATTTCTTTATGAGGAGATTTTCACATGGTATGGGGTTCCAAGAGAGATTGTGACTAATCAAGGGGATCAATTCACCTCAACCCTTGTTGCAACACTAGTCAATGAGTACAACATAAGGCACAAGAAGTCTACTCCTTATCACCCTCAGGCCAATGGCCAAGCTGAGGTGAGTAACAGGGAAATTGAAGCCATTCTGACCAAAACAGTTGCTATTCATAGAAAGGATTGGGAAAGCAGGCTACTAGAAGTTGTTTGGGCCTAAAGGATGACCTAGAAAACAACTACATGATTCAATCCATTTGAGTTGTTGTATGGAAAGACAACTATGATTCCCATCAAATTTGAGCATAAGACTCTTAGGACTGTAGTAGACTTGGGGATAGATATCTCTAAGGCACAAATAGATAGAATCACGTAGCTGAAGGCTTTGGATGAGATGAGGAAGGAAACCATGCATCAAATAGAGGTAGTGTAGAATTAGAGAATAAAGTGGCATGAAAAATTCATAAAGGACAAGAAATTCCACCCAAGTGACTAGGCACTGCTCTACAACTCAAGGTATCAAGATAATGCAGGAAAATTGTAGACAAGGTGGCTAGGACCATATGAAGTTGTTGAAGTCTTCCCCAATGGTGTTGTTCAGCTCACTACCATTGACCCTATCATGTTTAAGTTGCTTGTCAATGGTCATCACCTTAGATTGTATCACAATCCAACTTCCAAGGAGGAATTTCTACAAAAATTCACTCAACATGCAACACCCGAACTTCCTACAACTAAAGGAAGCAGGCCTAGTGTCCCTCCTTTTGGATAACTAAGGTACGTAACTTGTCATAATAAAGACTTCCACTTTTGTGGGGGTCCACTTCTTCATTCATTCACCCGTCCACCCATCCATATCCACCTTTCTCTCTCTTCCATCATGCCGCCATAACTTCACTTAATTCCATTTCACTTCATTCCACTCAACTTTCATTAATTTCTCAACTAACCTTTTAAAAGGTGACCGATACTTTCTCCGCAATCTTTGCAGCAGATCTTCCATGAATTTAGGTATGTGTGCATCAATTTGTTATCTCTTAATTTTATTTTAGTACATTCATTTAATTGTTGTAAATTAATATAGATATTCTCCATAACATGTAATTATTCCCTACCCTATCAAATCATCATAACTATTGCACATGTGAGGACACATGCTCAAATTTAGGTTGGGGAGGGGAAGTGTGAATACCATGTCCATGTGTCTATCCATGCTGTTTCACGGACCAACAAAGTTTAAATTGAGCTGATTTGAATTCTGAGTGAGATGATGGATCGCATGTGTTAAAAGACATCAACCGCCACCATTTTTCTTGATCATAGCCTTCATTTATTACTCCTTTATTTCCTTTATTTCTCTTGTCATAATCCTAAGTCACCAAAAAAGGAAAATTCATATGACATTGGCATTGGGAATTTAGCAATGTTGCAGGAAGGAGAAGTTTAGATTTCAGATGAAGATTATAGGAAGGGAAACTTTGTAGAGTGATTGTTTGATTGTAGACAATTGAATAGTGGGAGGTGGGTTAATTTGAAATGAACCCACAATTCATGATGTATTACTATAGGATGCACCTTATCAAGTCGATTTCAAAAATTGTGGGTGGTTAGATTATTTCCTGAAGCTGAATGGTTTTAATGAAGACGTTGCATTGGAATTTTTCCAAACATTTTTTGAAGGAAAAGCCACGATAAAAGGATTGGAAGTAATGGCTACTGAAGAAAGGATTGCAGAAGTTACAAAGTTTCCTACTGACGGTGAAAACTACCCTACTTCTTGAGACACCAGGTCAGCTAGGGCTAAATTTACAGAACCTGGTGACCCTCCACTGAGTGTGGAAAAACAAGGAGCGAAGAGAACCTCTATACCCGATCCATGGAAACAAGTAGCTTTTTATGTTGTGAAGTACATTACCTGTGAAGATTGTCAGTCAAATCTACATTTTGTGCACTTCAAACTCTTGAATCACATGAGGCATGGGAGAAGAATGAATGTACCAAATGTGCTATACCACCTTCTCTCAATCATGGAAACTGAGACCTAGAGAGGTAGGGATAATTCCATTTCCCACCATTGTATGATCAAATTATTAGTTGAGAAGTCTCTGCAGGATGTGTCTGAAATGACTTGGGAAGAATTCTCAAATATTGATCAAACTAGACCAGAGCATTTGCGACCTAGGGTTTTGCATCAACCTCTTAGGGATAGTAGGAGATTGAGCATGTTGAAGCCACTCTTGGTGCCTCAACTTCTAGAACACACCCTAGTGTAAACCCTCCTACAGCTGAACAAACCATAGATATTAGTTCTTCTGAGACAGAGCATTCAAACAAAGAAAGTTCCTCTTTAGATTTTGATGATGATGTTACTCTTGGCATCTTAATGAGAACTAGGGCATAGATGAAAGAGGCAGAAATAAGGAAGGGAAAACCTAAGAATAAACTAGCAGAAAAAGAAGTGCCAAGCTCTAAGAAACGAAAGGCTGACACTATTCTTTATGCAACCAAAGAAAAATATGAAAGCCCTCCTAGAAAAACAAGACCAGCTGGGCCAGCCTTTGGCGTATCTTCGAAGGAAATCCCTAAGCCTAGAAAAAAATCACATGAGGATACATAAGCTCCAATGGGGCAGGTGAATGTCAAGGAAAAGGACATATTTGAGGAAGCAACACACATAATGTTGACAGATCTTGCTGACATCACATAAAGAGTTGAAAGCCAAGAGTATGAGGAAAATTAGGAGCTCCTGCAACAAGAGTAGAAGCAAGAGTTCCTACAACAAGAGAAAGAGAAAGAAAAATAGGCCCTACAACCAGAACTGGGAGAACAATCAACACCCCTACAGTCAGAATTGGCTAAAAAATTAGAATCCTTACAACTGGAGCTATACAAAGAGCAAGCGAAAGTGCTGGGAAATTTTTTGGTAGGAATACATAAGCCCTCTAATTTTTCAATGCACATGGTAGCCATGAACTTATGGAAAGAAATGAAAAGGAGGGACGAAGAATGGAAAGAGGAGAAACACAGGATAAAGAAGGAAATTCAAAAGAGAGATGAAGAGATTGAAGATAAGAATGAGGAAATTTTTGCTTTAAAGGAAAAGGTGGACAATATGACAGCCTTAGTACCTCAAATATTAGAGTGTGAGACTCCTCCAAGGGTCTATGTCTGTATTTGAAGGAGAAACATCTTTCTTTTAAACTAGCAAGGATTTTTTTAGGTTTGAATCCTTCGATTGAGACTCCCCTTGAATTTTTCAATGCTTATCGGATTGCTCCTCCTAAAATGAAGAATTTGTTGTGTGAATTCTACCTACATAATTATGTTGTGTCCCAAGATCATGTTTGGAATCCTTTGTTGTATGTTGGGGATATCCAATTAAGGGAATTTATGTCTTGGATATAGAATGAGATTAGTTGGGGACAACATTTTAGAGCTTATATGCAAATAGAATCCAACACTCCTCTATTCATTAGGGATGAATCTGGAAATCTAGGAAACATTTTCAGGGATTGGCATAGAGTTCTTTATTGACCAAGCTATGGCAATAGGTTCTTGTCTAAGAGAGAAGCAGTTTATAAAGAATATGAAGAGGTAGAAAAAACCACAAGGGAATATGTGATGAGATGCCTATCACAAAGGTGGAATAGCCTAACTGATGAGTTAAAACAAGCTGAGCCTCACTCTATGCAGAAATATGTTGTAGCACTTAAGATAGTTGATAGATATATACATATAGGAAGGACAAAGGGACAATTTTGGCTTCCACTAACTTTTTAGCCACCAATCCTATCGTGGTCTATGCCGAATTTTAGGTATTACTAGTATGATATAGCTGCAGAGAGACATAGATGGAGCAAGTTGGATAGAAAACAAGGGTTCTATTGGGACCCTAATACATGAACAACAAGAACTAATGTAGGACAGTTGGCAGTTGCAAATTTTAGGGCATTGACTAAGCAAAAGAACAATCCTTCCTCTGCTAGAGGACTAGCAAAACCTTAGGTTGGGGGGAGTGATGAATCCAGTTTATGGTTCAATTTTGATAGAGTTTATTATCCATTTGTTGTCATTGTCATAGACTTTGATGCTTGGATGTTGATCTTTTTATGATATTTCCTCAAAACCATAGACATTGGGCATAAGCTATTTTTGTAACCTTTTAAATGACATTGACATGCTATATGAACTATCTATGTTAATTTTACATGTGGATTAATGAATGTCACTTTAATATAGTTACAAATATGTAATTGTTGTGTGTACTAATATTGTTATGCGTATATAATTAGTAGCCTACAAAATCGAGGAAGATTATGTTAGCTGGTCATTCGCCATAATGGTCAACAAGGTGATCATTCAAAGGTTAATGGAGGGTAGACTTTCGACAATGGGAGATTCCTCATTCAAATCGAAATTGTAACCTCCTTGTAAATGGTCTTAATTGTCTATTGATCAAATATAGGGATTACTATTGTGATAAGTTTGTGTTAAGGAAAACATGCTTGACTAGATTTCGCACATGCGTAACTGCCTCTCAACTTTTTATGCTTTCCCTAAAGTGGCATGCTCCTAACCTGTTGGAGTTGAGCTCCTTGCTAGGTGGTTAGTTAGTAGCTTTTCTTCCTATATATAAGACTTAGATGCTCCTTCTAAAGAGGTTGCTTAATCTGATGATGTACTTGCATTCTTAGTTTTTCAACAATACAGTCATGTTTCTCTTTTCTAATGAATAAAATGAAGTTATAAGTTTGTGCATCTGGGTTTACATTTGTCTTAAGGGATACTCATCCAAGGGGGCCCACTTGGTGAGAATTCCATCCTTTAGTTTAGTTATTACTTTCTGTTTGGTAATTAGTTAAGAATTTGGCACTGTCTATTCCTATGGCCACTAGAATTCCATTATGTGATTGTTCCTACAACCAAAGCAGACAGAGTAGTTTCCTGTTTGTTTACTCAGATTTTCATTTATGTCATGCATTTCATCTTAGTATAGTTGTTGGTTGATGCTTAGCACTTATGTTATTTCTTTCCAATCAATTTACTTTCAACATTGTGTCTTTCTTAGCTGTAGGATGAATATGGCTACTCTGGATCATTAGTGTCCATACTATATTGACCCATTTCAAGTTTACGTCCCTGGGTTGACAAGTTAAATGCACATTCATGATGATTGAGATAGCTATTTAGGTTATATGTCCAATCTCTAAATCACAACTATAAGGGATTAGTTGTTAAATCATTATAGGAGGCCAACATGTACCCTAGGAAGTTGTGTTTCCCTTTCACAGTGTGCTTGATTATATGTATATGAATATGCATGACTTTTTTGTGTGCTACAGGTTACAAGTATTAGGGATTGACTCCAGCTGAATTGACAGTTCTGAGCATGCCTTAAACCCAATGGATCATTTGAGTGGAGATGGGACTTGGTCCCCTATCCTAACCATCATCCTCGAAGAGGATGAGTATCTGGTCTGATACCTTGTCAGTGTTGTCAGTTTTGTCTATGGTCAGTTGGCATCATTTGAAGTTTTTCTATGACCCCGGTTGGTGGTCAGGTAACTATTTTGGAATTTTGTATATTTGATTTTAATTATCAAATTAAATGCATTTGATTAGCTTATGCATTGAAATAAATCATTAAATTCCTTTGTTAAATAAATATAAATATTTATATTTACATAAATAAATCATTATAGTTTATAATAAAATGAATTCGTAATGTAATATTAAAATAAAATAAAATAAATAAATAATAGCAATTTAATAAATAAATAAAAGTTATTAAGTTGGGTTATAAATTTAATGCAAATAATTGGGTTAAATGGTTTACCCGTTTGTGTGAAATCAGGCGTTTAATATATTTCCTCGTAAATATATTTCATGGTTACCGAGGTTTATATTTTAAAATGAATAACTTTAATTTGCTTAAAATATTAACTTAGTAAATTAAAAAGTAGCGGTAATTCATTGGGAGTTGGTTTTGGTTTCTCGTACTTTTTTTCAGCTCCTGAAATATTTTTGTGAGAAGAAAATTGCTTGTGAAAGGATTATTCTATTGTGAATTTTGGAGAAAAGAGTCTGAAAATTTTCATTCTAATTATTAATTTTTGCCTAGAAATTTAGGGAGGGTTTGGAAATTGATTGAAAATTTTGAGTCATCGAATCTATAAGTGGACGTTGGAGCTTGGCATCGAATCTCCTCCTGCCAAGTGTTGGATCCAGGTTCTTTTCTTCTATGTATGTGATTGCCCTTTTTCTCTCTGCCCATTCAAAACAAATACTCAATTGTTGATGTTGCTTGGAAATGTGATATTTATCTATTTTATTCCTAAATAATAACAATTAAAATATGTATCATATATCTTTCAAGTTTTGCATTCCATGAGATGTCGCTTTCTTACTCCTATCGACTGCATTTCTTTAAAAATTTCTAGCCTTTTCAACAAATATGTTTTATGCTTATCTTGTAGTCATTTCCTTCCATGATACAACATTCATTTATTCCTACCAAATGTATTTCCTGAAAGTTTTCTAAGCCCTTTCATTAGATTAAATTGCGCCCTCCTGCTATTATTTCATCCTTGAGACAATATCTTTTTGAAGGCTTTTGTTAGATAGTTTACACCTTGTGTTTCCTTTCCCTAGCGGATTACTTCTCCTTGAAGGGTTCCTAAGCCTTTTTAACAAATTCATTTTGTGCATACCCTATAGTCTTACTGTTGGCATTTGCCTAAAAGTTTCTATGGCATCTTAACAAATCCATATTGTGCACATCCTACTAGCCTTCACCCATGAGACATATTCTCTCTTAGGCTTTTCTGTCATTGTTGCTTGTGTAGCCTACAATAGTCCTTGCATTCAATTAAACAAAATTTTGATTGTATTTCTTCAAGCCTAGATATGTGTTTGATGCTGCGAGTTTCGTTCTGTATTTTATATTCTATGGTTGGTGTATTGTTTATAGTTACTATAGTATATTTGGCATATCTTATTTTTAACGGTATTTGATAGGGTTCTTTTATGTGTCATTTTCATTGACCTAATAAGATTTATACCGATGGAAAATCGATAGCATTATATTTTTGATGAAAGGTAATTATCAAATGGATTTTAGATAATATCGTTCATTATATGTGTGTATGTATATTATATATGTATATATATAATATTCTATTTTGGTTGTTTTGTTTTATGAGTAATATGATATATCTAAATATATTTATATATATATGTATATGTATATGTATATATTAATATATATAAGGTTGAAAGGTGGAAGAGTGTTCTTTCTATAGATTATATGGTAAATGAAGTGTCTCTTGATAAAGGATTTTAATTGAATAGTTAATATTTAAAAAAACATTTAATTTATTATTGGTAAAAGAATGATTTTGTATATGTGATTGAATATAATTTGTAAGGAAGTAAAAAAATGTCACTTAATAAACAATTTTAATTGAAAAGTTAATATTAAAATGAATGCTTAAAAAAGTTGTGTAATTAATGATTGATTTAGTCCATAAATAGATCAATAGAATTACATAGCATAGTTGTGTTTACTAAAGGTGGAATGTAAAGTTATTAGTAAATAAGGATAAAATGTTAGGTAACCTAGTTTAAATGCTTAGATTAAATGAGGGTGATTTAAGTCAAATGTTTTAGATTAAATGATTCTAAGTAAATAATAGATGGTTCAGATGACTTATTGTTAGCAAATAGGTAAATAAATGTTGATTATTTTTATGATTATTAAATAGTTGAATAGTACAATTACTACGTAGTTAATTAGATTAATTGATATAGTTATTTTCAAATTACTACAGTAAATGATTATTCTCTGTTAGTTTATTTATAGGTGAATATGGATTGTTCTTTTGACATTTTATATAATTGAATTGTAAAATTACTATGTAAGTTAATTAATTAGAATATGGTATTATGTCTTTTTCAAATTAATTATTTGGGAAATAATCCTTATATTTAATTATGTGGTTAAGTGAAAATGAGTGTATTGAATTAATGTTGTATTATTGGGAATATATATATGGTCATAAAGTATTGGATAATTGTTTATGCTTAGCAAGCATAAGTGTTTGTGTAATATTGAGAGGGGATGTCAGTTGTAAGTTGTTCAAAGGTCAATTTCTAGAGGCCTAGGAGGGAGTATATTATGTGTGAATTGTCTTTTGATTGTCTTGCTTTGGAAGTGGTTTGGCAATATTTGGGTTATGTGCTTTGTGCAAAATTGTAAACCATAAGGGTGTTGCCTTTTAACTTGGTATGGTTTCATGTGGTTATGTTAAGTGGGAAAGATGGTATATGCCTTGCTTGATGTTTAGGGTTTACTAGTTGCAAGTGGGGGGTGTGGATCTAAATGGGGGCCATAACCCAAAGTGGTGTCTAGGATAACCCATTGGAGGGTTTCTTAATCTAGTGATAACATTAATAATGAATAAGGGGGATGGGTAGATTTCACATTAATCAAGATAATGATATGCCCCACTCATGGCTCAAGTGATTGTTTAGGCTTGAAATGAGGTGGGAAGGCCTGGAATGGCAAGATCAACTACCTTGTCCTCATGAAAGGTACATTGATTCCACATGAGTTTGTATGGGGGTCAAGGATTGGTATAGGCTACCAAGATAATCCAGGATGGGGCCTAGGGCTTAGGAAGATTTTCCAGGATAACCCATATCATGCTATGTGGTGACACTCCTCCCTATTGTAGTCTAGCATTCCTTAGTTGTATGTTCTCCTTCTATTATGTGAGTGCCTCTAGAAGTGAAGTGTTGTAAGTGATGTTTGTGTTGTGATCATTATTGTGTTGGAGTCCATATATAACCCCTTGGTTGTGTTAGCTTGTTGCTTTCGTGAATATCTATTTGATGTCGTACCTTGTGCTATCTCCTAGCACGGGGCATGGACCTTAGGGTTTCACATGGTCGAGAGGTTGGTGCTTTTTCCTCCATTGGATATTCTTGTTGCATGTTCGTGTGCATGGAGATTGTTCCTTATGTTGTGGACTCCATATCCTGTTCCTCTTCCAGTTTGAGAAGAAAACATTTTATGTATTTGTAATGGATTGTATAACAGTTGTATCTCTGGATGTAATCTGATGTATTCTTCCCACTTGTACTAGGGAAGTATTGTTGTAAATATTGTAACAGTTATTGATGAAATCTTCTTGTAATGAATTATGTAATGTAATACATCTTGTATATGTTAGTTAGCTATAAATGATCTTTAAAGTTTATCATTTGGCATGTTATGGATGCAACTAATGTAGAAAACATTTAATGCAATGCTTTAAAAAGATGAACCTTGTTCTAGTTATTGTGATTATTCATTTATGAGTAGTGCAATCGAGGAACCTTAGAGGACCTAGGATTTTTAATATGCTAAGCATTCTTTTGTTATTTCCTTATATAAAAAAAAAATTGTTCCATTAGTTGACCTTGTTTAGTGTTGTCCTCTGGGGTTCCTTGGTGGGGGCGTTACACCTCGACCCTTGAGTTCTATAAATAGAAGTATTCTCTTCACAATATGGATCCACAACTTCATGCATTCTTACTAGATAGGCGTTTCATTTCATAGCAATCACCATTTTCATCATTTTAGCTAAGTTTTATCACTATTTGGAGTCAATCTCACACTTTGGATCATCAACACCATGAAAGCTTATTAAAAGGATTGGAAAAGGGCTTCTTTCCACATCAAAGGGGCACCACTCCCCCTATGAGATGAAGGTTTAGATATTTCAATTAGATTTCATGTTCTCTTTAGTTAATTTGCTCTTATTTTCTTGTTTTCTCTTTGATTTGGCTAAGAATTTCATAGGGAATACTAGATTTGGATTTCTAACATGTTTAAGAAGTGTTTGTTGATCTTGTGTTAGCTTGTTGCAAGTTTGGTGTTCACAATAACCTTAATTGTCTCTATTTGGCATAGATGAAAAGATATATTTAAGTCATTAAGATAATTTAAAGATAAAAGAGAATTCTTGAAAAAATGTTTGCAAATAAATTAATAATGTCAATTATGTGGGGAGAATATTATGCTTGTGGAATGCATAGGACCAAGAATCTACATAGTTAGACAAGAGTGTAATTAATCATACCCAAACCTTTTGAATTTTTGATAAATCACCTTTATGGACCTTTATGGACCCTACAAGCTATAAGGCCAAGTATTGAGGTAATTGAATGATGAGATAATAGATAGCAAGGTGCCAAGGGATATAGAACATGACTATCTTAATACTATCAATCAAATTTAAAATTTCAATTGATGTGGAATTAGTATTTGGACCAATTGTAAAATCTAAGATCTAATTGTATTTATTATTACACTTTAAAGATCATCGACCAATATTCTAATAGTGCATTGACATTTCATAACTTTTTCTTTACATATCCAAATCTATTTCATATTTATCAAAATTAAATGCATGAAAATTCACGAAAGCTTTCAATTAGATAAACCCTTGAATGAATACATAAAATTATCATTAACCTACTAATTTTGATTAAGAAATGATGTTCATTTTGGAAACTATATGCTTTAAATAGCTTCTCTATTTCTAAAAGAAAATTAAGAAAGAAAACTTCATTTAAGATCATGTATATATTGTAACGCCCCATCGTGCAAACCCCAAAGGAACAACTCAAAATGCAACAATTTTTTTTTAAAAGAACATAATAAATGTACTTAAGTAGTCCAACATAACAATGTTCTAAGTTACACAACTAATCCCTTGGGGTACACAAGGTGACATTACTAAACTAACCCATAACAAAGATAATAGATTAAACATTAAATTTACAATTACGTAAATCCATTCATCCACTACATCATTTAGACATCCATTAATGATAACCACATTAATAAGAGTAAACCATATTAAACCATATATGCAAAACACAAATGAATTAATCATGAAGATATATAAATATATATATATTTCCACAGATACAACATAACATGATTAGTAATTACAAATGATAGTTCATGAATGATTACATGGTATGAATAAACATTACATCAATCTGATAGTACAATATAATGAACATATAAATAAATTACATCAAGGTCCTCCCAACACATGTGGGAGAGATACATCAATATATGAAATACATCAGTAGTACAAATACACATATGGAGCATATGAATCCTGGATCAACAACATCTTCCAAAACCCTGCATTGAAAGATAAAACTACATCCAAAGGGAACCCAACGAGGTGCGAAGCACGTTCCACCCAACCACCCCCGTGCTGGAAATAAACAAGGAATGATCCCTGACCAAGCACATCTAATAGTAACACAAGACTAACTCCATACAAGATAACATAACATCAAAAGACCACATAGAAACTCAACAACGATAAATCACCAAAAGTCATAACAATAAACCACTTCGAGAGGACTTCAATAAAACAACTCAAATGGAATGCTAGAGGAGAGTGTCATCGCATGGTTTCACATGGATTATCCAGACAACCTATCACAAGGTACCACCTCCATTTATGCATGGATTATCTAGACAACCTAGTTCAAGGTGCCGCCTCCATCTATGGTTCTCCTGGTAGCCTATCTCAAGGTGCCGCTCCATAGGGTTACTCATGCGGAATCGTTAACCCCTCGTGAAGACGAGGCAATGACCATGCCAACCACAGCCTTCTCGGTCTTCGTTAGTCTATGATAGCACTAACAAGCGGACGAGGCATCATAATTATCTTATTAATGTTTAACCACCCACCCATAATTAATTACTTAGGTTATCACTTATTACTTTAACTCTACGTGGGTTACCCATTAAACCCCTTTGTGCACCAACCCCCACTTAGAGCCACTCTCTCTAGACAATCAACACATAATATCCAACACAAAAGGATTGTACCAACAAGAATTACTGAACCAACAAATGGAACATCCACGAGGCATAACCATCTCGCCAAAAACATATGAAACATATCCATAAAATGGTACAATCCATGTGCAACCCAAATCACAACCATAGTCAAAATATAGGCCAAAAATCAAATTGAAAAAATCAATACAACATCAATATTCCCACCTCTAGATGTCCTAAACAACAACTTAAGTTCTGAAATTAGGACAAACTAACTCTAGGGTTTTCCCGCAAGACAAAAACCCAAAAAGAGAAAGCCACAATAGGATAAACGAATAATCTTGAGAGAAAATGATTACATAACTCAATACCATAAAACTCATTTTAACATACAAAAAATTTTGCTAAGTAAATAAATCAATTACTCGAGAAACTTTGATTCTATTCAAAACACATAACTTAATTCTGATTTGCACAATTACATTATATCATTGCAATTTTCTTAAATTTAACTAATCAATTTATAATCACAACATATCTATAAAAATAAAAACCACCTTTATATATATATATATATAATAATACATTTATCATATAAATATAAAAAAAAACCATGTATTTAAATCATTTTCTAAAAACTGAATAAATTAATTCACTGTAATAATTACAAAAGGAATGTATACATTCATACGTACACACACACACACACACACATATATATATATTAATATACATATATATGATGTATTAATATTTAGAAAAAAACAAACTAAAAACGAATTATCAAAAAAACCATTTAATTTATATACACCGCCCCCCCATAGAGCTTGTGGTACTCAGCCTGTGGTATTGAGTACCACAGGGTGGGCAAGGCCGCAACCCCCATAGGCTGTGACGAGCAACCTTGGCTGTTGTGCGCAGCCTGTGGCGGCTGCGTACAGCCGACCACGATGTGCCGTGGGTGGTACGGCCTCGGCCGACCCCCACCACCATAAATTTTTATTATTATTATTATTATTTATTTATTTATTTATTTTAAATTTTTCATTTTCAAAATAACACAGAATTCAAAAATGCAATTTTTTTTTAACATAATTTATTCTATAAAACCATTTTGAAATCCAACCCATATATTTATTTATACAAAAAAAATTCTTATAAAACGAACAGTATATAATTTATATTTATATATATACATATATATATTTATACATATATATATATACATACATACATATATATACATATATATATATTAAATATATATACATTTAGCGAGAGTTTCAAAACAAATAATATAATAAATTTTATTTATCAGACCCAATAAACATCTGGGCATGCAATTTCAACAAATTCACAAAATGATTTTCTTTCCAAAGTAAATTCAACATAATAACAACAATGATTTTCTTTCCAAATAATAATTCCTCATCTTAATTTTATTGAAGAAATTCAAAAGGTTTAACTATAGTTTTCAATAGAGAAATTCAAAGGTTTAACAATCAAATTCTCAATCACAGAAAACCTCTTTGAAAACATAGAGAAATTAATTTTCAAACATGGCAACAAGATTTTGTTCACAAAATATTAAGTCTAAGGAAATAATGATTTGGAAGAACATGGAGTCCTTCGTTCGATGTAGAATCCCCTCTGTAGCTTCTTCTCAATTTCATGCCTTCAGCTCCCTTTTGAACCAATCCTTTCTTGAAAACAATTTTTTTCCGAAGAAGCACAAAAAACTATTCTTCTTTTCTTTTTTTTATAGACAAAAACCAGAAAACCCTTATGTGTGTAAAAACTCCCTCATAATAAAAATAAATAATAATAAATAAAGCTCATTATCTTTTTCCTCAAAAATCCTCTCCATTCATTGGCTCTTTTCTTGCTTTTAAAAGCACACACTTATCTCACCATTTTAATTAAAAATTAATTAATTCCACATGATATTATCCTCACAAGATATTCTCTTCTAATTTTCTAATTTAATATCAAGAAAAAGATAATATATAATTATCATCATCACTACTTATTTAAATTAATTACTTACACTTTTAATTAATTAAATAACTTTTTAATTTACAATATATTTTAAATTCATCATTTTACTAACTTACAATTAATTCAAGGCAACAAAACAACATTAATTAATCTTATAAAATAAAGATTAATTAAATAACCACTAACCATAATGAAATAAATAATCAACAATTTTAACAATACAAAGACAAGGACAAAACCTAAATCATGACACAACACAACTCACAATGAGATGACGGACTTGGGACGGGCACACTTCCTTATCAACTCCCTTTTTCAACATTGTACCCGTTGGGTTAATTTAACGCTCGCCCTGTCCTGCCGAAACAGGTGGAATCGAGACTTTGTTCCTGCATTTCCTACATACAAATAAACATCAAGTAGCATGTAAATCTCCATTGCAAACACAATGTGAAAGGAAATTGTGGGGTAGCAGGGCGCTCACAAGCGAGTGATGCTACTTTGTCCTTTCACCAAGACTCACTAACAACCACATTAGAAAACATAGCATCATAGAATCACAACATTGTCACATATAATATTAAAGAAAAACCATATCATAATCAAATAATCTAACCACCACATAAAGTATCATAAATCATCATAATAATGTCAAGTGCAACAACCAGCTAAACTATGAATCCACACACAACCAAGTCGGTGAACTAATCACCATCACAAACCAATATCAAACTAACACATAAGAGTATCAAAGAATAGCAAAGAGTATCAACAACATGGGGGTATTACATATATATTTCACGTAAATGAAAGACAACATAAGTTTATTGAACTATAAATGATGAAATAACTTACCAATCAATATTTAAAATTCGAAAATAACAAAAAAAAAAAATTTGAGTATTCATTCCTGAATATCTATTTTAATAGATTATATATATATATTATTTTTGTATATAACATATCACACACGCTCTCTATATATACATTACTTTTTTATTCTTTAAAAAACATTATTTAAAGAACTAATTCATATTTATTATATAAATGTGAATTTTGTGTAGCTTCAAACTATCATAATTTATATGTTGTTCATTATTTTAAAGCACATTAATATTAACTATCCTCTCAAGATATACTAGACAAATTTATACAAATTTCTGCTCCAAATGAGTTTCCACATAATAAAGTGGGAATACAACTAAGCAAATCTTATATTATAATAAGGATACAATGATTCCAAAGGTCATTTTCGCATATTAAAACTCACCAAAGTAGAGTTTTAGCCACTAACATGTATTTCATTTGCTAATTTTTTTTTCTCAAAGTGCAAACAAAGACAATAATGATTTCCTTTATTACACGTGTAAATAACATAATTTTTAATAAGAAATATAATACAAATAAATTATTGATAGTTTATTTATATTTTATTTTATAAATTGATTAGATATTATGAATATTTAAAAACAAATTATTATGATGTTATTTTATGGTGAGATAAATGTCGATATCTTTTCTTTATATTTTAGTTATCATATTTATGTTATTAAAGGATTTAAAAATTCTAGGCAAATGTAATGATTGGTATAAAGGTAATCTCTATGACACATGGGCATCCACCTAGTCAACAATAAAGTAGGGATAGGGTATAGGTATAGAAAATAGGGAATTTGTTATATGTTGAAGTTGCATCACCCCTAGTAGACATTCATGCCAAAAGTGGAACAAAAAATAGAAAATGAATTGTTGCCAAAAAAAATGCCTTAAGAAATGTGATCTTATGGATTGCAATGGATGTAGGATATGCACTACAAGGATATATGGCTGATTGAAAAATACATGTCACTTTTGATGAAAAAGGTTGAATGTTGGAAATATATAATTTGGTGCTTGCTAAGGGAGGGTGGCATGCTACTTTGTACATGCTAGATGCATCAACATTATACATGTGGTAATATAACCATGTTTGAATAAATTTTGTGGAATCTTAAGTTTGTTCACTTCAGTGAGAAAGGTCTAAAAACCTTAGTAAATAAAGATATGATATATGGTTTTATTGATTATTCTATTGGTAATAAATTTTGTTAATATTGTGTGTTGAGATTTAATAAAATAGAGCGGAGTTTCTTCTAGGAAGCGCTAGAGTAAAGGATATTTTGGAAGTGATACATAATGTTATGTTTGTTCCTATGGATATCAAATCCATTGGTAAGTCTATCTTATATATCATTTGCTAATGATAATTTTGATTATTCTAGGGTATATTTTCTTATGAAGAAGTCTGAGGCATTTCTCAAGTTTAAGGAGTTTAGGTCTCTTGTTGAGACTCACAATGGTAAGAAAATAAAATTTCTTAGGAATAATAATGGTGATGAATTTTCTCCAAGGATTTAAAAAATTTTTATAAATGCATTGGTATTATAAAGTAAAGGACAACACCGCATACACTACAATGAAATAAAGTGGCTAATAGGTTGAATATAACCTTGTTAGATCAAGCAATAAGTGTATTGAGTAGTGCTATTATAGGAATTTTCTTAGGTTCCAAAGGAGAGATGTGATACTTTATATTTCAAAGTTAAAATGTGTTAATAGTTATGATGATAATTTTGAAGGATACAACCTTTGTAATGTAGAAACTTTGAATGTTCTCTACCTAAGGTTGTTACATTTAGGGAACTTAGAGTCTTGTCCAAGGAAAGTTAATCAAAATAGAATAAGAGGGAGAAGGTTTTGTTTGAATATAAATTAAAGAAATATCATGAATATAAAACTAAATAGAAAAGTAGATATGATAGTTTAGAAGAAGAAGCTAAGACAAAAACATTTGATATAAACTCTAAAGAAGAATATGATGCATATGCAGAAATTAATTTTTCACTAACTATGAGAAGATCTACGAGGTAATGAAGAACACCTAATAGCTATAATCCACCAATTTTTCCCATCTTACATTTACTCCTAGTGAATCAAGTTATTTCGAGTAGCCTCTCACTTTCAAAGAAAAGAAGTCTTGGAAGAATTCCATGAATGAGGAGATGTTGACATTGAAGTAGTGTCAAACATGGGATTTGGTTGATTTCCCTATGGATAGGAAATACATTGGATACAAGTAAGTATTCAAGAATACCTTTATAATATGGATGATTTAAGAGATACAAGGTATGGTTGGTTATAAAGGGATATTCCCATGTTGATGGTATTGATTTGGGTGAGATAATTACTCTAGTTGCTAAGTTGATTTCTATTAGGATGTTGTTATCCATAGCTATGACATATGATCTTGAGATAGAGAAAATGGATGTTAAGTAAACATTATTTTATGGAAAATTAGAGGAAATACACATGGAACAATCTAGAGGATTCAAGGTGAAAGATAAAGAGAATTTGGCTTGCAAGATGAAAAGGTTGATATATGTATTAAGACATTCCTCATGTATGTGGAACCAAAATATTAATTCAAATTGCTATAACTATGGTTTAGAATAAATTAAATGGTAAATATGTGTATTAAAAGTAACTAAATGGTCACATTCTAATTTTATTTTTTTTGATGATGTTAATAATCGAAGACAATAAGACACTAATTTAGGAACTTAAAAATCAATTATCTAGCAATCTTGACATGAAATACTTAAGTGTTACTAGATATATAATTTTTATGAAAATATATATAGGGATAGTACCAACTAAAAATCATGGATAAACCAAAGAAATTATCTTGAAGCTATTTTGTAGAGTGATATTCCCAAGTTGATGGAATTGGTTTCAGTGAAATATTTTCTCTTATTGTTAAGTTGAGTTTTATTAGGATGTTGTTATCCATAGCTACAAATATATGATCTTAATATACATAAAAAAGGATGTTAAGGAAAAATTCTTGTATGAAAACTTAGAGGAAGTATACATGGAAAAACCTAAAGGATTCAAGGTCGAAGGTTTTGATAATCTATTTTGTAAGCTAAATAGGTCATTGTAAACATTAAGGAAATTCACATCTACGTGGAATTTTTTTTTGATTATTTATGCTAGAATTAGGTTTTGAAAGAATAATATTTGCTCACTATGTGTGTTATAAGAAGGTAAATGGTCACATTCTATTTTATTTTAATGTTTATTATATGCTAACCATTGGATACAATAAGACATTGATTCAAGAACTTAAAAATTAATTATCTAGTAAGCTATACATGTAATAATTTGGTATTTATATATATATACTTGTTGAACACTTGGAATACTGAGAGGGGGGTGAATCAGTATTCTTTTAAACCATTAAAAAATTTAAGCTTCCAATCCACATAGTAGATTGAATTGTGATAAATGAAATAAAGCATGAAATATTCAACAATATCACATAGCACATGAACACTAGGATTTTTACATGGAAAACCCAAAATGGGGAAAACCATGGTGAAGATTAGCTCATAATATATAGTATATTTACAAAAGTGATCACTGCAAGTGGACTTACTATCCAAGGGAACTCAATATATCCACTTCAAGAATAACATCAATTAGGTCCTAATTAGATGTATCATACAAAATAGACAATATATGACTTGTGAGCTCAAATCCTTCCACACACGCCTCACACCAAGATTCAATACATAAAAAAAACTTGAAATAGGTTGGCATTGACCTATAATAGCTCCCACATAACCCCACAATACTTATTTAACCCTCATATATCTTCACACCTATTAGGTCAGCATCACAGAAGACCTAATACAAAAATTCTTCAATTGTATACCCATATTCAGACATGTGTCCCTTAAAACATCATGCCAACTAGAATTCACACTTTATTGGCATCTATAAACATCTCCTTAAATCCAAAAAACAAAAATCCTATCCGTAGAGAAGTGGGGACTCTCTTACTCATATGCATTGTATAGGAAATGACTGTAATTTGCAAGGCCAAATTTTTGTCATTCATATCTTTCAAACCAAAAGCTAAAATACAATGGAATTATGGAATTAGATGCTTCTATCAACCAAAAAAAAATACTAGAACCACAAAGTGAAATGTTAATTCACAGACTAGTGCGGACATAAAAAATGGATGATCTGTACCTAGAAACATTGGTAAAAATACTTAGTCATTTTTCATCATAGATGCCTTCATCTAATCAAACCTTCTTCCAAAATTGACTTATGTAAACATCAAAGTACAAGCCTTCTAACATGTTTTGGGATGTTAGAGCCAACCAAAATTATCTACACCAAAGTCTTCATATCAAGATACAATATTGACATCAATGACAACACTACAACACATAATAGCATACCTTGTGCCTATCCCCCATACTCATGTTGCCAACAACTGCATCAATGATATCTCCTCATTCTTCCAACAATCTCCCCATTTTTCATTGATGGAAACATGCCAAAACATCTCTAAAATATTTCCAAAACATTCTCCCCGTTTGAAATCAAGGGAAAAGAGTGCCTACAACAACTGTTCTAACATATATCGGATCTCTCCCTGAGAAATATATGCATATGTATAAATTGACAGATTGAATTGACTCCCCCTGAGTCATGTAGCAGAGAAAAATGAAAAATTTATTCTGGAAACTATTTTATATACTCTACATATGTAGAAAGAATTTGAACCTGAAAACTAAAAATGCATAAAGAATAAGAAATGTTGTCAATTAGAAGAGGTTGATTCTTGTAACTTTTGCACATGGGTTTGCCACACCTATTTACCTTCTTCCCATGTCTTCTTGGCTGCCCCAAGAAATTTGCATTGTGTTTCAAACTCCATCAACATATCTTCTCCTTCTTCGAAAGTGCTAGGTACAAGATTCATCTGTGTAGCTTTGGTAGCACTCAAAAGGGAACTTGAAACAAGTATGAGTTTGGGATTTGCCAAGTCCCTTATCTCTCCAAATTGCAAAATGATATGCTCCTTTTGGGTTTGTAACTAAAATAATTTCTTGTGAAAATATTCTATAATATTTCTTGTATCTCCAGCTAGGTCAAGTGTTGGATCATAGGCATTGGAGGAATTGTTGATTTGGGACTCAATGGAGTCCATTTCCTTCCCAATGCTCTATGTGGCTCTGAGCCACTTCATACCATATTGCAACAAAGAATTTTCCCCATCCACACATACTTGTGCATCCTTCAGATTCTCTAATTTTTTTTTTATGTGCAGAAGCACATTTCTTAGTAAATTCCATCATTTTCTTATCACTTATTCTCTTTTCAACTTCATTCTCAATTTGTTCCTTAAGACCAGAGTTATATTCTTTAAAAAATGAATTAACAATTTCAAATTATACTAGAAAGTGAAGTATCAATGTTTGCATCAAGTATGGCTTCATGTAATGCCTTTATTGCTTCTTCCATCAGATCTCCACTCTTTTGATGTGTTTCTATGATCTCCTTCTGAGAAAATGCATGGAATACATCTCCCAATTATAGCTTGTAGATGGCAAAACTATTGTCTAGATCTACATTTCCCTATTGCATAGGTACTTGTAGGAGTTGTGATGATACAACAAGCTAGAAATTGAGCTACATACTTAGTATATTCTTCAAGGAATCTCCGAAGGAGCCAGAGGATTCACTAGAGGTCTTTGTAATCTTTGTTGCTTTCTCCTTTAACTTCTTTTCCTCATTCTTACCTAGAGTTTAATAGATTCTCTTCTTCTTTTCTTGCATCTCCAGATGCATCCTCATTCTTACCTTCATCTTCCTTCTCATTATTTTCTTGTTCTTCTTCCTTTTTTGTATCAACCTTATCTTCATCACCATCCTTACTTACATTCGCTTCCTCTATAAGCTGATCTATGTTAATCGGAGGAGTAAAATGTTTTCTTCATGTACTAGAGGAGGAGTGGATGTACCTTGCTTTGCTGCTTCTTCACTGTAGACACATAAAATTGACCTAGGCCTATGAACTTTATTTTCTCCATATTTCTTCCTAACATAATTTAAATATTTAATTATGTCCTATAGTCCAATTTCAACTATTAATTAAATAATTCTTAATTATTTAATTAATTCATGTCTTTTATTCCTCCTGACTATTTAAATAAATAAATTATATTTATTTTATTTAAATACGTCTCTAATTTCTTTTGTCTCTCCATAATTAAATAAATTCATAAATTTATTTAATTATCCCTTGTCCACTATTTCCTCCTAATTATTTGAATAAATAAATTTTATTTATTTATTTAAATACGTCACTAATTTCTAATGTCTTCTTATAATTAAATAAATTCTTTAATTTATTTAATTATTGTCCACCTTGGCTTTTTCTAATTTTAAATAGTCATTTATTTAAAATTGTCCCACTTTCTAATTTTCTCTCCAAGTAAATAATTTAAATTAATTATTTACTGTCACATGGTCCCACCACTTTTGAATTAAATTAATTTTTAATTCCAAAGGTCAACTCAGTCTTTAATTCAATTTTTTTTAAATTATTATTTGAATCTCCAACTTTTTCTCTTGTCACGTGCAACCTTGTCCCTTGATTTTATTTTTCTAAAATCAAATCTCATCCCTTCATTTCAAACTTCACCCTAATGTTTCCCTAACCCTAATTGATGGTTGTCACATTTAATTGCAAACTTTGATCTTAGGGCATCTCTCATTTGACAATCTTGACCCTTCACCCACAATTGGCTTTTCTATAAAAAAGGCAATTTTAGCCTCATTTGACACACTTCATAGACTTCATGCTCTTGACTTCATACTCCATAGGCTATTTTATACATACTTTAGGCTTATTGCACACTTGCATACTTACATTTGTAGCTTTTTCATAAAATCCTTCAATATTTGCTTAGGACATTGTCATAGTCATAGGTTGCTCATCACAAATTTGAGGGAAATTATCTACTTGCAACAAATGGAGAAGGTGAAATGAAGGGGATTCATGGAGGTTTGAAGATATTTGGTAACATTGTTCTTTGTTTTCATGCTTTCTAACTCCATTATTCTTCATTGTTTAACTAGGGTTTTTCTTGTTTATGCTTTATAATGCTAACCTAAATATCTTCCTTAGTTACATTGGTGAATCCGACGTGAAAACTCTCATTTTTGAAGATTTCTATACATATTTTTCTTGTTTTTACAAGTATAGGTACAAAGAGCTATATTTGCAACTTTCTGAGCCGCAATTACTGCGTCACGACATATTCGGTCTACAGAACAATGCAACCACAATCCCAAGCCGCATTTGTTGACCTGAACGATGCATGCACTCTGTTGAAACACATTTGTAGGTTTCAATGATGCATATGTAGGCCACGACACATTTTCTATGTTGAATGACACATTTGTCTAGTAAATTCCAGCTTTTGGCTATGTGACGCATTTGTTGTGTAGAACGACACAATCGCCTGGTAAAATTGTATTTTTGGATTTTTATAGAATTTCTAAATTTCCTCTTTTCTGTTTAGTAGGTTAGATATTTTGGGTTACTAATCTGGTTGTTTACAACACATGGCAAGCTGGAAAATGATTCTAGCCTTTGTTGATTTGTTTTTAATTCCTTTTACAATCCTAAATATAAAAAAATAAACAATCTACAACTTGCATTCACATATCATGGACTTAAAATGAACACAATATTACATCGAAACTCATTAAGGCTAATATTTACATGCATTTTCATGACATGGTCTTAAAATGAACATTGCATGTCTCACATTGAGTTAAAGTTTAAAATGAACAAAGTGTTTGTTGTGTTTCTCTCGCATTAAGTTTAGACAATTAAAATGAACAAGTGTTTGCAATTTGTGTAACCCTGATTCAATAATAGAAGTATCATCTCTCCTTGAACACTTGTGTGATCCTGGGTGCAAGAGAAGTTGTTATTGACTCTAGGAATTGGGCCTTCCTTGGTGGGAAAAAGTACTCACCCCAAGGCAACTCAAACTTGCAATGGAGCTCTTCAGCCGAGCTACTCCCGACCGGTATACAAATATGAATCCTAATTAAAAACTTAGGATTACAAGTGTGGATGTGTCACACAAACAAGCGAATTCCTCAAAATACTATGGAGTGTAACCTCTACAAGCTGGAATTCCTCCTTATCAGAGCTAATCTTGCCTCATTTGTGGCCACTCGAATGGGAGCCCGATGTTTGCCTCCTACAATGATTTCATAACTGGGCTTCTATGGCCATAATTCAAAGATTGTACATCTAACCTAAATAGTCATTCAACCACTATGAAGGTGCATTTAACTTGTCAACCCAGGGACATGAACTTGAAATGGGTTGGCACTGAATGTGCACTAGGAGCTCAAGTAGTCATTGTGTCCTACAACTAAGAAACACAATGTTGAAAGTAAATTGTTTTAAAGGAAGTAAAGAAAATATTGAGCATCAACCAACAACTATGCTAAACTAAAATGCAAAGCAAGACTGAAAGATCTAAGCAACGAACAAGAACTACTCTGTCTACTTTGGCTGTAGAAATAGTTAATGCCATATTTCAACCTAAGTATCAAATGACAAGTAATACTAAGCTAATGCTAAACTAAGAGAACGGATTACTCACCAAGTGGCCCCCCTTGGATAAGTATCCTCTACACTAACAACAACTCAGATGTTCGAACTCAAAACTTTATTTTCATTCACTGTAAATTATGAATACAATGAGTGATGTATCTATATCACTAAAATGAGAGTACAATGTAGAATCGTGCAACCAATTGAAGATGGAGCATCAAATTATTATTTATAATACAACTAACAAGGCAGTCAACTCCATGACTAGGAGGACCCCATTTAGGGAAAGTAGGGAAAAGTGGAGTGGTGACGGTTATGCGTGCATGGAATCTGGTTAGACATGCAAGTCAAGTGCGGATTCAACACAGCAGTAACACCCATGCATGCTCGATCATTAAGGTCCTTTGCAAGGCAGTTACATTCAGTTGCATGAAGAATCTTTGCTGCTAGCTGCCTTGACCTGGAGCGGCTTCTCAGCTGGACATTATGGTGCATGCCCAGCTAGCGGTGTCCTCCATAACTTGATGTATTAAGTTTGCAGTCCAAGGTTAGTGCACACAATAACTACACATCAATAGCCACTCTAAGAAACACTCATTAATTTTATGCAAATCAACATAGATGACCCACATATTATGCCAAATATAATTAAAGCCTATAGAGGTAGGGTAATGTCAAATGTCAATGGTTTGAGGGAAACATTATGCTAATACCAATGCTTAAGCATTAAAATCCATGACATCAACAAGCAAATAGACTATAGATTTTACCCAAACTAGACCAAAAACTAGGCTCATCACTCCCCCCAACCTAATGTTTTGTTGGTCCTTCAGCAGGGGAAGAGTTGTTCTTTTTCTTGGTCAAAGCTTTAAAATTTGCAACTGAGAGTTGTCCAACATTACTGGCCGTAGTGCGTGAGTGAGGATCCCAATAGAATCCTCCCAATTTGTCAAATCTATCCCATCTCTTCCTTTCTGCAGCAATATCACTCTAGTAGAATCTAAAATTTGGAATAGGCCACATGAGCATGGGTGGCTGAAAAGTCAGGGGAAGCTATTTCCATCCCTAAGTTCTTCCAATCTAAATATGTCTCTCAGTTCTTTTTAATGCTGCAGCATAATTTTGGATGGAATGAGGCTTAGCCTGCTTGAGATCATCGGTCAAACTATTCCATCTCTGGGATAAACATCTCCTCATGGTTTCCTCTTTTTCTGTTATTTTTACCTCATACTCAGTGTAAGCTACCTCAATCCAAGCATAATCCTATTGCCATAGCTCGGTTTGAGAACATTTTATGCCATTCTCTATAAATATCCCTTGGGTGATTTGATTTAGCTCTAACATGCAAAGGGATATCAAACTCCAATTGTTTATAAATACCGTGCTGCTATCCCCAACTAATTTCATTTTGCACTCAAGACATGAATGCTCTCAATTAAACATCTCCAACATATAGCAGTAGGTTCTATTCATGGTCTCTTGCGACAACATAATTATGTAAATAAAATTCACATAACAAATTCTTCATATTAGGGGAGGAAATCCTGTAAGCATTGAAAAATTCCATAGGGGTATCAAAAGAAGGATTCGAACTTGAGGCAAGTCTTGACATCTTAAAAGAGATACTTCTCTTTATGGAGCAAAGCATAGACCCTCAGGGGTTCTCTACATTCCAGAATCTTTGGTGCTAAAGCTGCCATATCATCTATCCTCTACTTCAAGGTAGCAATTTCTGCATTTTACTCAATTTCTTCATCCTCTTTTGAATTTCTTCCTTTAACTTCCATTTTTCCCTTTTCCATTCTTCCTCCCTTCTTTTTATCTTTGTCCAAAGATTCAAAATTGCTGCATGTACTGAAAAATCAAGAGGATTATGAATACCTACCAGTCTTTTGCCATATGGAATTATTTGCATAGACTCAAGCATTCCAGTCATCTCCTCATCTTCGGTTGTAAGGGTGTTGTTTCTTCTTCCTTTGGCTACAGGGACTCTTGCTCTTGTTGTGGCTATAGGAACTCCTGCTCTGGTTCTGATTGTTGTTGCAAGACTTCATGCTGTAGGACCCTTTGCTCATGCTACAAGAAGTTTTGATTTTCCTCCAATTCCTCTGCAATTCTAGCAAGATCAACTAATGTTATGTTTTTTGCTCCCTTAAATATGCCTTCTTCTTCTTCTTTTTCAACACACTCCTACTCCATTGGAGATTCAAGGTCCTCATGTTTTCCTTTGGCTACAAGAGGAATAGTATCAGCTTTCCTCTTTTTTGGACTTGGTACTTTTATTTCCACAGGTTATATTTTAGCCTTTCCTTTTCTTATTTCTACCTCCCTCTACTATGCCCTAGTTTTCATGAGGGTTTCAAGTGGGACTTCATCATCATCAAGACCCGAGGAAGACCTTTCTTTTTTTGAGTGCTCTATTTCAGAAGAACTAATTTTCATGGTTTCCTTTGTTGTAGGAGGATTCATGCTAGAGCCAACGCTAGAAGTTGAAGCACTAGGAATGGCTTTCGCCATGCTTACCCTCCTGCTAGACTTACGAGATCGAGGTATAGCCCTAGGTGGAAAATGTTCAACATCGACAGACTCCTGGTGATAATCTTGATCAACCTTAATAAACTCTTCCCAATTCATTCTAGAAACATCACGCAGAGATTTTTCAACTAGCAATTTAATCAGGAAATGGTGGGAAACATAATTATCCCTACCTTTCTGTGTCTCGGTCACCATGATTGAGAGAATATTGTACAACACATTGGGTACATTCATCCTCCTCCCATGCCTCATGTGATTCAAAAGCTTGAAGTGGATAGAATACAAGTTTGACTAGCATCCCTTGCAAGTAATGTATTTGATGACATACACAACTATCTGCTTCCATGGCTCGGGCATAGACATTCTTTTTGCGCCCTAATTGTCTATGGTCAATGGGGGATCATTTGGCTTTGCAAATTCAGCCCTAGCTGACCTGGTGTCTCTGGAAACAGGGTAATTTTCACCATCAGTAGGTAACCCTGTAACTTTTGCAATTCTTTCCTTTGTTGCTACAACTTCTAACCCTTTTATTGTGGCTTTTCCTTCTAAAAATGTTTGAGCAAATTCAAGGGAAATTCCTTCATCAAAACCATCCAGTTTCAAAAAGTAGTCTATCCATCCACAGTTTTGAAATTTAGCCAGGCATTGTGCATCCTGTAGTAAGATATCATGCACCGTGGGTTCGTTTCGAACTAACCCACTTACCATTGTCTGCAATCAAACAAATGCTCTGCAACTCATTTCAACTTTTTCTACAATTCTCCCCTTAAATGCACTTCCCTACAGTATCTGCATTGACTGTATTTCCTTTCTTCTTTTTATCTTCTTGCTTGCAACTCAAGGTTAGGACAGGGCAATAATAGCAAGAAAAGAAGTGATAGAGGGAAGTTATGATAGGAAGAATTGGCGGCTGCACTTATTGTCATTTCACTCATGCAATCATCTCATCTTAAAATTCTAATGTAGCCTAATATGGTTTGACACATAGACAATAAAATATTTGCATCTTTTTTGTTTCCCTCCCCCCAACCTAAATTTGAACATGTGTCCGCACATGCGAGATGGGAGTGGCGATTGACAAGCGATAATGGCATTTATGTGAATACATATGCTAATGTACAACGATTAAATGAATGTACTTAAAAGATGATTAAAGATAGTAATTAATGCACACATACCTAAATGTGTGGAAGATTTACTGCAAAGATCATGGATGAGTAATGCTCGCCTTGCTAGAAAATGGATTGAGCAATGAATGAAGATGGGGTGGAATGGAGTGAGATGGAATGAAGTGATGGAAGAGAGAGAAAGGTGGTATGGATGGGTGGATGGGTGGATGACAGAGAAATGGGCTTCCACATAAGTGAAAGTCTTTATTATGAAAAATATGTACCTCAATTAGGCTGAAGGAGGGACACTAGGTCCACCGCCTTTGGCTATAGGAAGCTCTGAGTGCTGGGTGAACTGCTGCAGGAATTCTTCTTTAGAAGCTGACCTGTGATATAACCTAAGGCGATGATCATTGAAAAGTAATTTGAACCTGACAAGGCCAATGGTGGTAAGTTGGATGACTCCATTGGGAAAGACCTCAGCAATCTCGTAGGGTCCTAACCATCTTGTCTACAATTTTCATGCATTGTCCTAGTATCTGGAATCATAGAGCAAGGCCCAATCTCTTGGTTTGAACTTCCTTTCTTTGATAAATTTGTCATGCCACTTGATCCTCTAGTTCTACATTGCTTCAGTATGCTGCAGGGCTACTCTCCTTATTTCATCCAAAGCATTTAGCCGCATGATTCTTGCTCTCTGTGCTTTAGAAATGTCCATCCCTAAATCTGCTACAGTTCACAGAGTTTTGTGTTCAAATTTGATTGGCATGATGGCGGTCTTTCCATATAACAACTCAAATGGGGTGAAGCCTGTAGTTATTTTCCATGTTGTCCTATAGGCCCAAATAGCTTTGGGTAATCTTTTTGCCCAATCTTTCCTATGAATAGCCACAATTTTGGTTAGAATAGCTTCAATTTCTCGGTTTGTCACCTCAACTTGGCCATTATCCTAGGGGTGATAAGGAGTAGACTTTTTTTTCCTGATGTTATACTCATTCACCACTGTTTAAACAAGGGTTGATGTGAATTGTGGCCCTTGGTTAGTCACTATTTCTCTTGGAACTCCTTATCTCGTGAAAATATCCTCATAAAGAAACTCTACAACTTTGTTATCCTTTGCATGCTTCATGGCCTTGACTTCTACCCATTTTGTACATAATCAGTGCATACCAATATATAAGACTTACCATTTGATGGAAGGTTAACTGGTCCCAAAAAATATAATCCCCATTTGTCAAAAGGAGTGATCACTATCTGAGGGCACAGTGGAATCTCATTATATCTGGTTGGTCTACCCATTCTTTGAAATCTATCACATTTTCTGGTATACCTTCCTACATCTCAATGGAGTGTTGGCCAGTAGTACCCTATGTTCAAGATCTTCATTGTTGTCCTTTTGGCCGCAAAGTGTCCTCCACATGGCTCATTATGACATACATGCAAAATTTCATAAGTCTCATCTTCTCTCACACATCTTCTCATGACATGGTCAAGTCTAGTTTAAAACAAACATCCAACAATCCAGGAGAAGGGAAAAGATTTTTCAATTGGAGCCCTTTTCTCTTTTGGTGAGAAGTGAGAAGGAACTCTACCTATGACCAAGTAGTTGGCTATGTCAGCATACCAAGGTATTTGTACACTGAGAGAGAATAGATGCTCATCAAGAAAAGAGTCATCTATGGGTTGATTGTCTTCTGGTGTAGTCAGCCTTGAAAGAAAACCTGCAACAACTTTATCTCTTCCTGGCTTATCTACAATAGTTATATCAAACTCCTGCATCAATAATAACCATCTTGCCAATTTCCCTGTGATCGAAGGTTTATTCATGAGATATCTAATGGCTGCATGATCAGTGTGCACAAAAAATTGATATCCCATTATGTAATGTATGAATTTATTTAGTGCATAAACTACATCTAGCATTTCCTTCTCTGTCACAGTATAATTGAATTCAGCTCCTTGCAAATTTTTGCTGACCAAGTATATAGTATTTTCAACAGCTCCCTCTTTTTGTCCAAAGAATGCTCCTATGGAACAATCTGATGCATCAGTGTGAATGTGGAAAGGAAGCTCCCAATTGTGTCCCTTAAGTACAGGAGCATTTGTCAAAGTTGTCTTCAAAGTAGAAAATGCCTTGTCTCAAGCTTCAGTTCATTGAAATTTGACATCCTTAGTGAGAAGGGTATTCAACGGTGCTGCTACCTTGCTAAAGTCTTTGATAAATCACCTATAATATCCTACATGACCCAAGAAAATTCTAACATCCTTTTGTTTTGCAAGTGTAGGCATATTTGTGATTACCTCTATTTTTGCAGGATCTACTTGAATTCCCTTGTGGGAGATGTAGTGGCCAAGAACTACACCCTCTTGCATCATCATAAAGTATTTTTTACTATTTAAGGAAAAGTTTTGATCCTCACATCTTTGTAGGACCCTTTTGAGATTCTCTAATGCTTGATCAAATTCAACACCATAAGTGGTAAAGTCATCCATATAAATCTCCATGCAATCATGAGAAATGTCTAAAAATATACCAATGACTACCCTCTGGAAGGTTGCGGGTGCATTGCACAAGTCGAATGGGAGTACTGAGTAGGCATAGGTCCCCCATGGATAGGTGAATGTGGTCTTCTCCTGGTCTTCTAGTGCAATTTGGATATGGTTATAGCCACTGAATCCATCTAGAAAAGAGAAGTATTACTTTCCTGCAAGTGTATCTAAGACTTGATCAATGAAAGGTAAAGGAAAGTGATCTTTCTTGATGGCAGCATTAAGTTCTCTATAATCAACACAAACTCACCACTTCCCTCCTTTCTTGGGCACAATCACCAATAGAGACACCCATTGACTATTTGAAATGGGATAGATAAATCCCACATCTAGCAATTTCTACAGTTCTCCTTTCACAATTTCTCTCAATGCAGGGTTAATCATCCTTTGTGGTTGTCTTACTAGAGTGCAATCATTTCTGATATAAATTCTATGGGTACAAATTTTAGGATCCAGTCCCTTCATGTCATGATAATCTAATGCAAGTGCATGTTGATGGGCTCTTAATATATTTTCCAACAAAAGTTGTTGCGTTTCACTCAATTTATTATTAACATTCAGATATTTTCCATCTGACACCTGTATTTGTGTAGTTAATTCTACCATGGCTGCTTCATTAACACATGGTACCTTTAGTTCACATGGTAGAAATGTATGGAACACACCTGTTTCTGCAGGAAATATGTCTATAGGAACAACGCTTGCAGGAACTGTTGCTGCAGGAAATATGTCTGTAGGAACAATGCTTGTAGGAACTGTAGCTGCAGGAAGAACATCTGTAGGAAAAATGTCTATAGGAATAGTGGCTGCAGGAAGAACAAGAAGAAGTGTGCTGACTGAAGTAGAAGATGATGTGTCATCGACTCCATAATGATTTTGAATGATGTTAACCAACACCTCATCCTCATCTTGGAGCTGTATGAAAAAGATTTTTCCTAGCATCATAAGCTGCACCAAAAAATTAACTTCTTCAGCCTCTTCACCAACTTGTGGCCATACAAAATCTTTGTCATCATGAGATGGCTGAGCAGGTGGATGCAGAACAAAAAATTTAGTACACCTTCCATCCGAAATGGTCATGTCACTTGACTAACATCCAATGTAGGCATCTACGGTTGCCAACCAAGGTCTTCCAAGGATAATGGGATACCCACCTAGTGTGGCCTTAGGAGAAGGAATCATAAAATCTACTAGTTATTCCTAGGAGTCTAGCACTTCTACAAGATCCTCTACTACACCATCGGGCTTAATAGTAGAGTTGTCTACAAGCTGCGGGACAGTATGAGTAGATCTCATGCTTGCAATATTTAGTTGTTGTAGGGTTTATTTGGTCATTACATTGACTGTGCCCCTAAATAAATCAGAGTATTCTTCACTTGAATCCCATTTATGACAACTGCTACCACAGGACTGCTTGGGTCATTATACTTGGGAATAGTCACTTTTCCCAACATGACATCAGCTAGCTGGCCCACCACATGAACTGTAGTTGGGTCTTTCTTCTTCCTTCCTGGCTTCTTAAGATAAGCTTCCTTAATGGATTTGTCATAGATTGGAACATCTTTTATAGCCTGGAACAAGGGTATTTGAATGCATATATGATTTAGCTAATCCAGAATGTCAAAAGTAGTATCCTTCTTCTCTTCCTTCTTAGTAACTTCTAGTCTCTGAGGAAATGGTGGTTCTTGCTTGGTTCATTTGGCTTGGACTGGTTGAGGACTTTTAGGTGCATTTGGTTGGATAAGATCATTCAAAGGCTCCTCCTCTTCTTCCACCGGAAGCTCAGTAATGATGGGTTTGGAAGGGGTTGGTAACTTGGTTCCTGAACACAAATGGATATCACTTACACTCACAACATATGTAGGAAATTGGTTTGAATCAGCAGAATATATAGGTTGTTGGTGTTGTTTATTATTAGGATTGGATGTTGGTTGAGCTGGTAGCCGAGTTGGTTTAGGTGCATTAGGATTTTGGTTACCAGGTGGAGGCATTATAACAGGTTGTTGGGGGTGAGAAGGTGGCTGCATGTAGGTGGTATTCTGTGTAGGCCATTGCTTCCCTCCTCTTCATTGGTTTGTTAGCTGCCAATTTCCTCGAGGTGGTTTCCAATGCCCTTGAAATTGTTGTCAATTCCCCTAAGGTTGCTACCACTAAGGTGGAGGACTCTAATGGCTAGGCCAAGAGTTTGGAGGGTTACTCCAAGGATGTGGTGGATATCCTCCATAACTGGGTGGATATGGGGACTACCATTGGTTTCCAGATGAGTAAGATTTAAAATATGGTCCAACATAAGATAGTGGATCTGGTGGCATACCTTGTCTTGGAGCCCATGGCTTCCTCTGTGCAACATAGTAGACTTTGTCTGCTTCAATCTCAATTGTCTTGAACTCAAGTGGAATTTGCTTACTTTCTAGATTAGCGACCATCTTACATCTGCAATCCCTCTTCTTTTGTCTGCAATGAGGACAATACTCTATCAACATCATTTTTGCCTCCTTTTGCTTCTTTTTGTCTTGAACTGTATCTAGCTGAGTAGCTAGATTGTTAATAATATCTTGCTTGAAGTCTACCAGCAAATTAGTGATCTCCATTCTTGAAACTCCACTAGTAGTTGACCTACCCATGGATGATTGATAAGCTCTCCCTTTCTTTGAAGCTTCCTTGGAGTAATTCTGGCATATCTTCTTGATATCTTCCCAATGAACCTGGTAGACATCTCCTCCTGCCATGAGGTCCAAAACATCTGTGCAACCATCATTAATTCCTCTTAGGAAAATAAACTTTTGCGAGTCCACATTAAGTGCATGGTGTGGAGATTTTTGTAGGAAAAGCAAAAATCTTATAATGTAGTCTTCTAGGCTCTCGTCTTCCTTTTGCTACATTCTGAAAATATCTCCTCCTCTCATGTTACTACCCCTATAGTATTCCTTGTACTTCTCAAGGAATTTTGTCTTCATATCTTCCCAAGTTTGCACAATGTCTCTTCTTAGGCTCATGAACAATCTTAATGCAACCTCTTTCAAAGTGGTGGGAAATAACTTAAGCCTATGGGCATCAGTAGTATAATCATAACTCGTACAGAGTATGCCAAATTAAAATAAGAAGGTATCAAGATCTTCTGTCACAAGTCCATAGAACTTGGGGAGTGCTGAGGCAGGAATGTTCTTAATGTTGTCAACTTCATTCTGATGGGCAATGGGAAAGATAAAATCTAGTTGGTTTTGTCTGTTCCTATTTGCATCACCCATGCCTTCTTGATGTGGTTCAAGGAAAAAGGGGTTCTCAAGCTAATTTTGATCTTTTGAGGAGACTTCATAACTAGTCAAATCAAGATATGCGTTTGCAAAGGGGTGTGGATCTTCTTCTTCTTCTGATAAGTTCTGGTACTCAACTAACTGGAATGGATGAGGAATGTTAGGAAGAAATCTCTCATAAGCATCCCTTCTCCTTCCTTTATGCATGCGGTATCACTTAGTATCAGTTAGCTCACACAAAAAATTGGTAAAGAATCAGGAGGGTCATTACTTCCTATATGAGATTATGCTAAGAAAAACTTCCAATGATACTACAATCAAACTACCAATGACTGCAAAAAATTCCTAACTTGAAACCATCCCCGACAATGATGCCAAAAATGTTTTCCTTCTACAATGATTTCATAACTAGGCTTCTATGACCATAATTCAGAGATTGGACATCTAACCTGAATAGTCATTCAACCACTATGAAGGTGCATTTAGCTTGTCAACCCAGGGATGTGAAATTGAAATGGTCGGAACTGTATGTGCACTAGGGGCTTAACTAGGCATTGCATCCTACAGCTAAGAAACACAATGTTGAAAGTAAATTGCTAAAAAGGAAGTAAAGAAAATACGGAGCATCAACCAACAACTATGTTGAATTGAAATGCAAAGCAAGAATGAAAGATCTGAGCAATGAACAAGAACTACTCTATTTGTTTTGGCTATAGGAACAGACATAGAATGGACTTCTAGTGGCTGCAGGAAAAATCAATGCCAGATTTTAAACTAAGTATCAAACGACAAGCAATACTAAGCTAATGCTAAACTAAGAGAACGGATTACTCACCAAGTGGGCCCCCTTGGATAAGTATCCTCTACACTAACAACAACTTAGACGTTCGAACTCAAAAATTTATTTTCATTCACTGTAAATTATGTATACAAAGAGTGATGTATCTGTATCACTGAAATGAGAGTACAATGTAGAATCGTGCAAAATATTGAAGAAGGAGCATAAAATTATTATTTATACTATAGCTAACAAGGCAGTCAACTCCACAACTAGGAGGACGCCATTTAGGGAAATTAGGGAAAAGTGGAGCGATGACGGTTATGTGTGCATTGAATTTGGTCAGATATGCAAGTCAAGTGTGGATTTAGCACAACAGTAACACCCATGCATGCTTGATCGTTAAGGTCTTCTGCAAGGTAGTTACATTTGGTTGCATGAAGAATCTTTGTTGCTGGCTGCCTTGACCTGGATCGGCTTCTCAGCTGGATGTTATGGTGCATGCCCAGCTGGCGGTGTCCTCCATAACTTGATGTATTAAGTCTATAGTCCAAGGTTAGTATGCACAATAATTGCACATCAATAACCACTCTAAGAAACACTCATTAATCACATGCAAATCAACATAGATGACCCACATATTATGCCAAATATCATTAAAGCCTACAAAGATAGGGTAATTTCAAATGTTAATGGTTTGAGGGAAACATTATGCAAATACCAAAGCTTAAGCATTAGAATCCATGACATCAATGAGCAAATAGACTATAGATTTTACCCAAACTAGACCAAAAACTAGGCTTATCACCTGAACTAAAAAGCTTTGTGTAGTTGCCAAAACCGATCTATTAGTTGGTGCGGCAACGGTCATTGCCAAGGCATTCACATTCTCACAATTCTTAGTAGAGGTGAAGAGCCTGCCATGGGAGAGTTATGAGGGCTCGAAGCTTGGTTGGCTTGAGAAGTGAGTGCAATGTGAGGGATCACCCGCTAAGAATAAGTGTGGCTAGGGAAACCCACATGGAATCTAGTGGATATAGTCATTTCCTAACCTAGGATTGTGATTGTCTTCATTGTGCTTGTTTTCAACATTCAAAGACAAAACCATCTATTTTCCATGTGTTTTCTCAAACAATCTTCACAGATTTAGAAACACTCACTTAAATTGAAACAATCAAAAAATCTGCCAAAATTGCAAACAAATTAGACTTTTATTCACTTTGCAATGCATTTTCTATTCTGTGCAATGCATTTTCCATTTTGAATTGCATTCAAGACTTTATGAACCACATCTCTGACCTGCTAAGCCACATTTGCTAGCCTGTGCAATGCATTTGACTGTATCACAATGCATTTACTTTCCAAAACACTGTAATTGATTTTCTAAACCGCATCTCTAACCTGAAACGATGCATTTATTGAAACTGAGACACATTTGATCCTATGCGACACATTTGATATATGAAATGATGCAATTGCTTGGAATTTAGGAAAAAAACTATTATATTCCAAACCTCGAGACCAAACATTTTCAAACTACTTCTAAATATGTTTTGACCTTTGTCCAAAACCAGAAAAGGAATTGCTCAAATATTCTTTTCTCGCATCTTTTAGCTTGCATTTTACCATAGGCCCACCTTTGCAAATTTTAGTTACACCCTTAGGATCCATCATCATTTTCAGCATAAACAAGTCTTTAGGTCCTCATTTTTGTAGATTTTGGAAAAGGAAAACTTGTCAAACCTTGCAAAATCTTTGCCTTCAAGAGTAGGTTATCATTGGACTAAGTCAAAATCATTTCCTTTAGTCACTATCCTTTTGTGAGACCTTTCCAACTCAAAATTCTAGTTAGGAAACCTCACTTTTTCATCTTTCCCTTTCATTTAGTCCTACCAAAAAGTCCTTTGATAATCCAAATTGGGACATTAACCAAGCTTTGAGTGGTTGAGGAAACTTTTTCTAAAAGTCTATCAAAATTGATTGCACCTTAGACCTTTGCATTTGCATTGTAATACCTTTAGATCATTCATCTTAGTTCTCATTATCATTGGCATACCTTATTCCAAAAATCCAAAAAAATAGTGTCATACCTCTTATTTTAGTCTTCATTATCCATTTGTATTAGACATACCTTAGTTCAAAAATCCAAAAAATATAGTGTCATATAATTCCCATCATTTAGTTGTCATTCATTCTCTCTCATTTTAGAAAATCCTTATATGGTTGAGATAGGCTCCAAAGGAAAATAAGACAAATGGACCCTTTTGGACAAGACACCAACCCCTACAATTTTTCTAATGACATGAACCAAAACACAAACTTGGGGGCATCTTTTATCAACCCTTTCAGTGACATGAATATGATGTCTTCCTCACGTAATCCCTTTGAGAAATTTATACATAGAGATGAAAATAGAAAAGTATTTGTGGAAGACTTAGAAGCTGCAACCCAAAATCTTGATGTGGCTTCCGTTGTGGAGGAATTAATCCTGCAAGATTCAGAGAGATATCTAGCCATGCTTTTACACCAAGGGGCCAAATTTCCATGAGGGTTTGAAATTAATACCTTAAGAGAAACCTCTCCTAATCATGATGCAAACAATACCTCCAACACCAACCAACCTCTTTTGACACCACAACACAATGCAAACAATGCGCTCATTGGTACCACAACACAAAATGTGACAAACACCATCAATGCTACATTTAATGGCACCTCCAATCAAAATATGTCTAACACGATCAACACAACATCCTTTGGAGGAACATCAACCATATCACAAGTCACATCACAATCAATGCCTCTAATGTCAACAACATCATCACAAGCAATTAGGGCTACCTTTGGATCTTCAACCAATCCAATGGGGACAAATTCATTAAACCTTTTATTTGGATCATCATCTAGCACCATGGGAATGACATCGTCAAGCCTTATACTTGGGTCCTCAACTAATTCCATGGGGTCAAACTCATTGATCCCCTTTGGGAGGAATAAATGATGAATCTCCATTCTAGGACCTCATAAAAATGTTAATATCTCATCACAACTCAATACAAACACCAACATTCCACATGGCCACATTTACCAATTTGTACAAGGAAATCAAATAACAGATCACATGACTTCATCTGGACATCAAAACACTCAAGGACAACATATTTCACAAATACAGATCAACATTGTTGGAGTGCACATTCCCACATACACAACACATTCCTAATCAAAACACTCAATATCAACAAATTCCAAACCAAAATACGTCATACATTCCACAACAAGGCATCTCGAATCAGAACACATCATCATAGCATATGGAAACTCACAGAATACATATTACCAACATGTGTGATGCTACAAACAACCACATAATTGATGCACTCAAGATCAACTTGCGACCTTTAAAAAAAAATGGAGAACATGCAGTTGCAACATAAAATGACCCACACATAATACAACTTATGTCCATACCCATTTGACACAAGTTTACACATGCCACAATTCCCTCCAGGGTATGTGGTACCCAACTTCACCAAATACAAAGGAAAGACAAATCCCCTTGAACATATAAGAGAGTTTACAAGCAATTGCATGGACATTGCATATGAACATACCTCTCATGAGACTCTTCCCTAGGAGTGTTGTAGGTCCCACACTTGAATGGTTTGCTACCTTTCCTAAAAGAATCAAGCCATAGGAGGAACTTGCTAACAAATTTGTGCAATTTTTTTCCTATAACATCAACATCGATGTTACCATTACTAGTTTATGTATGCTTATTTAGGAAGAAACTAGCGAGAACTTTATTCCATTCTTCCAAAGATGGAGAAACTTAGCAAATTGATGCCCTATCGAGATACCTAAAAAATAAAAGGTATACATGTTTGTCCAAAACCTTTTTGGACCCTTAAAATACAATTTACCACTTCATTGTTGCACCACTTTCATAGACCTCATCGAAAATGGAGTCGAACTCGAAAAAGCCCTTATTGCTAAAGGAGAACTCAAATATGGTAACAAGAACACAAATTCAAACCCACCTGCTAACAAAAAAAATATTGGGTCAAAAACAAACACATCGCCAATGACAACATTGTTGACGCTAAGGCAGTAAATGCCACAGGTCCTGTAATCACTCTCAAAGGAGCTCAACCACAAAACACACCATTGACCACACTGACACCTACCATGAACACCATCCAAAATAATCAAAACAATCAAAACCAAGGGCAACCACATTAAATCAGACAATTTCCAAAGAGATGCACGTACACTGCCTTGGGTGAACCAATTGAAGTGGTCCTTAAGAAGCTCCTCCAAAATGGCATCATCACATTGCAAGACCCCAAACCATATGACCCTAGACAATTCAAGCCATCGTGGTGGGATGATAATGTGTTTTGTGATTATCACCAAGAAAAAGGGTATAAAACTTCCTCTTGTAGACAATTAGGAAATCTTGTACATGATCTTATTGAAAATCGTACCATTGAACTAGACAAACAATAATTTGCTTCAAACTCGGACCATACAATTCATAAAAATCCACTACAAGATCATGGTTCAAATAATCTATCCCTCTACATTAGGTCCAAAGAATAATAACAATCGATCCAATTACACTCATGCCACCTTTGATTATTCCTATGGACCATCATTAACCACCTTCGAGTTGCTAATAAACATGTCAATACTATTATCATCAAGAAGACAGTTGAGTGTAATGTCACCACTCATGGAGGAAAAGTCACCATAGTTGGTCCTCCACCTAGACAGCCAAAGATCACCATACTCAGTTCATATGCCAAATAGTCACAACCTAAGGGACAATTTAATCTCATTGATCAATTGGAAAAAACACCCGCTCAAATCTCCATACTTGAGTTGCTACACATTTCGCCTGCACAAAAAGCCATACTTGACAAAACCTTGTAGGATTCTTTTGTCCCTAATGATATTGATGTCATCCAATTTGAGGCCATGGTTGGATACTTGACCACTCCCCATCACATTTCCTTCTCAGACTAGGACTATTCTTCACCAAAACCATCTCTCAATGGCGCATTGCATATCGAAGTTTTCATCCATGAACATAAGGTTAGACGAGTCTTAGTAGATGGTGGAGCAGGATTGAATATATGTTCCCTAAAATTGGTTAAAGCACTAGGCTTCTTTGATGCTTGTGTAGATGCTACAAATAGCATTGTCATTAAGGCTTATGACGATGAAGAACGCTCCTCTAGGGGCATTATCACACTTCCTATTCATGTAGGGCCAGTCATTGTGGATACAACTTGTCAGGTCCTGGATCTTGAACTACCCTATAATAGCTTGCTTGGTCGACCTTGGACCCATGCCTTAAAGGCTGTACCATCCACTTACCACCAATGCTTGAAGTTTCCTTTTAATGACACCAAAATTACCATACATGTAGATCCATATCCCTTCTAGTATTGTACCAATTTGAGAGGATTTTGAAACACCAAGTTCTAATTAACCATGAAGCTTTGACATCCTCTTCTTCTAAATACATCGACCCATCCACACTCACCAAATCATCCACATTCACTTCTTCATCTTCAGCCACACCATTTACCTCCATCCTGAAGCCCGATCCTAATATCAAGATGTAGGACTAGGGTTGCAGAGAATACAAATTGGACACGGCCTATTGCATCACTAAAATACCCAAGTCTCTGAAAGCTTATGGTAGGCCTTGTTTCAAAATAGAGCCTAAAGAAATTTTCAAAGTTTCTTCGGCAACAAATTTCACAAAATGGGGGGAATTGAACAAAGAAGACATTGAGGATTTATCAGGTTAGATCTACAAAGAAATGGAAGACTTACCCCCTACCAGTACAACAATATGGAAAAGGATATGACATAATGAAGGTAAAAGGCTATGATGGAACTAGTGGCCTTGGTAAAGAAAAGACTGGAAGGAGAGAACCCATAATACCTTCTGGAAGACCAAAGTATCTAGGGTTATGGTTTGGGCCATTCGAAACTGACGATCAACGTACCAATGTGCTTTTAGGGGAGAACGTGAATGCTTATGCCTGTGTCGAGACTATCAAAGATTCCCTTATTGAAACTGACTCACACGAGTGGGAATTTGGTTCTCAAAGATCCTTAAGTGACTGTTGTCTTGATGAAATTTTTTTAGAACCTGGAAAGCCTTCCCTTGATGAAAGTTTACAACAGATTTTTAAAATTGGATTCCCTAAAGACACTCCTAAGGTGCCATTAAAAAGGGAAGAATGGGTAAGAATCTTTGGGCCCTGTGACGATAACAAACCTAAGCTATCGTCTAACTCCATTGACCAACATCCTGACTCACCTGTCCGGCTATTTGACCCTTTGGACCAGCATTCTACCTCATTTGACTAGTCACATGACACTATTGACCGTGATTATGATCCATTTCTCCCCTATTTTTTCAATGAACCTAATTTACCTGATGAAGATAACTACTCAATAGAATCCAAATGGGACTTTGAGGACAACAATTCCATCTTTACCCATTCCACCTCTGTTTGTATGCTTTCCACATCATCCTCACCATTCTCCAACACTGATGATGGTATCTCCCTTGTTTAACCACATCTCATTGACTAGGATCAACAAGGCCCACCAACTATGGACATTTTTCAAAATGACAAAGCTATTGCAGAATTCATGGGACTTAGTGAGGGCATACCCATTGGGGACCATAAAGATGGATTCACTATTGATCTAGACTGTGTGGAATATTTTGGGGATACTGTGCAATCCTCTAGTTGCAAAAATAATAAAAGTAAAAAAAAAGACACTCCTTTAGGTGAAAACCACAAGGCACCTTCTGACAATACAAAAGTAAAAATAAAGGACATATTAGAGGGTGAAAACCTCTCTGAGGTGCCCAAGGATGGAGGATTGGACTTTCTCCCCGTTACACAATAAAAATTAGCAATGCTTATCAAGGACACCATAGAAGTTAACATAGCCACAACAGAGGATCCCAAAATGGTTCTCTTTGTCACATCGTTGATAGAAGAAGAAAAACCTGAATTCTAAAATTTCTTCATGGAACAAAATATTAACTTCGCATGGTCCTATGTTGATATGCCAGTATTGGATCCTGCATTAGTATTGCATCACCTTCCCTTGCTTTTGGATGCTAAACCAGTCAAAAATAAATTGCAAAAGATGCATCCACAAATTTCCTTGTTAGTCAAAGTTAAACTCAAGAAATTGCTAGAGACAAGATTGATAAGATCAATAGACTATGCTGATTGGATTTAAAATCTTGTACATGTCACTAAGCCAAATGGAAAAATATGCATCTGTATCGACTTTCACGATCTGAACAAGGCATGCATGAAGGATGACTTTTCACTTCCAAACATAGACATCATTGTGGACCTTATAGCTGGATACAAGATGTTGTCCCTCATGGATGGTTTCTTGGGTTATAATCACATTCGTATTGCCCTTGAAGATCAATACAAAATAACATTCACTTGCCCTTGGGGTACATATTATTGGAATGTCATGCCTTTTGGTCTCAAGAATGTAGGAGCCACATATCAATGAGAAATGACAACAATATTTCATAACCTCATGCAAACTTTACTGGAAGACTATGTGGATGACCTTTTGGCATAGTCTTTGACACACAAAGATCACGTCAATTTGCTAGATAAAATTTTCAAAAGGCTAGAAGAATAAAAAGTCTGCTTGAACCCTAAGAAATCGTGTAACTTCAAGGAAAATTTTGGGGTATATAGTTTCTCACCGAAGCATTGAAGTGGAACCCGCTAAAGTGAAAGCAATATTGGACATGCCTCTTCCAAAAGGAATCAGTGAATTAAGGACATTGCATGGTAGATTACAGTCGATTCAATACTTCATTTCACAACCAATAGACAAGTGTCAACCATTTCAGTATCTCATGTGCAAGGGCATCCCCTTTGTGTGGACCAATAAATGTCAAGCAACCTTCCAATAGATCAAAGACTATCTATTGTCACCACCTGTCCTAATGCCACCCATTGAAGGAAAACCTTTGATCCTATATATTTCCACAACCACTTCAGCACTGGGGGCATTGCTTGCACAAAATGACCATGATGAGAAGGAAAGAGAAATATACTATATCAGTCACACCTTGGTTAGATATGAACTCAACTACACACCCATCGAGTGTGCCTATCTCACAGTTGTCTTCACCACCCAAAAGTTAAGAAATTACATGCTAAATCACAAGACATAACTAGTGGAAAATATTGATCCATTGAAGTACCTACTCAGTAGGGCAACATTGACAGGTTAGTTGGAAAAATGGGTTATGATACTGAGTGAGTATGGCATACAGTATGTTAAATGAAAAGATATAAAAGGACAAGTAATAGTAGATCAACATGCTGATGCACTTGTACAAGAGAATCATCCTTTGGTAGTAGACTTTCCTAACAAGTCTATTTTTCATGCAGAGCCTATATCACCTTGGAAGCTTTATTTTAATGGGTCTCATACTGGTCATGGCTTAGGAGTAGGTATATTATTCATCATGTTGCAAGGGAACTCCATTCCTAAGTCATTTCAGATTGCTTTCCCATGTACAAACAACGTTGCAGAATATGAGGCACTCATCACTCGACTCCAAATGGCTATAAAATGGAAAATCAAAACCTTTTGTCTTTGGAGATTCTTAGTTGGTCATTAATTAGGTCACTGATGAATATGACACCAAGGATAAAAATTTAATGCCCTACAAATGCATGGTTGATAGCTTTCACTCATATTTTCACATGCTTGTGTTTGAACAGATTCCTAGGGCACAAAACAAGGCTACAAATGCAATGGCTACAATTGGATCTTTGTTAGACATTCCCAACAACGTGCCACAATTTGAGTTCTTGGTGAAATAGCTTTTGGTCCCTTCCTATGACATTCCTAAGTTAGAAATGGTTTGTGAGATTGTTGGTCCTGATTCACCATGGTATCAAGACATTTATAACTACCTTTAGTCCTAGACCCTTCCTATGAACCTTTCCAACAATCAACGCAAATCCTTTATCCACAAAGCTGCCCACTATGCCATCATTAGTGATACTTTATACTGCTGCAACTTTGACAACACCCTCCTTCGATGTCTCAACACTAACGAAGCATGAACAACCTTGCACGAGGTACATAAGCGTATATGCAAATCTCATTCGAGTGGCCCAACCTTAGCTAAGAAGATCATGAGACTTGGGTATTATTGGTTGACCATGGAAAGAGATACACTTGAGTTTGTAAGAACATGTTGCCAATGTCAAATACATAGTGATTTGATTCATGCACCAACACAGGAACTTCAGCTAATCATCTCTCCTTGGCCCTTTCCACAATGGGGACTTGACCTCCTGGGAAAAATCCATCCTACCTCCTCCAACGGGCATAAATTCATTATCACCGCCACTAAATATTTCACTAAGTGGATCGAAGCTATCCCCCTTACATACATAACTAGAAAATAGATTTCCAAATTCATCCTCAACTACATCATCTTTCGGTATGGTGTGCCATAGTCCATCATCATAGGCAACAATTGTCCCTTCAAAAATCAAGACGTTCGTGAGCTTTGTAAATGCTTCCACATCCAATACCATTTATCCACACCTTACTACCCACCAGAAAATGATCAAGTTGAGGCGTCTAATAAGACAATTATCAAAATTCTTAAGAAGACCATCAATGACGCTGGTTGTGACTGGCATTTACAACTTAACTCTGATTTGTGGGCTTATTGCACAAGCATCCACACGCCTACATGAGCCACTCCATTTGCCTTGGTATTTGGAGCCGAATCCATCTTTCCAATCGAGGTTGAGATTCCCTCTCTCAGAGTCTCCCTAAAGGGCTTGATTGATGATGAAGAGTGTAGACAGTCCCGACTGCATGAGCTAGAAATTTTGGAAGAATGAAGACAAAATTCCTTGAACCACTTACAGGCATATCAAAATCACCTTTGTCTCAATTATAATAAGATATTCATGGTCTGAACATTTGACATTGGCGATTTGGTCTTAATGCAAAATCCAAAGAATCAGTCTGATAAAGAGAAACCTGACAAGTTTGAGCCTAATTGGCTGGGTCATTATATCATCATTTCCTTGTTCGGTTCTAGAGCTTACCAGCTATCCACTCCAGATGGGGAGTAGTTAACAGAGCCTATCAATAGTCTGCATCTATGAAAATTCTATACATAGCATCAAAGAGCTTGGCTGAAAACTATAAAAATACAAAAAAAATGAAAAATCCAAAAAAATTGTCACCTTGAGGAAAACTAAGCAAACAAGCATCTTGGTGACACCAATTTTTTTTAAAATGACAAAAATAGTAAAGAGAAATAATTCATCCAATAATGAAAACCTGGTAAACAGACACTTTGGATAAGTACCATGGTGAAAACCTTGCAAATAGGCACCATGTGTAGTTGGTCTTTGCTTCGCCATCTACTTTCACTCCATCTACCTTTGTCCATAATAAATGTATAATCTTCTGACACCCGCACGACTTTTGTCCTGCCACTTCTTTCCATGGATGACAATGGTTGACATCAAGTCTCGCATACTACCCACCTTCATCAAACACGCGTCCTTTTCCATTCCCTTTGACTTGGCTAGTCTCGACCTAACTAGGGGCAATCCTCTTATCGTCTAACTACAGTGGGTATCACACATGGTTCAGTCAATCGAAAATGTCCTTAAAAAAAGACAAAAAAAATCATAAAATGTCTTGAAAAAAGACAAAAAAATAAAAAAATGTCTTGAAATAAAAAAAAGACATAAAAATCACAAAATGTCATGAAAAAAGACCTAAAAGTAAAAAAATGTCCTGAAGAAATACAAAAATATCAAAATATTTGGAAAACACAAAAGAATCCAAATAACACTCAAAAATCCAAAAAATAGAGTCATAATGCGTCAAAGTCAATCATGTGAGTCAGTCTTTGTCATTGTTGAACTATGTTGTCTCTACACATTTGCTACATAGGCAAGGCTTGTCTTTGAGCCCCTGAGACATTAGGTCAGGCCTTTTAGGTTTGCCAAAATAAAAATCATGACTCAATCTTTGGTCAATCATGACAAAGTCATTGGTCGTGTCGAACTACGAGGTCCTTGAGTGTATGACATAGGCAAGGCCATCTATCGATGAGCCCCCGAGGCCACACTAGGTTAGTCCATTAGGGTTCATTGCACTATCAGACACATCAAATATCTTTAAATCAAACACATCCTTTTCCATTCTAAATCAGAGAACTCTTAAACAAACTTTGGCAATTATTCAATCGACATTTTAAACCAAAAGCATGTCAACGCTAGCATATGGTCAATCCTATCATCTAGTCAACTTTGGTCAAATTATCATAACCAACCAACCTATCAACTCTTGGTTATTCTTTAGATGTGTCCTTCTAAAGAGCAGTCTTTTTCCATTTATTTATGCTTTAGGATATGTCTTTCTTAAGCATCGTCACTATCATCTAAAATTTTGAGTGATTCTCATGACATTTGAGGATCGATCCTCTTGACATCAACGTCATTCAGGATGTGTCCTTCCTGAATTTGGAATTACCTAGAATTCCTCACCTAGACATCATCAAAAACCTGACATCTCGACATCAAAATACTTGGCATTCAGACACACTTGGCAAACACTTTGGCAAACATTATCTTTTGGAATTTGTCCTTTGATTTTTCATCATGCTACTAGTTCCTCGAGGATGTCCTAAAAATAGGATTTAGAGGAGCAACAACATATCATAATGATTGTCTTGTCTTGTCCCTCTTTTTTTCAGACTTTCATGTTGCTAGTTCCTCAAGGATTTCTTGGCATTAGGATTTAGAGGAGCAATGACATTTCATGGTTTGTCTTTCTTGGCTTTCTTGTTTGTGGTTGGTTGTGACAAAAAGACTGGGGCAACTGAGTTCCTAGTATGAGTCATGATCATTCTTGTCTACAACTGCTTGTTCTATATGATTGTACAACCTTGCACACCATTCATATATGTCATATCATGGTGTTTGTTTTCCATTACAATAATTCTCCCAATGATGATTAGAGCACCATCTATTAGTTCTTCGGAAATATATTGAATGATTTTTTCTTCACACTAACATCCATATCCTTCTTTCTAGTCATTTCACTTCTTTCACCTCCTCATGATATCCCGTGACATACAAAAAAATGTAATTGCATACATGATCATATATAGACATTGCATTAGTTCATTAAACATTTACATAAATCCATTCACATATATTCATTCACATCATTAGCATACATATATCATTTTCATCCATCCATTTGCTTTCACCTAACATCTAAGTGCATTAAACATCTTTCATACACCATCCATGTCATTAACACGTTTAACATCATAATATAAAGCATCACATGTTGCATTATCCATAGAGACATAATCATACATCAATGCATCCATAATCATAAACATGGCATCACAAATAGACAACATTATGCATACATATAGAATATCATCATCATAATCATCATATAAACATCATACATAAGGTAGTATCATCATGGCATCTCATCATAAGTAACCATCATAAATGCATGCATCTAATAAAATAAAATGTATCATCATAGGAATCATCACATGAACATAATAAAATCATAATGCATCACAACATAACACATTGCATATAGTTTGAGCCAAAACTACATCATATATATAATCTTAAAATCATGTCACGGGATAGTGTCTCGAGGTATCCCAAAAGTAGAGCTCGTAGGCTCGATGGTCAATATATCAAATGTCTCAAAATAACAACAAGACAACAAATTTCCTAGACTGTGCTATCCTCATCCCCTCGAGGTGAAGACTAAGGTGACCGATGCTCTATAACTAGCACTGATGGTATTTGTAAAGATATGGCAGGCTAAGTCTGTGAGGCTGATGGATCTGTGATAGGTGGCTGGTTGTGCTGGGACCTGTGTCATGAAGTTGATGATCCATGACTCTAACTAGATCTATGGCCTAAGGAGTGCCTATGATTGTGTTGAGATCAATGACCTAAAGACTGTCCAGATGACTTGGATCCACCCACACTGCTCTGGTTGTGACTGTTGTTGCTCCTGCTACTGCAACTCCCTGTCCTACTCTTAGACTGAGACAAACCAAGATCCTGCTAATTGGCCAACACTACTCTCTCGTATAGCATCCTGTACTGGCCCTGGCTAGTGCTAACCCTAGCCAACTCACTAGAAATCTCCCCAACTGGCCCTATACATAACTGAGAAAACTCAGAGCATTAGCTTTGTGCCTCCTGCTGTCTAATCACAACTTGATCTCGCTCCACCCTCGTAACCTAACTCCCCCCATAAGGTTCTGATCTAGGCTAACTCAGCATGTCTGCCAACCTCTAATCAACTATTACATCTCAAGACAATAGTGGCCTACCAGCTACGTCCTCCTCTCCATCCACCATCCGCTCCCTCAACTAGATCTCGGCCTCATCCATGTCATCATCCTCGCCAATATCTAGCTCCTCATCATCTCCTCCAATCTCCTCCTCTCCACTGACTGTGTCCTCCCCTCCATCAACATCCAAGGCCTCCTCGCCAATATGCACCTCCTCCTCCCTTCAAAACTCTCCCTCTAGCTTCCATGTTGGCTACTCTCCCTCGGCTCTGACCTCCTCCTCCTAACGACCCTCCTCTCTCTCCTCCTCTCCCACCTCTGGGATCATGGCTAATGGCACTCTCTCAACTTGCTGTCACACCCTCTTGCCCTGCCTTCCGTCATCTCCCCTTCTCCTCCTCCTCCCTCCACACCCACCATCTCCTCTGTCCCCCCCATCTCTTCCTCCTCTCCCCCCAATAAAATCCCTGGCACAACAACCGCCTGTAAATCTATATTCACCTAATGTAAATAATGTCTTGATCACCTCCATAATTGACCTCCATTACACCTTCTCTATTTGCTGCAATATGTAGTTTTCCCTCAGATTTAATGTGAGCAACCTATGACTATGCCAAGACCAAAACAAATGTTCAAATATTTGATCACAAATGCTACACTATGCAACTATGCAACTAGTAGGGAAAGACTAAATGTGCCTAAAATGCCAAAATTCCAAGAGACTAAGAGATTGTTAGAGCTAAGATGTCATGAGATTGCAAGAGCCTGAGATCAAGAGATATGAGAAGTGCAAATGAGACCAAAATTGCCATTTTATAGAAAATGCAATTTTGGATGAATGACCAAGATTAAAAGTTGACAAATGCCCTAGAATCAATGGACAAGATTCAATATGACAACCCACAATTAGGGTTAGGACAACATTAGGGTAAATTTGAAATGAATGGACAAGATTTGATTTGAGAAAATCAAATCAAGGGCTGAAAATACATGTGACAAGGAGATAAGAATGGCACAGAAAAAGAGAGAGCTGGAAAATCAAATAATATTAGAAATTGCTTGATTTATGGAAGAAAATTGTTATTTTGAATTAAAAATTAATTTAATTCAAAAGGTAGGGTCATGTGACGGTAAATAATTAATTTGAATTATTTACTAAAAGAGGGAAAACTAGAAAGTGGGACCATTTTAAATAAATAATTTTATTTAAAATGGGGAAAATGCCAAGGTGGCCTATAATTAGATAAATTAAAAAAATTATTTAATTATGAGAAGACATGTAGGAATTGATGACGTATTTAAATAAATAAATAAATAAAACTTATATATTTAAATAATTAGGAGGAAATAATGGACAAATGTAATTAAATAAATTAAGGAATTTATTTAATTATGGAAAGACATAAAAGTATTAGTGATGTATTTAAATAAATAAATATAATTTATTTATTTAAATAATCAAGAGGAATAAAAGACATGAATTAATTAAATAATCATGAATTATCTAATTAATAGTTGAAAGTGGACCAAAGGACATCATTAAACATTTCAATTGTGCTAGGAAGAAATATGGCGACAATAGAGCTTACAGACCTAGGTTATTTTTATGTGTCTACATTTTTCCCCTCTTTGTCATAATGCAGCCTGTCGCATTGTGACAAAGAAAACTCAGTTAGAAACATGCCCCAACAAAGGTACAAAGTATTTATGCCTCCTCAGAAAAACTTTCAAATTTTGGCCTAGTGATAGAAAAATTTGGAAAGTGTCCCGACAAGCTAATTTGATGACCAGAAAAACAATGGTGCAAGAGTTTCAAATTTTGACATGTTTAAAGAGGCCAAAAGTTTGATCAAAGTTGGTCAAAAGAGCCTCCGGTAATAAAAATTTGAAGAAAATCTCATTTTGACCCTATAAATAGGTTAAAAATGGGTAAAAGTCAATTCATTTTCACTTTCATACTTGTAAATTTTGAGAGCTCAGAGCTAGCAGATCGTGTGCAAATATGGTGATTCTAGTGATCAAGCACCATGATTACATTGTCTAGACATTTAGACGGCCAAAGGGTGCGGACCCATCGGTATGTACATCTTACCCACTTTGTAATTTTATCATTTTTTGTGCATTTTTAGGGTTTTTAGGAAGGTCAACGAATGCACCGTGATGCATATGCATTCACATAAGTTGCATTTGTGGCCGCATTCGATGCATTTGATGCGTCGTGACGCAAACACCATAGGTTCGTTGGGTTTTTAATTAGGTGTGTCACATTTTCCAATTATTGAGACACATTCGATGTTTCACAATGCAATTAATAGGTATAGCGACACATTCATAAGATTTTAATGCATATGTGAAGTCACATAGTGCATTTGATTTAACAATGACTCATTTGATGGTTGTTTGACACAAACGAGTGAAGATGACACATTTGTGAGTCAAAACAATGCAAGTGCCAAATCATGACGTAAATGCTAGATGAAACGATGCAATCGCCAAACCGTGATGCAAATGAATTCAACGTGACACATTTGACTTTGACCAGGGTTGACCAAAGTTGACTTAGTTTTAGACTCACTTTCTACTTTTGCTTAATTGGATAGATGGTAATAATGATTTTCAATAATGTGCTAACTCTCATTTCTACATGATCAGAAATGATTACCACCGATCTATACACGCAATTTTAGGCCATCAAGTTATGCATTTCAGGACCAGCTGATAGATTGGGAGTAGAGGTAGCTGATACAATTAGGGTTATCTTATGTCACCTATATGCCCATTATTTGGGCTAATAGGGGGCTACTAACATCATTGGTTGAGAGATGGCACTCAGAGACATGTTCTTTCCATTTGCTAACAGGGGAGGCCACTATTACTTTGGAGGATGTGCATCAAATTTTGCACATTCCAATCAGAGGGGCACAAGTGGTCTATGATCCACAGTGGGGAGTGTTGGCTATGACTGAGTTGTACAAGGTGGATGATGGCACGGGTCTTGGTGTTAAGGGCTATGAGATTCAGTGGGAGTACCTAACTGAGCACTACCCACAATGGGAATCCATGTTATGTAGTTTGATTGTTGGGGTCATAATTCCAGATCACTGGGGACATGGGCTCCCGATCAGATGGGGTGATGTTCTAGTGCAGATGTGGTGGGATAGGGTATTCTTTGCATGGGGGCCATGTTTTATTGATATGCTATATCATCAATTGCATGAGGTAGCATACAGGGGTGTGAGTAGCATTAGTTGCAACATGATATTACTGATGATCTGAGCCTGGGAGCACATTCTCATCTTTCAGCCACCGGTTCAGAGGCCACGGTTAGCAAATGGTATGTCGTATGTGTTTTTATATGTAGGAGTGTTACAGTAGATGAGAGTCAGAGAGACTGGGTTTGGCGGTATCAGATAAATACCATGACTGCATTTGTGTGGAGGCCATACTGGGATTACGCACAGTGGACTGATGAGGGTCATCATTTTCCATTTTTCTGACAGTTTTGATAACTTATTGGATAGATAATATAGTCTCAGTTGATTATAGAGATGTACCTACCCTAGCGGGTACTACGACAATTTGGAGAGCAACGGGGTGTGCCTATGGGGACTGTCGCATATGCCAAATCATCACAAGAGCTTGTATGGGGTCCTACTATAATTGTGCTATTTGTCGAGTAGTAGATAGATGGGTTGGTGGCACAACCATGGGGCTGGAGTGGAGGTCCTACAGATCTAGGGATGACTACAGATTTTGATTTGTGGTGGAAGACACAAAGACCCATTCCTTTGATAGATCCCAATGGACTAGCACTTGTTGATCGCAAATTAGTGATACCACTGGTGTCGTGAGGAGGTTAGAGAGGCATGGGGAGAGGTAGAGATAGAGGCCAAGGAGAGGGGGGAGAGGAGATGGAGGAGGAGATGATGGAGGAGATGGTGGTGGTGGCAGGAGGAGGAGAGGAGGGGAGGGAGGGAAACAGGCAAGGAGGGTTAGATAGCAAGTGGATAGGGCGGCCTTAGATGTTATCATCGAGGTGCCTGAGGAGGAGAGAGAGGAGGAGTAGCTAGTTATGGAGGAGAGACAAGAGGAGGAGAGATAGCCAGAGGCAGAGGTCAGGTAGAAGTAGGTGAGGTAGGAGGAGGTGCACGTAGCAGAGGAGGCCCTAGATGTCGGGGGAGGAGCGGAGGGAGTTGGGGGTGAGGAGGATACTAGTGATGATGAGGAGGAGCCAGAAATTGGTGACGAGATGGATGAGGCAGAGAGGCAGCTCCGAGAGAGGATGATAGATGTAGAGCTAGATATATCTGGGGTTCCTCCATTTCCACGAGATGCTATAGTGGACTAGAGGCTAGCAGATATGTAGAGGAGACTAGATAAGGCCACTACAGAGATTAGATCCCTATAGGCAGAGCTTCAGGTTACACACGTTGAGAGGGATTAGGGAAAGATTTTGCGGTGAGAGACCAAGAGTTGGTGCAGTTAGTTTGCTTAGTTATGTAGGGCTAGTTGCAGATGTTGCTAGAGAGTTGGCCAGAGATAGTACGAGCAAGGGCTAGTACCACATGTTATATGAGAGGGCAGTGCCTACTGACCAGAGAGATCTTGGGTTATCTAGATCATCCAGCAAGAAAGGGTCGGGGTCAAGCAGTAGCAGTTGCAGTCAGAGTAGTGTGGGTGGTTCTAGCTCCTCAGGGCATACATCAGGTCACAGGTCCCATCACTCTCACAGGCATTCCTCCAGCCACAAGTTGAGTCACAACCATGGGTCATCTGGGTCAGGGCACAGATCAGAGCACATCCAACCTCCAATCATAGATCCATCAGCCTCTCAAACTCAGGCTATAGTATCCTCATAGACTCATGCTACCATGTCCCTTATGCCATCAGTATCAGCTCCATTAGCATCATAGACACATGTTGTCATGTCTTCACAGGTAATGTCAGTGTTGATCACAGGTCATCAATCACCACACTCTTCTCCATGAGGGGATGAGGAGAGCACTTCCTACGACCTTTTTCATTAGTCTCTTTATTATTATGTTGGAGACATCATGTTATGACACTTTATATTTTGACAATCGAGCTTGCGAGCTCTATTTTTTGAGATATCTCGTGACTCTATCCTATGACATGATTTTTTTCTGAGATTATATATATATGATGTAGGTTTTTTGCAGCCTATATGTTATGTTATGTGATGATGCATTATATGTTGATTTTTTTTATGATATATGCTTAAATGATGATGATTATGATGATGTAATTATGATGACTATATGATGCCTATGTGATGTGATTTATGCCTTTATGATTCTTATGATGATGTCTTTTATATGCAATGTGATGTATAAAACTATAATGGTTATTTTATGATTATATGCCATGACAATGTTATGTTATAATGATGATTACATGGATGCATAATGTATGATTGTAATGGATGCCATGTTTATGATTATGGACAATGCAATCTTATGATGTGATATATGTGTTTTTAATGATATGGATGATGTATGCCCTTACATGCTATGTAAATGTGTAAAAACATAATGCAATGCCTATATGATTGTGTATGCACTTATGTTTTAGCATGTCATAGGATATCATCATGAGACGGATGAGATGAGACAACAAGAAAAAAGGAGATGAATGTTAGCGCGAAGACCAAATCCTTCAACACATTACCATAGGACTTAACAATTATTGCTCTTAATCATCATTGGGTGGATTATTGTAAAGGCCAACAAACACCATGATATGAAATAGATCAAGGTGTGCAAGGCCATACCATCACATGAGACAAGCAGTCACAAATAAGGATGATCATGACTCATACTAAGAGTGCAATTTCCCTAGTCTTTTTACCACAATCGACCACAAGCATAAAGAATACAAAACAAACAATAAAGACAAGCCATGAAATGTCGTTGCTCCTCTAAATCCTATTTCCAGGACATCCTCAAGGAACTAGCAACATGACTTCCTAAAAAAGACAAGAAAAGCCAATCATCATGATATGTCATTGCTTCTCTAAATCTTGTCGCTAGGACATCATGGAGAAACTAGAAGCATGATGAAAAATCAAAGGACAAAATGATAGGACAGTGTTTTCCAAGTGTGTTTGAATGTGTTTTACATGTCAGAATGTTAGGTTTGATGCTGTGGAATTCCAAAGTTGTCATGTTTGGCGATGTCTAGGTGTTGAATGTCAAAGTTTTCCAAATTCAGGAAGGACACATCCTGAATAATGTCGATGTCGAGAGGATTGATCCTCAGCTATCAAGAGGATCCCTCAAAATGCCAGATGATGGTGATGATGCCTAGGAAGGACACATCCTAAAGAACAAGCAAATGACAAAGGCTCTCCTTCAAAAGGACACATCCAAAGAATAAGCTTGAGTTGATAGTATGACTAGTTTTGATTAAGTTTGACTGAAATTGTTTGAGTTTGACTGTTTGGATAGGGTTGACTTGTGTTGACAGGATTGACTACATGTCAATATTGACATGTTGATGTAATTGACATGTTGATTAAATTATTTTCATATTTTTCTTTTTAAGAGTTTTCCTATTTTGGAGAACATTTGACATGTGTGCCAGTGCAGTGTCATGAACCCTAATGGACTGATCTAGGGTGGCCTCGGGGGCTCATCGATTGATGGAATTTCCTACATCACACACTTAGAGACCTCATAGTTAGATACGACTAATGACTTTGTCTTGATGACCAAATATTGAGTCATGATTTTATTTTGACAACCTAAAAAGATTGACCTAATGTCTTGGGGGTCTGAAAATGAGCCTTGCCTATGTAGCAAATGCACAGAGAAAATGTAGTTCGACAAATGACAAAGACTGATTGAAATGACTAACTTGAATAGGTACAACTCTGTTTTTATGTTTTTTCCATATTTTGATTTTTTTTTTTTGTATTTCTTCACGACATTTTTTCAATTTTTTTTAGGATATTTTATGATTTTTAGGTCTTTTTTTAGGACATTTTATGATCTTTGGGTCTTTTTTTTAGGACATTTTTCAATTTTTAGGTGTTTTTTAAGGACATTTTTCAACTTTTAGGTCTTTTTTAGGACATTTTTGATTTTTAGGTCTTTTTTCATGACATTTTTCAATTGACAGGACCACGTGCAATATCTAGTGTAGACAGATGATAAAATTTTGCCCCTAGTCAGGTCCAAGACTAGCCTATTTTAAAGGATGTGAAAGGGATGTGCTTATGGTGATAGATAGGCAGTATGTAGGATGTGATGTGAACCATTGTCAGCCATGAAAAGGAGTGGCGGGGTTTTTGGTGATGGGTGTCATGATGGTGTCAGAAAAGTGGGTATATTATGGACTAAGGTAGATAGAGTGATAGTAAATGGCAGAGCAAAGACTGACTACACATGGCTCCTGCTTGCCAGGTTTTCACCATGGTACTTATCCAAAGCGCTTGTTTACCAGGTTTTCAGTATTAGAGGAATTATTTATCTTTACTATTTATCATTTTTTCAATTTTTTTTTTTGGTGTCACCAAGATGATTGTTTTCTAGGTTTTCATTAGGGTGACGATTTTTTTATATTTAAAAAATTTTGATGGTTTTCGATCAGACTCTATGATGCTATGCATAGAAATTTCGAAGATGTAGACTATTAATGGGCTCTATCAATTGTTCATCATTTGGAGTAGCTAGTTGGTATGCTCCAAAACCAAAAGAGGATGTGATGATGTAAGGACCCAGCTAATTAGGCTCGAACTTGCCAGGTTTTTCTTTGTCAGACTAATTCTTAGGATTTTGCATGAGGACCAAGTCACCAATGTCAAACTTTCTGACCATTACTCTCTTGTTGTAACTGTGACAAAGATGATTTTGATATGCTCGTAGATGATTCAAGGAATTATGTCTTCTTTCATCTAACATTTCCAACTCATGTAGTCGTGACTGTCTATATTCTTCATCATTGATCAGACCCTTCATGGAGACTCTTAAGGATGGAATTTCATCCTCGATGGGCAAGATGGTTTCAGCTCCAAAGACCAGGGTGAATGAAGTGGCTCCTATAGGTGTGTAGATGCTAGTGTGGTAAGCCCATAGAGCAGGGTTAAGTTGAATGTGCTAATCATGACCAGTGTCATTGACTGTCTTTTTAAGAATTTTGATGATTGTCTTATTGGATACCTTAGCTTGACCATTTCCTTGTGGGTAGTATGGCATGAAGAAATGATGTTGGATGTGAAAGCATTCACATAACTCATGAAAATATTGATTTTTGAAGGGATGACCATTGTCTGTGATGATGGACTGTGGGACACCATATCGATAGATGATGTAGTTGAGGATAAATTTGGAAATTTACTTGTCGATTATGTATGTGAGGGGGATGGCTTCAATCCACTTAGTGAAGTACTCAGTGGTGGTGATAATGAACTTATGGCCATCAGAAGAGGTAGGATGGATTTTTCCCACAAGGTCGAGTCCCCATTGTGTGAAGGGCTAAGGAGAAGTAATCGGCCAAAGTTCCTGTGCTAGTGCATGAATCAAATCACTATGTATCTGACATTGGCAAAATGTTCTGACAAACTCAAGTACATATTTTTCTATTTTTGGCCAGTAAAATCCAAGTCTCATGATCTTCTTGGCTAAGGTAGGAGCACTTGAATGAGATCCGCATATACCCTCATGTACCCCACATACATTTGTTCATGCTTCATCAGTGTCAAGACATCGAAGAAGAGTGTTTTCAAAGCTACGACAATATAGGGTGTCACTAATGATGGTGTATTGGGAAGCCTTACAGATAAAGGACTTTCATTGGTTGTTGGATAGATTGGGGGGAAGGTTTTGGGATTGGAGATAGTCATCAATGTCTTGATACCAGGGCGAGTTGGGACAAACAAGCTCACAAAGCATTTTTTATTCTAGAATGTCGTATGTAAGAACCAAAATTTGTTCCACGAAGAACACAAATTGAGGCACATTAATTGGAATGTCTAGGAGAGATCCAATTGTATCCATTACGTCTACTGCCTTGTTGTGTGTCCCATGAATCTATTCAAAAGCAAGCAATTGGAAATATATCTGAAAGTTGTCAACCATTCGTTTGTAAGGCATCAATTTTTCATATTTGGTGTCATATTCATTGTTGACTCGATTAATAACCAACTAAGAATTTTCGAAGACATGTAGATTTTTTATTTTCCATTTTATGGCCATTCTTAATCCCATGACAAGTGCCTCATATTCTGCAATATTGTTCGTACATGGAAAAGCAATGCAAAATGACTTAGGGATGGAGTCTCCTTGTGGTGTGATAAACAATATTTATGCTCCTAAGCCATGACTAGTATGAGACCCATCAAAGTAGAGTTTCCAAGGCATCTTAGGTTCTGTATGAAATATGGACTCATCTAGAAAGACTGCTATTAGTGGATGATTTCCTTGTACAAGTGCATCTACTAGTTGATCTGTTGTCACTTGTCCCTTTATAGCCTTTCTTTTCACATATTGAATGTCATACTCACTCAAAATCATGACCCACTTTGCCAAGCATCCTGTCAATGTTGCAGGACTTAGGAGATACTTCAAGGGATTGATCTTTTCCACCAAGTGTGTCATGTGATTCAACATGTAATCCCTTAGCTTCTGGGCAGCAAAGACAACTGCTAGACAAGCACATTCAATGGATGTGTAATTTAGCTTGTATCCGACCAATGTCTAACTGATGTAGTATATGGCTCTTCCTTCTCATCATAATCATTTTGTGCCAGTAATACCCCTAGTGCTGAAGTGGTTGTAGAAATGTATAAAATCAGAGGTTTCCCTTTGATAGGTGGCATTAGAACAGGTGGTGACAATAGATAATCCTTTATTAGTTGAAAGGCCTCTTGACATTTATCGGTCCACACAAAGGGGATATCCTTGCACAAGAGGTACTGAAATGGTTGACACTTTTCGGCCAGTTGTGCGATGAAATGTCAGATAGACTACAATCTTCCCTACAATGTCCTGAGTTCACTTATCCCTTTTGGGGGAGGCATGTCTAATATTGCTTTTACTTTGGCAGGATCTACTTCAATTCCTCTGCGAGAAACTATGTACCCCAAAATTTTCCTTGATGTTACACCAAAGACACATTTCTTAGGATTCAACTAGACCTTGTATTCTTCCAACCTCTTAAAAAAAAATTCTAACACATTCAAGTGATGCTTACGTGTCAAATACTTAGCCAAAAGGTCATCTACATAATCTTCCATTAGAGTATGCATCATGTCATGGAATATCGTTGTCATGGCCCTTTGATATGTGGTGCCTACATTCTTGAGAACAAAAGGCATGATGTTCCAATAGTATGTACCCCAAGTAAATGTGAATGTTGTTTTATGTTGATCTTCAAGGGCAATACACATTTGATTATAACTCAAGAAATTGTCCATGAGGGAAAACATCTCGTATCCTGCCATAAGGTTGACTATAATGTCTATGTTTGGTAATGGAAAGTCATCCTTCAGAAATGCTTTGTTCAAATCCCAAAAGTCTGTGCAGATGCGGATTTGACTGTTCAGCTTTGTGATAGGTACAAGATTGGATATCCATTCAACATAGTCTATTGACTATGAATCCCACATCTAGCAATTTCTTGAGTTTTTCTTTGACTAACAAGGTGATGTGGGTGCATTTTTTCGTAACTTTTGTTTCACTGGCTTGACATCTGGAAGTAATGGAAAATGGTGCAAGACTAGTTCTAGATCCAACCTAGGCATATCGGTGGAGGACCATGTAAAGTTCACCTTACTCTCTAAGAAGAATTTGTGGAATTCAAGTTTTTCTTCTTCTATCAGAGATGCGGCAAAAAGGGCCATTTTAGGATCACCTGTTGTGGCTATGTTGAATTCCATGGTGTCTTCAAAAAGCATTGCTGATTTTTCCTAAGTCATGGGGAGAAAGTCCAGTCCTCCATCCTTGGGTGCCTCGACGAGGTTTTCACTAGTGGATACGTCCTTTATTTTTACTTTTTTATTGTTAGAAGGTGCCTTTCGGTTTTCACCTAAAGTCGTATTTTTTGTTTTATTTTATTTTTCATTTTATGACTAGAGGATGGCATAGTCTCCCTGAAGTAGGCTTCACAATCTAGGTCAATAGCAAACCTAGCCTTGTATCTCCACTTGGAATGCCCTCATAAAGTCCCATGAATTCTGTAATGGCCTCATCATTTTGAAATATGTCCATAATTGGCAGGCCTTGTTGATCCCAATCAATTAGTTGTGGGTAGACTAGGGAAATACCATCATTAGTATTGGTGAATGGTGGGGAGGACACGAAAAGCATGCAGACATATTTAGAGAGGTTAAAAATGAAATTGTCATCATCCAACTCCCAATCGGATTCAATCTAGTATTCTCCTTCACTCGATTCATACTCATTATCAAAATAAGGGACAAATGAATTGACATTGGGGTGGTAGTGTCATGTGGCGAGCCAGATGAATTTGAATGATGGTCATTAGGTTCAAAAGGCCGGGCAGTCATGGCAGAAGGATGGTTAATGGGATCCAAAGATGATTCAGGCTTGTCATCATTCTGAGGGAATAATAATCTACCCCAGTCTTCTCTTTTCTTTAGGATTTTGGGGTTGTCATTATTCTGTGTAGTGCCAATCTCAAAAAATTTCTCGAATCTTCCTTCGAAATTAGGTTCTCCAAGTTCAAGGAATAATTCGTCAAGGTAACAGTCACTCAAGGATCGTTGGGAGCCAAATTCCCATTCATGGGAGTTAGTTTTGATAAGGGATTGCTCAATAGTCTCGACACTTTCTAAAGCATTCACAATGTCACCTGAGAGTGCATTGGTATGTTGATCATCATTTTTGGGTAGCCCAAACCCTAGTCCAAGAAGTTTTGGTCTTTGAGGAGGCATTATCGGTTCTCTCATTCCAATTTTATTTTTTCTGAGGCCACTAGTTGCATTGTAACCTTTGGCTTTCATTATATCATAGCCTTTGCCATATATCTGAACTGGTAATGGAGGTGGATCTTCTCGGTCTCTGTAAATCTAGGTCGATATATTGTCGATGTCTTCTTTACTCATTTCTCCCCATTTTATAAAAATATGTGATGGAGGAACTTTGAAAATTTCTTTAGGCTCCATTCTGAAACAAGGTCGACCATACTCCATTAGAGACTTGGGTATTTTGGTGATGCAGTAGGCCGTGTGTGCCTTGTATTCTCCACAACCTAAGTATTGGATCTTGACATTGGGATCAGCCTTCGGAGTGGAGGAAGAAGGTGTGGTGGATGACGAGGGATTGGATGTAGATAATTTGATGAGTGTGGATGGATCGACGTATTTGGATGAAGAAGAGGTTGAAGCTTCTCGGTTGATGGGCACTTGGTGGTCTAAAAGGAATCTTAGGTTGGTGCAGTACTGAAAGGGATTAGGGTCTCCATATATGGTGATCTTAGTGTCATCTAAGGGAAATTTTAAGCATTGATGGTAGGTAGACAGAACGGCTTTTAAGACGTGAATCCAAGGTCAACCAAGCAAGATATTATAGGGAAGTTCAAGATCCAATACTTGACAGGTCGTATCCACAATGACCATCCCAACTCAGATAGGAAGAGTGATAACACCTTAAGAGTAACGTTCTTCATCATCATACACCTTTATAACAATGCTCTTTGTAGAATCTACGCAAGCATTAGAGAAGCCTAGAGCCTTCACCAATCTTAAGGAGCATATGTTCAGACCTACTCCACCATCTAATAAAACTCATCTGACCTTATGCTTATGAATAAAGACTTCAATGTGTAATGCATCATTATGATTGTACTTTGGTGATGAATAATATTGGTCTGAAAATGTTACATGATGGGGAGTGGTAAGGTATCCCACCATGGCCTCAAATTGGTTGACATCAATGTCATGAGGGATTGAAGACTCTTGTAAGGTTTTGTCAAGTATGACCTTATGCGTGGGAGAAATGCATAGCAACTCAAGTATGGAAATCTGAGTAGGTGATTTTCCTAGTTGGTCAATAAGGTTAAACTGTCCCTTAAGTTGTGATTGCTTGGTAGATGGGCCTGATTTTGATTGCTTGTCAAATAGACCAACTATCGTGATCTTTGATTGTCTAGGGGGAGGAGGACCAACTTTGGTGATTTTTCTGCTTCGGGTAATGGCATTACACTCAGGTTCTCTCTTGACAATAATTGTATTGACATATTCATCATTAGTTTAGATATGATTAATAATGGACCCACCAGGATAGTTGAAGGCGGTGCAAGTGTAATTGGCTTGGTTATTGTTAGATTTAGGAACTGACGTGGAGGGATTATTTGAACCATGGTCTTATATTGGGTTCTTGTGAATTGTATGGTTTGCATTTGATTCAATTTTTTGTCCACCCAGTTCAATCATGTGATTTTCAATGAGATCTTGCACCAGATTTCTTAGTTGTCGACAAAAGGATGTTTTATGCCCTCTAGTGCGATGATAGTCACAGAAAGCATTGTCATCCCACCATGATGGTTTAAACTATCTTGGGCCATATGGCTTAGGGTCTTCTAGTGTGATGACACCATTTTGAAGGAGCTTTTTAAGGACGTCTTTGATTGGTTCACACAAGGTAGTATATGTGTGTCTCTTTGGAAATTTCCTAGTTTATCATGACTGCCCTTGGTTTTGACTGTTTTGATTATTGTGACTATTTTGAATGGCATTAGCAGTAGGTGTAGGTGTAGGTGTGATTATTTGTGTATTTTGTGGTTGATCCCCTTTTAGAGTAAGTACAGGACCTATTGTGTTCACTACCTTAGCATCAACCATGACATCATTGGTAATGTGTTTATTCTTGGACCAGTATTTATTCTTGTCTGTGGGTGGGTTTGTGTTCATGTTTTTAGGGCCATATTTTAATTCTCCTTTAGCAATAAGTGCCTTCTCAAGTTGGACACCCTTTTCGACTAAGTCTATGAAGGTTGTGCAACAGTGGACTTGCAAGCTATATTTCAATGGGCCCAAGAGGGTTTGGACAAACATGTTGACTTTTCCTTTCTCAGGCATGTCAATGTGGCAACGACTTGCTAAAATTCCCCATCTTTGAAAGAATGGAATGAATGTCTCACTAGCTTCTTGTGTAAGTGTGCATAAACTAGTGATGGAGGTGTTGGTATCAATGTTGTAAGCATAATTTCATACAAATTTGTCTACAAGTTCCTCCCATGATTTTATTCCCTTTTGTAAAGCGGAAAACCATTCCAATGTCGGGCCTACAAGACTCTTGGGGAAGAGTCTCATCAAGTAAGTATGCTCATAGGCAATGTCCATGCAATTGGTTGTGAATTCTCAAATGTGTTTGATAGGATTTGTCTTTCCTTTGTATTTAGTGAAGTTTGGTGCCACATATCCAGGAGGAAATGGTGGCATGTATAGACTTGTGCCAAAAGGATATGGACATAAGTCATATGACATGTGAGAATTTTTATTGGACATTTGCATAGTCTCTATTTGTTTTTGCAAGTTTACCACTTGGGCTATCAAAGCGTCAATTCTAGGATTGTTTGTTGCATCACATATGGGAGTAATGGGTAACCCATGAGTGCCAATTAGTTGGGATGAGATGTTCTGATATTGTTTTGGGATGTGTTGTTGTGAGATCTATGACACATTTTTATTTGAATGTTGTTGGTGTTACAGGTTTTGATTAGGGATGTGTTGATGAGTGTGGATGTGTGATGCATATGTAGGGATGTGTCCTCCCACCATGTTGGTCGATATTTGCGGAATGTGTTGACCTTGACTATTTTGGTGCCAAAATGACGTCATATGTTGTGTAGTCTGATTTCCTTGTCCATATTGGTAGAATTTTCCATGGGGAATGTTAGTGTTTTTTCCTTAAGAAGTATTGTTATTAAGTTGTGATGACGTGTTGACATTTGGTTGTGGTCCTTGAATAAAAATGTGTTGTTTATTTCCCCCAAAGGGATTGAATGAAGACCCAATGAAAGGATTTGATGATGATGTTCCCATGACACTAGATGAATCTCCAAATAGGGGATTTGAAGAGCTTTCCCTCATTGTTGAGGATCCAAAGGTAGCTCCAATTGACTGTGAAGACGTTGTTGACATTGTAGGTATTGATTGTGACATGGCTTGTGACATAGTTGGTGTACCTCCAATGGATGTTGCATTGATTGTGTTGGAATTATTTTGATTGGATGTGTCATTAGAGGTGGAATTGATAGTGCTTGTGACAACTTGTGAGGTGGGACCAACAAAGGTGTTTTTTGCATTGTTTTGGGGATGACTAGTGTTGGACATATTGTTTGTATTGTTATTGTTGGAATTTTGATCAAGTGATGTTTCCCTTAGAGTTTTAATGTCAAAGCCACATGGAAATTCATCCCCTTGGTCTAAAAGCATAGCTAGATATCTTTGTGGGTCACGTAAGACCAAATCTTCCATGAAGGAGGCTACGTCAATATTTTGTGTTGCGGCTTCTAGGTCTTCCATATACACATGTCCATGTTCATCTCTATGCATGAATGATTCGAAGGGGTTTCGTGACAAAGATGGCATGTTCATTTCATTAAAGGGATTGATAAAAGAGGTGTCTCGGTTCATGTTTTGATTCATGCCATTGGAAAAGATATAAGTGTTGGTGTCTTGTCCAAATTTTTCCATTTGTCTTCCTTTTCTTTGAAGCCTAGTCTCAACCATATAAGGAATTGCTCAAACTAGGGAGAAGGATGAAGATGACAACTATATTTTTGGATTTTTTTGACAATAAGGGATGAAAATGCAAACTAAGCTTTTGGTTTTTTGACAATAAGGAATGCAATATGACAATGTTGTCGAAAGGAAATGCCAAATGCAAAAGGAAACTAAGGACTATTTTTTGGATTTTTAAGAATAAGGTATGCCAAATGAGGATTAAGATGACTTGAATGTCCTAAAGTATGCAAATGTAAAGGTCTAAGTGATTCGGAAAAGAGGTTACTCAACCACCCTAAGCTTGATCTATGTCTCAATTTGTATCGTCATAGGACTTATTAATGTGACTAAAGGACAAGATGACAAGATGACAAAGTGAGGTTTCCTAACTAGACTTTTGAGTTGGAAAGTCTCACATAAAGGACAATGACTAAGGGAAACAATGTTGACTAAGTCCAATGATAAACCTACTCTTGAAGGCAATGATTTTGCAAAGTATGGTAAGTTTCCCTATTCCAAAATATGCAAATGAAATGAGGACCTAAGGACTAGTTTATGGAAAAAAAGGATGATGATGGATTCGAAGAATGCAACTAGAATTTTGCAAGTTTGGACCTAAAGGAAGAATGCAAGCTAAAGTATGCAAAGAATGAAGGATTTGAGCAATTTTCTTTCTATTTTTTGATAGAGGCTGTTGGAAAAAGATGTCTGATGGCAGATTGGACAAGTTTGATCTTGGGTTTTGGACTACAACAGGGTTTTTGTTTTTTCCAGGAAAATGCATTGTTTCAGGTTACGAATGCGTTGTAGTATTTTAGATGTGTCACAGTTTCAACAAATGAGGCTTTATAGATAGAAAATGTGGCACAAGAAATAAAATGCAGTGCTTTGTTAAGAAAATGTGGTTCAGGAAAAGAAAATGTGTCGCACAAAGCAATGAATGCGGCTTATCAAAGTGAATGCATTACAAAAAATGTCAAATGTGGTGCAGCAGAGAAAATGCATCGTAGCAAATACATTGTAGGCATAATAAATCAAGTTTTTTTGCAATTCTGACAAAAAATGAGATTTGTTTCAAGTTGAATGATTGTTTCTAGGTCTGTGCAATGGTGTTTGTTTGTCTAATGTCTCAGAAAACACTTGGAAAACACAATATTTTGAAAACATGCTCAAAGAAGACAAGTACAACCATAGGTTAGGCAATGACTATATTTGCTAGATTCCACATGTGTTTCCCCAACCACACTTATTCTTAGCGGATGAATCCAGAAGCTTGGCCACATGGGATCCCTTATAGTGCACTCACTTCTCAGGTCAACCAAGCTTCCAATCCCCATAAATCTCCCATGGTGGGTTGATCACCTCTACTAAGAATTGTGAGAATGTGGATGCCTTCACAACAACCGTTGTTGCACTAGAAAATAGATGGGATTTTGGCCACTAGACAAAAGGGTTCTAGTAAATACTCGGGGACACGACATCTCACGAGTGTATAGCTAGCCACTTAAGTCTCTAACCAATCTACTAGGGGCTCTTATACCTTTTACAAGAAAAGGTTGGTACCCATTTCGAATGGCACTACATGGATAAGGCCTACATACCATGAGGACTTGACAATTTAGACTCATCCTTTTATATACCAGCCTGAGCGAAAAACTGGTTGGAGTCATTCCCTCTTTTGAGGCAAGCCTCTCTAAGGTTCAAAAACATAAAATAAATGGGTATAGCTTTTTTATCACCTAGTTTGCACAAGGTGGGATAATAATCACCTACCACCTTCAAGTACAATCAAGCAAAGTTCTTTAACCTCCTAATTAAATCTAAGTGAGATAAGCAAATGTTCTTTTTAGAGCACCAATAGAAGTGTTTTCTAATCTAAAACAAACACAAGAGGTTTCAATGGACATTTCAACCTACAAAACCACTTGTTAGTAGTCTAGAAAAATGTCTTGGACCCATGAAAATTCAAAACCACATGCTGCAACAGCAGATTAGTAACCTACAAAAACCTCTGAACTATTAACTTGAAATGAGAAATCTAAAAAAATATGGAAAAAACTAGAAAAAAAAATTTACCAGATGAATGTGTCTTAACAGAGCGAATGTGTCATTTTATGTATTAAATGTAGCTTGGGCCCATACACCAGAATTTACTAGGCAGATGTAGCTTTTTCCATAGCAGATGCGTCGTGGCTTGTAAATGCATCATTCGGGATGGCTAATGTGTCAAATCTGAACAAATGCATCTTTGCAGATAGAAAATGCAGCTCAATTATGCAGATGTGTCATTATGATGGCCGAATGCGTCGCGACACAATGATTGCAATTCTGGAATCTACAAATGCCACCTATCGTACCTGTACCTACAAAAACACAAAAAGGCCATACAAAAATATGCAAAAAATATATATTTGGCATCGAGTTCACCAATGTAACTATGAGAAATATCTAGGTTAGTATATTAGTGCATAAATAAAACAAACCCAAAGTAAATAATGAAACAAAAAGGAGGAAATAACATGAAAACAAAGAAAGATATCACTTTGTGTCTTCAACCTCCATGATTGACCTCCATTACACCTTCTCTATTTGTTGCAATATGTAGTTTGCCCTCAAATTTAATGTGAGCAACCTATGACTATGCCAAGACCAAAGCAAATGTTGAAGGATTTGATCACAAATGCTACACTATGCAATTATGCAACTAGTAAGCAGAGACTAAATGTGCCTAAAATGCCAAAATGCCAAGAGACTAAGAGATTGCAAGAGTCTAAGATCAAGAGATATGAGATGTGAAAATGAAACGAAAATTTCTATTTTATAGAAAATGCAACTTTGGATGAATGGCCAATATTAAAAGTTGACAAATGCCCTAGAATTAATTAACAAGATTCAATATGACAACCCACAATTAGGGTTAGGGCAGCATTAGGGTAAATTTGAATTGAGTGGACAAGATTTGATTTGAGAAAATCAAATCAAGGGCTGAAAATACATGTGACAAAGAGATAAGAATGACATAGAAAAAGAGAGAGTTGGAAAATCAAATAATATTAGAAATTACTTGATTTATGGAAGAAAATTGTTATTTTGAATTAAAAAATAATTTAATTGAAAAGGTGGGGTCATGTGACGGTAAATAATTAATTTGAATTATTTACTAAAAGAGGGAAAATTAGAAATTGGGACCATTTTAAATAAATAATTTTATTTGAAATGGGGAAAATGCCAAGGTGGACTATAATTAAATAAATTAAAAAATTTATTTAATTATGAGAAGACATGGAGGAATTAATGACGTATTTAAATAAATAAATAAAACTTATTTATTTAAATAATTAGGAGGAAATAATGGTCAAATGTAATTAAATAAATTAAGGAATTTATTTAATTATGGAAAGACATAAAAGTATGCGACGTATTTAAATAAATAAATAAAATTTATTTATTTAAATAATCAAGAGGAATAAAAGACATGAATTAATTAAATAGTTATGAATTATCTAATTAATAGTTGAAAGTGGACCAAAGGACATAATTAAACATTTCAATTATGTTAGGAAGAAATATGGCGACAATAGAGCTTGCAAGGCTAGGTCATTTTTATGTGTCTACACCGCCAATCAACTTGCACTGGCTAATCTGGATATGTCAATGGTTGTGGCATGTGAGTCTGCCACCATGTATCAAACTCTGCAGTAGTCCCAGTATTTTGCGCACCCCCACTCCATGCCCACTGCTACACCACCAATCCATCTAATTGTTGCTCTGCTAATGGAGTTGATATAGCTATTGCCCACATGGTCTCTCAGGATGAATGAGTATACTCTGGAATCCCCATAGGAACACCCTAATACTCTCCAAACTGACGTAATACCCACTGGGGTAGGTACATCTCAATGATCAACTATGATTGAACTGTCCGTCCAATCAGGTATCTAACTATCGGCAAAAAGTAAGATGATCATCCTCTCTTGGCCACTATGCACAATCTCTATATGACCTCCAGAAGAATTCCATCAATGTGTTAATACGATGACGCCAAAATCATATGTCCCCATCTCTGGTCTGCTGCAATGCACCCACATACAAGTAAACATACAACATACCCTTCGCAAGCTGCAATCTCTAAACTGGTGGACGAGAGACAAGAATATTCTCCCAGGCCTAGATCATCAGTAATGTGGTCTCGTAGCTAATACTGTGTTCCTCTCTATAAGCCACCTCATGCAACTAATGATATAACATACCAAGCAAACACGGTCCCTAGGAAAAAATGGTCATGTCTCACCTCATCCTAACGAGCATCTCTCCCAATCCGATAGGAAACCCATGCCCACAGCGATCAAGAATTAGTACATCGACAATCAGAGTACATAGAATAGCATCCCATCGTGTGTAGTGCTTGGCCATAATCTCCCACTTGATCTCATACCCATCAATGCCTAGCTACACGACATCACTTGGCTCATAATACTCGATCAAAGCCTGAAGTCCCCAGTGTGGATCATAGACCACTCACTCTCCTTTTTTTGGAATGCGCAAAATCTTATAACCATCCTTGAGTATGACAGTAGCCTCTCCCATCGGCAAGTGAAATGAGCAAGTCTTTGAGTGCCACCTCTCTACCAATGCTATCAATAGACCCCTATTTGCCCGGATAATGGGCATATAGGTCACATAGTATAATCCCAGCTAAATTAGTCACCTCCGCTCCCTACCCTATAGCTGATCTTTGAATGCATATGTAGATGGCCTAAACTCGCACGTATAAATAGGTGGTAATCATTTCTGCACACGTAGAAACGAGAGTTAGCACATATTGAAAATCATCATTATTATAATCTATCTAATCAAAAGTGTTTAACAAACTGAGCTTAAACTAATTCAACCTTGGTCAAAGTCAAATGTGTCACGGTAGGTCAAATGCGTCATTTCCTCAATCATGTGTCTCGGTACGACGATTGCATTACAAAATCTCACAAATGCGTCATGCTAAAGCACTTGCATCACTCCATCCATCAATTACGTCATGATAAAACAAATGTGTCACATGGTCCCACGGTTGCACTGCAATTTGGCGATTACATTACAAAACCTAGCAGTTGTGTCACGATTTGACGATTGCATCTCACCGGTATGTGAATGTGTCATTGCAAACTTGACCCCAACCTATCCCTTGCATTTGTGTTGTGACACATCAAATGCGTGCAACGTAAATGCAACTGCGTCCTATGCGAATGCAAATGCGTCACGACACATTCATTGTCCTAACTTTAACGCCTAAAAAATCACGTAAAATGATAAAATCACAAAGCAGGAATAGGGTACATACCGGTGGCTTTGCGCCCTCTGGCCATTGGAAGGTTCAGACTCAGTAGCTGCGATGCTCAGTCACTAGAATCACCATCTTCACATGAGGTCTCTTGGCTCTAAGCTCTCAAAATCTCAAAAGGAAAAAGTGAAAATGATTTACCTTTTCACCCAACTTGAACCTATTTATAGGGTGAAATTGGGATTTTTCTCTAAAGGATTATTACTGGAGGCTCATTTGACCATCTTTGACTGACCTTTTGACTACGTTAAACACGTCAAAATTCAAAACCGATCACACCATTGTTTTTCTTGACCTCAAATTTACTTATCGAGACACTTTTCAAAATTTTCTAGCTCTGAGCCAAAATTTGCAAATTTTCTCAAGGGGGCATAGATACTCCATACCTTTGTTGGGGCATGTTTTTGACTGAATTTTCTTTGTCACATTGCAACAGGGTGCATTATGACAAAGAGGGGAAAAATGTAGACACATAAAATTGACCTAGGCATGTGAACCTTATTTTTTCCATATTTCTTCCTAACATAATTAAAATATTTAATTATGTCATATAGTCCAATTTCAACTATTAAATAAATAATTATTAATTATTTAATTAATTAATGTTCCACTATTTCCTCTTGATTGTTTGAATAAATAAATTTTATTTATTTATTTAAATATGTCACTAATTTCTAATGTCTTCTTATAATTAAATAAATTATTTAATTTATTTAATTATTATCCACCTTGGCTTTTTCTAATTTTAAATAAAGTCATTTATTTAAAATTGTCCCACTTTCTAATTTTCTCTCCAAGTAAATAATTTAAATTAATTATTTATTGTCACATGGTCCCACCACTTTTGAATTAAATTATTTTTTAATTCAAAAGGTCAACTTAGTCTTTAATTCAAATAATTTTAAACTATTATTTGAATCTCTAGCTTTTTCTCTTGTCACATGCAACCTTGTCCCTTGATTTCAAACTTCACCCTAATGTTGCCCTAACCCTAATTGATGGTTGTCACATTTAATTACAACCTTTGATCTTAGGGCATCTCTCATCTGACAATCTTGGCCCTTCACCCAAAATTGGCTTTTCTATAAAAAGGTGATTTTAGCCTCATTTAACACACATAATAGACTTCATGCTCTTGACTTCATACTCCATAGGCTATTTTCTGCATACTTTAGGCTTATTGCACACTTGCATACTTGTTGTAGACACGTAAAATATACTGATTGACGTTGTGCACTTGATCCCGACTTACTAACATCATTTCTTCCTGAATCATCCTTTGGTCTAACCATTTAATCAAATCTCCTTATCTAATTAAATTCATCAACTTTCATCCCTTAATTAAATAAATCATCTTGTCTAATTAAGTCACTCTCTCTTGTTAATTAAATCAATTCATCTGATCTAATTATCCCTATTTAATTAAATAATTATTTTATTTTATTAAATCTCTAAAGTCTATCCATTAAATTAAATAAATTAAAACCTTATTTGATTTAATCTAACACCATCTCTTTTAATTAAATAAATCAAAATCCTTATTTAATTAATCTCTTGTCATATTCCTCTCTTATTTGATTTAAATAAAATAAATTTGAGTCAAATAGGTCACATCATCTAACCTCTCTCATTAAATTAATTAACCCAAATTAATTAATCTCTTAATCTCATGTCATGTCCCATCCTCTAGATAATACAAGTTGCACATGAAAATAGATTTAATTCATTTATTAAATCCCTATTTTCCTCACAAGGAATCTTTTGGAATATTCTCTCAATTTGAATTCAAAAATTCCAAGTCAACATGTACATCCAACAAGGCAATAACTTCATCTTACATGTCCTTTGCCTTGAGCCAAGTGGAATTTATTGCAATTTCTCTTCCCTCTTGCAAGTCATTTCAACAAATTTGAAATTCAAAATTATGCATTTATTGGCACAATCCCCAAATCTTGCACATCCTCCATCCATTCATAGCTTGATAAGTGGCATCATGCCATTGGATGAATGTTAGTCCCACATTGCTCAAATGTGGACATTCATACATCTTGGAATTCTATAAATAAGGAGCTCATATCCTCATTTGATTATCCACAATTTATGCAAAGTTACCATGCTCAAATATCTCTCAAATTTCATCCATTATCATTGAGTTCTTAGCTAGGTTTTTTCAGATTTTTGGCTTGGGGCTCTCATCCTTCATCAACAAAGTGGATCAACTATCTTCAACACATCAAGCTTGCATCTTAGGGATTGGGAAAGGGCCAATTTTCACATCAAATTGGCACCAATTCCCCCATGGGATCATGTGTTTGCTATTCTAATTAGGATTGAATCTATTTTGTTCTCTTTATTATGCTTTTCATTATTTTCTTTCCTAGTTTGAAGTTGTAAATGGATTTCATGGGGAATCCTTGTTTTAGCTTGCAATCTCTTGTTTAACTTGTTTATTCTTGATGCTTTGCAGGTACTAGGATCGGGGTTCGCACACTTGCATTAGTAGCTTTTTCATAGAATCCTTCAATATTTTCTTAGGACATTGTCATAATCATAGGTCGCTCATCACAAATTTGAGGGCAATTATCTACTTGCAACAAATGGAGAAGGTGCATTGAAGGTGATTCATGGAGGTTTGAAGATATTTGGTAACAATGTTCTTTTTTTTCATGCTTTCTAACTCCATTGTTCTTCATTGTTTAACTAGGGTTTTTCCTATTTATGCATTATAATGCTAACCTAAATATTTCCCTTAGTTACACTCACTGTTGACTTTCTTTCCCTCAACATTCTTCTCTACTTCATATTCCTATGCTAATTATTCCAATTCTAGATGGGCGTTGTCTTGAATATATTATTCATCTATTGCATGCTCATGTTGAGCATCTATATCCTATGCTTCTTCACCTGTAGTTACTTCCAGAGTAGTGTTCTCTGAAATCATACCATATTTCTATGCAATGTCTACAATTTTATCAATTGTCTCCTTCTATAGCTTTTCAAATTCACCTTTATCTCTACCCATCAGGGTAGTCACCCTTTGCTTCACTCTAAATTTTTTGTTGTATAACTCAGCCAATGTGGCTCTATTTTCCTTAAACATAGGAGCACTAATCTTCTCTAAAGAATATAATTTTATCTTTCCTTCTTCAATTTCTTTTTGTCTTCTCTTTACCAAGACATTCCATAGCTCCATAGGAAATTTATTCTCAATATTTATCATATCAACTTCTAAAACAATAATTTTCTTAATAATTTCCTCTCAATGGCAGCCTTATCCACCTCATATACTACATTATATAAAGTTGTAGTTTCTACAAGTGTATCATGCTGAATCATTCCATTAACAAGTGCACCTACCTTCAAGGGACTATGAGCTCTTATCGGGGGTGTTTTCTTTTGCTTCTTCCTTTCATATGAAGCCTTATTTTGGCTTGTTTCTACTTTCTTCTTCTCCCATGACACCTTCTTGGTGGCTTCTTTCTTTTTCTCTCTCATGTGAAATACAAATTTATTCTTTTATTTCTCTATTTCTTCTTTGCTATTTATATCAATGATATCTAATATCTTTCTTTTAACACTTGCTTCACCTTGTGAAGTTGCATTTTTCCTTTTGTGGACCAGCTATGGTCCTTCTTCCTCCTCCTCTTCTTCTTCTACATTCACACTTATATTATTTTCTCTTACTACTTTTTTCTTTGGTCTCTTCTTTGTAGGGCCTGCGAGTGGTGTTACTATAGCAGTCTTTTTCTTTGCAGGACTTGTAGTTTGCACAAGCAAAAAGGGTTTCTCCTTTGCCAGAGGACTATCAAAAATTTTCTCTTTTCACTAGTAGAGGGCATAGTCTCGAAGGACTTTTGGATAGCGGGAGGGGTGGTAGCTATCCTACCAAATCTTCTTATGCTTCTAGATCCTCCTATAGCACTTGATTCTCCTTTTACTCTTTCCTGCTCTACTTTCTCCTTTGTGAAGCCCATATCCTTTGCAAACTTGTCAACCATCTTTTTAACCTTCTCCTTTATCTATGATTTTCTCTACTCCATATGCACCTCCATATATTTTTCCTCATATGTGATATACCTTGCTTTAGTGGTGTCTTTTGAACTCTTCAGTAAAATATCAACCAAACTAGTAATTTCTTGTTCATTGATCTCATATCCCAATGCAAGGATCCACTTTGTTCTTGGTTCCACTACTTCCATTATGCACTCATCTATTGATACTAGGAATGTGATATCATTTTGATAATTCTCTACCATTTTCCTAGGAATTTTCTCTTTCATTCATCCTTTTTTGAAAAACTACAAATAAATCAAGAAGAGCATCATCTTGTGCCTTCACATCGCCAAGAATTCTCATAAAGTATGCAATTTGATGAGCAACTAGTCTTCCTTGCAACCATACCACACTTTTAGTTCTAGGGAGTTCCTTTAGAAAATAAAAGAGCAAACACACAACCAAGGTTCCATAATTAAATGCATACTCCTCAGTTTGTTTCAATTTCTCCATCAATTGTTTTCTTAATAGTTCACAAAGATCATAATCAATTCCTTTTTCAACCATTCATATGCCACATTGATTGTAGTGGTAGATACAAAATTTTCTCTATTTGTGAAGTAGATTTTATAACCAGTTAACATTGTTGCATACCTCACATATGGATTTCTAATGGGATTTACAACTAGAGCTCTCTTATCATATGTTGCACCTGTGAGTTCTATTACCACCTCATTCTTAATAAATTTTAGTATAAGAACAGGCTCAGTGGATCATAGGCCTATAACCTCTCTAATCACTTCGATTGTTATCATTCTAGGCATGTCAGACCAAACAAACTTATCATGAATTTTTCTTAATGCCATCCTGACCCATTTATGATCAAAGAAAAAGTTTAGAAACCATTGCCATACATCAAGTTTCTTTTGGACTAGGTTTTGGTATTCTAGTTTTAAGGAAAAGTTGTCTCTGATGGGTTCTTTCATCCATATATCTTTTAGCTTACTGTAATCGTATTCCTCCATCTTCCATGAATGTAAATCCTTATATATTCTATAGGAAAAAAACCATATGGAACATGCGAGAAAGCACCTAACTGGTCGCCTTCCATGGATTTAGTAGGGTATTTCTTAAATTTGTGTTGTGGATTCTCAGTAATATCAATTACCCTTAATGTAGACATTCCAAAATGAATTCAAACATCTTTCAAACAAAGTTCTCTGTGAAACTAGGGCAAACAAGGATTATAATTATATACCTTTTCTTTTGCTTACCGAACTAGGGTTTGAACACACCAAATCACGAATCACCTTGGTCATTCCTTTGTTGCTTTTCTCCTTCTCAAATGATTTTTGTAAATGAATTTAGTTAAGTGAAACCACTTTATAACCCTTCAAATTTTACCTAATTTTTCATTGAATGATTCAAGCCATAAAGTTGGAAAACCTTTCACTATGTGCATAGTCACCTTCAAGTGCTCTGCAAATTTCTACATTATCATATTATGTTCTGTAATCTTCGCCAATAGATCAAGCATGTGGATCTACATCACATATCTTCGTGCTAAGGCATCAACACCATTTTATTTGGTAGGGGATAAAATATGTTCATTAAAGCTCCCCCTAAGCCAAAGCTCTCAACTTAGTTTTTAGAGGAAACATGTGCACTAGATGCTGGTACATATTCATACTTAACCTTGGTCTCTTCCTTCTTTCTCCAAATCTTATCCATATCCTTCTTTGTTTTTGTAGGATCAATCTTTTGGATTGGTTCATTCCTCTTTACCTGATTATCCTTCTTTATATTTTTGCTTCTGCAAAACTTAAAAATGTGTCCAGACCTATTGTAATTGTAGCATATGACATTCTTCTGACTAGTATTCCTTCCATTCATTCTAGATATGCATTGATTAGCTTAATTCCTAAATCCATAGCATGTATAACAATATCCTTTGAAAGATTGAACCATTTTACCATTGTTATAACCATTCATCATTTGACTTCTGCACTCACTAGCTTCGTGACCAAATTTCTTGCATGTAAAACATTGACCAAAAAAAGGTGGAACATTTTGATTCATTTTGCTTCTAAATTGTATTGCCTTATGTCCAAATTTATTGCAAGAATAATAGAAACCATTAAAATATGGTCACCTTTGTGCATTTGGTTGTCTAATCGATGGTCTTCTAGCTTCATTCCTTTGATTTCGGATCTGTTTACCATTATTCTTCTTGTCTTCAACATTTGATGTTTGATTTGATTTTGAACTTTCACCCTTTTCAAATCCTAAACCTTCTTTATATTTGGAGCCTTTCTGATTTTCAATCATTTCATCAAGCTTTGTAGAACTCATCTTGAATTTATCTTCATGACTCCTTGCATTTTCTAGATCTAATCTCAGATTCATAACTTCTTGTTCAAGCCTTGTGCATTCCTTGTATTTATTTTCACCATTGCATTCAGACATTCCTCTATTTTTTTCTTCTCTTCAGCTTGCACCTTCAAAATGGTGATAGCTTCATTTGCTTGCTTCAATTGTTCACCAACTTCCTTATGCCTTTCTTTGAATTTCTTGATTTCCTCTCTTAATTTTTTGATGCATTCATCTGCTTCCAAAGTAGGTAGTTTTCTAACATCCATGTGTTCAACCTCCAAGATCTTCCCTAAGTGGTTAAGCTCCTTCCAAGGAACTAAGCTCTAATACCAATTGTTGAACACCTAGAATACTAAGAGGGGTGTGAATCAATATTCTTTTAAACCATTCAAATATTTAAGCATCCAATCCACTTAGAAGATTCAATTACAGTAAATGAAATAAATCATGAAACATTCAACAATATCACATAACACATGAACACCAGGATTTTCATGTGGAAAAACCACGATGAGGATTAGCTCACAATATATTATAACCAGTTGTAGGGTAAGTGCATGGATCTGTAACACAATTTTGGCCCTTAAGATGCCACTTTTTTTCTAAAATTAGAAAAATCTGATTTGCACAAGAAAATGAAGATAGTTACGCTCAAAATTTCGAGATGTAGCAAGAACAAAAGTTGAGGTGCTCCGAGTCTACTCTCTAAGCTACTAATTCTTTTTTAAATTAATGAAGATTAAGGGTCTGAAAAAGGGGGGGCAAAAAAAATCCTATTTTTATTAAAAAAAATAGCATAGCGCCTGAGGGCTCCCCCCTTTTTGATTAACTTTTTTAGAATTTCAAAAATCCCAACGGTGAGAAATTAGCTAACACCATGTAGTTTATCTTTGAAATTTGAGCATGCTCCCCCCTATTTTTTAAAAAACTAATCGAAAATTGATTTATTTTTTCATTGTGTAGAATGGAGTCTAGTTTAAAAAAATGTAATTTGTTTTGCGTTTCGATGAATGAGAAAAAAATCTATCCTGAAACTAGCACATGTTGGTTTTTGACCAAAAACGGAGGCATTTATAATAGAAGCTATGGATCAAAAACTTAACTAAATCAAAATGAAAAAATAATTATATATTTAGATAACTAAGAGAGAGATTAATTCTATCACGGTTTTTTTATAAACTTGCATTGAAAGACGTACAAATGAGGTGGGGAGCACAGATGAAAATATGAGGAAATTTGGCACCCTTTTAGAAAATCATGTCTTTTGCATGAAAGGGTTGTCCAAACCTTTGGGTCGGATGCCCAATGCATAATCCAACTCATTGGGTTGGTACTTCCCAATGCAACCTATTTGGTGCACACCAAATTTTGCGTGCACCAAATGGGTTGCTTCATTTGGCTAGCGCCAAATTTGGCGCTCGCCAAATGTAATTCATGACTTTTGGAATGCATTTCTCTAAACTCTTTTATTTTCTCTTTTTCTGCCAAGGAAACTATATACATGAAATTTAAGTATACTTTGACATTTACATATGGAAATTTAATTTCTTATACTTTAAGTTATATTTCATGTATATAGGTAGGATGTTTGAGAGTGGTTTCAAATTTGTAGGAGTTATAATGAAAATTCTAGTTTTTGGAAGATTTTAAAAAAAATCAATAATCAGCATGTCAAATTTCAGTAATTAGGAGCTCAAATTTTAGTAATCAAGAGGTCAAATTTCATCTTCCTCTCTCTATCTCATTTTCATCTCTTATTCTCTAGACCTCTCTCTCACTCACTCACTATCTCCATCCCTTTATCTAACACTCTCTCCCTTGAGCTCAAGAACTATGTCTCTACATGTCCATCTCTCTCTCCTTCCCTCTCTAATATCTATCTCCCTCCCTCCCTCCTTCCCTCTCTACATTTCTGTATCTCCCCTCCCTCTCCTTTTATCTCTATATATCTCTCTCTACTCTTTGTATCACTTCTCTCTATACCTACCTATCCCTATCTGCCTCTCTCTCCCCTCTCTCTCTCTCTCTCTCTCTTCTTCCCTCTCTACTCTCTATCTCGTCATTCTCTCTCATTCCCTCTCTAGTTCTCTCTATCCTTCCCTCCCTCCCTCTCTAATTTTATCTATCTCCCCCTCTCTCTCTCCTTCCCTTTCTACTTTTGTCGATCTCACCTCTCTTTCTCCCCCTCTCTCTCCCTCTCTCTCTCTTCCTTTCACCCACCTTTTCTCTCTACTTCTCACTATCTAACCTATCCCTCTATCCCTCTTTCTCTCTCCCCCCTCCTTCCCTCTCAATATCTCC
>VDFB02000017.1:243698502-243795410 GCA_007258455.2 Sequoia sempervirens
TATGCATGAATATGTTCACTTTGTAATGAGTTATCTTTGGAGGTTAGGGATCAAACAAATCCTTTCAATAATTATCTACACAATTTTAGCATGTACGGATTTCTAAAAAATCTAGGTTTTTAGTTTTTTATATGGAGGCATTTGGGATGTTACACAAAGGTAACAATGGGTACCCAAGATTAATAATGAAATTTATAGTTTTGTGATTATGTGGTTTTCATCTTTGTTGGGGAATATGAGTTTCAAAGTAAACGGGTACGTGAAATTTGTACATAATAGATTGGTGGGATTTTTTTTGGTTCTAGTTTGATCACCTAATACACACTCTATGGCCTAAAAATAAACTTCATTTATCTATGATACTACTAAATTTGATTTGGAAAATTTATTCTCTTTATTTTATGATTGAATTATGACATTGTCTATAAAAATAAAAAATTGCAAAATAATTCTTTGTGCATAATTTAAGAACTTTACATATGTATTAAGTTGGAAGAATATTTGGAACATTTTTTAAATAGGATAAATTGTATCTTATTTCATCAATTCACCAAGTCTTGGAGGGAGAGAAATATAAAAATGGAAGCTATTATGTTTATTGTCATGAAAGATATGATAGGAAAAGTTACGAGCATTAGTTGTGGAGGAAGAAATGCTAAATAGTTAGGGCACGAAAGGGATAAGGATTTTTCTCTTTTTTGGAAGAGAAGGAGACATTAACTAAATTTTAAAATTGGTTTAAATGAGTGAACCTACTATGGCATATCACTATCATTATTTCTTTGAAACAATGCTATAAAACATGTTGTCTCAAAGAGGGGGAAAATGTAGACACTTAAAAATGACTAATACATTTTCATCTTGTCCTGTTATCATTATCCTCATCAAATCTTTTATCTATATTAATTAAATAATTTTTAATCATTTAACTAATTCATCACTTATCATATTATTTAATTAAAATCAAATTTAAATTATCTTTGGTCCACTATAATTAAATAGTTTTCAAAATTATTTAATTATCTAACACTCCCACCTCAAATTAAATAAATTTAAATAGTTTATTTATATTTAAATCAAATCTTTCCCTCTAAAATAAATAATTAAATTGATATTTTATTTATTTCTCCAACTATATATTTATGAATTAAATAAATTCATTTAGCTCTCCCTCCATCAAAAATTCAAATTTAGCTCCTATCCTATCTTGAATTTTCCTATCCATTGATCTTTCTAATTAATTTCCACCATTGATCAAACATCAAGTGAAGCATATAAATACAAATCCGTTATTCATTCATAACCTCGAGACCATCCTTATTATCAAGAGAACACTATTAAGAATTTATCAGGAAAGAAAGCTATCATTATCAAATAATATCAAGCAAGAAAACTATCATTATCATTATAAAGCAAAGGTATCATTTATCTTTGAGCATTTATCATTATCATTGATATCATATCATCATTATGCTTTCATAGTTATGTTACTTTGAAGAGCAACACACAATGAAGCAAATCAAATCCTTTACCATGACGATGTAAGTGGTATATTATTTAATGTTGAGCTAAGATCTTGATCTTCATTGAGTAAATGTTGAAGTGTGAATTTGGTACTTTGATTACATTGTTACTATTTTATATGATTCACATTTTCATCATCGATATTTTTTCACACCTAATGGGACTCACTTCCATGATTTTATTAATAATATATTTTGTATGTAAGAAATTTGGCTTTTGGAAGGTTACAAGTGTATATCTATGCATCTAAATAGTTGTTTCATGCTTTTGAGCCAACTTGAGGTGCTTCTGAGCCAACTTGCAACACATTTGATCAACTATGACACAAATTTGAGCCGACACAGTGCATTTGATATATACATCTAGTTTTTGTATTTTTGTTACATTTGTGCTTCTAATGTGACCTATTGTGTATATGAAGCATTCTACAATGCATCTAATGAATCTTGAAAAACATTTGAAGCACTCTACCATGCATCTAAGTTATTATGTGATGCATCTGAGATATTTTACAATGCAAATAATGAATCCTTCTACGCATCTAATAGATTTTGTGATGCATCTATCATTTTGTGTTATGGTTTTAATCAATGTTATGGTGCATCTGAAGTATTTTACAGCATATTTGTAGCCTTCTACTATGACTTTGACCTATGTCACTGCATATTTGATCAACATTTAGGGTTAAATTAAGATTTGAATTTATTTAATTTCAGATTTACAATTTTTTCAATTTCTAACATCTAACCTCATATCTAATTTGAATCTAACCCCAAATTTGAGATCTTGTTGGTATTTTGGACTTTTTTGTTGTTGATCTTTATGGATAAAAAATGAATCAATTGGAGTTGAAAAGGTTGTAAGAGAAAGTGGATTTGGAGCTCTTTATCAAATTATCATCTCAAGTTTAGCATTGGACTCCAAGTCCTTTCATTCAAATCACCTTATCTTTTTTAATTTTCAAAGTTCTCAAAAGTTTCATTATTTTCTTTGCTTTAGTCAACCTTTCTTGATGTTTCTTCCTCATATTGGATATTGGACTAAAAAAATCTCACATTTGGATTTGGTTTATAAAATAAACAAGTATCTTTAAAAATCCCTAAGATCTACTTACATATGCTCTCCTCTCACTCCTAATGATGATCTTGAGGATAAAAAATAAGTAATATTGTTTTCTTTTTAAGTTTCTTTCCTAGGGATTTCATCACCCTAGGGGATGACCTCAACTCCCATGTTTCAATAGAGTATAAAGAGTGGGGAGTGAATCAAATGACACACCTCTTAGAAGTGGAATAGTGCCAATATTGGCTAAGCCTCTAATAAATTTATACCTTAGATAAGTGAAGGTGGAGAGTGGGTTAGCCTTTACTCCCAATTGTTTGGGAGTATTCCTTTTCATCTACGGATTAGGCCTTGTGTACCCTTGCAATATATTTTAAGGTTAAACCCCTAGTTGAGTTTGAAAAGGCTAGTTAAAAATTACTAGCCATACCCACCTAAGTAGGCTTGTTAATGTGTCTTATATGTTTGATTGTTTAGATCACTAGCTCCACTTGAAACCAAAGAGGAGATACACATCCAAAATTGAGCCTTATGAACTATTTTATGCACTATTGCTTTATGTGCTTTTATTTTCATATAAATTTAAAAAAATCAAGAAAACGTTCAAAAAGTCATAAAAATAAAAACAAGAAAAATATTTTATAGTAATAGATGTAGAAGTGTGTCTAAATTTCTTTCAATTGCATGATATTTTTAGTCATCTTATTTCTTGATTGTATCTTTTTCCAAAAAGTATTTCTCAAAATCAAAATAAAAAACTAAAACGCTAAAGAAAACCACATCTAAAATTGAAACAACACATATGATTATTATTTTGCACTTTTGAACTATCTTGGGCCGCATCTGATACAGTCTAATGCACATATGATACATTTTATTGTGCATTTGATACATTCTGCTACATATCTGATACATTCTGCTATACATTTGATACTTTCTATTGAACTTTTGAGCTATTCTACTACACTTTTTAAATATTCTACTATGAGTTTTCTTTACTCTAGGCTACTTTTGACTGATAAACAATATCCTTGAAAACTTCCAAAACTTAGCAAAATAAAAAATATTTAAAACAACAAAATAGCATAAAAACTAAGTTGAAACAAATCTTTTATTTGTATTAATTCAATATCCTTGTTAAGATATGGAGGAGTGGAATTTTTTTTTTTAGCTTTCAATATCATTATCAAATTTTATCAAAGTTTAAATTGGATCTCCTATCTTTTATCTTTAAATCATATCATTTGTGGGAATACAAGCTTGAGAGCTTCAAAGCTACTCTTGAGTTGGAAAACTCCACTCTTTATCAAGTTTGCTTGGACTCACAAGTCTATTTCAAGTAAACTCTCTCAATTTTGACCATCTTGCTTGGACTCACAAGTCTATTTCAAGTAAGAATATATCATCATTAATCAATATCTTTATCATTTGGAGATCTAGTTTAAATTTGATCTATTTTGGTTTTGAGCAACAGGCATAAAATTGTTGGAAAGCAAATCCAGTTTTTCTAAGGTATTATATCACATATGCCAATCATAAGATCTTAGTATAAGAAAAATATGGAATCTCATCAAGATGAGTTGATCATTCCAACAAGCATGGGTATTGGTCAATATTAGCAAGGAAAAAATTCAAACCCAACCATTTTCTATCAGGATCCTTCAAGGATACCTTATATAGAGGATGAAGAATTTAATCAAGACCCAAAATTAGAGGATTTACAAGAATTTTAGCAAGACCCTAAAGAGATCAAAATAATGGAGTATTTATTCAAATATAATCTCGATCATTACCTCCAAATTCTACTTCAACAAGGTGCTGAAATACCCTCACATTATCAAAGAACAAGGATAAGATATCATAACCTTCACTACACTACCCACTTTGGGAGAAGCAAGTCAAGTCAACACACCTATGAGAAGCATATTCCCATTACAAGTTGACATATTGACCTTACCACAAAATCCACCTCAAATAGGGGAGAGGGGCCAATAGTCATGCTGGCTAACTTTGTCAACATGTAGCGATTGACTAGAATATCGTAGAACCTTCTTTTTTTTATTGAAATGTGGATTGGCTTCTTATCTATCTATAACTAAGGTTTGGAGGTTTTACTCATCATGCAACTCACCACATTAGCACATCTATTGAGAAGTGTCTAAAATTCAACTTTTTAAAGATTTGACCAAAATTAATAATGGGACCCCCAATAGTTGAACAAAAAAATATCATTTGTTGCTTGTAGAACATTATATTTTTATTTACAAAAAAAAATTAATATGCAACCTAAATGGACCAAATACCTATTGGTAATCATAAATATTTGATATCTCTAGCTTTTATATTCAACAAATATGGACGATTAGTTGAACACAAAAAAAACCTATTGTTATTATAAAAACAACACATAATTATTTAAAATACAACTTATATCAAACAAAAATGGACCAATAGTTGAAGACTATTTTTTTTTGAAAATCCTTCACATTTAATGGGAAAATACATGTATTTATTGTGCTCACCTTTTATATTTGTGATAGGACAAAATATTAATATAAAATACTCCAATACTTGTACACACAATATTTTTTCACTATGATAGCAATACTTGTTTAAATGAGTTTCTTATTTTATTAAATGAGAATTTTATTTTTTAAATGAAACACTTATAATGGATAGTTATGATATTTTATTTGAGACAAAAAAATACTTATTTTACTTCTTCATGAATGTATTTATGTTTTTTATATAACATTCAGAGGTTCTCATGTGTTCAAGTATGGGTCCACTTTTGATCAACATTTGGTTATCTTTTATTTACATTTGAACTATTTATTTACAATATATAGTATAAATATGTGGTAAGACTGGATATTATAATCACAATTGACTGCACAACTATTGGACCCCCACAACTACTGGCTCCTCTCCCCTATTAGTGGATAAATTATTTTCCACCTTCACATATACATCACAACCTCCACCTATAATATAAGAATATCAATGGAAATCATATCAAGAGACACATCATGATCAATTTACACTTGAATCGTCACTTACCTTTTCTAGATTAAATCTAAACATGGGTACTTTAACACATGCAAAATATGCTTATTCCTACAAGTCAAACCCAACAACATTTCATACCACCAAGCCAACCTCAAAAACATTCCCTTCCTCCATGTCAACCTCAACAACATTTCATTCCCCTAAGCCAACCCCAACAACATTTTATTCCTCTGAGCCAACCCCAATAACATTTCATTCCTCCAAACCAATCTCAACAACATTTCATTTCTCTAAGCCAACCCCAATAACATTCCATTCCTCCAAGCCAACATCAACAACATTTCATTCCTCCAAGCCAACCTCAACAACATTTCATTCTGCCAAGTTGGCCTAAACTAAGACATACTTTGAAATTTCACCAAACATAAAGACCTTTATTCAACACATAAAGTATTAGTAAATAATGAAAATTTGTATAAGAAATATGACCACCCTCTACAGAGAAACCCAAATTAGGGTAATAAAAGTCTAAATTATCTTTCTTATATAATAGTTAAAGGTGGGTTTTTCAAGGGTCAAACCCAATTAGCAACATGCCCCAAAAATAAAGCTAAAGTCCCAAGTCTAAAACCAACAAGGAGTTGAATTCTCTAGGAGATAAAAATCCACAACAAAAATCAAGAGAAAAAATCTTTCAAAATAATAGATTGGTAGCACATGGATATCTCAAAAAATTAAACATAATACATATCTTTTAAACCATTAATTGCATTTCATTCCTCCAAAAGAAAATCTAAATTTTCCTCTAGAACCTAATTGTCCAAATTGTAGACACGTAAAATATATTGATTGATCCTATACACCTAACCTTGATTTACTAACACCAGTTTGTCCTGAATCATCTCCTTTACTAACCATTTAATCAAATAATCTTTATTTGACTAAATTCATCATATTCTATCTTTTAATTAAACAAATCAATTTTATCTAATTTGCCATCTCCTATTAATTAATTAAATCATTTTGTTTAATTAATCCTGTAGTCCCTCTTTTAATTAAATAATTCATTTTATCTAATTAAGCTCTAAAGTCACCTCCTTTAAATTAAATAAATTAATCTTTATTTGATTTAAATCTAGCACCATCCTCTTTAATTAAATAAGTCAAACTTTATTTAATTAAGTCTAAAATCATTATTCCTCTCATTTTGATTTATTTAAATCCTAAAATCTAAATCAAAATGTCAAATCAACTAATTATCATTTAAATTAATCAAATCAGGATTAATGCTAACACAAATCACTCAAATCCTCTAGATTTTGTAACTTGCACATGAAAATCCATTTAATTGATTTATTAAATCTCTGTTTTCATTCATAAAGGCATCAAAGATGGAATATTCCTCAAATTTGAAAATCTCCCCTGAAAAGTACTTGTCAATCCAACAAGGCATTAAAGGCCTCTTACATGTCCTTTTCTTGAGCCAAGTGGCATTTAATTCATCTTTCATCTCCCTCCAACATGTCACTTCTCCATTTTTGAATTTCCACCTAATAGCATTAATGTGCACATTCATCCAAATGTGCTCCACCTTTGTCCACTTACATGTTGACAAGTGGCACTATGCTATTGGTTGGTGTTTGATCCCACATTCACCCCTTTTGCTTATTCCTCCATCATTCTCTTCTATAAATAGAAGGCTCTTTTACTAATTTAGGATCCACAATCTTAGGCATTTGATCCACAAGTTCATGCAACATCATTATCTTCATGCTTTGAGCAAGGTTCATCCATTCTCATCTATTTTCATAGGTTTTCATCATTTCATAGCTAGGTTATGGAGAAATTTCATCAAGGAGTATCAATCTTCAAAGTTCATCATCAAGCTTGACTAGGAATTGGGAAAGGGCTATTTTCCACATCAAAATAGCACCAATTCCCCCATGGTATTGAGAGTTTGTTTGTTTTGAGCAAGATTAGATAACTTTTATTCGTGTTCTTCATGTTATTTCTTGTTCTTGATATTTCAAATGAATCTTATGGGGAATGATGATTTGATTTGCATAATGGGTTAATATTGTGTTTGTTATTTATGTTTGTGTAGGTCTAGGATCACCATTCACACATTCCAAATGATAATAAACATTAAGGATCATTTATAGTTAACTAACATATACAAGATGTATTACATTACAAAATTTATTACAAGAAGATTTCATCAATAACCGTTACAATATTTACAACAATGCTTCCCTAGAACAAGTGGGAAGAATACATCAGATCGCATCCAAAGATACAACTATTATACAATCCATTACAAATACATAAAATGTCATCTTCTCGAACTGGAACGGGAATAGGATCTAGAGTCCACAACATAAGGAACAATCTCCATGCACACGAACATGTAGCAAAAATACCCAATGGAGGAAAAAGCACCAACCTCTTGACCATGTGGAACCTTGAGGTCCACCCCCTGCACTAGGAGATAACACAAGGTACCACATTAAACAAATAGTCAAGAAAGCAACAAGCTAACACAATCAAGGGGTTATACATGGACTCCAACACAATATTGCTCACAACACAAATATCACTTACAACACTTAACTTCACTTCCAGAGGCACTCACACAACAAAAGGAGAACATACAAATAGGAAATGTGAGACTGCAATAGGCAGGAGTGTCATCACATAGCTTGATATTGGTTATCCTAAAAGATCTTCCTAGGCCCTGGACCCCATCCTAGGATTTCCTGGCAACCTCTACCGATCTTCGGCCCCCATACAAACTCATGCAGAATCAACGTACCTTTCATGAGGACAATGTAGTTGATCTTGCCATTCCAAACCTTCCCACCTCATCTCAAGCCTAAATGAGCACTTGAGCCATGAGTAGGCATATCATTATCTTTATTAATGTGAAATCTACCCATCCCCCTAATTCATTATTTATCACTAGATTAAGAAACCCTCCAATGGGTTATCTTGGACACCACTTTGGGTTCTGTCCCCCATTGAGAGCCACTCCCTCTACTTGCAACTAGTAAACCCTACACATCAAGAAAGACATCTACCATATTGCCCACTTAACATAACCACATGAAACCATACCAAGTTAAAAGGAAACACCTCTAGGGTTTAAAATTTTGCACAAAGCACATAACCCAAACATTGTTAAACCACTTCCAAAGTAAGACAATCATAAGACAATTCACACATAATATACTCCCTCCTAGGCCTCTGGAAATCAACCTTTGAACAACTTACAACTAACACCCCCTTTCAATAATTACACAAACACTTATACTTGCTAAGTATAAACAATTATCCAATACATTATGACCATACAAATATTCTCAATAATACAACATTAATTCAATACACTCATTTTCACTTAACCACATAATTAAATATAAGGATTATTTCCCAAATAATTAAATTTGAAAAAAAAATAACACCATATTCTAATTAATTAACTTACATAGTAATTTTACAATTCAAATATACAAAAGGTCAAAAGAACAATCCATATTCACCTAGAAATAAACTAATAGATAATAATCATTTACCATAGTAATTTGAAAATAACTATATCAATTAATCTAATTAACTATTTAGAAATTCTACTATTCAACTATTTAATAATCAAAAAAATAACCAACGTTTATTTACCTATTTTCTAATAGTAAGTCATTTGAATATAAAATGAAGGTTCACTTTAGGTTAACATTTTGGGTTTCGTTATGGGAGACTCTTCTAGTGGGTTGGAATTTTTTCAAAATTCTGTGAGGGCGGGAAATGTTGGTTCTCCCCCTAGTGGTAATGGTGGTAGGTCAGAAGTTGTTGTCACTGATGGTGCAAAATTATCAACTTGTAGTGGGGCTATTGGCTTTGACGGTGGGTCCTCCTTTCTATCATTTATTCCAGACTCTTTGGGTTTGGGTGATGGTCCTCTTTCTAAACATTGTGTGGAGATTCCTAGAAGAGGTGCTAATGGTGAAGGAAATAAGCATGTAGAGGTCTTTTCAAATGGACCAAGTTGGTCTAGCCTTTTGGGTGCTAAACCTAAAGGGAAGAGCTCCTCGATTGCAGTCAACTTTTAGGTGAATCCAGATACATGAGATTACTCGGTGTCAGTTCCTAATTGAATTATTAAGAACCAGTTGGTTTCTATGGACCTTACTCTAGTTGGAAAGTTTATGGTTCCTCGCTCTAATATCGAGTTGGTCTGGAATCTTGCTTCTAAACGTTGCAGGAAAAAACACCAAGTGGAGGTAGTTGTAATGGCTAATTTTTTTTGTCGTTCTTCACTTGCAACGAGGACATGGTCATTGTTCTTATTAGAGGGCCATGGCTGATTGGTAAGTCATCCTTGGTTCTTAAGAAATGGGAGGTTGGTTTTAACCCCAGTTCTTGTTCTTTTTCTTCTGCCCTGGTGTGTGTAAGGCTCCCTACTTTGCCTCTGGAGTTTTGGGATGAACAAGTGTTTGTTGGCATTGCTAATATGTTTGGTAAACTTCTATGCATTGATCAAATGACTGCTTCTAGGAAGAGGTTAGTCTATGCTCATTTTTGTGTGATTGTGGATCAATCTATGGACCTGCTTGAGAAGGTGATGATTATCTCAAAGTTGGGGGGCTGAAACCAATTGATTGAGTATGATTCGGTCCCCTTTGCTTGTTTCCATTGCAAAAAGGTCGAGCATTGGGCTAAGAAATTCCCCTCAAAGGCCAAATCTCTCCTGAATTAGCCACATATGGAGTGGAAGGAGAAACAAAACATTTTAGAAGTTGGTGCTATGGAAGGGGATGATGTTGCTAAGCATCATTTGACTTCGAAGGAGCAAGTCATGGATACCTCTTGCAAGGAGATGGGTATGCCAATACAAGAGAATGTGGAGGATGATTCTCCTTAGTGTATTCGAGTCTTGTCAGGGGATAATCAATTGGTGGAAGGGGAAGTGATTGATGGCGAGGAGGCTCTTCTATCTAATGGGGTGGAGGCACCAAAAATAGTTGAGGTAGTGGAGGTTGTTAAGGAGCCATCTATGCTAATGATTTCTCCCATAGACAGGGATATGGGTGGTATGGAGGCAGTCTTGTAGGAACCCACTAGGGCTATTTCAAATTTGGTGCTCACCTCTTCTATCAACGGCTACAAGTTGGAGGGCTCGGAATAGGTCAAGGAACCTCCCTTTTCTCCAATCAAGACTAGAAACATAAAAAAGAACCCTTCACCTCAAGGGGTTGCTACTAGGAACCATTCCAATGTTGACTGTGGCTCAAAACCAAGGGGTAGAGTGAGACCCACTCTGCTTCAGAGTAGGGAGAAGGAAAGTAAAGTTCATATTGTTGATGGCTCCTAGAAAACTTTATTTGAGATGTGTCCTAAGGGAGCATCTTAGACTCCTCTATGAAGATTCTATCATGGAATATTTGAGGGTTGAATAACCCTCACAAATAGGATCTCCTTGCTAACTTAGTGAGGGATCATAAACTAGACGTGATCTTGATTCAAGAAACAAAAAATGTCTGTTGAAAGGTTGGAGTGTCTTAAGAAAAGATTCTTTAAGGATTGTGGCCTTCATGGTTTTGATGCAGATGGTTCTTTTGGGGGCATGGTTACTTTCTGGAATATGAAATTTGTTGTTGGGAAGGCCATCTATGGGGTCTCTAATCACATTGATACTTCCTTTTACCATAACAAAAGCGATTTTTCCTGGGTCACTTCAAACATTTATGCACCTAATGTCAGAAGTGCTTGAAAGCATTTATGGTGGAATCTATGTTCCTTCAAATATGATTTCCCCTCTGAACACTGGTTGGTTATGGGAGATTTTAATACTCCATTGAGCTATGATGATAAGTTTGGTGGCTCTCAGATTGACTATGAGAGTAGATTTGACTTGATGTCTTTTTGTAAATGACAATGCTCTGTTTGACATTGATTTGTGTGGGGCTTAGTACACTTGGTTGAACTATGGGATATGTGATGCTTTGATCCAGGTTAAGCTGGATCAGGCCCTCCTTTTGCATAAATTGTTGGCTCATTTTTCCTATTCCCTCTCAGCTCTTACAAGGTTGGGTTCAGACCATTTTCCTATTTCCTTATCAGCTGAGGTGGTTGGTCGTAGGCATTCTTTTCCCTTCGAATCTGAAAAAATGTGGACGTCTCATCCAAATTTTAAAGCCAAGCTTAATTGTTCATGGGCTATCCAGGTGGATGGATTGGCTATGTATAGGGTGGCCAAGAAGCTTGTTGTGGTTAAGGCTAATGTGAAGAATTGGAATAAGGCCTCCTTTGGCCACATCTTCTAAGAGAAAGCTCATATCAAGGCGGATCTTGATCTTGTTTAGCAGAATATTCAAGCTAGGGGTTATAATGCTAATTTGGTAAATGAAGAGAGTGCTTTTGTCCCATCTCCATAATATAGTGGCTAGGCAGGAGGAATTTTGGAATTAGAGGTCGCGGGAGGTGTGGCTTCACTGTGGTGACAAGAATACTAAATTATTTCATCTCACCATGCTTAAGCATTGTTCCTCCAATCGAATCAAGTGTATTCGTCAGGATGATAGGGTGATTGAGAATGAGGATGAGATTAGGTGGGTAGCTATTACTTTCTTTTCTAATCAACTGATGGATGATTTTTCTTTTGCCTTGGATGCTTATGATTAATTTCTAGAAGTTATTCCTCATTTGGTGATGGATGATCTTAACCATATGCTTTGTGGTATCCCCTTCACGGAGGAAATCAGGAATGTCATTTTTTCCTTTGTTGAGAACAAGGCCCCTAGCCCTGATGGGTTCCCCATGTTCTTCTTTCAAGAATTCTAGACTATTGTTTCCAAGGATGTGGTGGTGCGACTAAAGATTTTTTTGGAAGTCATAATTTTCTTAAGGAATTGAATGCTACTTTTTTGGTGCTAATTCCAAAGATCCCTAGGGCCTTGGCCTTTAATGAGTTCAGACCTATTATCTTGTGTAATTCAATTTATAAGATTTTCTCCAAGGTTTTGGCAGTTAGGTTGTAGAGGGTTCTGCCTTTGATTATCTCTCCCCACCAAAGTGGCTTTGTTGTAGATAGGAAAATTCTTGACCCTATTATCATTGTGCATGAAAAAATTCATTCACTAATGGTTAACAAAAGGGTTGACTTCTTGTTAAAACTAGATTTGGTTAAAGCTTATGACAAGGTTAATTGGTCTTTCCTATATAAAGTCCTTTATGCTTTTGGTTTCTCTGACATCTTTGTTCAGTTGGTTCGGAGCCTCACTTCAACGGTTTCTTTTTCTATGCTAGTGAATGGCTCTCCCTCGTATTTCTTTAAGAGCTCCTAGGGGGTGTGATACGGTGATCCAATTTCACCCTTCCTCTTCATTATTTTGGCTGAAACTCTAGGTAGGTCATTGCAATTGAAGCTTTCTTGGGGAGCCCTGAAGGGTCTGAGACCCTCTTCCTCCTCACCCCCTGTTCGCATCAGTAGTTTATTGATGACACTTTGATCTTGGGTAAGGCTTCTATTGTGGAAGCTAGGACTATTAAATTGACTCTTTATAAGTATGAGGTGGCGCTTGGGTAGCTGGTGAGCCTCCCCAAGAGCATGATCCTCTTCCTCAACACCCTGGAAAGGAGAATGCATAGAATTTTTGGTATCCTTCAGTGTTTAGTGGGATCTCTCCCATCAACCTACCTTGGTTTTCCTCTTGGAGCTAATTTGGATCATGAATCTTTTTAGAATGGCTTGATTGATAAATGCAATGAGAAGTTGGTGGGTTGGAAAGGTGCTTAATTTGCTTAGTCAGGCTGGAAAATTGGTGCTCATCAAGTCTACTATGCAGAATCTCCCAGTGTATGCTCTCAGCCTCTTTCAGATGCCTTGTAATTTCTAGGAGGAGATTGAGAGTATCTAGAAAAGGTTTCTTTGGTTTGGTGTGGAGTACAAGAAGATATTGAGTTTAGTGTCGTGGGAGGAGATCTATTGTTTGAAATGCCAAGGTGGTTTGGGTCTGCATAGGATTAAATCTTTCAATTTGGCCATTGTGGCCAAACAACTTTGGAATTTCCTTCATGGTGAGAAGGATTGGTCAGAGATCCTGGCTTCAAAATATCTTGCTCAGGTGGATAAATTTTAGGAGTTTTTGAATGAGGATTTCTCTCCTCCCTCAGGATCTTACTTCTAGAATTCCCTGATTAGATCAAGAGGTGTTATTTCTATTGGCATCCAATGGTTGGTCGAGAATGGTCAAGATATTCTCTTCTGGGATGATTGGTGGTTTGGGCATGGTCCACTGTGAGATTATGTTTGGGTGGATCCCTAGAGGGACTTGTGTATTAGAGAGTTTGGGAGTCATGTGGTTGACCATATTGTGAATAGGGAATGGAAGTGGATCCATGAGGTGTTTCTTGAGTTGGTGGATCTATTTAATGAGGTTTCCAAAATTCACATCCCTGTTACCCCCCAAAGGGACAAGGTGATTTGGAGAAGGCTCCTGAATGGGCTGTTTTCAGTGGAATTTATGTTTAATTATTGTAATCACATTGGGACCTAGGTCTTCATGGGGATTAGTGTGGTCTTCGAAGCTAATTCCTAAAATCAACATGTTTTTGTGCTTAACGGTGCAGGACAAGATATTAACTTTAGTTTTACTGCTTTTGTATTCGATTGTGCTCCAATTTTTTCATCAATGTTTCAAATCACACTACGTGATCAATATTTTCTCATCCTTTTCAACTCTCTATCCTGATGATGGATCATAGAGTGTGATCCAAAACATTGATGAAAAAATTGGAACACAATTGAATCCAGAAGTGGAAAAACTAATGTCAGATTGATTATGGAAATTTAATTGTAAAGATCTTAACTATTAACAATCTGTGGAAAAGGGGGTTCTCCATACCCAACAAATTCTACCTATGTAAGATGGATGTGGAGGAAAATTCTCACCTATTTATTACTTGTAGCTATGATCGAGAAGTCTGGTCTCTCTTTCTCAACCTTTGGAGAATGGATTGGATTTTCCCTTTTTCGGTTTGGGAGTTTTGGCTCCAATGGCATGCTCCTTCTTCCAATCCCTCCTTGAGATTTCTTTGGTCACTTATGCCCCCTCATATTATCTGGGGTTTATGGAAGGAGAGGAACAAAAAAAAATTCAGGGATGCTTCCCTTTCTCCTCTCTCCCTTTTTTTCAACATTTTGTCATCTATTAGGGATAATTTTTTGCTAGTGGTTGAGAAAATTGATATTCCACGAAGAGTGATGGTTTCAGATTATGATGCTTCGGTGGCTACCCATTGGAAACTCTCTTGTGATATTGCTAAACCCTTGAAGAAGGCTAATCTAGATAGGGAAGGGGTTGTTTGGTTTCCTCCTCCTCCTAGTTGGCACAAAATCAACTTTGATGGTTCAACTAAAGGCAATTTGGTTCCTGCTGGTTGTAGAGGAGTGTTGAGAGATCATAATGGTAGGCTAGTTTCAGCTATGGTTCTCCCTTTAGGAATCCAGACAAACCACTTTTTTGAAGTTGTTGCAACCTATCATAGCATCAAGTTGGCTAGAGACAAGGGGATCTCTAAGCTCTGGATCAAAGGGGATTCCATAAATATTGTTAATTGTCTAAGGAAAGGGTCCCCCCCTCTTGGACTATTAAAAATTTCATACTAGACGCCCTTACTTTAAGGCAAGAGTTTGATGAAATTTATATTTCTCATGCTTATAGAGAGGTGAATTTTTGGGTGACGTCGGAAAGGTTTTGGGAAGTGAATGACATCCTTCCTATTGAATTAAGCACTCTAATTCATAATGACATACCTTAGCATGTTTGTGTTGGCCACCTCCTCCACTTTTGGAATGCTTGGATATTATGGAGTTTTCTAGTTGATTAGACTCTTCGTGCAGATGATGCTTATTGGAATTTTTGGTCATTCAAATATGAGTTGTATGAGCCTCTTCTTCATTATTGCTATTGGTACTATCCCTCGCAGATGCACACACTTTCTTGGTGTTCATCTTCCTCTCACCTCTTTGTTTTTCTATCTTTGTGTGTGGTTTCTCTCTGCAAGTGCTTCGATGATGGGTGTGGATAGGTTTAAAATGGAGCCTCTTTCTTGTGAATACATCAAATCCAATGCTGATGTCTAGGCTATTCTACAGAGGGGTGGCATGACCCATTTTATGGAGAGGCTGCATGGCTTTAAGGCTAGTGTGTCCAAAGATTTTGTTGATTCTTGGCATGGACACGTGCTCAATATGTTTGGTAGGGATACAATGATCAATGAAGATTTCATTGCAAAAGTGACAGGTAAGTCGATGGAAGGTAGAAAATTCTACAGGGACAAGAATCTCTCACAATCAGCCAGGCAAAATTTTCTTTGAGATAGAGAACGAGCTAAAATGGTTAGATTGGACTGTGGTGGCTATGACAGGACCAAGATTGAACCTATCTAGTAGGATGTGGTGGTGGTGTTGATGTGGTACTTTACCCTTGATGGAAGATACACAGTGTTGTATGGTCACCATTTTGTGTTGTTGAATCACTTTTGACATGGTAAGCTTGTGTCCCTCCTGTTTTACCTTTTGATGTATTTCGAGGAAGGAATTTTGAGTTTTAGGAAGAACCCTTGAAACCCTTTTCTACATGAGGGTTTGATGTTGCTCATTGTAGATTTTATTAAAGCTAACTGCATTGTTGGAGCTCCTTGGTACCCTGTTTCAAAAAATAAGAGGAAAGGGAGTGGGAAATATCGAATTGAGGAGACTCTGTAGAGTGAGGGAACATAAGTGGAAGAGGAATTAGAGGGTTGGTATAATAGGTATGGCACTGACCTTGATTACATGTCCTTGTCTGGAGGGATGAAACCCTCAACTTCCAAGGAAAAATCTTCCCTCCCATGTGTTAAACGCAAACTCAAGGAGGCTTTCGTGGAGGGTGTAGAGGAGGGACTTTGTGGTGGTAAGAAGGCCAAGGGCCATTCTAAGGATGTGGGGGATAAATTTTAGGAGGTGGTGGAGGATATCCAGGGTGATGGGATGGGGAATGATGGTGACGGTGGGTCCCCTCCTATTGGTAAGGGGAATTCTATGGTCAATGTGGATGAATCTACTCAGATGTTGGCATCCAAGGATAGGGGCAAGGCCAAGCTTTTCCTCGATGTGTCTCAAGATGAGGATCCTCTTGCTGGTTCGCAATAGGGCAGGGGAATGTTTCGGGTGGCTATGGATTTTTTGCAGGTGTCTATTTGGTGAAAGAAGGGGATGACATTTCTTTTAATTTACTGATGTGGCTGGTTCAAGATGTTCAAGACCTCCACAATAAGAATGATACTATTTCCCATTGCAACGCTTCCACTTTGCACAATCTTAAGGAGAAGGAATCCATCTTTGGGTTGACCAGGCCATTAAATTCTAGTGTTGGAATCTGAAGAAAGACTATGGATTAAGGTTGGCATTGTTGGAAAAGAAGAATAGGCAACTTTGTAAGGACATGGACACAATTATTAATATTAGCAAGGAAAAGTTGGAGGCTTCAGCTAAAGGTATGGTCTTCCTCAACCAAAAGGCTAAGGAATGGATGGGTAGAGGACTATTTGAAGAACATGTAAGCAAGGAGAGGGGGGAGAGTGTTGTCATGGAAATGCATACCACGGATTTGGGTGATGGACCGAGTGTGCGTACTCAAAGTAAAACCAAGAAGTGCAAAACAATCCCTGGATGAGATGTTGAGGATATCATGGAGATGCACGATAGGCTGGAATCTAAGGATATGGAAGTGACAAAGATGCTCAAAACTTCTTTAATGGTTATTTGTTTTTCTCTACTATTTTTTTTGTTGTTGTTGCTTTTTCTTGATGGTCTGTTGATGTTCTAGTAATCAACTTGTTTTTGGCATGTTGGGTGGGCAGTCCATTGTTTCATCCTTTTTGTCACTTTTCCTTTTTTTTAGGGTTTTAGGTACCCTTCAAAACCTATTTATTGTTAATAAAAAATAGTAAGTCATTTGAACCATCTATCATTTACTCAAAATCATATAATCTAAAACATTTAAATTAAATTACCTAACATTTAATCTAAGCATTTAAACTAGGTTACCTAACATTTTATCCTTATTCACTAATAACTTTACATTCCACCTTCAGTAAACACAACTATGCTATGTAATTCTATTAATCTATTTATGGACTAAATCAATCATTAATTACATAATTTTTTTAAACATTCATTTTAATATTAACTATTCAATTAAAATTGTTTATTAAGTGACATTCTTTTTACTTCCTCACAGATTATATTCAATCACATATACAGAATCATTCATTTACCAATAATAAATTAAATGTTTACTTAAATATTAACTATTCTATTAAAATCCTTTATGAAGTGACACTTCATTTATTATATAATCTACAGAAAGAACACTTCCACCATTCAACCTTATATATATATATACATATACATATATATATACATATATATATATATGTATATATATATGTATATATATATATATGTATGTATATATGTATGTATATATATATATGTATGTATATATGTATGTATATATATATATGTATGTATATATATATGTATGTATATATATATGTATATATATATGTATATGTATATATATATATACATATACATATACATATATATATATATAAATATATACATATATATATATATCTATATCATATTACTCATATAACAAAACAATCAAAATAAAATATTATATATATATACATATACATATACATAAACATATACATACATACATACATATATATATATATATATATATAATGAATTGTATTATCTAAAATCCATTTGATAATTACATTTCATCAAAAATATAATGCTATCGATTTTCCATCGATATAAATATTATTACCAATGAAAATAACACATAAATGAACCCTATCGAATACCGCTAAAAATAAGATATGCCAAATATATAGTAACTATAAACAATATGCTAACCATAGAATATCAAATACAAAATGAAACTCGCAGCATCAAACACATATCTAGGCTTGAATAAATACAATCAAAATTGTGTTTAATTGAATTCAAGGACTACTGGTAGGAAACACAAGCAACAATGACACAAAAGACTGAGAGAGAATACGTCTCATGGGTGATGGCTGGCAGGATGTGCACAATATGGATTTGTTAAAACGTCATAGAAACTTTTAGGAAAATTCCAATAACAAGACTATAGGGTATGCACTAAATGAATTTGTTAAAAAGGCTTAAGAACCCTTCAAGGAGAAGTAATCCGCTAGGGAAAGGAAACACAAGGTGTAAACTATCTAACAGAAGCCTTCAAAAAGATCTTGTCTCAAGGATGAAATAATAGCAGGAGGGCACAATTTACATCTGATAAAAAGGCTTAGAAAAATTTTAGGAAATACATTTGGTATGCGTAAATGAATGCCGTATCACAGAAGGAAATGACTGTAGGATAAGCATAAAACATATTTGCTGAAAAGGCTAGAAATTTTTCAAGAAATGCAGCCAACGAGAGTAAGAAAGTGACATCTCATGGAATGCAATTCTTGCAGGATATATGCAAATACATATTTTAATTGTTTTTATATAGGAATAAAATAGATAAATATCATATTTCCAAGCAAAATCAACAATCAAGCATTTATTTTCAACAGGCAAAGAGAAAGAGGACAATCACATACAGAGAAGAAAAGAACCTGGTTCCAATGCTTGGTAGGAGGAGATTTGATGTCGAGCTCCAGCGTTCACTTGCAGATTGATGACTCAAAATATTCAATCAATTTCCAAAACACCCCCCCCCCCAAATTTCCAAGAAAAAATCAATAATTGGAATGAAAATTTTTAGACTCTTCTCTCCAAAATTCACAATAGAATAATCCTTTCACAGGCAATTTTCTTCCCACAAAAATATTTATGAAGCCGAACAAAGTACGAGAAACCAAAACCAACTCCCAACAAATTACCTTTACTTTTCAATTTACTAAGTTAATAATTTAATCAAATTAAAATTATTCATTTTAAAATCTAAACATCGGTAGCCATGAAATATATTTACAGGGAAATATAATAAACACCTGACTTCACACAAATGGGTAAATCATTTAACCTAATTATTTGCATTAAATTTATAACCCAACTTAATAACTTTTATTTATTTATTAAATTTCTATTATTTATTTATTTATTTATTTATTTAATTTATATATATATATATATATTAATATATATACATATACATAAACATATATATATAAATATATACATATATATATATATATATATATATATTTATATATATATATATATTATATATATATATATATATATTTATATATATATATATATTATATATATATATATATATATCATATTACTCATATAACAAAACAATCAAAATAGAATATTATATAATACATATACATATACATACATACACACACACACACACACATATATATAATGAACTGTCTTATCTAAAACCCATTTGATAATTACATTTCATCAAAAATATAATGCTATCAATTTTCCATCGATATAAATTTTATTACCAATGAAAATAACACATAAATGAACCCTATCGAATACCGCTAAAAATAAGATATGCCAAATATACTATAGTAACTATAAACAATATGCTAACCATAGAATATCAAATACAAAGTGAAACTCGTAGCATCAAACACATATCCAGGCTTGAATAAATACAATCAAAAAAAAAATTAATCGAATGCAAGGACTACAGGTAGGCAGCACAAGCAACAACGACACAAAAGCCTAAGAGAGAATACGTCTCATGGGTGATGGCTCACAAGATGTGCACAATATGGATTTGTTAAGATGTCATAGAAACTTTTAGGAAAATGCGAATAATAAGACTATAGGGTATGCACTAAATGAATTTTTTTTAAAGGCTTATGAACCCTTCAAGGAGAAGTAATCTGCTAGGGAAAGGAAACACAAGGTGTAAACTATCTAACAGAAGCCTTCAAAAAGATCTTGTCTAAAGGATGAAATAATAGCAGGAGGGCACAATTTACATATGATGAAAAGGCTTAGAAAAATTTCAGGAAATACATTTGGTAGGCATAAATGAACGTTGTATCATGGAAGGAAATGACTGCAGGATAAGCATAAAACATATTTGCTGAAAAGGCTAGAAATTTTTTAAGAAATGCAGCCAGCAAGAGTAAGAAAGCGACATCTCATGGAATGCACTACTTGCAGGATATATGCAAATACATATTTTAATTGTTTTTATATAGGAATAAAATAGATAAATATCATATTTCCAAGCAACATCAACAATCAAGCATTTATTTTCAACAGGCAAAGAGAAAGAGGACAATCACATATAGAGAAGAAAAGAACCTGGTTCCAATGCTTGGTAGGAGGAGATTCGATGTCGAGCTCCAGCGTCCATTTGCAGATTTGATGACTCAAAATCTTCAATCAATTTCCAAAACACCCCCCCCCCAAATTTCTAGGAAAAAAGAAATAATTAGAATGAAAATTTTCAAACTCTTCTCTCCAAAATTCACAATAGAATAATCCTTTCACAGGAAATTTTCTTCCCACAAAAATATTTATGAAGCCAAGCAAAGTATGAGAAACCAAAACCAACTCCCAACAAATTACTGTTACTTTTCAATTTACTAAGTTAATAATTTAAGCAAATTAAAATTATTCATTTTAAAATCTAAACATCGGTAGCCATGAAATATATTTACAGGGCAATATAATAAACACCCGACTTCACACAAACAGGTAAATCATTTAACCTGATTATTTGCATTAAATTTATAACCCAACTTAATAACTTTTATTTATTTATTAAATTTATATTATTTTTTTATTTTATTTTATTTTAATATTATATTACAAATTCATTTTATTATAAACTATAATTATTTATTTATGTAAATATATATACTTATATTTATTTAAAAGGCATTTAATGATTTATTTTAATGCATAAGCTAATCAAATGCATTTAATCCGACAATTCAAATCAAATACACCAAATGCAAAAATAGTTACCTAACCGCCAACCAAGGTCAAAGCAAAACTTCAAACGATGCCAACTGACCACAGACAAAATTGACAACATTGACAAGGTATCAAATCAGATACTCATCCTCTTCGAGGATGATGGCTAGGGTAGGGGACCAAGTGTCATCTCCGCTCAACTGATCCATTGGGTTTAAGGCATGCTCAAACCTGTCAATTCAAGTGAAGTTGATGCCTAATACCTACAACCTGTAACACACAAAATAGTTGTGCATATTCATATACATATAATTAGCCACACCATGAAAGGGAATCACAACGTTGCAGGGTACTCACACGTGAGTGATGCAACACTGTCCCTTTCACCCAAACACATTAGTAAGAACATCACCAAGAAATCACATCAACATAACAATCAGTTACATAACAATCAAGATAAGAACATTCACAAAATGATCACATAATAGTCATAATCAGATAATCGCATAATTCTCATGATAGGGTTAGTCCACATAATCAAATAAAACCATATACTAATCATAGCATGTGCATAAAACCTTAAATATCAGAAATGTCATCAAAGTATCATCATAGCAGTAAGTCAAACATCAAATAATGTATCATAATATCTCATCCTAAATAGATCAACTGCCAATCTATCATGAAAATAGTATGAGAGGCAGTACATGAGGAATGAGATAAATGGGTGAATGTGGGATAAAATGGGAGCCAATGAGAATGTGACACTTGTCACTATTCTATTGGGTGTGAGTGGAACACATTTTGGGAAATGTGTTGAGGGGGATGTAAGGGGAATAAATGAGAATGGTTGAGGATTTGAAAGGTTGTAAGAAGAATTTATTGAATGTGGTTGTAGATGTGAGAGGATGTAAGAGGAGTTATTGAAAATGTAAGAGAAGTTGTTGAGGATGTGATAGGTTTTTGAAACCTTTGGAGGGAAATTGAATGAGGTGGTTGGGAGGAATATTCCTTGGAATATATGCCTTTGTGAGGATAAATAGAGGAATTTGTTAATTAAAATAAATGAATTTTATGTGCAACCTGGTTAGTTGACCATGGGTTGACTTAACTCTTAAGGAGTTAAAAGCTGGAGGATTTATTAATGATGATTAGAAAGTGATTTAGGATTAATTAATTCAAAATTAATTAATTGGAATGGGTTAGGGGATTGTGACATTTGATTTGATTGATTTAATCAAATGAGAGGATGTAGGGAGATTTAATTAAATGACTTGATTTAATTAAATATGATGATTATTAGTTAAAATAAATGGTGAATTAATCCAATAAATTTAATTATTTCATTAATAGTTGATTTTGTTTAATTTAACTAAATAATGTTGATTATTTAATTAATTGGTTAGTTTTAAGTGATTTAGGAAGAAATGGTGTTAATTAATCAAAATCAGATGCATACTATCAATCGGGTTTTATTTAATTGTCTACATTTTTCCCCTCTTTGAAGCAAGGTACCTGTTGCATTGGTTCAAAGAATAACACTGTCGAGATCAAAATTAAAAAAAAAATGATTATTTTTGGATGCCCCACTATTGCCCTAGAAAAATGAAGTACGCTGGTACACTTCCCCCTTGAGATATCAGGCAAAAATTTCAATTTTTGGGTCAAACTCGTGATAAAGATTTAGGATCAGTTCAACTTAGAGGACTAGAAAGCTCAAATGTTTGATGCAGACAAATTTGATGATGTATAGACAGTCATTGGCCATGGGAAGCCTTGTGTATATTTTGATATATCACACAAATTTGATACTCAGATAGAAATATTAGTAAAGATAGAAGAATAAGAAAAATGAGAGGGATCAAGCCTTGAGTCTGATACAATGCAGAAGTCCAGCAAGTCCATGAGTTGTCGAGACTTTCTTAGATATGATGATGAATGATGATGATATATTGCTTGTCCATGGATTGGGGATGTAAAGAGCATAACCTTCCTTATGTTTGATTATAGACATAGATATGATACATCAAGGTACAAACAACCAGTATGGTGTTGTATCTAGTGAGATGTACTTTGACTTGACAAATAGATAGGAGTATCCTTGTGCACACCTGACATACGGAAACCTTGCTAGGATGCACTTCATAAGTTTCTAACATCTCAAACCAAAACATGGAAATGTATAACCTATCAATGTAATAGTCAACAAGTTGTCCAAAACACCTTCCATACACACCTAACAAAGCAAGTATTCACCAAGTTTATATTACAAGAACATCCAACAAGCACAACAAACAAAAGATAATGATCAATGCCCCATTCCTTTCTCTTTAAATAATTTTGATAGACATCATCGATAGTTCATTGGAATGAGAACAATAAGATAAATCAAAATAAAATATCATGTAATCAAACAAGCTAATGTTTTTCATACCTCTAGCCAAGACTAAGCTACAGTGATGTGTTTTGTTTAGGATAAGTATCCAAAGTGATTGAAAAAGATAATCCCTATTGTAGGAAGGATGAATCCTAGGACATGTTAGTGGATGGTGGAAATTTGATAGGTTGTTTGAAAGGCCGTTGATATAAGGTTGATTGACATGTTTGCTAAATAGATCAAGAGTTTGATTTTGCATTTAAAAGTTTGTTGTTTCAATTTTGATTTTACATTTGAAGTTTTCTTTTGCTGATTGTTGTGGTTGTTTATGTTTGTTTTTCCAAAGGATGAAGGTGATAATTGATTTATTATGGATGATTGATTATTGTAGGTGAAGAGAAATGAGACCGATGGATTTTTTCAAATATTTGGATGTTTTTGAAATGTTATGAGGCTTTTTTTTGGATTTTCAAGTTATTTAAATGTTTTTGTGTTTTTGTGTCTTGAGCGTTCATCAATGATGGCCTTGCCTACATTTAAGCTCAGAGACAACATAGTTCAGATACCATATTTTTGACATTTTCTATTTTAATGAGTTTTTTTTTGGATTTTTATATGTTTTGGATGTTTTTGGATGATTTTGACAATTTGGATATGGGTATGCTTAATGATATCAATGATCTATTTTGGGATTTTGTTGAAAACCAAGCTAGGGTGGATTGATCAAATTGATGGATTGATGATGATAAAATTATTGTGGATACACAACAATGCAAGGATAGTGTTAAACAACACAAGGATTGGGAAGGATATCCTAAGATGATGATGGATTGATTGGATTTGATTGATCAATATTGTGAAGCTCAGTTTGGAAAAAAATTTGTTTGAATGATTTTTTGTGGCATTTGAAGTGTAAATTAGATGTGACTAATATTGATTGTTTGGATTGATGTTCGATGAAAGATAAAGCTTGATAAGTAACATCTTCTTGTTAAAATGTCATGGGTTTGTGATTTGGATTTTGGCTCACAAATGGTTTGACCAATTTGATTTTACGTTTTTCAATGTTTGGATCACCACATAAGTTGGAAGATATAGGTCAAGATTTATTCCCAAAGCAAGATGTAAATGTTTACCCCTAGTTTCTAGAAATGTATGGAATTCCATGGGTGGATGCTTGGATAGGTGTATGGATGGATGGATATGGTAAGTATGCAAAGGATGCTAAGGATTATCTTGTGATAAGATAAGGTGGTCGAACAAAGGATTCTCATTTGGATAGTGTTTCATTGCTTATATAATGTTGGGTAGGATAGGATCAATGAAAATGACTCATGTCAAAATTCTTACAATAAGCAAGTGTGAAGTGTACACCAAACTTTGTCAAGATCAAGATAATTTGGAAGATGGATGTATATGGATGAAAATGGATTGGATAAATGGTTTATGGATGAATGGATTTATTATGGATAAAATGGATGGAATGCCAAATTTATTATGGATGAGATAAGATTCTTTCACCTGAACTAGCACATACAGATGCTCAATTCTACACATGACGTCTATTTTCCAGGTTTTCATCATGGCACCTATCCAAAGTGCCATCATAGTGGTTTTCACTAGAGGACAATTTTTATATTTACTATTTCAATAATTTTTTTTATTTTTTTTGTGAGATACTTAAGTTCATGTTGAACCACCTGGTGGTATCGATGTAGATTCTTCTATCATAATGCACCATCAATATCCTATTTGAAGAAGTTTCTTTGCTAAGATACATGCACTTGAGTACAACTTTTGAGATTCCTGATCTACTTTGTTGATACTGGAGTTAACTTTGTCTTTGTGCACACATCACAATAGAATTCCTTTTGAATCCTTATGATGAAGGGTTGTTGTGAATACATGGTCAATGTGAGAATTGGATATCATGCATGGAGGAGTGGACGGTGTTGTTTTTTTAGGAATAAGAGATGGATTGGTTGATAGCTTGGAACCTTTGACTCTCCAAACTTGGGAAGATGAGAAATGATGGGTGGATACAAAAGTGTCCATGGAATTAGGACCAATTTCTTGATATACTTTGTATGTTTCTTGAGAATCCTACTTTTGATTTTGTGGACATCTTTGATGGATACTTTTCCATTTTTTATTTTTCCCCATAATTTCTTTAACTGATGGAGTTTGATAGGGATAATCTTTCTTTGTATTTTTTGGTATCCATGTGTATTTTATTTGTCCATTATGCTTCCCAACTTCTTTTTCTTTGATAATGTTCTTCATGCTTTGATTCAAATCTTCCTTTTGATGTTGGTCCCAATTCATGGATGGGGTGATGGGTGGATGAAGATTCATGGCGTGGTTGGTTGTAGTATTAGCATTGGTTTCATCATAAGGATTCTTAGTGCTCCCTATGTTGACGTTTGCTTGAGATGAAGTTTCCCCCAATACAGTGGAAGTAGTACCTTCATGCTTTGATTCTATTTGTTTTGAGATCTCCTATTGAACAAGCATTCTCTGATAAATGACCTGTGCAGATGATGTTATTTCAATTTGCTGCTTTGTTGACTCTGGAATATCCTATTTTGTCTGACATGTTTCCTTGAGTGGATAATGTTGGATATCTTCATACATGATGTCCTCAATCTAAATTTGGGATATATCAGATCCTGATGTTGACAACTCAGTCTGACTATAGGAATCACTAGCCTCTTGTTCTTGTGTAATAATGTCAAGAGTAGAGAAATCTTGTTCTAAATGAATATCATCTATGTGTCCATCCAAAGAAAGCATATCATGGGTAGATGGAGGAGTATGTGTTATATGGATATGATCATCATTTGTGACATCTTGTATAGATTGGAGAGTGTCCATTAGATCATTGTAGTATCTTAGAGATATGAATTCTTGATCTTGAATGATTTTGGAATTGCTTTCGACATGATTTGGATCAAGTTCTTGACATGGGTCAATTTCAAAGGCTGAATTGCTTACAAAGGGTTCTTAGATATCTTCATTAGGCATGGGAAGTGGCTCAATATCCTCTTGAACTTTGAGTAGATTTGGATCAAGTGTGGAGTTGAGGATTCCTTCAATATCTACAACCATGAGGTCAAAGGATGTCAATATGTCTTGGAAAGGACTATTTCTAGACTTTGGTGAAAGATGGTGATCATGTTTTGGAATAAATTATTGAGATATGTCCTCTAACTCATTAGGTGATGTAGAGAAATTGTCAACATGATCATTGGTGGATGGATCTTCGATTATGTCAATACTATCAAATAATTCTAACACTCCTTGAAATAGATCATTGTTGGATATTATTGGTGAATTTTGATCATGATTGAAAAGTGACTCTTGATGCATGTTGATTTGATCATTGGATGGGATAGAAACATCTTCAAGGTGCTCATTGATGGATAGATCTTGATTATTATTTTCAACAGTTGTGGTGGAGAGATTGTCGCTGCTATAATTAGTGGTTGAATCTTGATCATTGTCCTCAACAGTTGTGGTGGAGAGATTGCCACTACTATCATTAGTGGTTGAATCTTGATCATTGTCCTCAATAGTTATCCTTCATTGATAAATAAGGTCTTGGATGATATTTTTGAGTAAAATACAATTTGATGTTTTATGAAGATTATCTCTATGATATTCAAAATAAGATCCACTTTTATTCCAAAATAAGTTTGTGATAGAGTTGAAAGCACTTACTTTTGGAAGAGTGATGAGTTTTGCATTAACTATCATTTTTAATTCTGATTCAATTGGCTCTCCCAAAGGAGTGTATTCATGTTTGTTACCTTGTGAGATTTGTACTCGTTGAAATTGACCTTTGTGGTGATTCTTGTTGTGATTGATCTGGGAGATGTGGTGATTGATCTTCGAGATGTGGTGATTGGGTTTGTTGTTGATGTTTTTGATCTTGATATCCAACCTCTTGAAATTGGAGATATTGTTCTTGATGTGGTTGTGGAGACAACTCAATGTTTTGATGACATGGTTTAACCAATGGGGGAGTGTATAGATTTTGGGGTGGAGATGTCTCTTGGTGATATGAATCAAAAAAAATTCTAAGTATAGCAATTTTATTTTGCAAAATTTATTCTTGATTTTGATCTTGACACCCTTGATATAGTTGATTTGGTTGTTGATCAAGCATATTTGGAATATACACTTGTGGTATTTGTATGGGATCATGCACAAATTGATTTTGGACAATGTTCTGATTTGGGATGATTTTTACATTTTTTATTATAGGTTGACATGGAACATTGTTGTGGGTTGCAAACATATGGATTTGATTTGGGTAACTTTTATTGTGCGTGAGGTTACATTGACCTAGATCAATACATTGAGTTGTCAATATATTGCTTGGATTTTGAACAACATTGGTGTGATTTACAAATGTATCTATCCCATAGTTCACCAAGTGTGTATTTGATAAGTTCATGTTTGATAAGTTTGTAGTTGGTATATTCACATTTGGCATGTATGGATTGGATGAGATAATGTTGTTTTGTTGAAGACTCATGTATTGATCATTAGGTTGCTAGATTTGTAAATTTTGACTTTGATTTAAATCTACTATAGGGAAAGGTGTTCCAAAATTTATATTGGGCATACTCACATTTTTTGTACCATTGAGGTTTGTGGTAGATAATGATCCCATGTATGGATTGTATAAATGTGAGTTTTAATAATCAATTGGAATTGTAAGGTTTTGATAGTTTGGTGGAATTAGATCACTCATGATGTATGAATCAAGTCTATATTCCATGTTTTTCTTGTGTTTTGACCTTGTTTACCTCTAAGGAATTTAGGACCAATGATGAGATGAAATATGAAAGGGGAGTGATATTGGTGTTTGAACTTCTAAGAACTTTGGATAAATACTAGACTTTAGAATTTTGATTTTGATTTGATTTTAATTTTGATAATTGGATATGTAGATCCCAAGATGTTAGATGTTATCTTGAGGTAAACATATCCAAAGGGGTGCTAATTTAACTAAATATGTGATAAAGGATTCATCCCCACACACCTAGCCAAACACGGTGATTTTGATTTTGATCTAAGGATTTACCAAAAGTCTAGCATAGATGATTTTTCCAAAGTTTGTTTGTGGGATGGAGATGATAAATGTTTGGGGTGGATGAAGTGTTTGATTTGATCCTAAATGAACCTAAGAGGGACTTGTTTACAAGACCAGGGTAGTGAAGAACATGCTTTTCCCTAAGAGTACTTCAAACCAACATATCAATTTTTTATTAGAAGACCATAAGACGAAAGATAAACAAGCACATGTGTGGGGTTCAATTGATTTGATCTTGATTAATGAATTGCTTTTACCAAATCCACTTGTCTTGTTTAAATTTCAAGCTGAATGTCTATGTCTTAACCTTTTTTTCATTCCACAAGGTCCAATATGTGAAAATCAAAGAGTAAATGTCATAGTTTACCTAGGTCGACTTTAGAGAGAACAAATTGAGATATGGGCCCAAATACTTAGAAGCCTCTAAGGATAAAATACCTAGGGACAAGTAGTAATAGTTGGACTCTTCAAGGATATTTTCTCTTTCCAAAGGGTTTGGAATTTTGATAACTTGTTGAATGTTTGTTTCAAATTTTGAGATCCAAGCAATGTATTTGATTGACTCAAAAATTGCACAATCTTAGGATAGAAATCACTATACTTGTTGAGTCCCCACTCATATTTCTCCAAACACTGAGACAAAGCGAATAGTTAGAGATTTGGCGACACTAGCTCCCCTCCATGACACACACTTCTTGGGACCACCAAATCTTAAAATCCTAAAGATCCAAAGACCTTAAGGATTTATTTAGTTTCTACTTTGAATAGTACAAATTGGGGGCAGCTTTAGAACAACCATTCTTGCACCAACAAGTATTAAGGATTTTGGGCTTTTAAACAAAGGGTTGTAGTAAGGACATCCGGTTTAGGCGGTACAATGATAAACTCCATCAAGATGTCTCCCAACCCTTAGAAAAAGGGCTTTATGCATCATAAAGATACTGGGGGAGAGCTATCATGTATCGCTTCCTGTTGATTGCAAAATTTCCTTACAATCACAAATGTATATAGTGGTTCGGAAGAGCTTAGCATTAGCTCATTACCACTTGGGTCATTCCCTTGGGGTGAGTACTTTTCCCACCAAGGAAAGCCCTATAAATATAAAAAGAGAAAAGAAGTACATTTATAGTTTGATCACCTAAAGCACTAGGAGGGAACACACACAATGCCTTTCCTTCATACTTGCACGATTGTTCAATTTTAGATCCAAATTTGAAATGTGTGGTTAATTTTAGACAACCAATGTCACTAGAATGATTTTGATTCTCAAGATCGCCAAGAGGCATGAGAGAAGTGCATACACATTTGAATGAAAAAAATTGTAAAAAATCACAAAATAATTGAAGGCACAAGTTCTTTTTAAGCTCAAAGTAAAGATGAATTCTTTTTCTTTTTAGAGCACCAAGCTAAATGTGAGTTTATCTTGTTCAATTTTAGCCCAAGATCAAAGTCTAGTAAGTTCCTAATATTCAATTTTAATCAAACTTTGACAAATCTTGAGTTATTTGTTAATTTTAAGCCCAAAAGTAACTTTAGTTGGTCCTAAACAGAAATGAAAAGTAGAATTGGAAAGCCTAAGCTATTAAAAAGAGCATTAAAAATGCTTTTAGGTCTCCAAATCAGTTTTTCTTCCTTTCCTGCAAATGCGATGCTTTGCAACTAGAAAACGTGACATCGAAAATGAAGGCGACGTTATGCAGAGGACAAAGAGCGCATATGTAGTGCAATTTAAGAGGCAACACTCTATCAAAAGTAGAATTTAGATAGAAGATAGAATAGATAGAGGTGACACTGTAGCAAATGCGACGCGACAACAATGAGTAAAGGTGACACAATGTGACGAAGGTGATATTGGAGGCAAAGGCGATGCTCTGCAAGTAAGCAAAGGCAACACTATAAGAAAATTATGTGACACTATATCAGTCGAACGCAACGTCACTCCCCTATAGCTACAAAAAATAGAAATTTTAAGCAAAATTTGTCAACATAAAATGGTTAGCCCTCCTAGTGCCAAAATGTGAACACCAAACCTACAACAAGCTAACACATGATCACCAAACACTTGTTCAACATGTTAGAAAGCCAATACTAGTATTCCCTATGAAATTCTTAGCCAAATCAAAGAGAAAACATGAAAATAAGAGAAAATTAACTAAAGATAACATGAAATATAATTGAAATAGCTAAACCTTCATCCCATAGGGGAAGTGGTGCTCCTTCGATGTGGAAATAAGCCCTTTCCCAATCCCTTTGATAAGCTTTGATCATGTTGATGATCCAAAGTGTGAGAGTGACTCCAAATAGTGATAAAACTTAGTTAAAATGATGAAAATGGTGATTGCTATGAAGTGGAATACCTATAGTAAGAATGCATGAAGTTGTGGATCCATATTGTGAAGAGAATGCTTCTATTTATAGAACTCAAGGGTTGAGGAATGATAGAAATTGGTGAATGTCAGATAAAATGGGAGCCAATGAGAATGTGACACTTGTCATAATTCTATTGGGTGAGAGTGGAGCACATTTTGGGAAATGTGTTAAGGAAAGGGGGATGTAAGGGGAATAAATGAGAATGGTTGAGGATTTGAAAGGTTGTAAGAAGAATTTATTGAATTTGGTTGGAGATGTGAGAGTATGTAAGAGGAGTTATTGAAAATATAAGAGAAGTTATTGAGGATGTGATAGGTTTTTGAAACCTTTGGAGGGAAATTGAATAAGGAGGTGGTTGGGAGGAATATTCCTTGGAATATTCCTTTGTGATGATAAATAGAGGAATTAGTTAATTAAAAGAAATGAATTTCATGTGCAACCTGGTTAGTTGACCATGGGTTGATTTAACTCTTGAGGAGTTAAAAGCTGGAGGATTTATTAATGATGATTGCAAAGTGATTTAGTATTAATTAATTCAAAATTAATTAATTAGAATGGGTTAGGGGATTGTGACATTTGATTTGATTGATTTAATCAAATGAGAGGATTTAGGGGAATTTAATTAAATGACTTGATTTAATTAAATATGATGAATATTAGTTAGAAGAAAGGGTGAATTAATCCAATAAATTTAATTATTTGATTAATAGTTGAATTTGTTGAAATTAACTAAATAATGTTGATTATTTATTTAATTGGTTAGTTTGAAGTGATTTAGGAAGAAATGGTGTTAGTTAATCAGAATCGGATGCATAATATCAATCAGGTTTTATTTAAGTGTCTATAGTTATAATATATTCTTATGATTCCATAATCAAGAACTTAATTGATTTATTCTTATAACCTAATATAAGGAAACATATATTCACCTAGTCATATAGATAGGGATGGTTTAAATGGTACCTTTATATTATTTGCTTGGAGATGTTAATTATACTTTATTCTTTAGAGCTATTGGTATTATAGTTGAGTGTGTATGTGCACAATGGGGGATCTTCATGTAGGATATTTTTATCACAATTCTATGAATAGATCAATAAAATGATTCATTAGGATTTGGCAATGATGTGGATTCATCACTTGGTGATGGATGATCTTCTACATTGGTTGTTGGTTTCATGAAGGAGCTCTTAGATCCTATTTGTTGTAATGATATTTATTTGACATCTTAAGGTTCATTTCCAAAATACGGTTATATTCATGTGATTAGAGATGTTGGAATCTTAGTTAGGCATGGTGGACTCTTAAGTTTGGTTGAAGTATCAATTTTTATAGGTGATCCTTGGTTGAGAGGATGGTCTAATATTTTCCATGATAGAAGCTTGATTGCACATTAGATTATTAGCATGATACATGTGCTCTTGGGAGAAGGATATGTTCATTCAAGCATATGATATTATTTTGAGGAGATGTCTGATCATGTTGGAATGATGTGTTGTTGGATTCTATAGATTCCTAATCATATTTTTAACAATGATTTTTTTGTTAGGATAAACTAGTATTAACCTTGCAATCCTAAGTCATTTTTATGTGTCTCCATGATCCTTGGAATATGTACTTATATGCATAGGGTTATGAGAGATCAAAAATATTTAATATTTATTTACCTATGAAAAATTACAATTACATTCATAAAGGAGGATCTAGCCATTAGTGGTGGTTACAAAGTTTAAATGTAGATTCCTCTACTTGGGTATCTGAATTGGTGATGAATATTCAAATCATTGCATGTTGTTGCTTTTTGTGCATGTTAGAAATCAAAGTTGACAAATTCTTATTGGTTGTTGGTTAGGTTCCCATGTGAAGGTCATGTGATTCTTTATTATTATTTACTAAGTGTACAATTTATCCACTAAGGGGGGCGTGTGGTTTTAACATGTGGTTTTACTACTTGTTTTGAGATACCATAGTGGTATTCTCACCTCCAACTCTTGTATAAATTGGTATCTTGGGTTAGTAGTATGTATGGTTTTTTTTCAGGTTGATGAAGTATCAAAGTGCTACCAGAATTTTGAGAGAGAAGTTGTGTTGTTGTAAACATTTTGGAATTTTAATACTGTAATGATGGAAAATGTACCCCTTTACACTTTCACACTTAATTTGGAATAATTGATGTTAAAATGAACCTAATGTCACCTTGATCTAGTGTTGTAATGTGTTTTATGCATTCACATTAGGTTTAGGGTCCTTTTAAGCTAAATAGGCCTAATTTTTCCTTAATTTAGTGTTATAAAGTGTATTTATTTACACCTTCACATTAAGTTTAGGACCCTTGTAAACTAAATGGACCTAATGGTTCATTATTTAGGGTGTCGTAAAGTGTATCCTAACACTTTCACATTAATCTAGGGCTTCATTAATTAACTGTGCTTATCTATGCCTTAATTGGCCCTATTTTGCATCCACAAGCCTTATTAAATGCATTTTTCTAGAGATAATCTCAACATTTATCAAATGACCAATCATAATTCAGTGTTTTGAGTCATGTGTCTCAAATTTAGTGGATTAGGACTCCTACACCACCTTGGGTGTATAATTTCCACCTAGGTCTTGGAACCTAATTTTGAATTTCACCTTAAATAGGACCTATATTGGAGTTTGTGCCCCATTTTGAGCCATTGGGAAATTTGGCATAAACAAGTATAAATACAAGGTTATTTCTCTCATTTTCACCTAATACTTTCAATAGATCATGCCTTATAGAAAATTTGAGTTCACGAGAGCATTCAAGAGCACTTCTGGTGCAGAAGCACCTAAAAACATGTAATTGCAAAGTGCATTCTATGAGGGTTGGTCAAGGAGTTAGTGGTAGGGAGAGTCATTTTGTGTTGAATGAGGTCCATAAGACCATTCATGATGAAAAAAGGTTTATATGAACCATTTAATGTAGGTTTGAGTCTTTAGAAGGAAGTCTAAGTTGAAAATCTTGAGTTAATCATTAGTAAACAATGCATAATTAGCAATGTAAAGGGTTAAAAGCCTCTTAAAGAAAGGTGGTTAGATGGTTATAGGAGTTGGAGGAGGTTATTGAAGCTATATGTAGTTGATTCCATCATTGTAAGCATAGTTTTTAAGATCTTGAATGAAGAAATTTAGTTTTCTTTGAAATTACATGTTTTTCCTTGTATTTCCTAAATTTTGCTTGGTTGGAACAGTCCGTAAAAATTTAAATTTTGGTTGAAGGTTGACATGGAATGTTAGGGAATTGAGTCTAATTTCAAATGCTTTAGGTTTGATTGAAAATCATTAAATTTGGCATGAGTTATCTTTGTTTTCCTGAAACTACTTTGTTTTGGTGCAAGTTGGTGGTTTGAGAGTGATAAAATGAGTTTTTAGGGAATTCCACCTACTATAGCCATTGAAACTTAGTGTGTAGATTTCAGGAATCTGAATAGAGCTTCAGAAAAAGACAACTACCCACTCCCTTCTCTAGATGAAGTCTTGCAAACTGTCAATGGGTCTCAGATGATGTCATTCCTGGATAGCTATTCCGGGTATAATCAGGTGATCATTAATTATGAAGACAGAATGAAGACAGCCTTCACTACTAAGTGGGGAACATTTTCTTATAGAAGGATTCCATTTGGTTTGATAAACGCTGGAGCAACCTTTCAACATGCCATGGACGTAGCGTTCAAAGATTTGATTGGTAAATGCATCATAGTTTATATGGATGACCTGACAGTATTCTCTAAAGATAGACTAAACCATGCTGCAGACTTGGCTAAATTTCTTGAAAGATGTATCTGATATGGTGTCTCTCTAAATCCTAAAAAGTGTGTGTTCGGGGTTTCTGAAGGGAAACTTTTGGGACACATAATCTCAGAAAGAGGGATATCGACAGATCTAGACCGAGTTGAGTCTATTTTAAAGTTAACCATGCTAGGAAGTAAGAAGGAGATGAGATCTTTCTTTGGAAAGATCAACTTTGTGAGAAATTTTATCACACGTTTCGCAGAGATTGTTAAACCTTTGAACAAAATGATGAAGAAAGATGATAAAATGGAATGGAGTAGTGAGGCAAAGGCTGCCTTTTCTCAGGTTAAGCAATCCATTTCAGAAGTGCCAGTCCTAACCAGTCCTGACTACTTGAGGTCATTTTATGTTTATTCTTTTGCCTCTAAACACTCATGTGCAGCCGTCCTGACACAACGAAGAGAGGAGGGGGATGAGAGGCCAATTGCCTTCATGAGCTCTCCGTTTAAGAATGTTGAAGTCAAGTACCCACCACTTGAGAAACAAGCTTTTGCGCTGGTTAGAGCTGTCAAAAAGTTCAGGCATTATGTCCTTCGAAGTCAAATTATTGTTGTGGTTCTTGATGTTGTTGTGAAGTCTCTACTTATGTAGAGTGATTTGGGAGAACGAAGGGGGAAATGGATGGCTATTTTTTAGGAGTTTGATCTAGAGATTTTCCCTATGAAACTTGTCTGAGGTCAAGGCCTGTCTAAATCAATGGTGGATGCTGGTGAGAACATTATTTGTCAGCAATACACAACACAGTCCTTTTCTAATGACCCTTGGTATGTCGATATTATTTATTTCATGCTCAATAATCAGTGCCCAGAGGGAATGAATACAACTCAGAGGAGAGCACTGAGAATGAAAATCTCCCATTATATGCTCAAAGGAGGACTATTATACAGAAAGAATTTTGAGGGAGTTTATCTACGATGCCTTGATCAACAAGAAGCTAGGCATGCAATCGCTGAATTTCATGGAAAACATGGCACAGGACACAAATCAGCAGATTCTTTGGCTCATAAAATCCTCAGGTCAGGATATTATTGGCCCCAGGTGTTCAGGGATGCACATCAACACGTCCGGACATGTCATACATGTCAGACTTCTGCATCAAAGGAGTGTAATTCAGAAATGCCTCTACAACCAGTATATGAGGTAAGACCATTTGCCCAATGGGCACTAGATTTTGTTGGGGTAATTAATCCTAATTCTTCTGCAGGACACAAATTCATTTTGACTGCCATGGATTACTACATGAGATGGATAGAAGCTATACCTTGCAAGAATAGCACAATGAAAGTGGTAATCAAGTTCCTCACTAAATGCATCACAACCAGATTTGGAGTACCCTTTGCATTGGTATGTGACAATGGTCCTACCTTTTCTTCTGCCGAGTTAATTTCATGGGCTTATGATCATAAGATTTTTTTAAAGTATTCTTCCAACTATTATCCGCAAGGAAATGGAGTAGTAGAATCAACTAATAAGAATCTCCTAGGAGTAATAAAAAAAATGTTAGAGAACAATCCTAGGGACTGGCATACCCAATTAAGATTTGCTTTATGGGAAGATAGGACTAGGATCAAGGCTGCTTTAAAGACTTCACCATTTAAGCTAGTATATGGCCAAGACCCCGTGTTCCCCATTCACTTGCAAATACCTGTCCTGAAATTTATGCAAGAATTTTACTCTAGTGATGATAGGATTAAAGTAAGGTTAGCTTGCTTGCTGAGATTAGAAGAGCAGAGAGATGATGCTTTGCAACAATTCTTTAAGCACCAAGTTGTTGTCAAATGTTGGTTTGACAAAAGAGCCAAAATCAAGGCTTTCAAATTATCAGACCTCGTGCTGCTATGGGATAAGGCTAACGAAAAGAAAGGCGATCACCGGAAGCTTGACAAGCTCTAGTTGGGCCCCTATCAAATTGTTGAAATCCTAGGAGAAAATGCTTTCTGACTAAGTTGTTTAATGGGAGAACCTGTTCCATTGCCAGTGAATGGACAGTTTCTCAAACAATACTTTGGGCCGTGAAAGATCTTGTATTTTGTTAGGTTGTGTATATGTAAATAGTTTTGTTGTTTTCCTTGTTTGCCTTTTCTTTTGTTCTTTTGCTTGTTGTTCCTTTGTTTTTCTTTGTGGGGACCTTCATTTTATGCAGTTGATGAAGAGGTTGTTATCTGAAGTATACTTTGGTTATTAGGAGAGAAGTTGGTTTAGATATTTTTAGGTTTTCTGTTCAGATGATTTTGTTCTAAATTCATTGTTTTATGTCCATTGTCAATGAAAGTTATGGAAAGTTACTAAGGACAAGGTGTAAAGTAAGCATTCTTCACTAACTACGATTGAATCTGTCACAAATCATCAAAAACATCTCCTTTTGTAATTGTATATTTTTCTTAGGGTGATGGTGTTGTAAGATTTGAGTGAAAAATCTGATTCCCCAGATGTTGTTATGAGGTCCATAGTAGTTTTCAACCCAGAAGAGATGTCGGACATCTGACATATTGAGAAAGAATTGAATGAAATATCTGAAACTCCAAGAGAAAAGAAAAAGAGAGAGAACTATCTAAGAAAAGAAAACTCAATATGAATGGGTGATTCTAGTATCTCTACCGGGGCTATGGACACTTGACTGGTAGTAGAGCAATGTTGTGAGAAAACTAGAGATATCTCCATCAGAGCTATGGATGCTTGACTAGCAGCAGAGCAATGCCCAGGATATCATTGCACAACAGCTAAAGGGAATCAACTCATGTAGTTCAAATCTTGCACGTTATTGTTCAAAAGATGAGGAAAACTTTGTAAAAGGGTGATGCACCATCAAGCACACACATAGATTCAGGGGTAGCCAGTGTTGATTTACATTTGAGATTCTAGCTCAACCTTGGTTGTTAAAACTGACCTAACTGGAGTTGTGATGTCCATAAACCAGGAGTTCTAGGTAGTTGAATCCTTCAGTTTCTTGAAAATGGTTAAACCATTTTTCCAAGCCAAGTCGCCAATTTTTATGCCTTACATAACCACCCCATTTTAAACTTGTTTAAGATGGGTCCCCCTTTTTCTGTTATGTTTCCTTTGGCCCTTTTTTTTTTGTCTTAAGCATTTTCTGTTTTGTTCTGGCGAATGTAGAACATGGACCGAAACCAAACTCTGGAACTGTTCTGGTGGGCGTGGGACGTGGAACGAAACTGAACTTTGGAACTTTTTCTAAGTTCCAATTTTGTTTCCCCTTCCGGTTCCGATTCTGCCGATTTTCTTTCTTCCTTTGTTTGTTGTTTTGGTGGAAGCGGGATGCGCACCGAAACCGAACTCTAGAACTTTTCTGATGTTCTAGGTCCTAGTTCCGATCTGGTCCCGGTTCCGCCGAACTCATCTGTTTTTCCTTTTGTTCTGATCGTTTGGTCGTGGGATGTTTTCTTCCCTTTCCTTTTTCCTTTTTCATCTTTTTTTTGTCGTTTCTTTGTGTTTTCAGAGGCACAGCCGGGATGGAAACCGAACCTAGAATTTGGAGAAAGTTCAAGGTTAGGTTTTTGTTCTGCTTCCGCCCCCGTTGCGGTTCGCCCAGGATCGGTTTTTTTTTTGCTTCGATCCCGTTTGCGTTTGTTTTTGTGTTTTGATCCTTGTGTTTGGTCTCTTTTGCGGGGCTGCGTTTGGGAAGGATTTGGGATATGGATTTGTTACCAATATTAGTTTCCTCATATGATTCTAACTCTGCCCCCGCCCTGCTGCAGTCCCTGGTTACTTTGCTTTTGCGGACACGGAGCCGGAATGTGGGCTGAACTTGGAAATATTGGTTATTTCCATGTTTTGTTCCCATTCTGACTCCAGTCCTAGTTCCAGTTTCAGTTTTTGGCTCCGCCCCCACCGGTATGAAAGGTAAGTATGTTTCTAGTTCGGATTTGGTTCCGCCTCCATCAGAGTTGAGTCTCTTTTTTTTTGCTAAGTATAATTGAATGAAAGATATATGAAAGGTAGGATGAATGGTGATATCTTCTATGCTTTTAGAGGACTAATGAAGGCATTGTTTTGTAGGGTTAAAGCATGTCGAGAGCATCTGATTCTGCTTCACAAGAAAATCAGCCCGTGGAAAGGTTCCAAGCCGAGAGGAAAGCGTAAAAAGGGGAAGTTGCGAGTCTTAATGACGGACAGGACATTCACTTCCCAAAGTAGGTGGGCATGAATGGAAATACCCCTAGAGCACTCAAGCCACTCTGCGGAGCAGTTTTTGAGGTTGAGGATGAAACGTGTGAAGTCTTAATGACGGACACGAGGGGTGAGAGTTAATGATGGTGGTTGTAAACAATCTAAAGACCATGCCTAAGGGAGATCTTTCACCGACATGAACAGAATATATGCATTTAATGCATGATTTCCTTTGTTTCAAACTCTTCTAGGGATGACGTTTTCTGTAACTGACTTATTTTGTAAACCCTAAAACGGGGCCGACTCATTTTGGACACGCGTGTATAAATATGGCGTTTTCGCCTCTTTGTGAAAAAAAAAATAGGATCGAGATCTTTTTCTTCTTTATCTTCTTCCTTTTGATTATTATTATTAGACAAGTTAGGGTTAAGAAAGCTTAGCAAGCTAGGGTTTTGTAGGAAGTTAGGCGTTTTTAGTTCAATAGGAAGAGGAGGTGATGTATCTTCCAAATTTTCTTAGTATAGATGGAGATAATTCGAAGACATGGGTTTTCTGTACACTGGTGATCTTGCCAGATTTGTAAATGTTGTTTATCTATTTCACCAATAGTAGAAGCAGCCAAATTTAAATCTACTTCATATTTTGCTCCAGAATGGTATTTATCTTGGGTTAATTATTTGATTTGGAAAGCTTTCAAGGAATGAAATTTTATCTTATGTTTTGTTTAAATGATGATTTTCAATCTAATGTTAAAGTTTGCACTGTTAATGAATGAAACTTTGTATTAATTACAAGTTAACTTTATTCTGTAGTTTTAGTTTAGGAATTCCTTGGAAGGTAACAAGTCTGATTAGTTGGATGAATCAAAATTCTCTTCATTTTAAAAGCTTTAATCTATCTTTTTCTGTTTCTTTAAAACCACCGGTTAAAGTAGGTTTAAATATATGTTTGATCTTATAACAATCCAGAAGCTCAAAACCAGTAGGCCCCTTGAACATTACAGCCATATTGACCACTTCATGAAACAGCAACGTTGTGAACCAACATCAAAGACCTTGGGAGGTGATCAGTTCGATTGTTGGTTGTCTTTTTCAGGAGAAGTGAGATATTTCACTTTTATGTTACCTGCATGTTGTGGGTCAATTTGGCACCATCAACAATTAGTAGTAGCCAAAATGGGTTCAAATCTATCTCAGATTGAGGTTACCTCTTTCTAAGACCACTAGATGGGAGTTAAAGGAAAGCTTGAAATATTATTCCTTTCGTAAGCAAGATCCAATATGTCATCATCATCCTCCATGTCTTCAGGGATGTCTACTAGATTTAAATCCTTTATCTGTTCCAGAGTTAATCTACAATAGTCCATTTTCCTGATCTCTTGCTTTGTTCTAATATTAGCCTATATGTCTTCAATTTGATATACATGTGTGTGGGCCTTTTTTATTTGATCCTTCATACTATTATAATCAAAATCAAACCTTGCTTTGAACATTTTCAATGTAACCTATTGTGTTTTTTATTCAACAACCTTGGCCTTGTGTGAAGTCTGAATAAAGTATCTACCGATTCTCAATGGGAATTTGAATCCAGGTTTATGGGATTCCATTTATTTTCTATGTACTACAATGATTTTCCTAAATAGCTTCATCAAAACAATCTTATCGTTAGGATAGAAGGGAAGCATATATGGATAACCAATGAAACATGCAACTCTTAGATAAGTGAAAGTTGGAAACTAAAGATATAGACATCCATATTTGTTGACCACATTCCACACTTCATCAAATACTCTCTTTCCAATTTTGGATCAAAGGAAAACATGAGAGGAGAAAAAAATGCATCATTCACCCTTTTGAAATGATTGACACTTCCTTTGAGAGTAATTTCTGGGAAATAAGTGTAAACGTGTCTTACTCTCCTATCTCCCTTAGTGGTTAGACCCCAAAAAATTCCTCATTTCCACTACAACATAGACCAAAAAGGAAGTCATATAGAATTTCTATGTCGTAAGCACTTTGGTCAATTGTTCATTGATAGCATTACTTCTTTCTTCACCCTAGAAATTTATTGTTTCCTCTTCAAAATAATCTTGATGTATAAGTACATTGAATCCTCAAATGTTGATGAAGCAGGTAAACCATGTACCCTACTGAGAAGAGTAATGAGGTCATTTACCTCATCTATGAAATCACTACAAGGAGGATTCTTAAACTACCTTGTGACACCTAGTCTAGGGGGATCTTCAACCATTTATTGTTTATGATCCTTTTGGTAGAATAAAGATCATTGTCATACTCTGCTTGTGTAGACTCTCTGGAAATTGTGACATATTTTTCAATGCTTGGGCATAAGAATTCCTTGCCAATAAATTCAACATCCAACCTCATCACTATATTACTATTTTAATCCTAAACACTTCTATCATCTTTGTTGTAGTGAGAGGCAATCTGTAGTACAACTTTTGAATTTTGAGTAGCTACTGGAAATGAGGACACAAGATGTATGTTACTCTAAACAATTTATCTCATTCCATTGTCCAAGGGTTGTTTCTTAGTACTTTCAAGAAACTCAAACATGTCAACATGCTCGATTTTTGTGTCCTTGATCTCATCAGCATTGATGAAATCATAGTAGCTAGAAGCACACCTTGCTACTTGTACTTCATAGCTTTCCCATTGGAATGAGACATGAAAGGAAATCAAAGTGCAAAAAACACCTTCCTAATACTAATCTTTAGGAGAGAGATACAAAAAAATTTACAAAACTTTGCAATTACAGTTCATATAAGATGCACATATGAGAAACATGAATAGAAAACAAAGAATGAACACAGGATTTATGTGGGAAAACCCTTTCAAGAAAAAACCCACAAACCAAAGTAGAGATCTCTTGTATCATAGTAAAATGAAAATTACATACAAGTATAGAGCTATGCTCTTTCAGGTGTTGATACATAGAATGAATCCGGCAGCATTACATTACATTTCACTCTCTTAAGTTCACTCATTCATAATTCACAATACAATGCACTATGGAATTCAATATAGACTTCTCAAGAATTTTCATTTCAACTTCCATATCAAAATAAATAGTTATCGTCACTTCTGCCTCGATCAAAATCTTATCAGAATTTTGAAGAGACATGAAACCATGTCTCTCTGAATTCTCATTGTAACAACTCCATCCGATATGGAAAAGTCTCGTCGATGAACCTTGCAACCTTGAACGAGTGGTCCCCGCCACCTACATGTCGACCATGTCAACATCGTATAGCTGATGTCACTAGTGTTCACTTTTATCGACACTTTGTGGGTTCCACTTTATCGACATATCAAGGGGACCATCATCTACGTCCTAATGAAACCCATCACTCCCACCAATGAAGAGCTCTTTCCTCCCAATCAGATGTTGAAGGGACTACCAAGTGACTCCCTCTGACATTGACCTGTCACTCTGATGCAACACTTCTTCAGTTCATCGATATATCGAAGAGACTGCTCATTCATTTTGGCCAACATTCACTTGTATCTTCAATGAAGCTTTACTACCAAAGAAAACTTCAAACCTGCCTAGCAATAAGCCAAGCACTTGTTGAGGAGACTTATCAATCCATCTCATTGACATGTGACTGTCAACCGACGAATTGGAAACCAAAAAAATAAGAGCTTATTGATATTTCAATGGGACAAGGCATTTCATCCCACTGAAACTCAACTATCAACCCAATGAACCTGAAGCCAATGCCTTTTATGCTAGTAAGTTTGAGATATATTTTCTCAACATTCTCCCACTTGATGAAGAACTCACTAGCTTCTTCCAATGATTGAAGTCATTGAATGTTCTAGGCCTCAAGGCCCATCGAACTAGTGCACCATTTGAACTTATACATGCTCACAAGCTTCATTAATGCTTCAATAACATTCACCAAAGTATCAACCTTTTCCAAACTAACCTTTCCATCCTCCACCATATCATGAATAAAGTGGTACTGCACATCAATATGTTTCATCCTAGCATGGAAGGTTGGATTTTTCACAAAACAAATGGCACTCTGACTTTCATAGCAAATAAAAATCTACCCTACATCAAAATATAACCTTCTAAGCCAAATGGCCTCCTTACAAGCATGATTTGTTGCCATGTACTCATCCTCAATAGTGGATAAAGAGACTACAACCTTTCACTTGTTCATCAAGCTAACTACACCACCAAACAATGTGAATACACATCCACTTGTGGATCTTCTATTGTCAATGTCCCCCGCCCAACCAAAATCCACATATCCACAAATGCTAACTAAACTCTTAAATCCATTAGAGTAACTATGATAACATAAGGTGTACTCAGAAGTACCCTCCAAATACCTGAAAAATTCTCTTCACAACATCCTAATGTGGCCTTCCTGGATTAGTCATAAACTAACTAAGCACTCCCAGTGCTTGGGAAATATCTAGCCTAGTACAGACCATCACATACATTAAATTTCCAACTATACTTGCATAAGGCACCCTAGTCATGTCCTCCATCTCAATAGGATATTTTGGACAATCTTCAACAGAAAATTTCATTCCTTGCAACACTGGAACAACTAACTGTTTGCAATATGTCATGTTAAACCTCTCTAGGATAGTATTTATATACTTGCTCTTCCTAAGCCAATTTTTTCTATTTCCCCTATCCCTTTTGATTTACATCCCCAGAGTATACCTAGTTGAACCTAGATCTTTCATTTCAAACTATGCTAACAACTGAGATTTTAATTCAAAAATCATACCCTTACTATTCCCAATGAACAACATGTCATCCATATACAGGGAAATAATAAAAAGACAACCATTCTTAGATTTAAAGTAAACACAATGATCATAATTTGATCTCACAAACACAAAAGACAACACATAGGTATCAAACTTCTAGTACCACATTCTAAGCGACTGCTTCAAACCATACAAAGATTTCTTTAATTTGCAAACCGGGTTTTCCTTACCTTTTTCAATGAAGTGCTCTAGCTGGGACATGTAAATTTCTTTCTTCAAATCACCATGAAGAAAAAAATTCTTCACATCCATCTGCTCGATCTCTAAGTCATATGTAGTTGCAAGTGACAACAAAAATATGATAGATGTTAGCTTAGCTACAGGAGAAAATATTTCTACATAATCAATCCCCTCCACCTGGGAATATCCTTTCGCAACCAACCTTGCGTTATGCTTCTCAACACTACCATCCAAACCAATCATCTGCTTGAACACCCATTTACATCCAACAATATTTTTTCCTTCAAGCAAAGGTACTGGATCCCACATTTCATTCTTTTCAATGATGCCATTTCTTCATTCATGGCTTCCAACCAGTAATCTGAATTAGACATACCCATAGTCTCTCTAACAGTCCTAGGCTTATCAATGTTAGAAATCAAATCATAGGCACAACTAGAATCTAACATAGAATAACCAAACCTTTTAGGTTACTGCTTAGCACACATAGACCTCCTCACAAGCTGAGGTTGAGGTTCTTCTTGTTTAGAATTTTCATAGTTGGTTGATCTCTCCTCACTAATAGGTCCACAAGGAGTACATAGTTCATCCTTATCTAGAGTAAGAGGAACTTAAACTACCTCCTTTTTTTCTTCTTTCACCTCTAACTATAGATCAACTGTAGAAGGTTTCAGCTCACGAAATATCACACTTCTGCTATATAGAACCTTCTTTGTAATAGGGTTCCAAAGCTTGTATCCTTTCACACCAATTCCATAGCTAATGAAGATACATTTTACTAGTCTTTTATCCAATTTAGATCTTTTTTCACTAGGCACGTATGCATACGCGTCATAGCCAAAAAATCTAATGTGTCTCAACGAGGGCATCTTACCAAACCATGCTTCCATAGGTGTCTTTTCCATGAGCACCAAAGTGGGAGATCGGTTAATTAGACATGTTGTAGCTACAACCTCAGCCTAGAACTTTTGTTCCAGACCAACACTACTTAGCATACTTCTCACCCTTTCCATTAGAATTCTATTCATCCTTTATGTAACTCCATTTTGTTGTGGAGTGTAAGGAGTAGTTTTATGCCTTTTATTCTTGTGGTCCTTGCAAAACTTATCAAAATCTGCTAAAAAAAACTCACCACTATTATCCATCCTCAAACACTTTATTTTCCTACCAGTCTGATTTTCAACCAAGGTTTTAAATTCCTTAAATTGACTAAAAACTTGAGTTTTACTTCTGAGAAAATAAACAAATGTCCTCGAATAATCATCTATGAACGAGAAAAAATACATAGATTTCGATAATGAAGGAACATTAACTGGACCAAATGCATCAGCATGAATATAATCTAAAATTATAGAATATTTATGAGGACTAGAATAAAATGAAACAGGGTGTTGATTTCCATATATACAATGTTCATAAAAATCCAACTCAAGATAAAAATCATCAAGCCCTTCAACTAGGCTTTTATTTTTCAATGCTTTTAATCATTTTTCACCAATGTAGTCAAACCTCTAATGGCATAACATTGTTTTCTCTATTGGGAGCTTCATCTCCAAAGATTTTGCACCCTCAAGAACAATGCCTCATTTCTCTACATGATTAGATTTACTTGACTTTGTAGAAGCACTATTACACTATATTTCACATGCATCCAGCTTATATAGAGTTCCAATTCATGCACCCTTAGCTAGCACCATAGAGCCTCTAGCCATTCTACAAATACCATTCAAGAAAGAGACTTGCACACCAACATCATTAAGCTTACTTACAGAAAGTAAATTTCAAGCCAAACCTGGTATATGCAACACATCATCGATTCCCTTTATTCTTCCATCAAGAAACTAAATTCTGACTCTTCCATGACCAACAATTTCTAGGTGAGAATCATCACCTAAATACACCTTTCCACCAGCATACTTTTTTGTATTTTGAGAACCAACCTCTATGAGAGTTCATGTGAAAAGATGCACTTGATTCAATCAGCCAAACATCATCTAATGCCTGAGTCACCAAGGTTTCTATAAAGGAATTTGCATCACTTTGAGAAGATTCATTTTCTGAAGAACTATTTTTCCTTTTCTACTTTATTCTCCTCTTTATAATCTTTCCGGATGTATCTAGTTTTCCCACAGTTCTAGCATTTCACCTTGGACTTTTACCAGGAGACTTTGATCTCCCCTCTAACTTGGATTTAGACTTCTTGTCTTTCTTCTTGACTTTCTCCTTTGATCTATCTCAAACAGCAAGGGCCTCCTTGGCCATCTCATAAAACTTCCTTCACATTTCCTTTGATAGCTGTGAAGCAACCACATCTCCCATCCTGAAAGTGGTTGTTGTACTCCCAATAGCCATTACCAGGTGATCCCATGTGTCAGGAAATGAACAAAACAGGAGCATGAAATGATCTTCGTCATCTATCCTCACACCAACAAACCCCAACTAAGCAATGATCATGTTAAACACATTCAAATGATCTACAATAGACGCTCCTTCCTCCATCTTCAAAGAATACAACTTCTTCCTCATAAATAACTTATTTACCAGAGATTTCCCCTGATAAATGTCAACAAGCTTCTTCCACAAGATTTTTGTTGTCTTCTCTTCATGGACATTCAAGAGAACTGAATTGGCCAAGCACAGTTTGATCAGACCCTTGGCTTTCTGGTCCTTTGTATCCCAGTCATTCTATGAGGTTGTTGATGGTTTGTTAGAGGACACTACATCCCATAACTCTCAGTCCATGAGAAAATCTTCCATTTTGAGTTTCCACAACTCAAAATTTCCACCGTTGAACTTATTAATCTCTATTCTTTCAAATGTGCTCGCCATATTAAATTTGCAATAAGAATACAACCAGATTTCTTTGCAAAACTCCCATTGAACAAGATCAATACAAAAAAACCCGTCTTACCCACAAGGACAACAAAGTTGGCCAAGCTTCGATACCAACTAAAAGGAAATCATAGTGTAAAAAATTCCTTCCTAATACTAATCTTTAGGAGAGAGATATAGAAAATTTTATATAACTTTGCAATTATAGTTCATATAAGATGCACATATGAGAGACATGAATAGACAACAAAGAATGAACACAGGATTTATGTGGGAAAACCCGTTTGGGAAAAAACCCACACACCAAAGTAGAGATCTCTTGTATTATAGTAAAACGAAAATTGCATACAAGTACAAAGCTATGATCTTTTAGGTGTTGATACATAGAATGAATCAAGTAGCATTACATTACAATTCACTCTCTAAAGTTCACTCATTTGTAATTCACAATACAATGCACTACAACATTCAATACATACTTCTCAAGCATTGTCGTTTCAACTTCCATTTCAAACTAAACAATTATCGTCACTTTTGCCTCCATCAAAATCTTACCAAAATGTCAAAGAGACATGAAACCCTATCTCTCTAAATTCTCATTATTACTCCAATATGCATATCATTCCATCCTTCACCAGCACCTTCCATCGGGATATCGAAGATACTTTGTAACAACTCCACCTGATATGGCAAAGTTTTTCGATGAACCTTGCAGACTTGAATGAGCGGTCCCCACCGCCTATGTGTCAACCATGTCAACATCATTTAGTTGATGTCACCAGTGTTCAATTTTATCAACACTCTATGGGTTCTACTTTATCAGCATATTGAGGGTACCATCATTTATTTCCCAACAAAACCCATCACTCCCACTAATGAAGAGTTCTTTCCTCACAACAAGATGTTGAAGGGATTGCCAAGTGACTCCCTCTGACATTGACCTATCACTCCAATGAAACACTTCTTACAATTCATCAATATATCGAAGAGACTGCTCATTTAGTCCTATCAATGTTCACTTGTCTCGTCGATGAAGCTTTACCACCAAAGAAAACTTCAAACCAACCTAGCAATAAGCCAAGTGCTTGTCGAGGATACTTATCAATCCATCTCGCCGACATGTGATTGTCAACCTGATGAATTGGAAACCAGAAACCCGAAGAGCTTATCAGGATGTCAAGGAGACAAGGAATTTCATCCTGCTGAAACTCAACTATCAGCCTGATGAACCCAAAGGCAATGCCTTCTATGCTAGTAAGTTTGAGACATATTTTCTCAACAAGATGGATTCATCATTGGTAGGAGAATGGCCTTGCAAGGGTGCATATGTGAGATAATCTTGAAAAACATGCCAAGGAAGTTCTGCATAACAAGATTAGCAATTTGGTAATGTTAGGAAAATATTTGCACATTTGGAAATTGTAGTGAGGGTGAAAATCAAGCGATTTAATAAAAACTAGGGTTTGAGCACAATGGATGCAAAAAATAGAGTGCAATGGGTCAACTTGGCAAAAAGAGATACATGCACTAAAATTTAGCATCATTGCAAGTGAAAATGATGCTTGGAATGTATTCGTGTTGAAAAATGGCAAAACTACAAGTGGATTGAGATGTTTTACAAAAAATTGCAATGTCATCAAAATTTAACGATATTGCAAGTGGGTAGGTCTTTTGCTTGTTGTTAAGTCGTTAAAATTTAACGATCTTGTAAAATGGAGGTTTTCTTTACTTGTAAAGTCGGCAAAAATTATCGATTATACAAATAAAAGAGGGTAAAACTTGATTTGTTGTCAAGTCAAACTTTTTCAATGAATTTACATATTGCATGAAAGCAACTTTCTCTAGTGGGGAAAAACCCCGACTTTACAAGTTGTACAATGAAGTTGTATTTATTTGCATGATCAACAAAAATTGTTGATTGTGCAAACACATGAGAATTTCTTAACATATTTGTATGTTCAGAAAAAATTGTTGATTAAACAAACAACATTGGAATTTCTTAACATTGTGTACGTGTGGTCTTTACCAGTGTGATACAATAACACATTGTGTGGTTGTAGGGTTGGGGAAAATCCCTAACCATACAACTCAAAGGAAAGATTACAAGTTTGTATGCACCATCGGCAACAATTACCGATGGTGCCAACAAAAGCTTTTAGTTCATGTATGATCAGGGAAAAACCTCGACCCTACAAGTTTGGTAACATTCATGTTTGTTCTTTGTATACACAAGTAAAAACCTTGCGAACACAAGAGTGGATTTGTTCTCTTGTTTACTACCTCATTCAACGAATCAAATTGATATTACAAGTGATTTGAGTGTGCTAACAATCCATGGACAAACAATTAACCTTGAATGTTTGTATTCATCAAACTCACGAAAACCCTAGTGGTTCTGACATTGGCACAAAAGAAAAACAAAATTATGCATCATGGGACTTGAATCCTATGATGCACAAACCCAAAAATACCATAATTTACCATCAAATGGTAGAGACATGAGTTTGAAACTTAGGGTTTGTGAGCAGGTAGGTAGGATAATGGGCAAATCAATGTACACACAAGAAGAAACAAATCTAAACTAAAAAAAAAATATTAAGATTTAAAATGAAAAGAGGTTTAAAATTTAACCCTAAAAATTAATAAATGACATCAATAATAAATAGAAAGGTGAAAATTTAAACATACCTGATAGAAAAAACTAAAACCCTAGATCGAAAATCAACCAAAATCTGACACGATTCATGTTGAGATGAAGTTGTAGGTTTCTAATGAGCTCACAACAAAGGTAGGAAGAGAAAAAAATGATGAAATGAGGAAAATACTAAAACAAAAACTATTTAAAACCATTTTGCAAGTCATTAAAATGACATTAAATGCAAAACATGTGAGGCCGAGATTGCAAGAGTGAGAATTTCTAATGTTATTACAAATTGGAGTTAGATAAGTGACTTGCAAGGTCAAAAAAAAGTTTGACTTTGCAAGCTTTAAATTGCATTTTCACTTGTAGTGTCAGGGAAAAACCCTGACCATGCAAACCTTTTTATTTTGCAACTTTGACTTGTAGGGTTAGGGAAAAACCCCAACATTGCAAGTATAAAAAAATTTCTAACTCTTACAAACTAAAATTTCACAACTTAGTCAAAAAGACAAATTTTGAGAAATTGATGAATGTTAACACTCAGAAGGACATTCTAAGGCGAAGGACCAAACACAATGGAAAATTAAGATTCACCTCATTTTACATGCTTAGAGTATGTCGGCTATGAAATGAACAAGTTTTATAGGGGTTGTCCCATGAATTGAGCACACTGAATTCGAGGATAATAGGTAGGTTGTGTGGATGGAAAAACATGTACAAGTGGAGGTGCTTTCTTCCTTGGAAATAGAATAGTTTCTTGGTTGAGTAAGAAGCAAGATTCAGTGTCATTATCTACTGTAGAGGAAAAGTATATTACGAAAGCATCTTGTTGCATATAGGTTTTGTGGATGAAGCAAACATTGAAAGATAACAGAGTATCATATGATGAACCTATCTCTATCTTGTGTGATAATACAAGTGTTATCAACATTTCAAAAAAAATGATAATGCATTCAAGAACAAAGCATATCTCTATCTGGTATCACTTTTTGAGAGAGAAAGTTGTTGAGAATGAAGTAAAGTTGGAGTATATGCCTACAAAGGATCAAATAGTAGACATTTTCATAAAGGTCTTCCAAAAGATACATTTGAGTATCTTAGACACAAGCTAGGAGTTATTACCCCTCCTTCTTTCAACTAGATGCATAAGATGGTGCATCTATCTAGGGGTGTAATTCAAGATGAATTCCTTTTCTTGGACTGATGAAGGTTGCCTCTTAGGGGGTGTAGGTAGTGGTGTCTTTGGTTGGTGCAGTAAGGGGGAGCATATCTTGTGCCTAAAAGTGAGAGAGAGAGAGAGAGAGAGAAGTGAAGTGTGTAGGTGTTTCCCTTTTCCATTGATGTCAAAGGGGGAGAGAGAGACAGAGATAATTCTAGGGAAATAAATGTTCAAGGGGGAGAGTTACTTGAGTGTTGGAGATACAAAGTTTCTTTTGTTGTTGATGGTTTTACAGCAGGTTTTTCCATCAATCAAAAAGGGGGGGACTGTTGCACTATGTTGTCAATAGTTTTGTCATTGGTGTCAACCTCTAGTGTGGTCATGATGAGAAGGTGTTTGTGGTGATTATCAGGTGTTGTAGATGCAGCAGGGTCACTTGGTTTCCAAGTGCTTTTGAGAAAATTTGTATAAAGAGTGTACAAAGTGATAGGGATGTGTTTTGTGTTGTGCTCAATATTTCTTCATTCTTGAAGTTGTATTTGTGCAGTTTGGATGTGATGATCAAAAGCCTTTGAAGGTGTTATATCCAAAGTTTTAGGTTTTGGATCATACAGTAGTAAAACATGTGTTTGACAGTGTCTAGCTAGTGAAGAGGGATATCTAGGAGAAATAGAATTGCTTCACATTTCTTTGTGCTGAAGTTTCTTGTCTTACGATTTGGGAATGTGTTGGTAATGCTTGTATCTATCTTCCCTTGGATGGTTTAGTGTTCAATTTCCTAAATGCATAAGATAACTAAGAGGGGGGTGAATCAGTTGTGCCTTAAAACTTCAAAACCCTCATTAACATTCAGATCCACATTCATTCATTAAACCCTTAAATCTATTATGATGAAAAGAAAATAAAAAAACTAAAACAACTTAACACTATACACAAGAGAACACCATATTTACGTGAAAAACCCAAGAAGGGAAAACCCACAGTGAGGATTAGCTCACAATATAATTAATATCAACACTGAATATAATAGGGCTCACTACCAGAGGGTTGACTGCCCAAAGAAGAAAGGCTTAGTGCCAAGAGGCTCACTTCCAAAAGAGAAAAGAAGATAAAGAAGAAATTTTACACAAATAAAATCATCTTAATGCAACAAAGAATACACCACAATGGCATCAACATCTTAGTAGTCCAGTTGAAGAATTGTAGCCACCTTCTACTCACCACATCCAGTAAAATAACACATGAAATCTCACACTACACTGCTCAATTTTTCACTCTAACACACTACACTTCACACTATTTTCATCTCTCATATATCTCTTCATCCTTCAACAACTCAACTCATAATTATGTCATCTTCAACCTTGAAACCTTCTCCAAGGTTGGCTATGCACCTTGAACGTGCAAATTCAAATTAGGTTGATGCCAAAACACTTTTGTGGTGGATAAAAGTAAATGTGAACCACATAAAAACTTAATTGGAACCCAAATAAAAAACTCCACTCAATCACATGCTACTACAAACAATATTTATCCTTCACATGTAGTGTAAACACCAAGTTGGTCATTACCCGTGTAAACACCATTAAAATTTTAAGTACACGCTTCCTCAAACCCAAGGATGAATTGAAAACCACACACCATGCTCAAACAAGATCTATAATATTCCACAAACACCCTAAAATCCAAAAAACTCCTTCACAACAATCTCTACCTGAAGAATTTACATGTGTGTACACTCAAACAACTTTATCGTACACTGTTACTTGAAAAATCATCTTTTGAAGCAACAAACTAAAAATCATCTTGACTAAGGTAAACTACCAACACCATCAACACACCTTAAAAATCACAAGACCTGAAGCACAACTACAGAGAAATGTAGAGATAAAACATTTATCCTAGAAACCTTTGCAATGAACAGACACACACTAGTGAACACAACTTTTTTTGTACAATGATCCACCACACCAACTCTTGAATATAGCACCTATGAATACCTCTCACCAACATATCCAAGTTGCATAGGAAGATATTCAACCTAGAAAAAATGTGGAGCAGAACCAGAACACAACTTTGTAACCCAGAACACAAATGTGACACCCTGTTTCCTCTTTTTATCAAATTTTCTCAAAAGCACTTGGAAACCAAGCAACAAAGACACAACCTTATCATTTTCAACACTTACACAACCATAGATAGAAGCTTATCAAAGTAACGCTAGAGGTTGACACCAATAACTTTACTAATGAAAACATAATACAACTAATCAAAATATCAACTGGGTGAACCCACAAAAGTGGTTTACAATTGGAGTGAGGAAAGAAAAGTTGAAAAAAATGACCTCATGCCAAAAAAATTGTTTTGGGGATTCGCTAGAACTTGGGTTTGAGTGAACCCATTCAATGCAAGTTCCCACCATCTCGCCAAAAAACACAATGAAAACCCGTTTTTGAAAGGGGGTTCGAATGAACCTTGGTTCGCTCAAACCCCCCTATAGTTTGACCGAACCCCCCTTTTCCCACCTTTCTGCTCTCTTGCACCAAAAGTTCAGATTTTTTTCCCTTTGAAGCTCGGGTTGAGGATTAAAATGGAGGAGACTTCACAAACCCAACTAGAATCAGGTAGTCCTTGGAACAAGCTATCCAACAACTATAATTTTAATATGTTTTGGTTTTATTATGTATTTGTCTATTTAGTTTTATTAAACATAGGTTTTTCACAAAAAATCAAGCTCTCTATTCTACACATGTGGAAAAATAGCAGATTATCAAAAAAAAAGTTTGAAAAATATGAGTACACCAGATATTGAAGTCCTTGATCCAACAAAAAAAAATTGAATTTCGATACATACAAAAAAGGTTACACGTTATATGATCTGCCTATATCTTAATTGTAATTGGTTTGACTTTGAAACTTGATTAAGGAAAAAATATTCAATAAAAAACTATCTAACCAAGTGGAAGCACTAGATATCAGAGTTACAAATCTAAATTCGAAAGAATTAGAATTTTATCCTTCACGGAAAAAAAGTTGTGTTATACGGTGAGCGTCACTCCTTAAAAATGTTGTTTTCTGAAAAAACTAGTTTTCAAAGGAGATGGAAAAAGAAGTGCAATCTTATTCCAAAAATTTTGAAAAAAATATATTTAGAATCTACGGGAAAAATTTCATGAAACTCTAGTTTGCATCATCTTCAAATTCCTCACAGTTTAGTCACTATAGGTGCCTAAAAGTGAAGATTTAGTTAGAAAGAATTATTTCAGTGTCTAGATTGGTCAAAAATTGTAAACCAGTATTGTGGGATCACCCAACTACTCACACTCTTGCAACAAACTCAATAGACATCAATGAAAACATAGACTTTTTGATGAAAGTAGGTAAACACATACCCCCTATGTCATACAACATCACACAAACAAAGTGATGCACAAATGATGCATCAAAACAGATTCAAAATTTGCAACATGAACACTTGATAATAGTAGTCTCAAAACTGATGTACAACAACAAAATAATTTAAAGACAGCAACAAAGTTCATTCCTTCAAATCTTCTACCAAAAACTCTAAAACAAGATCATCAAACACTTGCAAACTTCAATACAAAATTTGCAACTCAATCATGGATTCTTAAATCCATTTGATGTTATACCTTCACTTCCAAACCTGAAACAACATGCATACCAAACTGATTTCTCCTTCCCTCAACTCTCACCAAACTTCACCTGCAAAACTCAATAATTTCTTATTGAAACTTAAATAAATTTACAATACAACTAGATGAGCCCATTGGCTTCACAATAAAACTCCCCAATCTGATATGGGTCTGATATTAGACCTGCAAAAATGGTAAATTACCACACCATATGGCTTCTACAAACCTTCACCAAACTAGCTCCCAATAATGAAAACCCATCTCATAAAAAATGCAATGTCATGAAATGAAAACATTTCATTTGCTCAAATTAGCCTGCCTCAAAAAAATTTCACTAAAACAAGTAAAAGGAATTAAATTCCATTTAGAATATGTATTAAATCTCCAAAAATCATTTTCAAAATCCATTCCTCAATATGCTAAAACTAGTAGTCCAACTAGTCTTCCCACTCCTCACAAATAGGCCTTGAATTAGAAAAATATTTAAAACACAACTTGGGAGCCCCAAATTTGAATTCCTATCTTCTAGGAGCAATTAATGAGTTGTCATAAAGCATTGACTCCCAAAAACCCATGCCAAGTTTTCCAATTTTGAATTTCAAACTCCAAAATTACCTCCTACACTTTCTCTCACTCCAAAAATGCAACATTTAAATAAAGACCAATTATTTAATAAAGTATTTTGGCCTCAACATTGCAATTTATTTACCTATTACATAATCAAACCAACCCTTAGGAAATTAAAAATTAAATTATTTCTATTTGGTTGATGAGGATAACCCTTTGACAATGGATTCTCCTACACCAGACACCAATGGTAGAAAGAAATGTTTCCCGAGTTGCACTCAGAAACATTTGTAGACCCTATGTTTGTCTTGGATCCACCTCTCTTCTTTGTCCACTGGTATTTCTTTGTTCACCAATTTTTGCAACTTCACAACATTATCCCCTTTCATCTTTACTCTACCCTCTATTGCTGGTTTACTTTCTCCCACTCCTTCCACCATGTCTTCTTCATGAAATTTCATTGTTTCAATGCCTTTTGTAAGACACAACATCACTGCAATCTGATTTATTTTACTCAAAACAACATTAGTACCATTTTCAAGAGACTCATTTTCTATTTTTCCTAACAAGGAATCCTAATCACAAATCAACACACCTTCATCTCCATTGTTCCCTAACAAAGATTTATCAGAAAAATCTTCATTTACCTTCACTTTACACTCCCCTAATTTAACTTCACCAAAATGATCTACTGTTGCAATAAAATCCTCTATTTCTACATTCTTATTGTCATCAAAGAAGACATCAAAATATGATTTTACCTCACCTTTACTTGAAACCTTCGTCTCACCTGAGATTAACTCATCCCACTCTCTTTCAACTGCTACAATCTGCATCAATAAATCATCTCCTTCACTTTATTCTATACCCTCCAAAGGACACTCTTTTGTTGCAATATTTATAGTCTCATCCTCCATGTCTTCCAATAGACATCCCTCTTCAGGTTCATCAATCTCCTTGTACTCATACTCTGCTTCTTCCTCAGCGTCACAAGCATGACACTTTGCTACTTCTTTCTTTCCTGCAATAAAAATATCATTAGAATAATAAAAATTACCACCTACTCCCTTCTTCATTTCTTGTTTTCTCATTTCAATCTCTGATGCCAATTCATTAACTTTTTGTTGCAACTCTATCATTCCAACTCTTATTCTTTCTTGTATCTTCTCTTTGATTTCTTCTAATCTAGGAATCCACAAAAATCGTCTAATGAAAAAATTACTTTTCCTCTTCCTCTCTTCTATTTCAAGGCCTCTCAAAGCCTCAAAAACATAACTTTTCAAAACCTTCAGGTTCTTCACATGTAAATTTCCTCACATTTGGTGATCTATTTACAAAATCTTCACTCTCAAGTCCTAGTGCAAACTGCCTCACATTCGGTGCTCTGCCTGCACACTCAGGAACACTTGCTTTGATACCATTGATGAAAGTAGGTAAACACATACCCTCTATGTCATACAACATCACTCAAACAAAGTTAAATTCACAAATGATGCATCAAAACAGATTCAAAATCTGCAGCATGAACACTTGATTGTTCATTCATAATCTCTTACAAACATCACAATAACTTCTCCAAATTGACAATACAAATGGTGAAACCTCATGGGCTGATAATAATAGTCTCAAAACTGATATAAAACTCATGTAAAACAGAAAAATAATTTAAATACAACAACAAAGTTCATTCCTTCAAATCTTCTACCAAAAACTCTGAAACAAGATCATCAAACACTTGCAAACTTCAATACAAAATCTGCAACTCAATAATGGATTATTAAATCCATTTTCTATTATACCTTCACTTCCAAACCTACAACAACATGTATACCAAACTTATTTCTCCATCCCTCAACTCTCACCAAACTTCACCTGCAAAACTCAAGAATTTCTTATTGAAACTTTAATAAATTTGCAATACAACTAGATGAGCCTATTGGCTTCACAATACAACTCCCCAATCTGATATGGGTCTGATCTTATACCTGAAAAAATGGTGAATTACCACACCATATGGCTTCTACAAACCTTCACCAAGCTCTCCCATCTTCACCTTCCCCAAACTAGCTCCCAACAATGAAAACCCATCTCATAAAAAATGCAATTTCATGAAATGAAATGAAATTACATTTCAGTTGCTCAAATTATCCTCCCTAAAAAAAATACTGCCAAAACAAGTAAAAGGAATTAAATTCCATTTATAATATGCATTAAATCTCCAAAAATAATTTTCAAAATCCATTCCTCAGTATGCTAAAACTGGCAGTCCAACTAGTCTTCCCACTCCTCACAAATAGGCCCTGAATTAGAAAAATCTTTAAACCACAACTTGGGAGCCCCAAATTTGAATAGCTATTTTCTAGGAGCAATTAATGAGTTGTCATAAAGAATTGACTCCCAAAAACCCATGCCAAGTTTTCCAATTTTGAATTTCAAACTCCAAAATTACCTCCTACACTTTCTCTCACTCCAAAAATGCAACATTTAAATAAAGACCAATTATTTAATAAAGTATTTTGGCCTCAACATTGCAATTTATTTACCTATTACATAATTAAACCAAACCTAAGGAAATTAAAAATTAAATTCTTTCTTTTTGGTTGATGAGGATAGCCCTTTGACCATGGGTGCTCCTACATCGCTTGTTAGCATCAATGACAACACTAACTACTCATACTTGCAACAATGTCCTCTTTTATCATTGATGGCAATGCATGATGTGAAAAAGTAACAAAGACACAACAACTTTGTACCATAACAATTTCCTTCTCTCTCCACCTTTCACATCATTTCGCATGACTTTCTCTCTCCCTTATTACTGATTCTTTTTCACATGCTTCTCTCTCCCCTTGTGTTTATGAATTTTTCACATGATTCTCTCTCCCCCTTTGACATCAATGGCAAAGGACATAATGTTTGTATTATTTATTCTCTTCCTTTGACATAAACAACTACTTACTTTTTCTCTACAACACCTTCCCTTTGAATAATCCCCCTTAGGAGCATACACCAAACTATACCTGTGATGCAGTGAAGTTTACCTATCCTAAAAGATGCAAAACAAAATGATGCAAAGAAGAAAACAACACTACACAACCTCAAGATTATCCTAGTTGAACTAAAACAAAAGAAAAGATAAAAGAAGAGATTTACCTTTGTTCAAGTTGATATGTTGGTTGGCCCTTTGATTGTTGATAATGTGTGCTCCTTGATGGCAAGAGTGTTAAAAGTGGATGCAAAACGATCTTGATGAAATGGATATTCAAATGAGAGATGTGGGTATGTGAGAAAGTGAACAAAATGGATACAATGAAAGCTTAAAGATTCCACAATGGAGGATGGATGCAAGTTATTGAAGTTGATTGAGAGATGAAGTTGGAGAAATTAAAAGTGTGATGGTAAGTTGAATGCATAATTAGAGAATGAAAGAGAAATCCTCTATATTTAGGGGAGAATTCTCTAGAGAATTCAATGGTTAAGATTGAGCCAACATGGCCAAGATGGAGGACTATGGTGAGTTGAGGGCTCACAAGCTCTCACATCTTTCCATGTGGAGGATGAAGTGTCACAAGGACAAATGAGGTGGAGAGAGTACTGGTGAGGTGGAGGTACTTGCAAGTACCTTGGGATAAGGATGATGGTGACAAGTAAGAGGACCATGGGAATGAGAGAAGTTGTTGGAGGAATAAATGTGAATTTAAAATTCACATGATTGGGATTTTCCTAGAGGATAAAACAAGGTCCTCATAAAGGAAGTCCTTGTCCCATGTGAGTGATGTGACACATGAGACCCACATAAGGAAGAGGGGAACCTTGGATGAATAAATGTGAATTTTTAATTCACATGGGGAAGAGGTCAATGCTAAATAAAGAAAGTAATTATGAAAGGTTGACTTGGAGGACATACCAAAGATGGCATGTGATTAGATTAAGGTTTTGCAAACAGGGGATTAAGAAGATTAATGAGGGATTAGAGGCAAGTTGAAAAATATGGAGGATGTGACATTAATCCTGATTAAAGGTGTGCACATCCTAATCATGGATTAGTTAGACTGATCCAGATTAGAAGAAGGTTATGGAGGATGTGACAAGGAGAGAGAAAAATAGGAATTTAAAATTGATTTAAATTCAAAAAGGTTAAATGACCAAATTAAATAAATTAATGCATTTATTTAAATTAGAGAAAAGGATGAAAGGTAAAGTGTTTAATTATTAAATTAAACACTTTAGGAACCTTATGCAAATGGGATATATTAATTAAATAAATCCTTTAATTAATATTGATGGAATAGATGAGTAAAGGATACAAATTTGACCATATGGGAGTGGTCAAATTTGGATGTCTACATTTTTCCCCTCTTTGAGATGGTGCTATGAAGTAGCATCATTTCAAAGAAGATTAAAAGATAAGAGCAAGAAGAAGATGGTTAGATTGGAAAAGATGCCCCAGTCATCAAAGGAGTGACTAGGAAGAAAGATGATGGGGTGAAGTTGAAGATTAAGGATTGAGAATTCCCCCTCGAGAGGATATGTGGGTTCAAGAGAACACGAGTGTGCTCTCAAAATGGATGAGATGATGAAAGGGGAGATGGGGAAGATGATGCAAATTGATGGATAAGAGAGGATGATAAGCAATAGAAGATTGGGAAGCACAAATGGATTTTAGGACAAAGGTGATGTTGCCCCAGTCAAACTACAAGCCAAAATGGGTGGATGATGAATGGAGTGTTGTCGATGAGGGAATGATATATCCCATGAAAATACAAAAGGATAGGGAAGGATACATCCTGATGATGATGATGATGAAAGTGTTGTTGATGAGGGAAGGATACATCCCAATGATGATGATGATGATGATGATTGGATCAAGGCTTGTAGCAAGGCTGGGAACAAGACCAAGGATGTGATTAGATGATTTTTGCTAGATTGAATGGATGAGGATTGGATTGAGATGTGAGATGGATGAAAGGAATGAAAATGATGGATGAAAAGATGCTTAGAATAACCAATCTATATTATTCTAAGAAGATTGAAGAGATGACGATAATCTTGAGAAGAAAGGGAGATGGGGGGACGAATGTTTGCACAACCAAAATCATAGGTCATGGGTTGGCTAGAGAAGGGATGGAGGATCCATGCAATGCAATGGAATAGAAAATGAAATTCAATCCTAATGCAATTTTCCATTTTCAGAGTATTGATTTTTGATATAGCAGAAGACACAAGACACCAGGGTATGAAGAACCAAGGTTGATTCATGGCTAATGCATAAAACTAACACAATAGACAAGAAGCCTATCCCAACACCCCAAAGTCGTGAGGACCTTGGTTGGGGCAGGTATTGGGATAACCACGAGCACAAAAGGATGCCCCAACGTAACATAAGACCTCAAGGATCTTGGTGGGTACCACGCGGGACAACCAGGAAGATAGGAACAAATCAAAAAAGATCAAGATATGCCCCTACGTTAACCGGTGAAAACACACCATAATATGATAGATCATGGAGGCCTTAAAAAGTTGTGATAGGGAGCTCAAATGATAAATAAAATCCACGAGTATCAAAAGATCGCAATCAATTTCAGAATATCCTTTGCCATAGGATCAGGAGGATGGATGGGGTTGATGAGGTCTATTAGGAAGGATGCATCCTGTTGAGACCAAAACTAGATACTAAACTAAAAGATTGATAAATGACGCAATAAATTTTGAAACCAATTGAATCTCATGATACGAGTGGATCTCATTTGTGAAGAACCATCCAAATAAAAACATAATTGATGACATGACACAAGATGCGAGACACAAGATTGACACACCGTAATGACCCAGGGGCTGATCAAAGATTAGCCTTGCCTATGTGAAAGCGCAGAGCCCTCATAGTTTGATAAAATACCATGGATAAAAACAAAAAGAGGACGATGGAGACAATGATAGATGACAAAGATAGGATGGACAAAAGGATCCCCGAGGGTGGATCAAATGATCGACCTTGCCTACGTGAAAGTGCAGGGGCAACATAGTTTGACAAAAGACCAAAGACAAATGATGGATAAGGGATGAGGAGATGACCATGATAAGTGGATAAAAAGATGGGACTGATATGATGAGACAAGATAGACCTATTGGATAGGATGGTGGTGATCATGTGTAGCTCAAGGATTGGGTAGTCATCCAAATCATCAAAAGATGAAGTGGGAGAATGACATGATGGAGAGATGAGTGATGAGAAGTGACAGGATATTGGAAAGATGTGCAAAAGAAGCAGGAGTGGTGATGGTGAGATAGATGGCATTGGAAGAAGCCTATAGACAGATACCAATGACAAGGGATTATAGGGTGGGGTGAGGATAAAAATGAATGGATATGGAGATAAGGATGGGGAGATGAAAGGGATTGTTTGGATTGGTAAGGAGATAAGAATGGGGAGATCGAAAGGATGCTATGATGGATGGATATGAAGATAAGGATGGGAGATGGAAAAGGATTGTTTGGATGGATAGGAAAATAAGGATGGGGATATGGAGGGGATGATATGATGGATGATGTCTCCAAGGACTTATGTCACAAAGGAAGAGGTTCCCCCACTCTAGATATGTCATGTATAATGAGGTAGGAGGGATGAAAGATAGAAGGATAGGAAAATAAGGGAGTGAGATGGATATGGATAGGATGTATGAATAAGGAAGGGAGATTAATGGTAGTATGACAAGTAGACAAGGATAGATGGATGTGGAGAGGGATTAGGATAGTGTATAGGTGAGGGGGGATGTATGCCAAGAGGTGTCCAAAGCATGTTTATATTTTTTTCCCTATCTATATCAAGATCACAAGGAAGATGGAGGGATTGGAATAAATGGGATAGGACAGACAAGATGTGTAAGATAGGCGGGATGGAGGAGATGGATGAAGGGGATGAAGTTTCCCCCAAGTGTGGAAGTAAGCTAGATGGGGGGATTTACACATGATGCCTATTTTCCAGGTTTTCATCATGGTACTTATCTAAGGTGCCTGTTTACCAAGTTTTCACCATTGGATGAATTATTTCTCTTTGCTTTTTTTTTTACTTTTTTGGATTTTTGGATAGAATGTGGATGGAAATGGAGAAGGATAGGTATGTGGATAAGTGGATTAAAATTTATGCGATAAGGAGATGAATGAAGGACTCAAGCATCAAGTTTCATATGAGGTATTAAGAGCCCATGGGTGAAGAGACTCCTTGATGTTGGTACAACATTATTAGGATAAATGGATTATGCAAGAGAATGGATTAAAGGGATTTGATGGGGGAAATAGGCAGGATAATGGATGGGATGTTGGAAGGTGTATGGATGGAATGATGGGGTAGGCGTGTGATGGGTAGATGTTTTTAGGACCAACATTGGCACATATGGTGGTGGATGTGAAAGGATAGGAGGATTAGTGGACGGAGAATGTGGGAATAATGGAGGAGATGGGATAGTGAATTTTGGGACAGAAGGTCCCAAAACAGATTTAGGAGATGGAAGGGGTGTATGATTAGCTTTTGGATTAGCAACTTTGGATGTTGTTAAAGATTTTTCATTTGAAGGCACTGCATCTTTTTTCTTTGGGATCCACATGGTTTGGATTTTTGCTTTGGTGGGACTTTGTGGCCTGTGGGTTTGATTTGGATTTTGGATTTGATTTTTCTTTCTGTCAACATGTCTTTTTAAGGGGACATGAGGAGCTTTAGATTCATGTGGATGTTTACATTTATGCATTTTTACTTTAGCATCTAAAGTTCTTTTAGTAGCAATGGGATGGTTACAAGGAGATGGATGATGTGGAGGAAATATGAACGAAGTGATAGAGGTAGGATTGTGGGGATGATATGTGGATGGAGGATGTGTATGTATATGTCTTTGTTGATCTTGATTAGGGAATATGAGAGTGTGATGTTTATGTTGGGTGATATGGATAGGTGATGGATGGATAGAAGGATAAATAGGAAGAGATGGAGGAGGTGATTTTGGGATATAAGGGCCAAAAATGGACCTAGTAGTTGGAGGATGCGTGATGGGAGATGGAGGGATGTAAGGATCCAAAATGGATGGAGCAGATGAAGGAGGAATATGGAGGGTTGTTTGGAGGTGATACAATGAAGGACGGAGGATGGTAACAAATGATCAGGTGGAGTGATGGGAGGAGCCTCTTATTCATTTAGAAGAGGATTGTTGAGGGTATGTGGAGGTTGTACCAACATTTTTGGATTGTGATTCGTGAGCAGTACATCTAAGACCTCATGTATAGGAGTGTTCTTTGACTTGGATGGGCTCTAAAATACCTTGCTCATGAAGGCCTAAACCTTTTCCTTCATAGTTCATGTTCTTGAGCATTTGATCCATGATAGAATTTGTGTTATTCTAGAAGAATGATGCGAGTCCATTATTAAGCGGAGGATGATGGGTGGTATATATGCTTTGTTTTTCTTCTGCAAGGAAACCACCATGGAGGAATGTGAGAGTACCAAGGGGATATAAAAGTGATGTGGGGATAGTAATTTTAGGTGACGATGGAGGATCATGGGATGGAGATGATGGGGTAACAAAATATTGATCAGGAGGATTGAGTGGTAAGGGATCAAGAGAGGAATTAGGTGACATGCTAGGATCTAGATTTGTGGTAGTGGGTGATAAGGGCTCATACGATGGAGCGGTGGGGTCTGCAGTGACAAGGGGATCATGGGATGGAATGGATGGGGAACTATGATTTTGAGGTGGATTGGATGGGATGGTAGGATCTTGATTTGGAGAAGGGGATATATTGGCATGCTTTGGATCAAACTCTTGGCATGACTTGTCTTGCATGGGTGGCATGATGACAAAGTGTTGGAGGGACTCCTCAAGAGGGGGAGATGGATGAATGAAGGATTCATGAAGTTCATGGGGGTGGATGTCAGTGATAATAGGAGGGAGAGGAGTGGATTGGATGTAATTGTCTTCGTCGGATTGGGTGGATCTAGGAATAGAAGATGGTGATTGGGTTTGGTTATCGTAGATGGGCTCAGCGGATCTTAGAGTAGGAGATGGGGGCTCAATGGATTTAGTAGACTTGATGGTTTCAGCAGTTTGAGTGGTGCTAGGGGTGGTAACATCAATGACATGTGTGGGATGGAGAAGGGTCTCATCACTAGTGATCGTGGATGATGGATTGGGATGGCATGGTTCCACGGCTTCAAGGTGTGGAGTTGGGGATGTCTTCTTTGTCATGAGTCCTTTGAGAACTTCTGGAGTGAGAATTGTGCATACTCTAGGCTTAGATGGCAAGGTAGGAGTGGATGAAGGATTATGGATTGGTGGACTAGGATTGGATTGAGGAACGGGATTGGATGGAAGACTAGGAGTAGATGGAGGATTAGGATTGGATGGAGGGTTAAGGTAGGGATATTGGAATGGTGAATTAGGATAGGAGGATATGGATGGTGGATTAGGACAAGAGAATGTGGGTGGTGGATTAGGAAAAGAGGATGTGGGTGGTGGATTGTAATAAAGGTATTGGGACAACATATTAGGATGGGAAGATTGCGAAGGTAGATTAGGATAGGAAGACATGGATGATGAATTAGGATAGGAAGATTTGGATGTTGGATTAGAATAAGGTGTGGATGTAGGATAAGGATAGGAAGATGCAAATGTTGGATTAGAATAAAAAGGTGTGGATGTAGGATTAGGATAGGCAAATTGGTAAGGAGGATTAGGATAGGGGCACATGGATGGGGGATTGTGATAGGAGTATTGGGATGGTAGATTAGGATGAAAAGATTGGGATGATGTACTAGGATAGGAATATTGGGGTGATGGATTGGGATAAGAGGATGTGGGTGTTGGATAAGAAAATGATGTGGATGAAGGGTATGATGAATATGTAGACAGGGTAGATACTAGATATCCCTTGTCAAAGGTAGCATAAGGAGAGTTATTAAGTGTGGATGAAGACATAATGGGATAGCTCAGAGGGGTGATTGGATTTTGGAAAGAAATTGGGGAAAGCTTACTAGAAATGATAGCATCAAGAGGATCTATGTCATATTCTTCTTGATCAACAAGACTCGTTATTGTCATCAACGTAATTAGGATTCCCCTTGACTACTATTTTTGATTGCGTTGGTGAAGGATAAGGATTCATGATGTTAGATTAGAGGGATAGGGATTGAAAAGATGGGAACATATGATTAGAAGGAAAGAAAAGGTGATGAAAGGATAAATAGGATGGATTGGAAGAAGATGGAGGAATGGATCTTAAGATTTGTTTCAATATCAGAAGATCTTGGATGAAGATGGACTAAAGCTCAAATTGGGATTGGATTGAAGCTCAAATTAGGATGATTGGATGACGCGATGGGATCAATTCTGGCTATCGGATTTGACTACCATAGGATGATTACAACCCTGAATCTACCTCAAGATGGAAGTAGATTGATTGGGTGATCGAATAGGGATATGGTTGGATTAGATTGGATAAGATCAATTGATGAAACGATTGATAAGATCAAATGATGGGTCAGATAGGATGATGAAAGGGATTCTAAACCAAGTTCAGAGATTACCCTAGGTGACTTAGGATGTTGATTGATCAGATTAAAGGATAGATAGATGATTGCAGCATGGAATCCACCTTTATATTGAAAGTGGATTGATTTGACCAACGATGATGACTAACTCAGGATAGATGACAATCCTAAGCAGATGTGGATAATGATAATCAAATTCAGACTCCTAGGTCAATTTGGATAACAACTTCAAACAAGGTTCAGAGGATTTGGATGGGGAAAATGATGATGGATATGCAACCTAGAGATGCTTTCGAATGATGTACCTATATGATTTGGATGATCAACGAATGACCTTGGGAGAATGCAGATGGATTAAAATGTAGACTACAGGTGAACAGAAGATGTAAAATGGTTGGATGAAGGTCAGGTTCACCCAACTCAAGGGAAATTTTTCCCAAGTCAAGGTCAAAGTCACCCAAGTTCAGGGGTTTTAACTAGATGACATAAAGTGTTGACAATCAGATTTTTCCAGATTTGGCAATTTTCAAAAATTGTCAAATTTTGCCATTTTAGGTAACTACATAGGCATATCTTTGAGAGTCCAATTTTTTCCCAAAAACTTCCTAAAACTAAGGTAGGATTAATTTCCAACTAACATCCTAAATCTGAGACATGCATTCTGAGTTATTAGGGAAAAAAAAATTTGGAAAATTGGAAAAAAATAATAAATTGTGATTTTGAGGGTCAAGATGAAAGTTTGAAGCCCCAAAAATGTGTTGAAACGGGGGCCAACCCACTGAAGGCTAGTTGGGAATCCACATGCCACCTCATAATGCAACCACCCATAAAATTTCAGCCCAATCGGACACCCGAGTCAAAAGTTATGGCCTCCAGAAGTTTCTGCATCAAAATCAAAACCCCTGAAACGAAGTCTGGATGATTGGGATGGATGATTTGATGATGGATATGGACTCTAATGATGTTCTAATATGCACCTATGTGATTTGGTTGATGAAATGATGACTTTCAAAAAGTGTTAATGAATGGAAATGATGATGATGGGAAGACGAATGAAGGTCTGCTTTTGGGTAAATTAGCCTATCTTGGGGGTAAGGCCACCTATTGAAGGGCAAGTTTTCCTATTGAAGGGCAAGTTTTCCTATTGGTGGGCAGGGTTGCCTATTGAAGGTCAGGTTTGCCTATTGAAGGGAAGGTTCACCTATTGGTGGGTAGATTCACCTATTGGAGGGCAGGTTTTCCTATTGAAGGGCAGGGTCACTTATTGAAGGGCGGGGTCACCTATTGAAGGGAAAGTTCACCTATTGGTGGGAAGGGTTTTCCTATTGAAGGGAAGGTTTTCCTATTGGAGGGTAGGTTCACCTATTTGTTGGGAAAATTTTCCTATCTACTTTCAAACCCTTGGAACAAGGAAACAGACTCTTGGAACGAGTAGACGGACCCTCGAAATGGGCAAATGGATGATCAAAACGAAGAAACAGATGATCGGATCAGGGAAACGGATGCTCGGAATAGGAAAATAAATGCTCGAAATGAGAAGACAGATGCTCAGAATGAAGAGATGAATGCTTATAATCGGGAACGAATGTTCCAAATGAGGGGATGAATGGTTGGATCAAGGGGATGAATGCTTAGAACAGGAGAGCAAATGCTCGAAACAGGAAAACAGAAGCTCGAAACAAGGGGACGAATGCTCAGAATGAGGGAATGGTGGCTCAGATTAAGGAGATGAATGCTTGGAGTGGGGAGTGGATGCTCGAAATGAGCAAACGGATACTTAGAATGAGGGAATGGATGGTCGGAACAGGTGCACAGATGCTCAGAATGACTGAATGGAAGATGAAATTAGTTGTTTTGGGGGCAGGTTCACCCAACTTAAGGGAAGGTTCACCTATTCAGTGAAAGATAGGTGGTAAATGAATGCTCAGGACAAGTAAACGGGTGCTTGAATCAAGGAGACGGATGCTCGGGTCAAGGAGACGAATGCTTGGAATGGGGAACAGATGTCCGAAACGAGGGGATGAACGCTTGGATTGACAAGATGAATGCTCAGAATAGGAGAGCAGATGCTCGGAATGAGGAAATGGATGCTCAAAAAGGCAAACGGATGTTCGGAATGGGAAAACGAATGCTCGGAATGAGGGGACAAATGCTTGGGATGAGGGAATGGTGGCTCAAATCAAGGAGACAAATGCTCAGAGTGGGGAGCAGATGCTCGGAACGAGGGAACGAATGCTCGAAATTAGCAAATGGATACTTGGAATGAGGGAACGAATGGTTAGAATAGGCGAATGGATGCTCGAAATGACTGAACGGAAGATGAAATTAGTTGTTTTGGGGGTAGGTTCACCCAAGTTGGGGCAAGTTCACCCAAGTTAAGGTCAGGTTCGCCCAACTTAATGGAAAGTTCACCCAAGTTAAGGTCGGGTTCGCCTATTCAGTGAAAGATAGGTGGGAAACGGATGCTTGGGTCGAGGAGATGAATGCTTGGAACGGGGAACAGATGCTCGGAATGAGGAGATGAATGCTCAAAATGGGGAGATGGATGGTTGAAATGAGGAAACAGGTGTTCGAAACGAGCAAATGAGTACTCGGAATGACTAAACGAAAGGTGAAAATGGCTATTTGGGGGGCAGGTTCACCCAAGTTAGGGCAGGTTCACCCAAGGATGGGGCAGGTTAGCGCAAGTATAGGGCAGGTTCTCCCAACTTGGGGCAGGTTTTCCCAACTTGGGGCAGGTTTGCCCAACCTAGGAAACTAGTTATTTTGATAGTTTTTTTACTGACAGAGGGTAGGATTGCCTCTGTTGAGGGTAGTCACCCCTGTTAAGGCCACGTTCACCCCTCTCTAGGGTAGGGTCACCTATTCAGAGAAAAGATTGGTGATTTTGACATAAATAGGCTAGAAAATGATTGAGACAGAGGGCAAGTTTGCTCCCATTGAGGGTAGGTTCGCCCCTGTTAAGGGAAAGGTTGCCCTGTCACCAGACCTAGACTTGACTTATATGAAAATGACTATGGAAAAGGACCAAAAACACTGCAAACAACAAGCAATAGGAAAAGGTTGACTTGACTAAATAGATATGCACTGGCTTAACACAAAAAAGATAGTTCAAGCAGCACGATCCTAAGATTAGTATGAAAGGTATGGCCAACACAGTCCTCTAACTAGGCTGAACAAGGAAACTAGGGAGTCCTCAATATACGCTCATTACATGAGGCACAAACCATGAACACGAGCCCATCACAAGCATGAGTTGGGAACCCCAGCAAGATACTGATGGCTCGAACCAACTCTTCATGTCTATCTAGGTATCACCCTAGCTTTGACACTCCGCCAGACACGACGTGACTAGATTGAGGTACAACTTTCACTCTCCCCCCTTTGTATACCCCACTAGTACGCATGGTTGGGATCGTCCCTTGGGGTGATGAAATCCCCAAGCAAGTCCCGCTAAGAAGAGAACACTAACCATTCTCAGGTACTCCCCAAGCTCACACGAATTGCAAGGGGAAAGCGTGAACAAGATAGTGCCCCTTGGGTGACACAAAGAACTTGAAAACATGGAAACCAGTAAGTTGACTCCCCCCTAATTAGATCTATGTGCCTAAATTAATAAGCAAAAATGATAAACAAAGCACACTAATAATGTCAAAATGATCATTCTACAAGAAAAGTGTTAGTAGTTTGATCTTCGTTCCTCAACAAGCATGAGACAAGTTGCAAAAATGTTAGGAAAAACATGCACACACTCACCAACAATGAGGTTAGGGGGTTAGTACCTCAAAAAAATGAAAAATGGAAGCTGGAAATGAAGTTTGAAGCATTGTTTTACCTCACAAAAAGCTATGTTTTACTTCACAGACAACATTGTTTTACCTATTATATAATCAAACCAAACCTTAGGAAATTAAAAATTAAATTATTTCTTTTTGGTTGATGAGGATAGCCCTTTGACCATGGATGCTCCTGCATCACTTGTTAGCATCAATGACAACACTAACTACTCATACTTGCAACAATCTCCCATTTATCATTAATGGCAATGCATGATGTGAAAAAGTATCAAATACACAACTCTGTACCATACCAATTTCCTTTTCTCTCCCCCTTTGACATAACTTCGTATGACTTTCTCTCTCCTTTATTACTAATTCTTTTTCACATGCTTCTCTCTCCCATTGTGTTTATGAATTTTTCACATGATTCTGTCTCCCCCTTTGACATCAATGGCAAAGGACATAATGTTTGTATTATTTATTCTCTTCCTTTGACATAAACAACCTACTTACTTCTGCTCTACAACACCTTCCCTTTATTGCTTTGAATACTCCCCCTTAGGAGCATACACCAAACTGTACCTGTGATGCAGCGAAGTTTACCTATCCTAAAAGATGCAAAAAAAAATTATGCAAAGAAGAAAACAACACTACACAACCTCAAGATTAGCCTAGTTGAACTAAAACAAAAGAAGAGATTTACCTTTGTTCAAGTTGATATGTTGGTTGGCCCTTTGATTGTTGATAATGTGTGCTCCTTGATGGCAAGAGTGCTAAAAGTGGATGCAAAACGATCTTGATGAAATGGATATTCAAATGAGAGATGTGGGTATGTGAGAAAGTGAACAAAATGGATACAATGAAAGATTGAAGCTTCCACAATGGAGGATGGATGAAAGTGATTGAAGTTGCTTGAGAGATGAAGTTGGATAACTTGAAAGTTTGATGGTAAGTTGAATGCATAATTAGAGAATGGAAGAGAAATCTTCTATATTTAGGGGAGAATTCAATGGTTGAGATTGAGCCAACGTGGCCAAGATGGAGGACTATGGTGAGTTGATGACTCACAAGCTCTCACATTTTTCCATGTGGAGGATGAAGTGTCACAAGGAAAAATAAGGTGGAGAGAGTACCAGTGAGGTGGAGGTACTTGCAAGTACCTTGGGATAAGGATGATGGTGGCAAGTGAGAGGACCATAGGAATGAGAGAAGTTGTTGGAGGAATAAATGTGAATTTAAAATTCACATGATTAGGAGTTACCTAGAGGATGAAACAAGGTCCTCATAAAGGAAGGCATTGTCCCATGTGAGTGATGTGACACATGAGACCCACATAGGGAAGAGGGGAACCTTGGATGAATAAATGTGAATTTTTAATTCACATGGGAAAGAGGTCAATGCTAAATAAAGAAAGTGCTTATGAAATGTTGACTTGGAGGACATACCAAAGATGGAATGTGATTAGATTAAGGTTGTGCAAATAGGTGATTAAGAAGATTAATGAGGGATTAGAGGCAAATGGACAAATATGGAGGATGTGACATTAATCCTGATTAAAAGTGTGCACATCCTAATCATGGATTAATTAGACTGATCCAAATTAGAAGAAGGTTATGGAGGATGTGACAAGGAGAGAGAAAAAGAGGAATTTAAAATTTATTTAAATTCAAAAAGGTTAAATAACCAAATTAAATAAATTGATGTATTTATTTAATTTAGAGAAAAGGATGAAAGGTGAAGTGCTTAATTATTAAATTAAACACTTTAGGAACCTTATGCAAATGGGATATATTTAATTAATATTTATGGAATAGACAAGTAAAGGATACGAATTTGACCATATAGGAGTGGTCAAATTTGGATGTCTATGGTACCAAATCAACAACCTTTGCATAGTAACAACACACACTCTTCTAACTACAACAATCAATAATGCCACTACCTACTCCCCCTGAGAGGTAGCCACCAACATCAATCCAAAATAAAGAATGAATCTTTGGATCCACTAGACTGGTGCATCTCCTTATGCATCTAGTTCAAAGGAGGGGAAATAACCCCCAACTTCTCATAGAGATACTCAAAAGTATCCTTAGGAAGAGCCTTAGTGAATATATCAACAATTTGATCCTTTATAGGCACATATTCAAGCTTCACTTCATTCTCCAAAACCTTCTCCCTCATAAAGTGATATATGATTGAAATATGTTTTGTCCTTGAATGCATCACTAGATTCTTTGAAATGTTTATTTCACCTGTATTGTCACAAAAGATAGAAATTGGTTCATCATACAATACTTTGATATCCTTCAATATTTGCCTCATCCACAACACTTATGTATAACAAGATGTTGTTGCACTGTACTCAACCTCTGTAGTAGATAAAGATACTAAATCTTTTTTTTTACTTATCCATAATACCAATATACATCAAGGAAAGAATGCACCACCACTTGTATTTTTTTGTCATCAACACAACCAGCCCAATCTACATATGTGTAAGCACTCAATGTGAAATTAGTATCCTTTAAATACCATGAGTCATGATCTGAAGTTCCTTTTAAGTATCTAAATATCCTCTTCACTACTACAACATGTGACTCTCTAGGATCTTCTTGAAATATAGCCACAAGATAAACTGCATGCATGATATCTAGTCCAGTAGCAATTAGATATAGCAGTATACCAATAATTGATATGTCCTTGATCTGACCATCCTTACGGGATTCATCATTCTTGCTCAATTTGCAACCAATAACCATAGGATTACTGTATTGGTTTGGATTCTTCCATTCCAAACTTTTTCAACATTTATTTGACATACTTTGATTTTGAAATGAATATACCTTTGTTTATTTGATTGATTTGTATCCCAAGGAAGAAATTCATCTCCCCAAACATAGACATCTCAAACTCTTTATGCATCTTTTCTGCAAACTTCTTACACATAACTTCATTTCCTCCAAAGATTATTTCATCAACATATACAACAACAATCAAGATTTGATCTTCTTCAACTTTAAAGTAAAGATTACTATTTGTGGTACCTTTATTGAATCCTTGTTATATCAAATACTTATCCAACCTTGCATACCAAGCTCTAGGAGCTTGCTTCAACCCATATAATGTCTTCTTCAATTTGCAAACCATATTAGGTTTCTTTGATAACCAAAATCCTTTTAGATGTTCCATGTAAACTTCTTCCAATTATACATTCTAGAAAGAAGAATTCACATCCATTTGATAAAATTTAAAATCCTTGTGTTGGAAAATCCAAATACATTCTGATAGCTTCCATTCTTGCCACCAGAGAAAATGTCTCCTCAAAATCTATTCCTTCAACTTGTGAGTAACCTTTACGCGCAATCCTTGCTTTGTTTCTTACCACTTCTCCATTCCCATTGATTTTGTCCCTGAATACCCATTTAGTTCCAATTATATTTTTGTTTGCAGGTCTTTGGACAAGTTCCCAAGTCTAATTCTTCTCAATCTCTAGTAGTTCTTCTTCCATAGCCTTTGTCCAATGTGCATCTTTGCATCCCTCGATCATTATTTTAGGTTCAAATTCAAAAATTAAACACAAATTTACCTCTTCTTTAACACCTTTCCTTCTTATCAGTACACCTTTGATTTTGTCTCCAATGATCTATTCTTTAGAATGATTTCTCTACACATACTTGGGGGTTATAGGGGTCTTTTTCAAAGCTTCTTCCTCTTCAATATGTACTTCCTTTTCCTTAGCTTTTTTATTTTTCTCTGCAATCAAATTCATCTAACTCATATCCATCTATCACCATTGAGTTTCAAAAATCTTCATCAACTTTGACACTTGCACTCTCAACAATCTTTCTTATTCTTTTGTTGTAATTTCGGTAGGCTTTGCTTTTAGTAGAATATCTAAGGAAGATTCCTTCATCAAACCTTGCATAAAACTTTCCAAAATTTTCTTCATATCTTCTAATATAATATTTGCTTAAAAACACTCTGAAGTATTTAACAGTAGGTATCCTTCCATACCACAATTCATAAGGATTCTTTGTGTTGTTTTATTTTTCTTGAACTTTGTTAAGTATGTAAACAGTAGTATGAATTGCTTCTCTCCAGTAGACTTCTGGTAGGTTAGCTTCTTTCATCGTAGTCCTTGCAACTTCTTGAAAAATCCTATTTTTCTTTTCAACCACTCTATTTTGCTAAGGAGTTCTAGGGGAAAACAAGTGCCTCTTTATACCATGATTCTCAAAAAACATATTAAATTCATTAGAGGTGAAATCTCCACCTCTATCATACCTCAAACATTTGATCTTCATATCCATTTCATTCTCAACCATAACTTTAAATGCTTTGAATCTATTTAGGGCTTCAATTTTTTCTTTAAGAAAAGTAACCCAATCCATTCTTGAATAATCATCAATAAAAAGCATAAAATACTTGTCACCTTGAAGACTTTTTATTCTTGTAGGACCACAAAGATTTGTAATGCACCAATTTAAGTAATCTGATAGAAGATTGTTCTTTTCCTTTGAAACTTCTTGTTTGTTTTCCAATTTGAAAACCTTACAGACAACATTGATAGGCTCTTGGGCAGATCTCTCATTGCTTGAATTGAACTGATTCTCACTAGATTATCAAAATTAATGTGACACATCCTCTTGTTCCATAGCCAACTTTCATTAATCTGAGTCATAAAGCAATGACCACTAGCATCCTTGAGCTAATAAACATTCCCATATGTTCTTTTCCTAGTAGCAATCATAGTTCAGAACCCTTTTATGATTTCACATCCATCATACTGAAACATAAGATTGTATCCTTTACTACACATTTTCCAACACTCAAGAGGTTATTCCTTAAACCTTTAACACAATAAACATCTCCAGTATTATGCTTTCCATAAAAACTGATTGAACCTTTTCCACATATCTTAGCACCTGAATCATCTCCAAATCTAACAAGTCCTCCATCATACTTTTCAAGTTTAACAAAATTACTATTGTCTCTGATCATATGATTAGAGCAACCATTTCAATGATCTAATAGTTCTTATCCTATCTAGCATGAAAAGCATATACCAAAGTACCTTTAGTCTTATCCTTTCTCTTTGGAGGGCGTTCCTTCACACATCTTTCAAAGTTAGAAAAAATAGATTCATATTTTAAAGCCATGAACAAGCATTCATCATCATCATATCCATAATCAAATTCATCATTATAAATACTTGTATCTTCTCTAACATAATAGCTTTTCTTAATCATCTTACCTTTGTTCCCCTTTTTTTTATCATTCACAGTCCTATTTGGACATCTTGAAACATAGTGACCTATCTTTCCACAATTGAAAATTTTGAAAGGTAACTTACCTCTGTATTTACCAATAGGTCTCTTCTCATCCTTCTCACAAAGTTAGCATCCACATCATCAAGATCTTCTTGATCCGGTTCTTCAATCTTCTCTATCTTTACAACCTTAAAAGCAGTCTCAACTTTTGCACCATTATTAGGACCAAATTCTCTCATTTCAAATGCAATTAAAGAACCATACAGTTGATCTCTAGTATAATGATCTAGATTTGCAAATTCCTCGATAGCAAAAACTTTGTGAAAGTAAGCTTTAAGTAGGGTTCTAAGAATTTTCTTTACCACTTTTGATTCCTTGAATTTACCTCCAAGACCTCTAATGGAGTTGACAACTTCATCTAGACCATCTACATGTAGCTTGTAATTTTTTCATCTTCAGAAATCCAAAAATTCTCAAATGTGATATGTAAGTTCTACATCTTAGTTTGTTTGACCATATCATCTCCTTTATAAATACCAACTTATCCCAAATTGTTTTAGTAATTTTCAGATCCATAACCTTCACCAATTCAAAATTTGTGAGACTACTCGAGAGAGCGTACCTTTCTTTACTATTGGTTTCATAGGCTTTGAGTTCAACTTTAGTGCTAGGACCATTTGTAGGCATAGTGTATCCAATCTAAACTGATCTCCAAACGTTGTATCCTAGATTCTCCAAAAAATCCTTCCATCCTTATCTTCTAGAATGCATAGTTCATTCCATCAAGCATAGGGATATCCTTCATGTGCGTCATCCCAGATCTTCCTCAAGCCATTAAGCTTTTCTTCCAAGGAACCTTTCTCTAGTACCAATGGTTGAATGCACAAGATAACTAGAGGGGGGTTGAATCAATTGTGCCCTAAAACTTCAAAACCCTCATTAACATTCAGATCCACATTCATTCATTAAACCCTTAAATCTATTATGATAAAAAAAAAAGTAATAGAAACAAAAACAACTTAACACCATACATAAGAGAACACCAGATTTATGTGGAAAACCCAAGAAGGGAAAAACCACAGTGAGGATTAGATCACATTATAAGTAATATTAACACCGAATATAATAGGGCTCACTATCGGAGGACTCACTACCCAAAGAAGAAAGGATCACTACCAAAATAGAAAAGAAGCTAGAGGAATGTTACATAGAGAAAAGCATTTTAATGCAACAAAGAATCCACCATAATAACATCAACACCTTCGCAAGCTGATTGAAGAATTGTAACCACCTTCTACTCACTATATCTAGTAAACTAACACATGAAAGCTCGCACTGCACTGCTCAATTTCGCACTCTAAAACACTACACTTTGCACCATTTGCATCACTCTCGTCTATCTCTTCATCTTTCAACAACTCAACTCATACTTATATCATCTTCAACCTTGAAACTTTCTCCAAGGTTGGTTATGCACCTCAAACATGCAAATTCAAATTAGGTCAGTGCCAAAACACATCTGTGGTGGATAGAAATGAATGTGGGCCACATTAAAACTTAATTGAGACCCAAATCAACAACTACACTCAATCACACACTACCACAAACAATATTTATCCTTCGCATGTAGTGTAAACACCAAGACAATCGTTACCCATGCAAACACCATTAAACTTGTAATTACATTCTTCCTCAAACCCAAGGATGACTTGCAAACCACACACTACACTTAAACAAGATCTAGAATATTCCACAAACACCGTGAAATCCAACAAACTCCTTCGCAACAACTTCTACCTAAAGAATGTATAGGTGTGTACACTCAAGCAACTCTACCATACACTATTACTTGAAAAAACATCTTTTGAAGCACCAAACCTCAAATACTCTTTACCAAGGTAAACCACCCAACACCATCAACTCACCTTAAAAATTGCAAGACCTTAAGCACAACTATAGAGAAACATGGAGCAGAAACATTTATCCCAGACACCTCTGTAATGCACAGACACACACACTGGTGAAAATAACTTTTTTATGTACAATGATCCAACACACCAACTCTTGAATGTAACACCTTTGAATACCTCTCACCAACATATCTGAATCACATAGGTAGATCTTCAACCTAGAAGAAATGTGGAGCAAAACCAGAACACAACTCTGTAACCCAGAACACCACTGTGACACCTTGTTTCCTCTTTTTATCAGATTTTCTCAAAATCACTTGGAAACCAAGCACTAGAGACACAACCTTATCATCTTCAACACTTCCAAAACCATAAATAGAATCTTATCAAAGCAACACTAGAGGTTGAAACTAGTGACTTTACTAATGACAACATAATGCAACTAATCAAAGCATCAACTGCTCACACTCTTGCAACAAACTCAATAGACATCAATGACAACACAAACTTTTTGACATCAATGACAACATTAACTCCTCATACTTGCAATGCAACTAGTCTACAAGCTTGGTTCATGAGTTATGTCTCAGTGGTTGTTTGACTGATTACACAAGATGATAGTATTTTTAGTTTCATGTGTTTGTGCCAATGATTTTGAATATTCTGTTGATGTTGGAATATTCCAAGATATTGTGTAATTTTTTTATGTGGTCTATAGGATGTTTCTAAACCTAGTGAAGTGTGTATGTAGTTGCTTGGTAGCATTAGTGTTGATCTAGCCAACCTGGCATGTTAGCACTATTTACAAATGTGATTCATGGATTTTGGAAGCCTAGTGTATCATTTTAGTGTAGATTTTGGTCATGGTTAACCCTTAGTGTGGTCTACCTTAACTTCTTTTTGTTGCAAAAGTGTTTGGTGCAAACCTATTTGGTGGTTGCACATTTGAGGTGCATATGTTTCATTGAAGTGAACTTGGAGAAGGTTATTTATGGTTGTGGAAGGTATATATAAGGTCAATTGTTGGAGAAGTGAGTGGTATGAAGAGTGGTGTAAAATTAAGTATATTTGATCAAGTGTTGTGATTTGAGTGTGAGAATGAACGCCTAAGACTATCGAAAGCAGTGAGCAGAAGGTGTCTAAAGTTGCTAGAGGTAGTGATTCAAAGGTTGTAGATGGTTGTGGTGGATTCTCCTGTTGCTTTGAGGTAGTGAACCTCCTTGAATATCTCTTTATATTCTCTTATATTATGGAAGAAGTGATCTTCTTAGGTAGTGAGCCCTTGGCAAGGAGCCTTTCTTTCTTTTGGGTAGTGATCCCTTATGGTAGTGAGCCTTTTGTAATCGGTGTTGATATTTGTATATATGTGAGCTAATTCTCACTGTGGTTTTTCCCTAATTAGGGTTTTCCATGTAAAATATGTTGTTATATTGTGTATGGTTGTTGTTGAGTTAATGTTTCATTTTTTTACATTTATGCGAATGCTTAAGAAGGGTTTAAAGATTAATAAGGGTTTGAAGGGTTTAATGCACAACTAATTAACCCTCCTCTCAGCTTTCTTGTGTGTCTAACAAATTTTTCTACCATTATTCTACTATATGTAGAGGGTAAAAGGTAGAAAGTGGATAACCAAGTGTTGGCAAGAGAAAACAAGCAAAAATAAGAGATGCATTAATAACAAGTAATATGAATGAATAATAAAATAAAAATGAAATATTGTTAGCTCAAGAGGAGGAGAACAAAGAAAAATAGAATAATCTTCAAGAGGAAAAGAAAAAAACAAGAAGATGGTTTCCTCACAACCATAGAGAAAAAAAGAAAATAAAATAGCAAATAATAAAGCTAAAACATTGAAACTATGTTTGCAATACCCAACATGCATGTGTAGTGAGACAAAGAGAGTGGTCCAACATCCAAACCAAAGAGAGAAGCTACAATAAAAAAAGAGGATTCAAAGATTCATCCCTTTCAAAAATAGATGATAAAAAGAATTCATGAGAATGGAAATACTTTAATTATCGGACATAGTACTCATTCACCAACAAAAATAGGTGTTACCATGGGTTTCAAAAATTAGAATGGTGAATAATGATACATTTTAAATTTTACAATGGTTAGGATGAAACTATAATTGCATAGACATATGAAAAAAAATAAAAATTGCAAAGGTCACAAAAATAATAGCATAACAAAATTAAAGTCAAAGACTTGCTAATTGATGAGGACAAATGATAGGTTGGGCTAAAATTTTCCCCAAAATATATCATAAGCACGGACACTAAAATAGATGAAATTTTATGGTATGTAATTTTCAACATTACACACCTAAACCAAGTCACATGAATGATAATCCCCATCCTTTATTTTACTTAGTATTTTTTTTTTGTTATCATGAAGTTATGTTTGAATCTATTTCTTGTTATTTTTATAGAAGTTGGAGCTGGAGGATAGTACTTATGACACAATTAATATCTCTTAAACTACATACATAGTAAGTTTCTCTCTTACCCTCTAATAAATTTGAATTTTGTCAATATTCCATTATGTTGCCACAATCTCGTCCTTGTTCTTTGTAGGTCGATAATGGCATAACAATTGCATGTCACCACAAGGTAAGTATAGGTAAATGTGGGCCTATAAAAACCTTTTTATAACATGTTGCGATGGGTCAATATTTGACTCTTTTGATGATGCAACACTCTACAATCACCTTTTAGAACTTCTAAGATATGATTAGTTGTTAACCTACCTTAGCCCATCGTACATGCCTAGATCTATGTTCTAAGGTATTTGCTAGCAATTTTTCGATTCCTTGTGCTTTATTTTTTCTCTTGGTAGCTTTTTTAATGCGTCAAGTTCTTTAGGTTTTCCTACTTTGATGAAATTGCCACTTACCATAAGCGGCGGTTGCAAAACCACTATGACTACCTTCACAATGACCCTAGTGGTTTTGATAAATCTCATGATTTTCACAATGTTGTTTATACCATCAATGTCATAAAACTAACAATTTTATCTAGCATAGAAGAAAAATAAGTTGGAACATTTCATCTTTGTCTTTTGAACTGTAACACAGTCTCCCTCCCTTGGCTTCTTGTAACTATCTATTCACATAACCTACATTCTTCTTAAGCCATTTTTTCAGTCATTTGTAAGGGTCCTCCAACCAAAAATATTTATCCAACTCTTTAGAAATCTCACCATGTCTAAGAATTAAAAATTATCTCAATCTCATAGCAACTCCTTCCACACTTCAGTAAGCCTTGTTCAACCTAATTTCTCTCCTCTACAAGATCCTCCTATACTCAAACTAGAGTGGCAACTAGTTGCAAGTAAACCATGACTCTTGTCCAAAGTGTTTCTTGAGTACACCATTTACATCATTTTATTCATCAACCTAATATGATTTTATTATCATATAGTATACAAGTCATTTTTTTTATTTTATTGTGTTGTGTTCATTTATTTAATTAATAAAATATTTTTCCTATTAATCTATTATCTATTATCAAACCCAAATTTATATATGACATTTATATACTATATTATATAAGGCTAAATCATATATTAAAATAGATTCATTTTTAATGTTATCAGTACTGCCTATAAATAAGTTAGCCCCCTAATAAGCATATTGCTCTAATCATTCTTCATATGCATTGATACAGAGTTGAAGGATAATGGATCCTAGGGTATCTTGAAAGATCTCATTAAATCATTTTAATGAGATACCAAAATAACCATATAATTTATTTTGAAAATGATAATTGTAAAGATACTCTACAATGCAAATATTAAAATGTGAAACTTAGTTAACCATAATTTTTGTGGTGAACTCAAGAGAAATGGTGGCTAACATGTAAAGAGATTCATGGTATCCATTATTTCCTAGGAATTTATTTAGAGAAGGAAATGAATTAGGTTTTATAATGTGATGTTTGGGAATCAAGGACATTATTAATTCAGCAATGGAAGGAGATAAGTGAGATTTATATCTAGTTCAAGTTCCTCAAAATTAACAAAAAAGTCAATTTGATTGGCTTGGGTGTGGTGAGAAAGGTTGATGGATTGATTTACTCCATTATTAAGATCTTACACATGAATTATATTATTTTATATTAGGTCTTATATTTTTTTGAATGTCTATGCAACATTCTTTGTCATGGTCTTCGACATGATGATATCCATAAAAAGCATTGGAATCATATCCACAAGGTAAAAAAGATATATATACATCCAAGGGATGAATGGGGAGTAAGATGGTTGAATTAGCCCTTAATATTATTTAAGGACAAATTCTAATTGGGATCTTCCAAATATATAAATTTACATAATTATTGTGGTTGGATAAATATAACATTAGAAAACATATGTGAATTATCAACATGGTTAACATTTGGCTTTGGGTTTGTAGAAAGGAGAAGAACCAATTCCATTTTTAATTTATTTTTTTGGGTATGTGGAGGAATATTATAGTTGAATTAAGAGAAACAAGTAGCTAATAATATTTTCATCAAGAAGTTCTAGCTCGTAATCTCATAGGCTAGCACACAAATCAATAAAGATAGCATAATAGTTGAACATGAAATTTTTTTATTTGCGACTAATGAAAATAAATTGGATCTTATTATAAGGCAATTTATTTAATGCATATTAACAATTAGCTAAAATATCATTAAAATGTTTAGTAGTTCTTAACTTCCACTTGACCAAGTTATGAAAAGTAACTTTTATGCCAATGTTAACCTAAAAGTGTTGTACAATAGAGTTTTCTAATATAGTATAAGAGTGAAGGAAGCTACAAGGCGGTGAATAAAAGTATCCAAGTCATAGCATTTCAATTTTTGAGGGTATATTTTGGTTAACAATTAGTTATCATGTAAAAAATCAAGATAGGTGTCATTCAAAGAATGGATATAGGTCATCCTTACCATTATACATTTCAAATAGGGGGATCAATGAAACTCGTGGGGAAAGGATAAGATAGAATTTAATGAGGAGATTATGGTTAAGATCCATAAATTCAATATAATTTTCATAAAACCTAGTTTTTGAGGATATGTTGTATTGTGGGGTCAGTGGGAGTATTGAAGGATGTATGAATGTGGCAGATAGTGGGGGGAATGTGATATGGAAAAATATATGTAGACATAATAATTTAAGTAAATATTGATAGGTTTGGAATATGAGGAATAATATAAGGAAAATTTTGAGAGAAATGTGTAATAGTAGAAGGTGTTGATGGGGGAGTTGTATATGGAAAATAGATAGGAGTATATTGAAGAATAAGAAAGGGAATAATAATATGGATGTTAATGTCTTGCACCCTTTGCTATCTATGGAACCTTCTTTGATTCTTCACCATTTGTTACCACTTCTTTGTTTACTCAAGAAGGGGAATATAATTTTTGTATTTTTTCTTTATATATAGCTCTTCTTGTTTGTCTTTTTTTCTTTGGTGCACTCTTCAATAGTTTCTTGAACTTTCTTTACTTTGAATTTCCTTTGGTGTTTATTATGTTTAATATCCTATAATGTAACCTTTTTTCTCCTATATCAAAGCTTGATGATGTTTTTTTCACATTAATGCTTATTATTCCAAAGATTCTAATCAAGGATCATCAAGAATAATATCTAACCCATCCATAACCAAAACATAAAATTTTTGAATGCAAAATATATTTATAAATGGGGAGATTTAAATCTTCAAAATATTGAATATCTATACCCACTATTTGACTATCCTTGTTCTTTACTTGGACCTATAGAGTCTTAACTAATTCCATGTTGATGAAGTTATGTGTGGTGCTAGGATTTAGAAAAATAACCTTTGTCTTCTAAGTGGATCCAGAAAATTGAAGAATTAAATATTCCTTCATTGAAGTTAAAGTGTATGTACTTGCATCCTTCATCATCATCATTTCCTCCTCATTCTCCTCATCCTCCTTCTCTATCTTCAAGTCTTCTTTGTCTTCTTCTATTATTTTTTTTGGTATCCATCTATCTAAAAATACTTTTCCATTTCATCCAATGAAGAAATATCATTATATAATGGCACATAACACTGTTTAGCTTCACCTTCTAAGTATATAGAAAAATATTATTTGATCATAATCCCTTTGATATTCATGCCTAAATTCTAATACATCTACACTTCCATCAAGACTATGAGACCCCATTGAAACTAGGGTTTAAAGAAAAATTACTTTCAATGGATCACCTTCTACCAAATCTAATTGACCAAACTTTGACTCAATCATTTTATAATATTTTCTACCTCAAAATTAAAAATATAAATTTAATAGTACCCTAATGAATTTTGGCAAGCTTTCCATAAATGTAAAAAAAATAGAATTTGTTTGTGATTTGTGTCCTAGAGAATGAATTTATGAAAATAATATAAAATTGAAATAATTCACTCAATATTAATGATCAAAAGATAAGTTTTGGACCATAGCTTCTTTATATGATCCTCCATCTTTACTAGAAAATTATTTAAAATTTGTAGTTTTTTTAAAGATATAGGTGAATCTTGAAAAATTATGGTATTTTCCTCACCTTTTCCCCAATCATAGCTCTAATACCACTCGATAACATCACAAAATATATAATAATGGAAATAAGATAATGTAGAAGATAGATCACATACAACACAAGAGATGTATGTGGGTCAATATGTTTGTTAATATTGAATATATATTGTAAGTGTGGAATAAGTAATGAGTAAAATAACAAACAACACTTCTTAATGAAACATTATATCAAGAGAATCAACAATTAAACTAATTAAAATATAGGAAAACTCTTGAAAGCGTCTCATTGTTCCCTATCTCTAAAGATTTATTAAATCACAAAGGGCTCTCAGATTTGGCTAGCACTATGACTGTTAAAATGCCAATCTAGAGAATGAGATGCTACCATATTGTTCTCTATCTATAAAGATTTATTAATTCATGGGGCTCTCAGATTTGATAAGCATTGTGACTGTTAAAATGCCAATCTAGAGAATGAGATGCTGCTAAATGCAATAATCTAATCTTGTATGGTGATTTCTAGATGATGTGATGAAGCTATTGTAATCTATACTGACAGGAATATGATAAAAGGAAGCTATAGTGATCTATGATGCAGTTATGATATTGATTCTAAAATGCTTGCTATTTCTATTGCTAAATGATATTACTATTGCTAAGATTCTTGATTGCTCAATTGCTATTCCCGCAAAGTAAGTTTGCACAAATTTGGATGCATTTCCTGTTTCAAAAGGCTATATATATAGATTCACGACAGCAATTTGTGATGGGGAAGCACAACAAAGGCTTGGATTTGATCTGGAGGATTGAATGGTGAGAGATGAAGAAGCTTGAGCTGATCATGGGGATTGCTCCTCCCCAAAAAAACATCTTTCCAAAGGATTGGAAGAATCAGAGGAAAGAGATTGAAGAGGATTACCTGCAAGTTTGTCTCCACAGCTTTCCCATTAATGCTAGTTGAATTAAATTAGATGTTTTATATCTAATTTGATAGGTGAGTGAATAGAGGAAAATTTTTCTTTATTTGAATAAATTGATTTGTTCAAATTTAACAAAAAGAAGATATTTAATTAAATGAAACAAATATTTGACATTTGCTTATTTAATAAAAAGGGATATGATAATTAAATAAAACTTTATGATATTTTATTTAATTAAGAGGAAACATGATTTAGATAATTAAATAATACAAACTATTGAAGTTTGCTTATTTAATTAAGATAGAATAATTTAAAATTGAAGAATTTAGAAGAATGAACTATATAAATAAATATTTCTATTTATTTAATAGTAGATGAATTTAAGAGTAATTAATCAAATAAATCATATTTAATTAATTAGATTATCCAGACCATTTTTAGGTGTATACATTTTTCCCCTCTTTGAAGTGATTTGTTTGCACATTGCTTCAAAGAAAATTTTGTTGTTGCTAGTAGTATTGACGAAAATTTTTCAGTATTCCCCATACTTGCCCCAGACAATGAATTTAGTTGATGATGGATATATGCCCCCTCGGGAGATAAATTGATGAATTTTGTGATTTTTTTGAATTTTTCTAGATTTTTCAAATTTTTTGTGATTTTGTGATGATTTCTAATGATTTGATGAAGATTCGATGTTGAAATAATTTATATCCCGATAAAGAATGTAGAAATTTCCCCTGTGATCAATTTGAATTAACCTCCCAGGTTGAAAAAAATTAATTAATCCCACAAAAATTCCATCTTAAATAACCTATAAAAGGTCAAAAAGGTCATTTTCAAACTCATTTGTGCAATTTGAGCAAGATGTCAATCCCTTAACACACTCAACGATTCGAGCGCATGAGATTACACAACTGCCCGGCCGCCTACAGACCTCCAGTACGTACTTGTGAACCCCCTTGTTACTTGTGCATTTTTGTTTTTCATGCTTTTTTCACGTTTTTAATTTTTAGTTTCATTTAGCGCTTATGAGACCTGATGTAGCGCTTCCGATATTTGTTTTAGTGCTTTTGTTGAAGTAGTGTTTAGGCTAGATACTGCGGCACTTAAGTAGATTATTTTAGTGCTTTTGAAGTTTTAGCACCTAGGATAGGTTTTGTAGCGCTTTCAATTTTTGTTTTAGCACTTTGATTAGTTTAGCGCATTTTCCTTGTAGTTTAGCGCTTTTGATTTCTATTTTAGCGCTTATACCAAAATGGTCCTTTGACTGTCTGTATTAGCACATTTGACTAATGAAATGGCGCATGTGATAATTTAGCACTTTGAGCACCTGTTTTAGCACATTTAAATTTTTGAATGGCACTTTCGATATTGTGGCGCTTATAAACACTGTTTTTAGCACATCCAAGTCAGATTGATAAAGTTTGTCAAATTTGTCCTTGATTTTGTCAATTTCGATCATGTCAGTTGTTGGTTTGATATGATAGATGATCCTAATCAAGTAGATGATGTTCAACCTCATGATAGGCGATGTCTGATGTTTGATTGATGAGAATTATCCTCATGATAGGCAAGGAATAATTATAATTTTATTGATGAACCTCATGATAGGTGAGGTTGATTTGATGTATTGACCTTATGATAGGTGAGGTTCAATGATGTTCACTCACGAGATTTAATCAAAAGTCTCACCAAGAGATGATTATGTTTGATAGGATAATTGATGTTTGATGTTTTGACAAAAATTACTGACTTTGAATATTTCATGATGATAGGAGGCTTTGACGAACCTCCAGATTAGAGAGTGATTTCCTCAGAGTTTTGATTTGATACCATAGCTAGCTCAGCCTGAGACGGCAATTATTGTACATTGTAGATTGTCATCCTTATTAGATATGCCCCAAATTAGGATTAATCGAGGTCTCCTGACAGCCCTAGCAAAGAGGTGGCATAGCGAGCATAATACCTTCCACCTACCTACTGGTGAGATTACAGTCACCCCTAAGGATGTCTGGCGGATTCTATGGATACCTGTTGTTGGTGATATTATTGTTTATGATTCATTAGAGCAGGGCGGGACTGATGCTCTTCGGAGAGTGTTTCAGGATAAGAGGATTGTTGGATATTGGATTCCATGGTGTGAGATGGTGGATGCTTATGCCACTTTTTCGATAGTTCTTGTTGGCTTTATTGGAGGGTTCCTTTGTCCTGATCGCATGTCAAAGGGATTTTCTATTGGTTGGGGCAATGTGTTGGAGAGCATGATTATACATGGGATGAGATATGCTTGGGGCATGTGTATGCTTTCTCATCTGTATCATGACTTGCATTCAGTTGTTTACACTGGAGGTTGGAGTTTATCAACTAGAGTTACTCTACTACAGGTGTGGGCATGGGAGCATATTGTTGTCACGCATCCAATGATGGTGAGGCAATGACCCACCAGGCAGACTTATGTTCATATATACGTAGGTAGACTTACTCAGCCTAGACTAGGTAAGTTGGATCATTGGTGTGGAGTATTGGATGATATGGAGACTGTGACATGGCGTCCATATTTAGATAGTGAGCACCGGGACGATGATGACGTTCAATTGCCATTTTTTTGTTAGTCGTTTATTCTGATTGGTTCGACTCATTAGATTTTGGATAGATTTATGCTTAGACGAGTTCTCTATCAGTATGGTATTGTTCAGGGCATTCCCTAGGGTGTTTCCCATTATGCTCGTCAACAATTAGATTCTACAGATTGGGGGCCCGGGTTGTCATATGATGTTGTTGTGCAGGAGTTCCAGGCTCTACAACCTCTTGTTTGGGAGATCCGTCCAGATATTGTTGAGCCACCAGTTACAGTCGATTATGCCGAGTATTTGGTGCTACATCTATTTCCATGTATTACCATTCCTAATGAACTAGCACCATTACCTACTGAGGAGGAGGTTGTCATTGTACATTGTCACCAATGGAGGAGAGACGAGGTTGGTGAGGAGGAGGACAATAGTGATGATGATTATAGCAATGATGATGATGAGGGGTATGGAGGTGGAGGACCAAATGTAGCCAGTGGATCGGGTGTAGCTTTAGAGGAGTATATGATGCCTTGCAAGAGGTGAGTAGTTGTAGATCCTACAGAGCAGCGTGTGCAGCAATAGCAGACCTAGATAGTGAGTCTACAGGTACAGGTACAGACTTTACAAGGTCAGCTAGCTCAAGCCCAGGGTTTATTGACACAGACACGGCCACAAATGCAGGCATAGTCTCAGGCTCACACACAGGCCCTAGCACAGGTACAAGCTCAGTTGGCTACGACTCAGACACAGATTACAGCATTGATAGCTAAGAGGGATGCCGCTACATAGATTGCAAGGGAGTCCAGGCTCAGATTACATCATTGACAGCCGAGAGGGATGCCACTAGATTTACCGCAGAGGGAGCTCAAGCTACAACTGAGAGATTGCAAAGATTGGCGGATGGTACCACTGTAGCGGATTATATGCAAGAGGTTTATGTGTTGGTTAGGAGGTAGAGTACTATAGAGGTAAATTCTATGATGTCATTCCCTCGTGTTGGTTAGGAGGTAGAGTACTATAGAGGTAAATTCTATGATGTCATTCCCTCAGAGCAGAGAGTGGGCTATGTGTAGTCTCGATCAGGTAGGACTCGTACTAGGACTGTCAATGCATGTGTGACACAGCCTCTTCCGAGGGACCCAAGAGATCCTGGTACATCTGGTGGTGGTGGAGGGACTGGTCCTGAGATGCCTGCACTGTCTGGAGCTAGCAACACATAGTTTCATGATTGTACCTTCTCTTGTATTTTGAGATGTGATGTATACTCTGATTACAACCATTTTTATGATATATCTTTCTCCATTTTAGACATCATTGTATACTTGACATTGTGATTTTGAGATCTATATGATATGTTGTGGATTTTATCGATATTATTTGTTGTATATGATTATATGATGGATGCATTTATTTTCTATGTTCTATATGCCATGTGATGATCTTTATATTATGATGATATGGATGTAGTTTTATAATCATGATGATATGCTATAATTTGTGATGTTCTATTTATGATGTGCATAATAATGATGTATGGATGTATGATGCATGAAATATATGCATGATGATGTGTAATTCTAAATTATATGATAATGTGCCTATATGCATGATAATGGATGTGATGGTTTAAATGATATATGATGTGCGATGTAAATGGGATGTGTGCACTTTTATTCTTGTGATAAATGCAAATATATGATGTAATAAGTGAATGAAAAATGATGAATATAATGGGATTTTGAATACATGATATATGATATGATTTAATGGATGAATGAAATGCAACTAAGAGATTTATTTTTGAGATGTCTTATGCAATTTTATGATGTGTCATATGAAAAATATAATATGATCAATGCAAATTATTTGATTTAAATGTATAAATGATGAAATGATAAAATAAATGCTTTCTATATGTATGCAATGAAAATGATGATGCAACCACATGATAATTATGATGTTTTTGTTAATGTCAAGTATACTCAATCCATAATGAGAAAAAGATATTTTTTCTTGGAATTGGTTACCCTTCTATGTAACAAATATTTTGCAGATGTAAAACTATTATGAATGCAATCTATTTTTACCATGCAAATCTATATGCAAACATTGGCATCTTAACAGTAATTTTATTGTGCTTTGTATCATTATTGAGATTTTTATTTTTTTTAAATGTTGAAAGTGAGTACAATAATTAATGGTATAATTTAGACCATGATGACCTGAGTACTACTTCCATGATTTTTGATAGTGCAAGTGAACACAAGCATCTAGGTATAATTAAACCGAGATGACTTGAGCATTTCTTGTGTAAACAGACAAGAAAATTTAATCACTTTCCTATGTGGGTTCCGAATGTCATCAGTGATAATTTGTAGAGCATGTCTCGTGACCATTCACATAATAATGATGATTAACTCACAGACAATAGATAAAGAAAATACCATTCTCCTTCCTAGCTCCTCTAGTTTAGTACATCATTGAGTGCTCCAAAGAAATGATAACAAAGATCAAAGTACAACATATCCAACCTTTGCTTAAAGTATTTCAACCATTATTCAGATTAGATCATCCATTTTGATTTTTATGATGTTTTGTGATTTTTGAGATTTTGACCAAAAACCTATCCTAGGGGCCTCGGGGGCTGATCAAATATTATCCTTGCCTACATTATACACACAAAGACCATGTAGTTCAACCGACACATACTCTGTTTTTTACTTTTTGAGACTGAATTTTTGACTTGTTTTTGGATTTTCTATTGTGATATGGATGTCCAATGTGTTTCTAATGGTGATTGATGTTTCATGTTGGGTTGTGTTTCAATCATTGTTTTTGTTGATTTTGTCTTCCTGCTATTTGTCTATTTGGTTAAGCTTGAGATTTATTGCCCCCAGTGAGGTCAGGATTTTTCCCCCAAGCTTAGGGTGGGACATGACCATTCGCAATGAAATGATAATGGATGTAAAATGATGGTGAAAGTGAATTATCATGGCATGCCCCCAATAGATAGAAAAGCTAGTTTAAAATCACAAATAGCGCATGTTTCCAAGTTTTCACTACTTGTTTTTATTGCTTTTTTTTATAATTTTTTTGTATTTTTCTGTTACCAAGACACCTGTTTTCCAGGTTTTCATCAAGGTAACCATTGAACCGTGCACTAGGTGATTCAGGTGTAGAAATTTCTAAGATGGATACTATTGATAGGTTCATCGAACAGATCCCCTTTAGGTGTAGACAATTTGTAGGCCCCAAATCCATAAATTGATATGATGACAAAGGGACCTAGCTAGTTAGCTTCAAACTTCCCTTTCTTTTCTCTATCTTGTTGATTTCTAGGGTTTTATTTTAGTACCAAGTCCCCAACTTGAAAGACTCTAGGCTTTACCCTTTGATTGTAGCTTTTGGACATCCTCTATTGATATGTCGTTAGATGGTTCATAGCTTGTTGGTGATGTTCATCCAATAGTTCCAACTCTTACAGTCTAGAAACCCTATAATATTCATCTAGAATGATACCTTTCAATGATACATGGAGTGATGGAATCTCAACCTCAATGGGTAGTATAGCTTTTGATCCATATACCAATACATATGGAGTAGCTCCTGTGGGTGTTCTGATGCTAGTTCAATATGCCCAAAGAGTAGGATTTAATTGAACATGCCAATCACATCTAACATCGTTAACCGTTTTCTTTAGAATTTTCAAAATTGTTTTGTTTGAGGCCTCTACTTGGCCATTTCCTTGAGGGTAGTATGGTGTTGAGAAATGATGTTGGATATGAAATATTTCACACAATTCCTGGACATCCTGGTTCTTAAAAGGTCTCCCATTGTTTGTTACTATGGATTGGGGAATTTCATATCTACATATGAGGTAGTTTAGTATGAAAGACGAGATCTATTTTCCTGTGATTGTTGTTAAAGGAACTACTTCTATCCATTTTGTAAAGTACTTTGTTGTTGTGATTATAAATTTGTGCCCATTGGATGAAGATGGATTTATCTTTCCTACCAGGTCCAGTCCCCACTGAAAAAAGGGCCATGTTGATGTAAATGGATGTAATTCTTGTGCCGATGCATGGATTAAGTTATCGTGGATTTGACATTTATGGCATTTCTTAACAAACTGATAAGACTCCTTTTCCATATTCGGCCAATAATACCTCAAACGAAGGAGTTTCTTTGCTAGGGTTGCTCCGCTTGAATGAGTTCCACAAATACCTTCATGAACCTCATGTAAAGCTATCTCAGATTTTTCATGTTCTAAACACTGAAGAAGATTACCATCTAGACCTCGACGGTAAAGTATGTCAACAATTAATGTATGTTGTGTGGTTTGGCGTATGAAGTTGCATTTTTGGTTTCTAGAAAGATCAGGAGGAAGGATATTATCTTTCAGGTAAGCATAGGTCTTTCCATAAATGGAGGATTCAATGTCAACTAAATGGCATATGGTCTGAGATTCTGGGTTATCATAGGCAGGAGTAGACACTTGTTCTACCATAAACTCATAATGACTTTGCTTAAATCTAGTAATTGTAAAATATAAGCAATTGTCACCATAGCATCTGCAGCTTTGTTTTCTACCCTTGGAATCTGTTCAAACTTGATATCTACAAAGAAATTTTTGAGCCCATCTATCATCTTTTTGTATGGCATCAGCTTTTCATCCTTTATCTGATATTCATCATTTACCTAATAAATGACTAGTTGTGAATCACCATATACTTGCAATTCTCTGATATTCCATTCAACCGCCACTTTGTTACCAATAATCAAAGCCTCATACTCAGCTACATTATTTGTGCATGAAAACATGAGTCTATAAGACCTTGGGATTGTATGTCCTTGAGGTGTGACAAAAAGGATGCCCGCACCAGACCCACGTTGTGTGTATGAACCATCAAAATAGAGCCTTCATGGTTATGTTGTCACCGTTAGAATGTCTGCATCAGGAAACTCAATGTTCATTGGATGATCATCGGATAACATAGCTTCAACTAATTGATCAGAAATCACTTGACCTTTGATGGATTTTTTATCCACATAATGGATATCAAATTCACTTAAGATCATGACCCATTTGGCTAATCTCCCTGTTAGAGCAACCTGGCTCAGTAAGTATTTTAACGGATCAATCTTTCCAATGAGCTTAATTGTGTGGGTCAACATGTAATGTCTCGATTGTTGGGTAGCAAATACCAATGCCAAACATGCTTTCTTGATGAAGGTGTAGTTTATTTCATAACCATTCAAAGTCTTGCTGATATAGTATATAGCCTGTTCCCTTCCTTCAGGATCTTCTTGTGCTAATAGAGCTCCTAAAGAGATGTTCATTGTTGCTATATATATTAACAATGGTCTCTCTTTTGTAGGTGGCATGAGTATGGGAGGTGACATCATATATTTCTTTATTTGAGTAAAATTTGTTTCACATCCTTCATCCCATTTGAAAGAGACATTCTTGTGTAGTAGATGATTGAATGGATGACTTTTATCTGCCAATTGGGAGATAAGTCTCCTGATTGATTGTAACCTGCCCTGTAGAGACCATAGCTGACTAATATTCTTGGGTGGTGGCATTTCCATTATTGCTTTGACTTTAGCTGGATCCAATTCTATTCCTTTTTCTGAAACTATGTATCCGAGGAGCTTTGTTGATGTAACACCAAACACACATTTCTTAGGGTTCAGTCTAACATTGAACTTCTCTATTCTAGTAAATATTTTTCCTAGGATCTCCAAATGTCTTTCTCTAGTGTACAATTTTTCTAATATGTCATCCACATAATCTTCCATAAAATTATGCATCATGTCATGGAAAGTAGTGGTCATTGCACATTGATATGTTGCACCTGCATTTTTCAACCCAAAGGGCATGACGTTCCAACAGAATGTTCCCCATGGACATGTGAATGTTATCTTTTCCTAATCTTCAGGTACTATCCTGATTTGGTTATACCCTGAGAAGCCATCCATTAGCGACAACATGGCATGTCCTAATGTTAAATCGACAAAAATCTCAATGTTTAGTAAAGGAAAATCATCCTTTGGACATGCCTTATTTAGATCTCTGAAATTTGTGCATATTATGATACTATTGTCTGGTTTAGATATAGGTACAATATTTGAAATCCACTTAGCATAATTGATAGACCTGATGAACCCTGCATCCAACAACTTTTTTAGCTCATCTTTTACCATCAATGTGATGTGGGGATGCATTTTCCTTAGTTTTTGTTTCACTAGTTTAGTTCTAGAGGGGAAAGAAAGATGACACATCATAAGATCTGGATCTAGCCTTGGCATATTAGAGTAAGACCAAGCAAAGTTGATATGTCACTCTTCAAAGAACTTGATGAATTCTGGCTTTTCTTGTTTTGTCATTGATGTTGCCAGATGTAGCATTTTTTGTCTTTTTTGTTGTGCCAATATTGATTGACTGTGTAGGTTCCACCAGCACTGATGATCTTTCATGAAAATGTTTTGGAAGGGTGTCAAATCTTCCATCCTTTAGTGCCTCAGAGAGGTTTTCACCGTCAGATACGTTCTTTATTTTTACTTTTTTAAGATCTAATTTGTTGTCATTGAATGGTTTTCACCATTAGATCTATTGCTCTTGTTTTCAATTTTATAACTGAAATATTTTACACCCTCCTGACCTGGAGTTTCGTTATGAGATTTATGATTTGCACTTGTGTCAGGTTCATCACAACAAAGGAAATTTATGATAGCATCATCGTTCTCAAAGATAGGGATACTGATAGGTTCAATTGGTTCCCAGTCAATAAGTTTAAGATGCATTAATGGTAAGAAGTTATCAGATTGGTTAAGGTCAATGGCAGTAAAGGTTCTGATGGCAATGTTGTCAAATTTTTCAGTCGTAATGTCAAGGTCTATGATAGTATTCTCCTCCAAGTCATCTATCTCACTTGATATCTATTCATCCTCACTTGAGTCATCGATATTTTGTGATCCAAATACAAGGGGTCTAGTCTCGGAGCTTTGTCCCTCCTCACGTTTAGGTGCATACTCTTTTATAACGTCAATTTGTATGTCCTTGAATGATGTTTCTGATAAATATTCCCACTCATATTCATTAGAATTTGTCTCAGAACTATCTCGTATTTGAAGGATTCTTTCTACAACTCTATGAGTGTTTTCTTCTTTTGTTTCTCCTGTATAACCTAGTCCTATTTTTTCTTTTGGCTGTAGTGTGAGAGGTCGAATGGGTTCTACAATGCCTTCTTTCCTCTTTCCTATGGGTCTTTGTCCTTCATATCCCATTTTAGCATTTCCTTTTCCATAATGATATGTTTTAATGCTAATATTTGTTGATGTAGAGGCTTCCTCATCTTTATAGAGCCAATTGAGAATGGCCTTGTCTTCAAATTCTTCTTCTAGAGTACCTGCCTTTACAAATCTATTATTTAAAGCTATGGTAGGTGTCGATGATGGTTGTGTCAAGTTTTATGGCTGTCCATATGTTCTTGGTGAGGGAAACAATTTTGAAAGACATAAAGATTGCTCAAGGGAATACTCTCCCATGCCCTTGTCTTTCAACTAGATCTTGTTTATGAATTATTGTGATAGAGAATCCAGTTGAGCTTCATTGCTTGATGATGTGGGATCAGCAACAATTGTTTCTTTTAACTGGTCCTTTTTCTCAACCCATTTGGATATAAAATTTAGTTGCTTTTCACCACTAGATGAACTAGAAGTGTTTGCTTCTCTGTTATGGGGGACCAAATTGTCTTGAGTTTCTTTAAGCATGTTACAAGTCTGGGGATTATTGTTATCAATTGATATGGTGACTTCATGTCCATTGACTGGAAACTTTAAACACTGATGATAGGTTGAAGGAATTGCTTGCATTTCATGAATCCATGGACGTCCGAAGAGTATATTATATGTTAGGTCCTTTTCTAACACTTGGAAAACTAGATTCTTGATGATTGGTCCCACTTGAATTGGTAACACAATCAACCCCTTGGAAGATCTCTCTTGTGTCAATATCATTTTCTGAATAACCTAGTGCATGAATCATTTTTAAAGTACAAATGTTTAATCCAACTCCACCATTATTAAGACACATTTGACACGGTTTCTATGGATTAAAACTTCTATACGAAGGGCCACATTTTGTGGATGATTAAGTGACACATCATCTTGTTTGGAGAATGATAGATAATGAGGTGTGGTCAAATGTCCCACCATAGCTTGAAATTGATAGACATCCAGATTATTGGGTACCATTGTGGCCACAAGAGCTTGTTCTAAAACCTCCTTATGTGATGGTGAAATTTTAAGGAGTTTCAGTATGGATATCTGTGTTGGTATCTTCTGTAGTTGATCGACTATGCCATATTGATTTGGAGGGGGGGTAGTGATTTTAGGTGCAACTCCTTTTAGTATCAATTTGGATTTCTCCCTCATCGTTACATTGATTATTTGATAGTCATGTCTTTCCCTGATTTTTATGACATTGATTTGGTTGTCGGATGTGTTTATGTTTGGGATCATGTTCAAGGATGTGATGTCATGGATGCTAATTTTATTTGTCTGATTATCCATGAAATTATTTTCCTCAACCTGAGAAATGTAATGAATGGTGTTGTCATAAATGTAGTTCACACTTTTTCCTTTACTGTTTGAAGAAGGCTCTCCCTTTTCATAATTAGGTAAAGGATTTGTAAACACACTATGATCATTGTTTGTTTGAGGTCCTTTGAAAAATACCTTCTCGCTTTCAATCAAATCTTGTATCAGATGCTTTAATTGCATACAATCATTCATTTTATGTCCTTTATTTTTATGAAAGTTACAATAGTCAACATCATTCCACCAACATGGTTTCACTTTCGACTCCCAATTTCTTACTTCTAGTAGGGTAATAAGTCTATTTGCAACAAGCTCTCTCATTGTTGATTCCAATGTTTGTCCCTATGGTGTAAATATCCGTCGAATGGATTGTCTTTGATATGATGGTTGTTGAGATTCTCCATTGTTTGTATTGTTGTTTTGAGTGGTTCCTTGATTGATGTTTTGTTTTTCATTTTGATTATTCTTTATAGTCATTTTCATTAAATTGAATATTGGTTTCACATTTTGTGTGTCAGTTGTAGCATCATTGTTTCTAGTATTTCTATTTTTTTTCCAAAATTTAGGTTTATCATTGTTGCCATAGTGATTTGAGGAATTAGCATTGTTTGGTCCTTCATTGTAATGTTTAATCACTCCTCTTTTAACCAAGGCTTCTTCAATTTTAAGTCCATTATCAATCACTTTTTCAAATGTTGGGGGACATTGCAGTTCAAGCCTATATCTCATGTCATCAGTTAAGTTGTCAATAAATAATTCCATCTTTTCCTCTTCAAGTATAGAACGAGGATATTTAGCAAAAAAAATTCGCCAACGTTGTAGAAATGATAGGAATGTCTCACCCTTCTTTTGTTTCATGTTGTAAAGGTCTTTTTCAGTTACTTCATGTTAAATATTGAAGGAAAATTGTGAGATAAATCTGTTGACTAGTTCTTCAAAGGATCGAATCCCTGGTTGTAATTTGGAGAACCATTCCATACAGTGACCTCCTAAGCTCCTTGGAAATAACCTCATTAGATAAGTGTCTTCCTGTGTAAACTCTAAACTCATGGTTCTGAATTCCCTCACATGATCAATTGGATACATTTTACCATTGTACTTGTATTTTGGGAATTCACAATGTGTGGGAAATGGTATCATGTCTACACTCGGATGGAAAAGGGTAAGGAAAAATGTTCTATAATGAGTACCTATTTGTGGTTCCCTTTTGCATATATTGAAGTTGTTGAAAGTTTTGCATTTGACATGTTAAGGAAACTACTTGATCTATGTTTTGTGTGTTGTGGGGTTCAATTTCAACTGCTTTAGGTGTTTCTTTCAGTCGATTGATGTCAAAGTATTTTGGAAGTTTGGCACCTAGCTTAGCTAGCATCAAAAGATATTTTTCCATATCCTGTTCTAAAACCTTTTCCATGAATTTGTGGAAATTTGGATCCTATTGTGTTGTGTTGACATCTTCTTGGGTTATTTCATTTGGATCATTTTGTTGGAATATGTGAAAATGGTTTTCTTCAGCCATGACATTTGATGTTTCAATTTCCTTTTTCCCTAAGTT